>CM044546.2:27428204-28633204 GCA_024416835.2 Perccottus glenii
ACAAAGAGAAGAAGACGCTTGTTGCATTTGTCAGATTAAAAACCCGCCACTTCCTGTTTGTGCTGCCACATGATTGGTCACAAGAGGCTAGTGAGCACATGGTTCGACTCAAGTGGTTGACTTGGCGCGATACAAGATGGATTTAACCGAGTTTGGAAACTCCCAAATGAATGCAAGAAAGGAGCTGCTGTGCAAGATTAATTATTCTCTCCCCCTTTATCACTTTTGGGGCTGATTATCTCTTTCCTGAATTCCACTTATTTCTTGCACAGATAAAGCTCTCTTAATAGCTTTGTCCGTCTTGTCTCTGATTATGTGCACGTCTTTGATTATGTGTCATCGCTTTCTGCTCACTCTCTTTATCAGTGTCACTTTGGCAGCACACCAAAAATCCAGGTCATTGTCTTTTTCACTGTCCTTTTGTTGTTATCTGTTGCCATCTATCTGTGCTCACCATCTCCATGTCTCTCTCAGCCTCTGTCTCTGTCAGGGCTTTGACTCTAATATTACAAATGCTGTTGCACACTGGCTCAGGGCCAGCTCAGCAAGGCAATATATCAATACAGCTATGGAATTATGTAACATGCCACTATATTGACTGCATTTTTATCTCTCCCTGTGCACACTATTTTTTTTTCCTCAATATCTTTCTTTGACTCTTAATTTTTTTTGGACTTTGGTTTAATATCACAGGTTGTTTAAGTTTTATATGCATGAGTGATCTTTCTACATTCCAACAGTCAGGTGAACACAGTGCAGTAACATCTAGAGCCTCAGGCAGTACACTCTGAACGTGTGCAGGTAAAACTGGTGTGTGCTTCTGTCAAAGCTGCAGGCCTCACCCTGAGGAGCCATGTTGTCCTAAGGTTAGGAGAGGCTGTTTTGTTGAAGATGGTTGTGTAGACTGTACTGTGAGTCAGCCTTGGCATATGACTATTAATTAGGCCCCAACTGTGTTGCTGTAGTACATAAGAAGCCTGGCTTGCAGATTCTATCCTATAAGGGGCGCCTAAAATCAAAAACGAAAGTGCACCCTCAACAAATATTTTCTTCTTGAAAACTTGGTTTGTGTCATTGGTACGGCAGACATGAGTGATGACATGTTCTGACAGCTAAAATATTCCTGTGCATTTCCTGTGTGCAGCCTGCTCTGTCCGAGTGCTGGGAGGAGGGCCGCTCTATAGGAGTCTGTGAGTGCAGGAGTGCCAAACCTGCCTCCTGCCGTGCCCTGGTCAGAGAGTGCAGCGGCTCTGGGCTGGATTTTCCATACTTTCACCCCTTTCCCTCCCTCTCCAAGCTTTACAGACTTTACTTTTTCTGTGCGCATTGGAATTTAATCTTCCTGCACGTGGCGACCTCTGCAAGAAGGAAGGGAGTGGGGGCGGGGGGGTTGTGCTGTGTTTGAACATGAGCAGGAAACCCCTCCACACAAATATTAAATGCTTGCATTTTTGTGTCTAAAAGCCTTAAAATAACCCAAACCTCTACCTGTCATCTGTAATGTACAGAATGGCCCGACGCCTGGCCCTGTCTACACATAAACATCTTTTTGAAAGTCCATCTGTAGATTGTTGCCCTGTTTGACATGATTTAGAGACAGAAGGCTTCAAAGCCACAGTTAGCCCACTTTTAGGATGATTTACAGATGTAAATGACAATAGGGCTGTGCAATATGGTGGTTAAGTTAACCCTTACATACTGTTTGGGTCAAATTTGACATTAAACAGCAGTAAAAAATACCCTAAACGTCATTCTTTTAGGCTGAAATTTAATGACTTTTCCTAAAAATACACAAATTTGACCCAAATCTGTTGTGATGGATTTAAGATCTACCAGTGTGGGTCAACTTTAGGGAAACTTTAAACTGAGAAAATGTTTGTGTATATTTTTTTGGGAAAGTGACAGAGAACATTGTAACGAGAACTGTCTGTGCCCAGGTTCACACAGAGACTGACACCTGCTGGTCTCTGAAGGGGCATGGGAGAAGCTGGAACTAGTAAAACAGCATAAGAGTGTTCATATCTGGTGAACAAAGGGAACAGAAGTCATCCAGAGGTTAGAGGGTGCCTTGGCACAGACACAAGTTATACAACTGCAAACACAAGCACATGCAATAAAATACTCATAACAAATTTGAATCAGTCTGGGTTGGGAGGTGTCAGTGACTGGTATCATGGCAGCAAGACTTAGTCTGAACAGACCCTCTTCAGTCTGAGGAGGTTTAGAGTGGTTTGGAGGAGAATGTGTCAGAGGAAATGAAATAAAAACTCAGATCTGGAGAGACTACTTTATTATTAGTTTGTTATTAAATGGTTTGTGTTCTAGTGGTAGATGTTGAATGTTAAAAATTATAATTATAACTGTTTATGATATGTTAGTGAGGAGAGAGTTTAATGGTTGCAAAATTATAAATTCCAACAGTTCCAGATGTTTATGCCATTTTTAAATTCAATATAATACATTTTGGGTTATGGGTTTTATGTTCTTATGTTTTATGTAAAACAAGACATAATACTCTGTAAAAGTTTAAAACTTACAAAAGACACTCTTCCTGCTCTCTGAAACATAGTATATTAAAGATTTATCAGAGATTTATTAATGTGACATGGACTATTTGACATTCTTAATAGATCTGTAGTTTAACATTTGGTATAGTTATCAGTCTTCATGAAGAAACTCAAAAGAGATTTAGAAACATTTACAGCAGAAAGTAAGGTACATTGCTAAACATGTGTAAAATGTGCTTAAAATTTAACATATTTCCCTCCCAACCCTGAATGTGACCCAAGGAGAATAAAGCCAGGATTTTTGAGCCATTTACAGCAAAAAATTATAATTCATGCAGAAAGATCCTGTGGTCACTAAACCAGACTCCCGCCGGCCCCTGGCAGAGCCTGGAAATCCTGTCCATAAAGATAATGAACAGGACAGGTGACAAAGGGCAGCCCTGCTGGAGTCCAACATGCACTGGGAACATGTCTGACTTACTGCCGGCAATGCGAACCAAGCTCCTGCTCCGGGTGTACAGGGACCGAACAGCCCTTAGTAAATGGCCCCGGACCGCATACTCACAGAGCACCCCCCACCATCTCCAGATCCACAAAGCACTGTGGACTGGTTGGGCAAACTTCCATAAGCCCCCCAGCACCCTAATAAGAGTATAGAGCTGATCGAGTGTTCCACGACCGGGACAACAACCACATTGTTCCTCTTGAATCCGAGGTTTGACTCTCGGCCGCATTGTCCTCTCCGGGCTGTGGATCACACCCTCCGGTCCCCCTTCTTAAAAAGAGGGACCACTACCCCGGTCTGCCAGTCCAGAGGTACTGTCCCCAACCACCATGCAATGTTGCAAAAGCGTGTCAACCAAGACATCCTCACAACATCCAGAGACTTGAGGTACTCAGGCCGTATCTCATCCACTCCCGGTGCCTTGCCACCGAGGAGCTTCCCAACTACCTCAGTGGCTTCGGCCTGGGTGATGGACGAGTCCACCTCTGAGCCCTCGGCCTCTGCTTCTTCAGTGGAAGAAGCCGTGTCGGTGGGGTTGATGTATTTCTTCCACCGTCCAACAATGTCCCCAGTTCCCCCTTCTGAGGCGCCGGACAGTTTGCCAGAATTCTTTTGAGGCTGACCGTCCATCTCATGGCCTTACCAAACTCCTTCCAGACCGACAGAGTTGTTGCCTCCACAACCACCTGGGCTGCAGTCCGCTTTGCCTGCCAAAACAAAACTTTGTATTTTATTTTTGTTTTAGTCTCACTGTAAACACCGGTCACCGCTAGTTGCAATCCATCACCTCGGTGGTTGCACAGTTTTCATAGCAACCGTTACAGACCTATTCATGACATTTTATAACATGATCTAAAATGCTCCAAAATACAGGTAATTACACCTATTTTGTTTAAAGTTTTCTATGGAGGATCTCCAGACCACCCTTCTATAAAGTCAAGTGTACCTGTAATTGACTAGACTTTATGGGTGTTTTTGCTGCTCGGCTCAAGAGGCTAAATGGCAACGTGTACAGTGGCATGTTTAGATTTTTTTTCTCAGGGGGACCAGGTAGGGGCACAGACTGTAGAAAAAATTGCTACAGGCTACTAGTCTGTTTTCTCTATATGGTAAATACAGGGCACAGCCAGGTATTGTGGGCTCCATGAAAGAATCTCACTGACCTATAAGTGACTCTTAGGTCAGAGCTTTGGAGGCTGAGTGAACTTGGGACACATTTAATCAAGTTATATGATGTGCGTATTGTTGTGTATTTTAACAGCTATGATATTACTATTGAGCAAGTACAATTATGGGAACAATTAGTTTTTACTGATTCCAGCTCAAATATTTCAAGATAGACTAGAGCAAAGACTAAACCATCTACACAGACACACTCTTTTTTTTTTTAACTTGGTTAGTTTGAAGTGGGTTTATATAATGTTAGTACATTTGCTTTTTATACAGATAGGAATGGAAATATTTGCTGTTGGCTCTTAACATTAGCAAAGTTGGGCTACTTACTGTTTGTGTTCTGGCTGTAAATGTCTCTGAATCCACTTCTGACCTGGTTTTATTCAGTAGACAGACTGTAGTCTGGCTCCAGCCTCTTGTCACTAACCTTTGGGCCACAGCTGCATTAACTCATTGTTTTAAGATTAGATTAAAGGTTTTCGTAGTGGCTCTCGCGCTGCTGTCCGTTTTCCTCGTCACACTTAAACACAAAGCCAATCACAAGCGAGCATTAACAGAAACATCCAATCAGAAAGCAAGGAAGGCGGGACTAATGAAACCAGCTCCGCGGTCACAGATCACCTGTGAGAGGGAATGAAGGAGAAACTGTAGAGGCTTTTCTTTATTTTATTTTTCTTTCACAAAACAAAAAACACTCAATTGTTAGTTTTATTTGTGAACTATGAACAAAACGTTCAATTTATGTAGATTTTATTTTTTATTCATTTATTTTTCGATAGCCTTGGTTGGGGTGGCCAGACAGGGTGGCCCATCAGATTCCTGCGTAGATCCCCCCTCCCCCCCCCCCCTCCCGTTGGCTTCTCCCCTGAACATGTAGTCTTAGTTTGTAGTTATCCTAATTAAAACTCAAAACATTAATATATATAAACAAAATCTGGACCTCAATCATTTCTAAACTCTACGGGCTACGGCCCTGTCTATTACTGATATTTATTTTACAAAAAAAGAAGATGTGACTTTATTGATCCCACAGAGGGGAAATTCACTTGTACAGCAGCTCTTAGACAGATAACATGCAAATAGTAAAAGAAAGGTGTGCATGCAATAAAATAAAAAAATGTATATAAAATCTCAGCAGCATTTTAAATAGAATAAAATATGATGATTAAATTAAACAAAAACTATCTGTACATACTTACAAATTAAAGGAGGGAGAAAAGGTTCTTTCTCAAATCTAAGACTACATCCTCCTCCATGTGATGTGGTTCATGTCAGCATCATTACAGCTAAAGCTAACCATGCTTCTAAACCTTTTCCAAACTTGGCAATCAACTGGACTGATTGTCCAAATGCATTTGTTTATTTTTCTGCTTTGTATAGTGAAGGTCAAATCCATATGTAGGCTTCCATCACACTCCTTATGAAGAAAGGAACCTGAGGTAGAGCGCACTCTCCAATCCCATCTGTTTGACACACAGAGGGAGGGAGAGTGGGAAGAGGGAGGGCCCGCCGCTAGACGAATGAGAACCAGGCCAGATCTGGCTGAGTGAGGCATGGGGGCGGAGGGGGTGCTGTTTAGAGAAAGGCTGGGAGTGAAAAGAGGGAGGCTGGGGGTTGGGCTCCGAGGTGTGTGTGTGTGAGAGAGAGAGTCGTGTGTGTGTGTTCGCTCTGTTCCTTTCCTTTCTTTGTTTGAATACTGAGTGAGAAAAAGGAAGGCAGAATATAGAGGCTGGTGTGCAGAGAGAGAAGCAGCAGAAATACTAGATCCTCTGACAGCAGCCTATTTTTTATTATAGGAAGGACAACAAGGTTTTCTATTGGAGTCATTTACTCAGTTATACATTTGAAGACTTCAGAATAAGACAATTGAGTGTTTGAGCCACAACAACTGTTAATGCTTTTGACAACAGTGTCAAGGAGGAGCTGGCTCAGTGAGGCTTTATGTGAGTGAGCCTGAGAGGTGGGGGCAGACTGCCTGTGCAGTTTAAAGGGAAAACATTACACAAAGGTGGGAAACAGAAAAACCAAGGAGAGGGAAACAGAGTGGGAATCTGCTGAGCTGGCTGCTGCTTTCTCCGACAACTCTGTTTGGGATTTTACTCCACTGAGCCGCCCCGGTGTCTCCCTGCGAGCACGGTAAGACTGGCTTCCTACACGAGCTCAGCTGCTGCAGACAAAAGCAGCAGAAAGTTGCTGTGTGTGTACGTGTGCAGAGTGGGGAGAGCTAAGCTAAAGCTAAACGCTGAGAGGAATGCAGCACAAAGGGAGCTTGTGTGCTCCAGCTGGGGACAGCCTCCAGTCTGTATGTCATGGTTCTTCCCAAACTTTGCCTGTAAACCACGGCCTCAAATAGACGGGTACAGACTACACTACCTCTTTTCTTTGAAAAGAAATCTTGTTCTGATGCATGGCCTGGCAGAGTCAAGCACAATAAATATGTAGCCTTCTAATCATTTACTGATTGAGCTTTTACCAAATTGTGAAAGCACTAGTATTGTCATTTGAGGGTTGACATAAAAAAGCCTTTTAAAAGCACGGTGAAAATGTGCATTTTAAGATCAAGGCCATTTAAATACCCTGACGGCCCTCGGCCAGCTGGCTCCCGGTGCCCCAAACAAAACACCACAGCACTTTAGTTTTACCCCGTCTTTTATTTTCTAAATTATACATTAACCTTGTGTTGCTTTAAAACTTTAGAGGGCTTTAGCTCTAATTATTACTCTTTTGTCCCTTTGCTCTTTGTTGTCCTTTTAAACACACAGCTTGTGGGTGTTTTGAGCAGCTGACTGGTGTCTAAACATTAGTAAGTGCAGTGACTGGACCAGTTAAACAGTACTAAGTAATAAGTTGTGGTCTGGTTGGTTCTGGTCCGTGGTTGGCAGCTGTTGGTGTTGAATAAAGAGCTAACAGCACGTGCGTGAGAAAGGCAGCACTTGTTCCGTGTGCATAGAGCTAATATTGGTGTCCATACATGACTCTGTGTCCTAATTAAACCCCCGCCCCACACTTAAACCTATACAAACATTCCTCAAATAAAGGCTGTACTGGAAAGAGCTCTTCCATCCCACTGTAAACTGATCCTACTGTACTGCTGCGCACGTGAGCGCCGGCCTGCACATGCGCACACACACGGCAGAAAATCTGTTACTATTTTATTGTCCACCCCCACCCTTCTTTTTCCCCGGGGCTGTTCTTTCTTCCTTTCTCTGTTTTCACAAGCTCGTTACCAGCAGCAGTAGAGCACTGCCCACTCCCTGACATATCGCTTTATATTGCTTTTTTCTTCATTCCTTTTAATACTGGCATGGGACTGTGATTATCCAGTGGTGTAGGCCCCGGCGCGGTTCAGCCCAGGTTGCCTTCTGAAGGCCCTGCCTCGTTTGGAAATACTGTACAGTGTACACAACCTGCACTAATACTGCCGTCAACTGTTTCTACTGCAAACACAAGACTCAGACATGATTATGGCACTTTAATCAAATAGCACAAAGGTCAGTTCCAAGTCCTTCTGAAGATAAACGTGCAATAAACTGAACAGAATAAAATGAGCATCATCGCAGAAAGAAAACATGACTTTTATCATAAATGAGTCGACTATCATGACCTCCAACATTTACTGTGAACACACATAAAAGTAACATTCAATAGCTTTACAGTTTTGAACAAAGGCCTGAGAATAAGTTCATTAAAATAATTTAAACTAGGGCTGGAATTCACAGAGTAACAAATGATATAATGATTTGTGATACGCTGCCCACAGATGCCATAATATCACAATTAAAAAAAAAATACTCAACATGACTTTCATTTCCAATATGAAAGAAAATCCTTTATCTGGGTTAGTCTAAATTAAACTGTACAACAAATACATGCAGTTTAGTCCTACCGTAACTGACACGTCCGAGTCAGAGCCACCATTCTAATGAAAGATAATCACAATAATAAATCAGGAGAGGGGAACAAAGCAGTAATATATTGACACTAATAACTCTCTGGTTGAGTGCACTCCCTCTTATGTCCTTGCATTTGTTTGCACATATATTTGTAGTTTTGTAATGATCGCCCCACTACACTGTTCCTGACGAAGGTCCACGTGTTCATGTGCTGTCCCTTCAAACTGAAGAGCTTAATTGTAATAGTTGACCAGGATGCTCTCACAAAAGGATTGATCATTTTATGTCCCAGAGATCTTGTGTAATCTTTGCTAAAAGAAACATGTTTTCCTTTTGTTTTTATTCCAATGTTAGTTATTTCAATAAAAATAGTCTGAATATTAGTGCCATCTCTCACTGTACTGACCTGTAAAGTGAGCTCCTTTGGCTGCAGGTGTGTGATGCTCACTTTTGCATAGTCATTAGTATTGGGGGGATGAGTGCTGTGATGACTGTGGACTCATTCTGTGTAGCAACATCCCATTTCCTGCTCCCAGTGCCATTAGGACGGTCTGCAGCAGCCCCCGCCCTGTCAGCCCAAGAGGCCCCCTCGCCCTGCACCCCTATCCTGCTGCAGATGTGCACATCCACAACACACCCCTCCTCAGCCCCAGGGCAGCCCTCACAGCTGAAGGGGGAAGATTGTGCATTCAGAGGCGGGGGAGGGGTGATTGAGTGTGCTGCCTGCAGAAGACAAGAGGAGCGGGGGAGGGGCAGACAGTGGAGAGGTGGAGGTGACGGAGGCTGCCTGGCACTCCGCTCAGCCTACATCTGCATCACACGTTACCCACCAAACATCTGTCCTCTGGTGCTTGATGCAAAGGTAGATGCTAATTATTTTAACAACAAGATTAAACCATACTTTTATTGTCACATTTGTATTAGGAACTGGCACTAAGCAAAGACTAAAATCTACTATCTCTGGGGTCTAATTGTCACCACAAGAATGTGCTAAATCCAAAAAAGAGTGGGAAAGTAACCGATTGAAAAGAATACAAACATCCTGTAGATGTTTGTTTCTTTAGCCCTGGGTCATTCAGTTCAGCACTCGTTTGTTTAAATGAATGTGATCTAGATGTGTTCACTAATTGCTTGAAAGCATTAGTGAACAGTGGATGCTTCTTACTGTATTGAGTGCTTTGAGCTGTTAGAGCAGAATGTTGACTTACTGTATGTGTAGTGTACATATGTGATTTGATTGTTATCAAAACGCAACACTTTGGTTTTGGCCCCCATTTTTTTATTGGCCAAAGAAGTAAGACTTTTCTATGAACACAAAATATTGTTCACAAATCTGTCCAAATCTGTGTTAGTGAGCTTTTTAGTGAGATAATCCATCCACCACACAGGTGTGGCATATCAAGACCCTGTGGTGGGCCTTAGGCTGGCTACAGTAAAAGGCTCTAAAATGTGCAGTTTTAACACACAGCACAATCCCACAGATGTTGCAAGTTTTGAGGGAGCGTGCACTTGGCATGCTGACTGCAGGAACTTCCACCAGAACTGTTGCCTGTGAATTCAATGTTGATTTTTCTACCATTATCCGTCTCCAAAGGCGCCTCCAAAATCCTCTGAGACCAGATTTGGTTTGCATAACCAAAAAATTTCTGCACGAACTGTCAGAAACCGTCTAAGGGAAGCTCATCTGCGTGCTTGTTGTCCTCATCAGGGTCTCAACCTGATTGCAGTTTGTGGTCGGATTGGAGTAAATACAAATTTTGACAGATTGGTGAACAATATTTGAGAGAATTAGGCCTTTTGTGTGCATAGAAAAGTTTTAGCTCTTTGAGTTCAGCTCATGAAAAATGGGGGCAAAAACAAAAGTGTTTCATTTAAATTTTATGGCTCTTTTTTACTCCACTGTCTTCTTAATGGAACTCAGTTGGCCAAGGAGGCAGAGGAGGTTAATTCTGTTACACAAGTTCAAAGGGTTCTGGCAGATTAGCAATGGCCCTGGATCTAACATCCCCACAGAAGGTAGGTGTGTAGGCGGTTGCATCTTATTAGCAAAGAATCTCAGACAAATATTTCGACAAAGTCAGGATGAAAGCGGGCCATATGATTGCTGCACAATCTAAAGGTCAGATCTCCATGGGGCTGTCTGAATGTACTGTCTAATCAGGTAGGTTTGAGCCGCTGAGACATGAGATATGAGATAAAGTGGATAGTGGAGCTATCATAAGAATGATCACGCTGAGATGTTTGAATGCAGGAATCCATGCAGAGTCGGCTGAGGGTGCACATGGGTTGTTTGTGCAACAGAGCTGGGCTGGGCTTTGCTGATTTAAGTTAACAGCTTCCAGTTGTCACTACTGATCGGTACTAGGCCCACTATCAGACCAAGGGCTGGCCTGTCTCAAGGCTAAATTGACACTTTTTCTGTAGTCTGTGTGGCCTCTTTCTTGTGACTGAATGAGTGACTGACTGACACAGCGAGTTTGTGCATGTGACTCCACAAACACACCCTCTAGGACTGAAGGTCACTGGTGCAACTGTGTTTTCTGAGCCCTTGCATAATGGGTTCTAAGGGTTAGTGGTTGTTTTTTCTGCAGTGAAGGATAAAGTATTATGCAGAGAACCGGCAAAAAGTAGAATTTGGCATAAATACACAAAACAGCAGATGACAATAGTTTTTGCCACTGCAGTTTACTGCGCTCTGTAATTGTGCACTACTTTGAAGGCTGTCCTCTTCTTTTTGTTCTTTTTTTTATACTTGTTTATATGTGGCGCTCTGACTTTGAGTCTGTATGTGACAGTAGCTGCGTTTTCATTAACCTTTAAATTGTGCGAATTGAAATTGTGTATTATATTGCCCATTTTTTGATAAAAAAGTTTTTATCAACTGCCAAGTCTCTGAAGTTTCAAGATCTCATTTTTAGTTTATATTTCAGTGATTAAAAATTTTGAAGAAAAAATGTGCCTTTTAAAAATTATTTATATTTTAGAGTCTAAAATTTGCTGTCAAAATATTTACATGAAATGTCCACAAAATTGAGACATAAGCAAAAGATGCTGCGTGAAGTCAAACAAACAACCAGCCATGTGCTGATGGTTTGTTCACTAGCACTTCGGTACTTTTTAAAATATATGAATTAAACTTTTAAAAGGTGTTAGAAATGTGCATGCATTTATAATTCAAAATCTGATTAAACATTTTGCTTCCATGGTTATTGCTTCTATTGCATTCTTCTATCAGCTGACAGTAGATAACACAACACTATTACTTCCAGATCAAACATGAGCATTGCACATTGGACCTTGAGGATGTCTAGTCTCATTTTAGCACAGTAATCACACCTGGTTAGTATGTATGGACACTGCTCAGGCCCTAAGATTTAAAGTTCAAGTCAGGTGAAAATCACATTATTCTGTTTTACTCACATTTGCAGAGTCAGTGCATACCTTAAAATGCATCACATCATATACAGCCCCTACATACAAATATGTGAAAGCCTTGTTTTCACCTGTGACTGTGTGACCTCATCGTGACCTGGATTGATCCACGTGCTGACCTTACAGCAATGCATTTACTAATTATGCTTTAAAGAGCTGGAGGGTAGGATGGTTTGTGTATTTGAACCTTTTATCTGACATCTGCTGGGCTGAAGCAGGCTCCAACGTTCTTTTTTACCCTCACCCGTGTAAGCGACAGCTCAACACCAGCCTTGTTTGTCTGCGGAGGTTCTCAGTCATCCAAGTCATCTTGAAGAAAGTTTAAAGCAAAAGGATCTTAAAAGGAGTCCAGATGCTTTTGCTTTAATCTTTTTCACCAGCTGTGTTAAGTTTACTTGTAATGTTATTTTAAAAAATAAAAATACTTTACTTGCTGCTCTTGTGTGTGTCAGGTCTTGGGTGTTATGAATCTATGCTGCATCACAGTCTGTGTGGAGTGTGTCTGGAGGGCAGTGGGTGCACACTGACCTTTCTCGCCATGTGCATGTGAGTGCCCCAAGAGTGGAAACCTGATCGGAGCCAGACTCCCCTGCCAGCGCCCCTCTGTCTGTCTGCACCCCTCCGCTCTCTTTCTCTAACCTCTGTATTCGTTTAGCCTCACACCTGTGAAGCCATGTCACTCAAAGGCTGAAATAGAGGCACTAGACTCTTAACCCGCTCTTATCAGATGTCAGTGATTGGCTTAGTTCAGGGGTCAGTGCTGTGATTGATTTTCTCTGTTTCATGCGTTTGCAAGCCTTAGACGTCTGCAGGACATTGTAAACAGCCCATAGAGCTGTAGAATACAGATACAGTGAGGGAATCCACTGACGGACGTGTGCTCTTGTGGGTCTGGGGATAAAGGATGCAATGAGACAATCTCTCATTACATCCTATGCTTTGTGTAGGAGTTTTCTACAGATTCGCCTAAAATGTAGAAAACTCCTAAATTTGTTTTCACAATAAAGTTTGGACATATCATAAACAAAAAAGAATATTTTCTCTACTTCCACCAGTAGCTCAGTCTCTGACGTCAAGACACAGGAGTCTGTATTATTAATGTTGCATAAATGCCTTGTATACAATCTTCTTTTGGCTCTGAGTTCTGCTCAAGCAGGCTTTCTTCTCTCAATAATTATTCAACGGGAGCAGTGGATATGGGCATTTATATATTTATACAGTATTGTTCAAAATAATAGCAGTACAATGTGAGTAACCAGAATAATCCAGGTTTTTAGTATATTTTTTATTGCTAAGTGGCAAAACCTAGATTATTCTGGTTAGTCACATTGTACTGCTATCATATTGAACAATATTCACACATATATATATATATATATATAGTGCCCTGGGACGTACAGAACCTTAAGGGCTGAATGTACAGTGTGTGATGTTTGGGCAGAAGCTGTGAGTCCATGTGTCGTCTGCATTGGCCTGTGTGTAAACACAGCTGTGCAGCCCCTGTGGCAGCCGGCTGAACAGCAGTCTGAGGCCTGACAGGAGGAGGATCATATTCAGCACCAGTCCATTAATATGGCTATGGCACATTAGGATTTATTGTGTGTTAATGGAAGGCCACATCCGTGTTGATGGAGCTGCTCAACATCCACACTACTGTTCATGTTAAACTGCTAATCATCAAGTCTCTGAAGAGGCTCAGGCTACATCACTGCAGGCTTTTTTCACCATGAAAATGTTACTGTTCTTCTAATATTAAATCATGAATCCACTATGTTAATCATGTGTGGAGTGTTGTGCAAGTGTGGTTTACTTGGTCCTGACTGTATAAGTTGAACTAAGTGCTTTTTTGAGTAATGCTTGAGGTCTGAGACAAAAAGCAGCAGACGGAAAGTAGAATAGAGGGCAGGTATTGAACAGAGGGGATCATAAATAAAACGTCAGCTCAGGGAGCATGAAATGTGCCCTAGCCCCCTTCTGTCTGTATCTCATCTCCCATCGCACTCCTCTCGGGTGTGTGTGCATTGTGAGCGCGGGGTAATTGAGGTGGATGACCTTGCTGTAGGCCTGGCAGGTGTGAAGAGAGCACTGGAGGAGGCTGTTTAGGCACATTGCTGCCTGTGTGTGCATATATGTATGATAATGTTTGCTCCTCTCTGCTCAGATTAAATAATTGTGCGGGTGTGTGGGTGGCAGCTATCTCCTGTGCTGAGAGATCCTCTTCATGCAACTTGGAAATGAGATAGAAATGTGTGGGTGTGAAGATAACAGCATATACACTTTATATGTGCACAAATCTATGTATGTAATGAAAATGGCTGCATGTTACACACATTATTTTTTAGCAAAGATGTCCTAGCTTTGCTATGTTGTTGTTATTTTTTTAAAATGGGGGCTAACACAAGCAGTTTCCTACTGAGCCATTTATTTCTACCATTCACTTTATCATAAAGAAATCAGAAAAACACCAAGACAAGCATGTGATGGAGGTGGTGCAGGGTAGGCATGGGATTTTATAAAAAATGGCTCTATACACCACCACAATCAATTTGAAATGAAACGAACAAGATGTGCTTTAAATGCAGACCTTTAGTCTGAAGTCTGGAACGCATAGACATAACCAGACGCTGGGTTTCATCTCTGGTGATGCTCTGCCAGGCCTCTACTGCAACTGTCTTCAGTTCCTGCTTGTTCTTTTGGCATTCTCCTTTCAGTCTTGTCTTCAGCAAGTGAAATGCATGCTTAATCAGATTCAGGTGATTGACTTGGCCATTGCATAACATTCCACTTCTTTCCCTTAAAAAACACTTTCGCAGTATGCTTCGGGTCATTGTCCATCTGCACTGTGAAGCGCCGTCCAATGAGTTCTGAAGCATTTGGCTGAATATGAGCAGATGATATTGTCCGAAACACTTCAGAATTCATCCTCCTGCTTTTGTCAGCAGTCACATCATCAATAAATACAAGAGAACCAGTTCCATTGGCAGTCACACATGCCAATGCCATGTTGACTTTGACACACATACATCTACCTCCTGGAGAGTGTTTTTGATCTGGCCAACTGTTGCGAACTGTTGCGACTACACTTCTCAAACCAGATGTCAGAGCTGTAGATCCTGGTGGTGTGGATCAGTCGATGTCCCGCTCGCTCTTAGCGTATAGCTTGATGTCATCCATGTAGAGGAGGTGACTGATGGTGGCCCCATTCCTGAGTCGGTATCCATAACCAGTCTTGTTGATTATTTGGCTGAGGGGTTCAGGCCTATGCAGAACAGCAGTGGGGATAGAGCATCTCCTTGGTATATGCCACATTTGATGGATACTTGTCCAAGTGGTTTGCCATTGGCCTCAAGGGTGGTTTTCCACAGCCTCATTGAGTTTGCAGTGAAGTCTCTTAGGGGCTGTCCACACGGAGACAAAAATCACTGTATCCATATACATTTTGTATCGTATTGGCCTTTCGTCCACACAGATCCGGTGTTTTGGGAGACTGAATCCGCTATTTTTTGAAACAGGGTTCTAAAGTGGATAAATCTTTCGACAACACCTTTGCGACACCCTTGCGGTGTCGTGTGTACAGCCAATCCGTATATTTTGTGAAAACGATGATGTCATCGCATCACGTGTCGGCCTCGTCACACGTAACAGCAACAACAATAATGGCGGACTACATGATTGAGTTCGTGCTGCAGAAGCTACTAAGCCTACTAGCTTTATTACAGCAAAATCTATTGCTTCTATGCAGTTGTGGTGAGCAACAAGCGATAATGGACAACACCATACGCCACACGCTCTTAGATCCACCGCGAAGAGAACCAGGAGAGCAACCAGAGAAAATGAATGGAGAGAGAATTTCCGCATGTCCAAAGCACTCAGAACTCAGTCCGTATATTGAAGAGCAAACAACAAACATGAGGGCACCAATCACTACACTCTAAATAAATGACTGCAACAATTTGAGAACTTGTTTTTATTAGAAAATAAATATTTAGGTCTTCGTCTTCTTCTGCAGCGCGCAAGGTTATGCGCATGCTCAAAGTCTTCTTCTTCGTGTATAGTGTATATCTGTGGCAGAATTACAGCGCCCCATACTGGTCGGGCATATATACTACATCGTTTTCAGCCGGCCGTGTGTACGCAGATATTTTCTTGAGACGACGCCGTCTCAAGATCGGATAGGGGATGCACTGGCTTCGTGTGGACATAGCCTTAGAGTCCTGTTGATGTTGTACATCTCTAAGCATTCAGTGATCCATGTGTGTGGCATTGAGTCATATGCTTTCTTGTAATAAATCCAGGCAGTGCAGAGGTTGGTGTGTCGTGTTCTGCAGTCTTGGGTGAGTGTTCTGTCGACCAGGAGTAGGTGTTTGGCCCATATTGATAGGATAGCATCTTGCATTTGATGGAGATTACACCACCACCACCAGCCTGCACAGTGGTAACAGGGCTGTTTACGTCAAATTCTGACTCTACCATCTGAATGTCTCAACAGAAATCGAGACTCATCAGACCAGGCAACATTTTTCCAGTCTTCAATCTCCAGTCTCCAATTTTGGTGAGCTTGTGTAAATTGTAGCCTCTTTTTCCTATTTGTAGATGAGTGGGACCTGGTGGGGTCTTGTGCTGTTGTAGCCCATCCGCCTCAAGGTTGTGCGTGTTGTGGCTTCACAAATGCTTTGCTGCATACCTCGGTTGTAACGAGTGGTTATTTCAGTCAAAGTTGCTCTTCTATCAGCTTGAATCAGTCGGCCCATTCTTCTTTGACCTCTAGCATCAACAAGGCATTTTCTGTACCCTTCTTGGGCACCCAAAGCGCTTCAATTCACCCCATTCCCACCCGGGGCAGACAGAGAGGGGGGCTGCTCACAGCCTTCTCTGACCACCACCAAACTCACCTCTACAATTACACACAAGGAGGGTTAAGTGTCTTGCCCAAGGACACAATATACCACCTGAGCCACAGCGTCTCTTATTTCAGCTTATTAAATTATTTAGGGAATTCTTAAAAAAAAAAAAAAAAGAACTTTTGCAATCTTAGCAAAGCTTAATTTCATTTTTAGTTCAGAATTTTTTTTTTGAAGTAATAGACATATTGCATCTAAAACACATCCTGTGTTTGGGTTCCCGAGACTCCCCTCCCGAATGGGGGCCCAAATATAGTTTCAGCCCATAGGCCTCACAGTCCTTGTTCCGGCCCTGCTGCATGGCACTCATGTTCAGCGTATCTTTCAGACAGCGCTGCTCCTGAATCAACACAGCCTTGAGGCAAATAAAGCTGCTTTGCTAACATCCCTGTTCTCTGCTGGACACAGACTGAAGTTTCATTTTAGCCAAACCTTTGCTCTTCAGTCACGCAGAACAGAGCGGGCTACAGTGACAAAGCCAAAAAGTGAAAGCAAGCACTTGAATATATTTCTTAAATCACCAATGTGATCATTGGCCTAAACAAACATGTCCAAAAAAAAAAAAAAGCTGGAGATTATCTCGATTAACAATTATCCTGATGGTAAAAAAATTGCAGAGAGCTTTTAACACAGTCTGACACAGTGACATGCATTTCACAAACCAACAGAACAATCAAAATCGTAGTAACCTCATCTAAAATGAGTTTAGCATGTACCTATTTTAACTGAATGCTCAAAACTGTGTGTAATACTAAGAAACTAAGCCTTTTTATTTCTACCATCTGCTGAAGTTCAACCATAATCTGAGAACCATAATCTCTGTGTCTACCATACCATATCCCACTCAATAATTTACCTCATAGTAACTAGACGGGTAAGACATGTTGAAAGAGCTTGTTTGAAAGTTGGACAAATTAAATGTCACTCAATTTCAGATGTATTCTTTGTGTCAAATACAGCATGTGAAAAAGTGATGGAGATCATATTCTTCCCCTGATTGTACAGAGCATCCGATCACACAGACAGGTCTAGATCTGTTCTGTTATCGCCATAGAAAGATGAAAAATGGAGCAGCCTTTGACTCCCATCCCCCTCAGCTTTTCCAGGCAGTATCCCCCACTCTCTCACTCTCACTCTGACCGTGCTGCTCTGCAGCGCTCTACATCTGTGTCAAGTCACAGAGTTCTGTTGTCCCGGCGTAACCCTCTGCACCCGCCCTCCTTCTGTCTACCTCATAGTCAATCTTTTCCTCATCCGGCTCATCCCTCTCTCCTGTCTGCTCTCCCCTTCTGTCATCCCTTCTTTCCCGACTGCTTTAATACCTCCCAGTTTTACATGGCTTTATAAAGCAGCAGATCGTAGTGAGTCGCCTTCTCTCATGTAGAGCCTTCACAAACTGGCTGCATACATTAATAGCGGCTGCTTCATGCATAATGTATGTACTCTTCCAGTGGCTTGTGGAGGCTCCTCCCCCCGCAGAGACGGAGTGACAGGTGTGGACCAGATTGAGTTCCGCCTCATTTCCCTCCGCTCTGTGCAGCTGCTCAAGGACACACATTATTGCATACACACACATATCTAATACAACAACTCAGAAAGACTCCATACAAAACACCAGCTGGGGGCTAGCATTAGCACTAGCATAACAGGAAGTGAAGGAATCTGTCTGGATTCCTGTGGAAGAGGATTACAGCCGCCATTACAACACCACTGTTAGTATTGTTGTTGTTTAAGTCCTACATGGAGCAAGCACCTTTCATACTGAATGAAATGTGTAACACTACATTCACTGCTACAGCATCTGTCTGCAGTGTTACATCATCTTAGCATTAGAGGAACAGAGCCATTTATTCACACAAAAACCCAAAGTGTTGTGAAGAATATCGTGTGTGAATGTGAGGGCCTGTGCAGGTGGAAAAGCCCTGTATCAATGCAGCATTTGTCATTAATGTCAATTAATGTATTTTACTTTATTTTGAATGTGGGCCACAGGGGCAAAAATTATATTTGGGTCGCCTTTGGGGAGGGGGGTCTGGGGGGGCCCAACCACAGTAGTATTTAAAATTTTTAAATTTTGAACAAAAATTTTAATTAAGCTTTCTTTGGACTATTGCTAAAGTTAGTTTTTAAGAATTGCCTAAATGATGTAATAGGTTAAATTTGCACTAGTTTTAGATTTTTAATAAAGACTACAAATATCCTTTTTATTTAACAATTAAAGCCCTTTAAAATTTTAAATTTTTGGACAAGTAGATCTTGTTGCTGGGCTGGTAGGTAACCCTTTAAATACAGAATGCTTCCCCTGTTGACTCAGTGGGGGAGGGGCTGTCATGTATTTGTAACAGTACATTACTGTAGATGCTCATATTGTGTGTGTGTGTGTGTGTGTGTGTGTGTGTGTGTGTGTGTGTGTGTGTGTGTGTGTGTGTGTGTGTGTGTGTGTGTGTGTGTGTGGTCCTTTAAAGACTGTACAGGCCAACAAATGCACAACATGCAGCTGTGAGGACACACTTACACACACTAAATATATGAAAACTCTTTGAGCGAACACTCAACAGTATTTTTTTAAAGCCTGAGTCAGTTTGTTCGGTATGTGGCAGTTGTTTCATTGTGCAACTGGATAGTGCAGTTTACACTATAGTACAGGTATGTGGGCTTGGCAGGGCTCGCCTGACCACTTTCCAGCACATGTAGTCCGATGCACATGACATGCATGTACCTCTGGGGCTAAGTAACACCTCTGGCTCTGTGCTGGTGTTCAGTAGAGCTAGGGTGGAGGTGTGTGACTGGGGAGGTCAGCAAAGTGCTAGTATTGACTCATTAGGAGAGTCCTGCCACTTGACTTTGAAGTGTTTTTTGTTTAGTTTGTGTGTATGTATAGGATGCTTAAGGACATCTTTTTTGGCCAATCTAAGTTTGCACGTGTGCAGCAAGTTTAGGCTTGCCAACTGCCTGTTGATCTTGTCTTGTAGGTTTTGAGCAGCCTGCATGTGTCAGCATACAGACCAAAGGGTTTAACATGCTTTTTTTCTGCTTTAATTTGTTTCTGAAAAAATATTCTGTGAATGGAGAGAAAAAAATCCATTGTTGATGTTTGGCCGTGATGTGCACATGCCGGAGGCTTTCTGAAGAAGCCATGTTTTTTGCAGTAGTACCATCAGCTGCTGTGGCTCTGAACTCTGCAGCTGTGAGGCTTCCCCCGCTGTTCGCTCCACAGCTGTGGTTTGTGTGAGACAAAGAGAAAGGACAGTGGTGAGGGCAGATCAGCAGTATGACGTTTAAAAGGGTTACATGAAGTCTTATTTGCATGTGCTTTCCAACACACATTCCTTACATACTCTGTTAAGCACACTGCTCTGCTTTTATTAGCATCTGTTTAGACACCTTTTCTTACTAACTGTTCATACTTGTCTCCTTTTCTTCCTGTTTGTGTGGTCGTGAGCTGGTGGCTGCAGTGGTCTGAGACAGCTGTCTGTCACCCTCTTCATGTGGGTGACATTTTCCCTGCTCGTCCCTGCAAGAAAGTCTGCTGTCTGTCTGTGCTGCCGTCTCATCTCTACAACCTTTGGTGTGTTGTTGTTGTTGTGTGGGCGTGTGGCAGCCTTGGTTAAGAGCGTGACCTTTTACCGTGCCATGTGGCAGAAGTTCACCGAGGCCTGACCGCAGCCGTATGACTCTCCTCCTCACGTCTGATGTTCTGCCAGCGCTGGGCTTATACACACACTTACCTTTACAACATGACAGAAGACACACTTGTCTAATGCACAAAATGTTCCCCACCCACAGATGAACAACACTTTGTTGGATTTGAGCGCTGAAAGACTTGTGAAGCTTGGTTAAATTGTTTTTCCTAAAGACTGGAGGGAGCCTGTGAGTCCTGCAGCAGCCTACCCATTAGTGAGCAAGCGCAGGTATGAAGCTCATTGCCTTGACTTGAATCCAATGAATCACCAGTGACTAAGGACTGGAGCAGCACAGGCATGACTCTCTGCTCACACATGTCCACACAGGCCACTGCCATGTCCTCTGTTGAGCTTCTTCACTGGGTCAGGTCTCAGGCGGCAGGCTGCTGGTCACATTAGCTGTATTTCTGTTGATCATTGTCAGATTTTGCTCTTCTTTATTCAGACCTTACATAGAGCCCGTGTTGCTAGTAATAGGTCATAACAAAAACTCAATTTGGCCACTGTACTGGAAAGAAAATGTGTTGAATGTATGCCCTACATGTGATATTATAACATTGTCTGAATTAAATGCTTGCAGGTCAACACTCATTAGCACTTAGTGTGGACCTTCATCAGTTTGAATTTAAGCTGCTGCACTACCTTGAGAGTTTAGGTTTGAATATGAGTGCGTGAGTGATGATCAAAGAAGCAAGTCACTGTAACAAACCTTTATCATGATCACGGTTTAGCTTGTCATTGTTCTTGAGTGACTCAGGCTCTGAAAGATCTCCACCTCTTCACTGCCTCCTCGTCTTCTCCATATACACCTCTGCTGCTCGCCCTTGTATCTGTATCAGAATGTCACAGAAGTGTGACCTTTACACAAAATGGATAACAATCTCTGTCTGTTTCTGTAGCTCTCTCACATACACTCTTTCTTCCCCGTTGTTTTACTTTATATTTATTTTACTCGATAACCTAGCCTCACTTTAATTCTTAATTCTAGATCTCCTTTTCACTTGGTTTCTCACTTACATTTCTAAACCCCCTTATCCTAATAATTATCAAGAAAAAGTTTCAAAGAAGGCTGTAAAAGAGCTGTGTTTTATATCCCTCAGAGGTATGGGTTTAACTTGAAACTACTGTGATTGGTCAAAGGTTTATGAAAGCTAAAATCTAAAAACCCTGGTTTCAGTGTAGCCTGGCGTAGCCATACCCACCTCCTTTCTGAGCGAAAGAAAGTGGGTATGGGCACACTCTGTAGGCCCTTCTCTCGGCTGAAGCAGAGTAGTTTCAGTGTTGTTACAGCCTGTATGGGCTGTGTTTAAGCTGGTGTATACTGTATGTCCTGACCTGGATGAACCACAGACAATATAAATCAAGGTTAATCAATTTATTCAACCTGTCTCGAAAATCTGTTTCATATATTAAGATTGATTAAAAGTGCACAGATATTCTCTCCTACAGAGAGGCCAGCTGGGGCCCTTGAGGGAATGACCTCTGACTGAGGGTTCAAAGGTGGGGGCTAAATCCATAGGGCTTCAGAATAAGTGAGGGCAGAGCAGGCTATATCTTCCTGCTATATATCCATCAGAGGAGCAGCCTGGGGCGGAGTAGAGAGGTGGCTCTGTGAGTACACAGCAGTTGATCCACAGCACACTTTAGATCCAGAGTAGCCCTCAGCAGCTTTGTCTGAATAGTCCACTAATATAACCACTTGGACGTGAAACCAGCCTTCTTCAAAGTTATTATAACATCTTCATAGACCTTTATGTCCTCAGAGTCAGTTCTATTCAGTTACACCTTTTTTCCCCAAAACTGCACGTATTGGCTGACACAGATCATGTGATCAGTACCATAAAAAAATCAAATGAGTTGAGGATAACTAGTGCAGTAGAGCCTGCTGATGTTTAATCAGTGTGACTGCTCTCAAAGACTTTAGACTAAAACAGAAGTAATATAATTTATTGGTAAGAAAACCATTTCAAATTACAACTGGCTTGAGAATCTGGATTTGACATTGTTCATGAAAACGTAAAATAAAAGGTAAATGTGGGAGTATAGATGGCATTTAGCAGAAGCACAAGTCTTGGCTGTACTGTATGTGTGAGAGAACAAACAATGGCGGTGGATGCAGGTTTCCACGGCCGCTCCTCTTTTGAGCTGGATCACAGGTGCTGTGTGTCCTCAGGGGGCTACTGGAGGTGCAGGTGTGCTGAGGGGGTGGGGAGATGTACAAGTGTGCCACCTGTTACTGGTCATGTGACCCAGCATCAACACAGTCAATCAGGAGCAGGTTGTACATGAGTGACGCCGCAGATGGCCCTGCTGTGGGTTCGGACTGATACACTGTTCGGAGGGCGGGGGCTGGCTGTAGATCTTTCAACCCGTGGCTTAAGTGTGGACAGACTGTGGACTGCAGGTTCAGCTCACAGAATGTCACAAAAGCGTTTGACCCACTTTGGAAATGAATTAAACTGATGAATGAAGAGGCACCATTAGAACAGTTATGCCACTCCACACAGTCCATTTTCTCAAGTGTCAAAAACTTGAATGGGTCAGATGATTTTAAGTAAGGGATGACAAAAGACAGGTGTTGAATCTCTATACTGACTGTAGCTTCTGTGTTGTCATCGTAGGAGCTGGGACGTGTCATGGTGGAATGCTGACAGACATCATTTTGTGCAGTCACTAGGTAAGCATATCATCTGAATTGTATAAATTAGATTCTCTGTGACCTTTTATATGAAGATACAGCAGATCCTGTACCTATCTGAGAGCGATAAATGTGGATTCCTTCTATCTGCTGTGCTACATAATGATACCACATACATCCTACATCCACAGGAAGAAAACTAAAAAACAAACTGTACGTATGTGTTCTTAAGTGTTTTTATTCACAATCAGTTAGTACAGTGATGCTTGTGTTTAGCGATTTATTCATTTTTTTTATTCCTAAAGATGGACGTACACTGTGCTCACTATTGGTGTTATTTAAGAGTCTAGGTCATGTGTCAAACTCAAGGCTTGTTTTTCAAATCTATAAACAATTCAGTGGTAGTATATGCACAAGTCAAAGTCACACATTGAAACGTTCAGGTGGAGGGCTGACAGAAGAGAGGTTGCAGACTTTATTTTATATTGTACCTATTTTATAATGGGACCCTAGACTAAATATTGTACTTTATATATTTTGGTCCTTGTTCAAATAAATGTATTGGACAGCACTGAACTAGGTACAAGCTGCATTCCCAATGATCAGGACGGTAGTTTTGGTGGCTCCGTGGCGCCTGTATGGGGGTGTTCTCAGCCTGTCAGACTGTTAGTGAGTCTGTGTGGCTGCCTACGGAGGTGATTATTATCATGTCTGTCGGCCTCTGTGTACCCAAAGGTCTGACTCACACACACAGTCACAGTCCTACACAGCCTGACTACCATCTGCACAGGGACATCATCCTACTCCAATTTCTTTGCTGTGTGGACCTTGGCTAGATTAGGTGCACTTTAATTCACGTATGCACAACTCTCTTAAGGTCCTGCTACAGAATTTCAATTAGGTTTGGCTGGGTCATTCCAAAACCTTGGTTCTTTCTTTTTTTTAGTTGTTCTGGTGGAGATTTGTTGATTATTGTCCTGCTACATTTGGACCAAGCTTTAGTTGTGGGACAGATAACCTCACAATTGCCATATAGTACTAAACTAAATACAACTGTACAGTGTCTGAGCTACAATCCCTTTAAGAACACACATTATTGTTGCACTGGGAGTGAGGTTAAACTGTTTTTGTAACCTTACTGTCTTTCCTTAAGAAGGGTTAAAGAAGGGTTTTGACTGAACTTGGATGTACATTTAATATTCTCCACTTTTATTATAAGCAGTGTGGTAGATTGTTGATGGGAACAGCTGCATGTGTGAGTGTATGTGGGGATATGCTCCTGTGTGGTGCCCTGGAGTCCCACCCGTGCCCACATCAATCAGCCCTCTTCCTGCTCACTTTACACAGCTAATGGCCTCCCACCAGCCTCTTTACACCACAGTCACACACAGCACACCTCAGCACATATCTGGCTGTAATAATCCCACTCTTTGGGGGTAATATGAGAACACAATGTTTGATGAAAATGGAAAACATAAGTTACTCTGTGCAACATAACAGGATCTGAGCCTGCCAGGCATCCTCACTGGTGTGTTTTTGAGCAGAAAATGAAACAAAAAGAACACTAGATAAAACATGGTGTGCACAGAACAGAAATTACACATGTTACTTGAAATTTAGTGGAACAGCTTACTGAATATGAATACAGTGGATGGATATTGTCAAAATCTTTACATCATTTCAGCAAGCTGATGTTTTTGTCCTGTAGGTATTTTTGTTGTCCATGTACAGTATTGAAACACCAAACGTCCTTTTTCTTGTATGTCATGTTGGTTCTGTTGCTTGATGTTTATGTTTCATCTAGCTTCATAAATGTGATATGATATAAATGCTGCACGTCTGTGGAGGTTTTCATTCATCCACAACACACAAGAAAAGGCATCAATTGCCTTTGTTGAAACCTTTTCTGATTGAGTAATGTTTATGTTTAAGCTTTATAACTTAACATTTAATTGTATATTTAGTATTTATTATTCATACTGTTGTTGTGTCTTTGGACAAGATACTTCACCCTCCTTACCTTTAGTGGCACTGGTGTTTGACTGTGTGTGACAGAGGCTGTTGGGGCCGTTTTCTGTCAGTCTGCCCCAGGGCAGTTGTAGCAACAGAGGTAGCTTACCACCTCCACAGTGTGAATGTTGGGTGCTTGTGTGTGTGATTGTGTGTGGATGTGTGTGATTGTGTGTGAGCAGAATGTCTTTGGGTGCCCAAGAAGGGTACAAAAAAGTGCTATATAAATGCATGTCTGTGAAGGTTCTCAGTCATCCAAGTCATCTTGAAGCAAAGGCATCTGGACTAGGTTTTCAAGGTGAAGATGTTTTCGTCTCAAATTCAAAAAGACTTTATCAATCCCGAGATCAACTGGTAAGAGCTGAGCTTATATCTCTAGAGGGAGGAGTTTGCCCTGAAACTAAACCTGATGGACCAGGCTGTTCTGGTCTCATAGTAGTTAGTTATGAAAGGACAGTGTGACTCCTGATGTGAGAGTCGTTAAAGGCTCAGGTGAGTCGTTAGTGACACTGTTTCATTCAGGTGTTGTTTTATGTTGCTTTAACCTTTTTTTCATGCCATTTCTAAGTTAACTTAGATTTTAAATATAATATCAACATTAGCTGTGCCTACAGCACCATGGGGCAGTCCTCCTCTCACACGACAGAGTTGGACAGTGCCGGCCCATCCTTGTGACACATTGCGCACAATTGCTCCTCTCCTACTGCAGCCTGCTCTGGACCTGGCACAGATGTGATCACATGCTGCTTATGGACGGTAGAAACCATCCGTCAGTTGTGGTTGTGTGCTGTACTGTACAGTGTACACTGAGACTGCATCTGTGTTTGATAGAAAAGGTTTCATAATGCTGCATTTACAAAGGTAGTACAGTTATATTTATAGAAGTCCTGACAAATAAAGTGTGTTTAAGTCATGGGCTGAGCTTTGTCGTGACACGTTCTGTCTGTCCTGCGGCGGCTCATACTGCCTCCTGTTGTGCTACTGAGTCAGGCCTTTCTAAATATAGTCTGTGTTTGTGTGTTGCTGTATTTATAACAGTGCATCACACATCCAGTTGGTTGTAGTACATGACTGTAGCAGGGCCAGGAAAGGTTTGGAATGTTTCCCACTGTTTGGCCAAAGCTTGTGTTTCTGTGGAGCTGAGCTGAGTGACTCTTAACTCTGGCACAAACAGAGCTTTGGAGTTCTGGCGCACTTAAGGACCAGTTGATCATGCTGGGCCAAGCACAATCGCCCCCTCCCCTGTGTCTTCTTCCAACAGAAAGAGTGTGTGGCACAAGTAGCTTATGTGTGCTTGAGAATTTGGTAAGGTGTGAGTGTACACTTGGAGCAACAAAGTGACGCCCTATAGCCTACTGTCTCCACTTCACAGTTAACTAAATTGCAGTCATTTGTGTTTTGGAGACTTTACTCACTTCAATGACTCTGTGGGGAACATGTATTTCCATACGCGTACGGAGGAATTTATAAAAATGTAAATACATGGGATTTGAATATTGAGATAGTGAGCTATCTGTGGCTCGTGGTCCTCGTCCAAAAATAGTCCCAGTCCGCCGGAAATAGCCTCTGCTGCTGCTCTCTCCGGCACGAGTGGAACAAACCCTGGAGAGAGGCAGGAACAGTGCGTTAGAACAAACGGGGAGGCGGAGGGAGGGGGCGGCCAAGAACCGGAGAGTCGTGCCCGGACGGTGCCAGTTTGCGCTGTCAGGGAATTCCTGCGCAGCGCGATGACGTCATGACGGCCGTACGTGCTTCTGTTTGGTGCTGCGTGAGCGTGTGTGCTCTGTCCCTTTAAAACAGAGCTGAGCGCAACCCGATCCCGGCTGTGAGCGCAGAGGAAGGGAGCTCGACGCGGAGTGATACACAGAGCGACCAAAACACGGGATAAAAACGAGTCTGTTCATCAAGGACGGACCGAACCGAATCTGTGGACCGTCAGAGTCATTCGTCCAGCTCGTTTGGAGGGGAGCAAGCGATTTACAAAGTAGGATTACAGAGCAGCTCTCCGCCGGCTGGAATTTCTCTACAGTCGGAGCGATAACTTACGGAGACTAAACAAACTCGAGACGTCTTTTCTTTGGGAATATAGTATTTGGCAGCTCTTGAAGGCACGGTGAGTGATGATGACACAAATGTCTAGTGAGTTAGGACTCTGGGCTTAGTGTCGAGACTGGCTTCTGCTGAAACCTCTGGATCTTCTGTCAGAGGTTTGATTATACGTAGTAAATGAGTTCATAATGACGATGTAGAAGGGGGTTTTGAGTGTTTTTGACCTGAGTTGAGGTGAGTGTTTGATCCCACGCAGGTTTCGTGCTTGACACAGTTTTCACAGAACTGTTGTCACCTCGGTGGCTCATCTTTCCCGGAGCTATTCACCTCAAACACGTGGATTGGAAGAGGCGAGCTGTTCCTGTGTCACCTCAGATAAACCCAGCAGCTGTGGAACTGTTGGTGGGACTCGCTGCACTTTTACGTGGTGCCTGCTCACAACTATAATTAGTAGGCTACTGGGTTATAATCAGTGCATTATAAATGATAAGGCAGTGTTACTCTGGGATAGCTCTGTAAACACATGATGGTCCCGACGCTGGAGGAGGGGAGGACGGAGGTGTGTGTGTGTGTGTGGAGGAGTGGGGGTGGGCGGCAGAGCACTGGGGTCGTCCGCCATAAAGTGACTGGATTTGAGCCACCCCCAGTCACTCCGTAGACACACAAAGAAAACCATTGAAAGGAAGAGATTTGCATAGTCTTCGGGGGGAGGGGTGCTGTTTTGGTCCGGCTCAGGGGTCTCCCAGGTCTGACCACACTCTACTGTTGTGTCAGTTTGTGTAAACCATCACGTATTTCTTATTGCCATTGAAAGTGCACAGTCAGTTCCGTCTGCAGCACTGGACTGACACTGAACTCTCCAAATATTTGCTACCAGTAACAAGTCTGATGAGAACTTGTGTCCGGCCAGAGCGGGGGGAGGGGGTTGTGGTATACTGCCCGCTGTAAAGGAGTTAAACGAGCAGGAAAAGCGCAGTGTGCTGGCACGCAGGCGCGAAGAAAACAAGAGCCGCACTTCAAAAGCCTGGCTTCCGATCAGTTTCATCGATTTCTATTGAAATGAGCCGGTCTTTTGATGTCAGGGTCATAAAAAGTAAGAGCTGTGCGCCGCCCCCGTCTGATCTCACCGGGAGCGTGCGTGTGAATGAACAAACGCCGCCTATTCTACTATCAACGATGACGAGCGCAGGGGAATATTTAAAGTGATACACACGCGCTGTGAGCACGAGGGAGGATGACTGACTCCCCCCATTTCTTTGAACATGTGGAGTGTGTGGGACTGGCATGGGAACTGGGTCAGTAGGCTGCCTTCAAAGTGCTTCCTCATCTCAGGCTCTGACAGCAGAGGAGGGTCATGACTGGGCAGGGATCGGGTCCGCTGTTGGCAAACTTTGTGTGTTTTGTGTCAGAAGGGGCCAACATCTGTCACAACCCCCTCTCACTCTTCTGCTTAGGTGTTGAAACACGTTACAGGTGCCACAAGAGGCAATGGGTGAATTACATTACATTAGATCAGTGTCAGATGTAGTCTCCATATTTGACTCCCAGTAGCAGATTGACCGACAAAAGAACGCGGTGCCCCTTCAGCTAAAGGCAGTTTCCTTTAGTAATATCCTGGCCCTAGTTTGCCACATGTGGAGTAAATGAAGAGTGTGGGGCTAAACGCCTCTGTGTTGCATTCGGCCATGCAGTGTGAAAGTGCCTTCTGTGTATGTTTGTAAAGTAGAGACTGGCTCTCTGCCACTGATGATGATGATGATGATGATGATGATGATGATGACTGTGCTGCTGAAGGTCGGCGTGCAGACCTACGAGCTGTGTTTGACTCACTGAGTCCCACAAAGCCTCTCACATAGGAAAGAATGTTCTTCCTTCCCTCTACCTCAGCTCCCCCACATCAACCACGCTGCCAAAATAAATGCCATAAATAATCCATCTGACAATTGCATCATGGGAAATGAAGGAGGATAGGAAGAATGTGGAGGAAGAAACAGCCTTGGTATTTGAAGAATCAGTGCGAGAGACTTGGATGTGCGGCGTCATAACAAAGCTCTGGCCTGCGTCAGTCTGCTGCTAAAATCCAAACCATGTAGTGCGTAATCACTCCCACTGCCCAAACACAGGACGGCCCACCATCTGCATGTGTGTTGTCATTACCTCTGAGCCTTATGGGACACACACAGCGTCTGCTGATGAGCAATGCAGCGGGAGGTCAGTGTGGTCTGCATCAAAGTAAACATGTTGATCAGCCTAGAACCTTCAGAAACCTGCTCATCACAGCCTCTCAAACTGAGTTCAACAATTGTCTGGAAAGACGCCACTGGTTCCCATGACAACTGTTCCCACGGTAGCAGAGACTCCACTCATCTTAAGCCTGTGTGTTTTTGAGGGAGCTGCAAGAGTTTCTTTTCTGCAGGAACATGAGAAACTGGGGAGTAGTCTTTTCATTCTTAATAAAGGAGCAGGATTGTGTCATACAGACTGTCACAGAAATGACCCCGGAGCCAGAAAGACCGGGGACTTTTGAGGGTGCCGAGAAATCGAGAGTGTTGTCTTATTTGTTATCTAAAAACGCCCACATGTTTAAGATTTCCGGTTACTCAGGAACAATAGTTTTCCTTTTCTTAAGCCATAAGAAGGAGGTTGAGTCATTTTCAGTGCCCTCGTCTTACACGTGAAAAGAAGAAGAGTCAAGTTTGTCAAGAAGTCAGTGTGCTGTTTTTGTGCAACAGGGACTGGAATGAGTCTAAGTCAGTCCACACACTTCTGCCATTGTATGTCTGACACTTTCCCAAAAGTGAAAATGAGAAGAAGCCAGGCTTGCAGACTGTTTTGTTGACAAGGTCTTTGTGAGTCATGACATGTGCTGTTCACATTCACTGAGCTCTATTTTTGAAGCCATAGGTGAAGGTGTTTTTAGTCATGTTTCACATTAGTCTCACTTAATCATAGTTAGTAAACAACTCTCTTTAGTAAACAATGCGTTTAGGCTTTGAGGGCTCTTTGGGACCAGCATCTTTAAGACCTTTCTCTCTGTAAATGGTTTTATGACAAATTATTTATGTGTTTTAGTTCATGTTAGAGGGACAAATACACTCTTCCCCAATACCACTGTAGAGTACCACAAAACTAATTTGGGGATTCTTTCAAATCCTTATTGGAAAAACCTGTTTAGTGTTCAGCCACACACTTTAAAAACCTGTTTAGTTTTCAGCCACACAGTTTGTATGTAACCAGCTCCTCACTGTGTCACAGATACAGTTGAACCCCCCCAAGGGGCCCATTTCCTGTGGCGCTGACGTCAGCTTCCGGTTCCTGCACCTGTCCCCTTCTCTTTAGCGTCACACTTGTTCACGTGAGGTGTGGGTGTGCCCACAGAACAAATCTCCCCCTCCTTTCTCTTTCTTTCACCCTGCAGACTAGTGCTGGACGATGGCTCTATCAGCTGCAGAATTAGAAAACGATAAGGAATAGCCTGGCAGCTAACCACCAACATGCTGACAGGGAAACCACTAACGCCCCACCACTCACTAAGCGCGGCTGCTTATCAGAAAAGGCTACTCACTCAGTATGTTTACATGCAGAGAAATTCAAATTATCTAATTATAATCTCAGTGTTAAACTGCTGTAAACACCTTACTCCGACTGGGGTTGTAGGGATAGGCTACAGTCATCTACAACCCATAACAGGACTAAGAAGATGAATGAACAAATGAGAAGTCCCAGTGAGTGGGCTTAATTGAGCTATGTGGATATAGACTAGGCTCTGCTTGTTTAAGTACTGACTGATGCCTCATGAAAACAGAGGCTTGTCCTCTGCTCTATTGTCTTTCATGGCCGCGGCCTGTCTTTCGTGGAGCAGATGTTAACAGAGGGAACTGTTATCCGCTGTTATGGCTGCTAGACCTGGAGGAACTTTGTGAAAGATTAGTTCATGTGGCAATGGGTTGGCTAGGCCTCAGAGATCATCAGACATTCTGAAGCCCGTCCACTGCACTATCTCTGAACAATACTGTGTTTTTAAATCATAACCTCCAAAGACCATTGGCTTCGGTGTCAGTGGGAACCCACTGTGTGACAGGAAGGTCCTAGTTGTAAAATGTATTTATATAGCACCTTTCTCAGACAGAAGTCACAAAGGTGCTTCTCATTTGAAGGACATAATAGAATACATCAAAGTACAGAAACGATCATAAAATATAACAGTCAGCCATAACAACCCTAGGCCTATTTTGGCTAGTTCCTATTTATTCTTGCTCCAATTTCTGTTAGACAAATAAAATGTAGCACTTTCAATACTTTTGGTTTTACTTTGAATATGAGCTGATTGTTAGTACAGCAGCTTGATATTCTTCATACCAGCATGGTTTCTTGTGGTTAACACAAGCTGGCTTTGGCTGAACCGTGGTGTTTCCAGGACAAGAACATGCATAACTAAGACCATGAGGGTGTTGACAGGAAAACAGTCCTTCTCTGTGACAGGGGAATTTGACTTTGAAAAAGACACAATGAGGGAAACTTCGACTGAATGAAAGTCAAGTGGAGTAAACACCTGCTGTTTGTGTTCCCTTGTTAATTTTAGAGAAAGAATCACAAATGTCTAAACCTTTTTAGCTGATTGTCACGTCCTGATTTTGTATTATTTTTTTTTCTCTAAAATCAGAAGGCATGCTTGACAATAAAGGGAAGTAGAAGTGATGTCACAAAATCAGAAATTCCCCTGGCTGTGATGTCAGTGGAGCAGTAATGCACGCCCCCAACCACCTGACTTTACGTAGTATCCTCTGGAGGGCGGAGTGGGACTTTTGGGGTAAGTCCTTTTTTCTGAAATGCTGACTCATCAGGGTTTCCCCCAATCTGTCTTGAGAGCTGCTCTTGGTTACTCTTCTGGAACATGTGCTGAACCTGAGCCGGTATGTGACACATGCGCTTTGGTTTCAGAGGGCTGCCCTTCTCACACTTTGCTGTGACAGTGGCTTGTGCTGCAGCAGGGACAGCCACAGGAATAGACTCCAGACATAAACACACCCGCTATAAAAGGGCTAATTACAACCTCACTGCTGTGTACTGACCTGCTCTCAGCACTCACATCTGGCTCTTTGCTCTCATGAGAGGAGCGCAGTGAGTGCAGTGACAACTAACTTCCCTTTCATTGTTTGCACTGTTGTACTCGCGTGATAAACTGGCTTAGCTCACCCACGTTTTCCTGTTAAACCAGAATCAGTAAAGCTGCTAGCAGTGTGTGTGTCTTACCCCTTTAACTAGTGCTCTCTGATGTGGCCCTTGCCCCCGAGCCACTCTGAGGTTTGCCCACAGCTCTAAAGCCTGTCACAGCTCATGTCAGGCATACAGGCACGGCAACTGTCTACAGAATCTGAAAATGGGTGGTGTGCGATACTGTTGACTTTGCGTTCAATGAACAGGGGTTCCAGTTTGAGCTCATGAGACACAGCTGTGTATGACTGCTTTGATCACAGCTCTCACATCTTGTTTACTCTACCTTCATATTGGTTTTATGACAGCTTGACATGACTGTTTTTTCTCTTCTGTCTTTCAGGGTTGAGGAGTCCCAAGAGATGAGAAGCTGAGACTTGACACAACTGTGAATCAATAACTTGGTGCTATTCTTGAAGGTATGCTCAGCCTATTTTATTTTTTTAATCAGTTTGTCTTGTGTGTGGTAAATGTGGCCTTGACAGTTAGCAGCAGGCCAATGTATCTTCACATTGCGAGAGAGAGAGGGTAATCTGTCACCCTAAAACTGGCTCAGAAACTGGCATTTTATGTGCTCCGGCTTTAAATAGCAATGAGTTCCAGAGTGAGTAGGAAGAAGAAAGGAAAAGAAGAGGAACTGATGGGAGGAGGACTGCAGTCGACCAGTGCTAATTTAGAAAAATTGTTGGAACAAAGCTGTGCTGAGCATTAAGTCACAGCTGTATGGTGCAGGCTTATTCCTTTTATTGTGCAAAAGACTTATTTCTTTCTAGTTCTTTTTTCCCTCAAATGTAGAGTGCGTTGTGTGACATTTATTTTCTACTATGCCACAGCTGTTGCCAATGTAACACACTGGTAAATGTTTGGATGTAAACTTGGGGTCCACAGGCTTTGTCTAGGACCACCTTTGATTACATTTTAAAAGCATACTTCTTTGTATCTTGAGGCCCGGCATTGTTGTCTCGCCTTAGTGTGTCCGACGCTGCAGAAGGCAGGGAGTGGCTGGAGTTATCTGTCCTTCTATTATCTGTTTTCTTTGTGTTGTCAGCATGTGTGTGTGTGGGTGTTTTTCATGGCACAATTTCTGCTCCTCAGTTCTTTTCTGCTCTTTCCTTCTCCATCTTTCCATAATCTCTCTTTCCATCCTGTTCTGAGCGTCTGTCAGTGTTCCCCTCCTCTTGGCCAAAACGCCTGTCGTAATGAGATTAAACCTTAGTGTATCCACCAGGCAGCACACACACACAATCATCCACTTAAGAGTCTTTCTCTTTGAAATGCACTAAACCACCAAAACACACAAGACTCACACAACTGTGCTCTTGCACAGTTGGCACAGCTTCCAGCTCTTGTGGTTGTGCGCACACTTGGCATGTGACCAAGGGCCTCTCTTGGTGTCTGCATCTGTTAGTTGTCTAAGAGGCCCATCATAAAGATTACTGTAGCCCCAGCTCTGTCCTAGTAGGTGAGCTCTCCACAGAACCATCTGGGCCTCAGTCTTAAGCTTTTTGGACAATGTGGGGTTTAGCTCCACCTACAGGACAAATAGTGAATCTACATTGTCCTTGATATGCTATGAATACACTTTAGTTTTTTGCTGTGTTTATGTCTAGTTCATTCTCATGAAGGTTATCCTGCTGTTTTTCCGCAGCCAGTTTTGTTGCTGAAAACAAAGGTTGGACAGAAGTTTTCTTTGTATCGGAGTGAAGCCCCCTCTCTGCTGCAGTGGAGGGCTTCAAAGATAGGCTACAGCTAGTCTGGTAAGTAGAAGAGCAGACTAGATACTGGTGTAGAAAGACTAAGATATTACACTGTAGTTACATTTCTCTAACTGTTGATAAAATGAATTTTGCCATTGAAGATACAGTTTGTAACTTTAATTTGGATTGCTGTAATGCATAATAATATTTATTGTGTGTTTTTGTGGTCACTAGGCTGGATGCATCACGCAGTGGAGCAGTTTGGCGGGCGTGGCACACGGGACTCCTTCCCTCTGGATGGACTCAACCGGGGACCGTGGGTTCCCATGGGTGGCCGCGCCTGGCAGCCATCTGCCAGGTCGGTTTCCCAGACAACACACACACATCACATTAACCTGATCTGTCTCACTTCTAGTTTTGTAGCTTAAAATTGACAAACATGGGTTTTTCTTCTTGTGGTCTTGTTCAGGTGTTCACCTGGAATTAATCAACACCAGCTTCTTCCTCATCTACCTCCTGGTCCTATCGGTGGACTGAACCATCCCAGTAAATTCTTTAACAATGGGTAAGGCACTTCAGCAACATAAAGATGAATGACTGATCTGTTTGGAAGCTATTTCAGACTCTTCATCTGTTTCTGTAGTCCCATTCGAGGAAGTGAAAAGCTGGAGATACCACCTCCAATGTTAGCGGGTTTGCAGCGGGACCAACAGAGACCACCCCCTCATCTTCATCCTCCTCCTCCTCACAGAGCCTGGGAGCAACTGGGTCAGCTGTACGACTCCCACCTCCCGCCTCAAGGACATCCTGTTGTACCTCTGCCCAATGATCACTCTTTACGCCTCTACAATATGGGATACACTGGGGGCCCCCCTTCAAACCCCCACCTTCCCCCCAACAGGCCCAGCCCGCTGCTGAAGGTAAGCATCTTGACGCTACGAGAAAAAAAAAAATTTGGAACAAAAACACATGGATCATTTTTCTTATATGCTTTCCTCACAATTTGCTTTAGTTTGGGGGTCCTCAGGAGCAGCATGTCCCGCGGGGTCCACCATTGCTGGGTGATGACACGTGGGCTCAGGTGCACCAGGTAGGAGCTCTCTAATTGGCTAAGACTGAGTTTCATCATGCATATACTGCAGACACAAAACGTCTGCAGCAGAGTGTCAGTGTGAACAGTGGAAATGTAATCTTTTTCACAGCAGAGGGGCTACTCAGGAAAGATGATAGGGGGTCAGCTAAAGAGAGCAGGCCCTCCACTCGGGGAGCACTCTGTCATACAGCACACTCCACTGCCAGTCCTGCACTCTGCCTCTCGCCAAACTCGTGAGGACTGTCCCAGCCCCAGCAAGAGGAAGAAGTGTTCAGAACAGGTATGACACAAACTCATGTTATTTATGCCACAATTGCCATAGGTTCTTTGTCATGTTTACATTTTGTTTGCACACGTGACTGTTTCTGACCAGCGCCAATTCTCGGGCCCCTCTCAGCAGTCATCGGTCCACACCCTCCCTCCAAAACCATCCTTTTGGAACCCACTTCACAAGGACAACTCTCCCTGGCAGCCCCAAACCTCTGAACGCAAGAACCCACCTCCAGACTTTCAGGTATCAACATGTAAAAAGATTCAAATTGAATATTTTATCTTACAGGTTGCAACATTACTCCTAATATTAGTACCACTTGGTTATTTTATAGCATTATCAACACTTTATTATCTTTTTGTGGTTACCAGGAAAGCAACAAACAGAGAATGGGAAATTATACCCCAAAGTCCTCTCCTACCCCTTCCACTCGCACTCATTCCTCTCCTGGGGGCTTCAAACAGGGATGTGGCCCACAGTTCCAGAAAGACAAGATGGAGCGGCACTCCTATTCTAGCCCCCGTGCTAAACCGCGGGTCCCCTCTTGCCACTCGCTGGAACCTCAGCGAGGGGGACAAGGGGGTAGCCAGGGTACCTCCCCCATGGCATCTACCCCGAGCAGAAGGAGCAGGGATCAGTACATACACGGCCAGTCGTCACCAGCAAACCCTCCTTCGACCAGCAGTAGTGTGCCTTATAGCCACCTGGGGCACCAGGGCCCCCCTCCTCCTCTGCCTCCCCCTCTCAGCTGCCCCGCGGTACCTCAGCAACATCCCAATGGGTCCAGAGAGGTGTGGAGATACCACAACGGCACCAGCCCTCAATCCCTGGTGAGTGCACACTTCACACTGCATGTGAGCCGTGTTTTATTCAACTGCAATCCTTCAGGACACAAAATATTAAACTGTACAAACCTACTATTTTACTACTAGTGGTTTAATTAATTAGCCTTAACTATAAGTTACACTAATAATTTGCACATGTGCTTTCAAAATATTTCCACTGCATTTACTATTTCTCAGATAAGAACAGTGATGTATTTAGGACAACACCATAACCACCCACTGGGAAATATACACAATTGTATATAAGAATAAGAAGAAATAATTCTGATGTAATCCATGACATTGTCTTTGTAGGAGTCCGGTGCGCACACACCCTCAGGACTGCTACCTCAGCGGCCGCAGAGCCACACTCAGCCTGTGGACAGTGTGGCTCCTCTTCCCTTCCAACAGCGGCTTCACAGCAGCCCTCCTCTCCCTCCCATCTCCAGCCGCACCCCAGTCATCACAGCCAACCTGCCCCTCTCTCAGCCCCCTTGCTCTGTCACCACCAACAGCTGCGCAGCCAGCCCCACAGTCACAACATTGTCCCAGAGTGGAGGCCCTGTGTATGATGGCAGCAACTGGATCAGCAGCCCCTCTTCTCTGAGTGTTGCGCAGCAGACCGTTTGTCAAGGGAAACAAGCTGGTGCTGGCCCCAAGCCTTACAATCAGAGACTGAGCAGACCACCACAACTGGGATCCCCCAAACCCCCGCCCCTCAATGCAGAGGGGTCATACTTGACTGAATCAACCTGTCGGTTCTTGTCAGGGCCTCAGAGGTCAGGAGACAGTGTCATTACACGTACAGCTTCAAATCCCCTTCCAGGTGTCCCCCAGTCCAATCCAGACCCCCCCAGACTGGGCCCTCAGCCAGGCTGTGCTTCCTCTCAGCCTTACTCCCAGTCCATCGAAGAGGCACTAGACAAGCTAGATGCTGAGCTGGAGGGACACATGCAAGCAGAAGAACAAAGAAAAGAGACAGAGAGGAGGAAGAACAAAAGAAAAGAGAGCAGGAAAGGAAAAGGCAGGAGTGGCAAGAGAAACAGAGGCAGCAGGAGGAGGAGAGGAGGAAAGTACGGGTGAAGGAGGAGGAGCGCAAGAAGCAGGAAGAGGAAGAGAGAAAACGGAGGGAATGGGAACAACAGGAGAGGAAGAAGGCAGCAGGATGAGGAGAGGAAGAGGAGGCAGCAGGATGAGGAGAGGAAGAGGAGGCAGCAGGATGAGGAGAGGAAGAGGAGGCAGCAGGATGAGGAGATGAAAAGGAAGCAGCAGGATGAGGAGAGGAAAAGGAGAGAAGAGAAGGAGAGAAGGGCAGGACTGCAGCAGCAGGAGGAGAGGAGAAAGGAGGAAGAGGAGAGGAGAAAGGAGGAAGAGCAGAGCAATTCCAAACCCAAGGAGCAACATCTGATAGAAAACCTGGAGACACTTTTAAACTGCAGCCCTCAGGGCCCCCCGCCACCTCCTCTGTCATCTGGCCCCAGTGCTCCGGCTCCAGCCTCCTACCCTTGGCTCAGCCGCAGAGGTGCCCCAGGCCAGACTCCTGCTGTCACTGCTCCAGAAAGGCTGCGGCCGCCCCCCCTCACCCCTCAGACTGAGTACGCCCGAGAGAAGCAGAGGCAGAGGGACATGTGGAACAGCAGCGGAACGACATTCAGCCCTTCAGCAACGCCTAATACCTCAGGGATGAAGCACATGTACCCCCACAAGCCCCCTGCCATGCAGCCTGTGCCAGGCCATCCCAAAGACTCACCCAGGGAAAGCAGCCAGCCCTCTGCCCCTGCTATGGCACTTAGAGAGCCCCCTAAACTTTATCAAGCCTTTCCCAGAGAAAGCCTTCCCCGACCGCCCCTCAGTGGCCCAGTTCTCCAGAAACAGGTGAAAACAGGTGAGCTCCTCAGCTCCAGCCGCTCCAGCACTGACTCTGACTCTGCTCAGTTTGAGGAGGAGCCCCCAGAACTGTCCACTCTTCTCCCAGACGGCCTGGCCAACATCATGGCCATGTTGGATGAATCCATCCAGAAGGAGGAGGAGATGTTCAAGAATGAAAAGTACAATGAAAAGAGCAGCTCCGGTGTTGGCCTGAATGACTTCACTCCTGGTGTGCAGCCTATTCAAGGCTACCCATGTGCCCCAGACCTAATTCCAGCCCCAAAGCATCAGCCCATCCAGGACGACTTTAGCTCTAACCCCCACTCCAGCCCCCCTGTGCTCAGCCGCCAGGGCTCTCTGGCCTCTCCCTGCAGTCGGACATCGTCTCTTAACGAGGAGGATGAGGACTACTGTAAAGAGTCTCCACAAGTCTGCTCTAAACCGCCCATAGAGGTCAGAACAGGGAACAAAGACTATCGCCACAGTGACTTGGCCAAACTTTATGGTCTCCCTGAGGCCATTAAGAGTGAGGAAGATTATGACGAAGAGGACTCTGAGACACCCTCCTGCTCACCACCACACCAGAGACCCCACCTTCATCAAACAGGGGTCAACAGTATGTTCAAGTCTCTGGCCACAGTCCTGGAAAGCCAGAAGTATACTTACCGCGGTGGGCCGTTTGGGAGGCCCCCTCCCTCAGCACTGGTTGGTGTTAAATACTCCTCTTCACTGTCACTGGGCCCTGACATCTGCCGCCAGCAGCAAGGGACTTCCCCAACTTCTTCAGAATCATCTAACTCCCCGCTGAGTCCCTCTGCCCCGGTCAAGTCCTGCTCACCTTCTCTGGAGGACAGACCTGCACAGGACAGGACATCTGTCAGCACAGAGGCTCCTGGACCAATAAAACCCATTCGGCTGGTCAAAGAAGAGCAGAGATTCACCACCATCTCTGAGTCCTCACTGGCAGAGCTGGGCAGGAGCTGCGAAGTCATGCTCAGTCGCCAGTGCCTCTCCAGGTCCAACTCCCCTGATAAACACGAGAGACGTAAGACTGAGAAAACTAGGGGACTAAAAGACAGAGACAAGGACAGGGACAGAAAGAGGGATAAGGAGAGGAAGAAGAAGCACGGCCACAGCAGCAGCAGGAAGGCTGAGGAGAAAAAAGAGAGAAGAAAGCATAAAGAAAAGAGGGAAGACAGAGAAATCTCCTCTTCCTCATCCTCCTCTCATTCAAGTTCTAGTCACAAGCGTCACAAGGACGGCAAGAGCCACAAAGAAAAGAAGGACCGTCGGATTCTGGGCGACCTTAATGTTCAGAGCAAAGAGACGTGTGAGATGAGTGTGGGACACTATGACGGTGAGAAACAGAAAAGCAAAGAATCATCAGGAGGCGTGAGCAGTGAGTCGGATCACAAAAAAGGCACAGAGTTGGCCTCCTCCGTAGGTCCCATCGATCTGTTAAAACTGAAGGCACTGTCCGATGGTCCCCCCAAAGAGCTGAAAATCCGACTCATTAAAGTGGAGAGTGGAGACAGAGAGACGTTTATTGCCTCTGAGGTTGAGGAAAAGAGGATCCCGCTGGAGGAAATCAACATCAAAAACACTGCCAGTGAAATCATCAGGTCCTGCAAGTACTGTATGGAGCAAACACAACTTTAATCACTGTCTCACTAGAGCTTATTACTGAGGGGTCCTTACTTCACTGTGTGTTGTTTTTAGGTGTGCCAGAGTAAAAGGGAAGTTCAAGGAGTCTTATTTGCTACCAGCCTTCTCTGTTAAGCCCAACATGACCTCAGAAGAACCCATTCCACAGGAGAAGCTCAACCCTCCTACTCCCAGCATCTATGTACGTACCAGTCACCCACCAAATGTCGTGCCCTCTGTAGAAAATTTACATTATGTTGCAGATATTAGTCTGAGATCCCACCTGACATTAGTTTTTCTTTTGTAGTTGGAAAGCAAAAGAGATGCCTTTTCCCCCGTACTTCTGCAGTTCTGCACAGATCCCAAGAATCCTGTCACTGTCATCAGAGGCTTGGCTGGATCTCTTCGTCTCAGTAAGTTCTGGAAAAATCACATTAAATACACCCCTGAGCTGTCAGTGTAAACCAATACACACTCTTTTCAGATCTGGGTCTGTTTTCAACTAAATCCCTGGTGGAAGCTAATGCCGATCAGGCAGTGGAGGTGAGGACTCAGGTGCAGCAGCCTGCCGACGAGAACTGGGACCCGAGTGGGACGGGCCAGACGTGGCCTTGTGAGAGCAGCCGCTCCCACACCACCATCGCAAAGTACGCCCAGTATCAGGCCTCCAGCTTCCAGGAAAGTCTGCAGGTAAAGACCATTCCTGCTTAAGTTAACATGCATGTCTATTGAGAGAAGAGGGCTCACCATGTGCTCTCTGCTATCAGGAGGAGAAGGGCAGTGAAGATGAGGAAGATGAAGACGAGAAGGACAAAAAGGTCTCTTCTCTGGATGCACATACAAGCAAGGAGAGTGCAAAGGAAGGCAGCAGGTAGTAGCAATTTAAATTGAAAAATAATAATGTAATAGTAATTTTAAATGGAATAACAAGTTTTTTTTCTGCGAGTAGTGAGCAGAAAGCACTGGGGAAAATCATAAAATTTGGAACTAACATTGACCTGTCAGATCCCAAGAGGTGAGTCATGTCACTGACGTGCTGCTGCTCTTTCATAGTCAGAACTTATCTTGTGGTGGTGCTGGAAAAGTGTCACTTGAATAATGTGTTCTGTTCTCAGGTGGAAGCCTCAACTACAGGAGCTGCAAAAACTTCCAGCCTTTATGCGTGTGTCGTCCAGTGGAAATATGCTGAGCCACGTAGGCCACACCATTTTAGGCATGAACACTGTGCAGCTTTACATGAAGGTTCCAGGAAGCCGCACGCCAGGTAAACAAGACCAACACACACATCCTTTGGATTAAAACAACAGCCCATTAGGACAGGAGCATCACGTGTCTTTTTGACAGGTCACCAAGAAAACAACAACTTCTGCTCCGTGAACATCAACATCGGCCCCGGAGACTGTGAGTGGTTTTCCGTTCACGAGCACTACTGGCAAGCAATCAGTGACTTCTGTGAAAAGTGAGTACATATTTTTTAACATGGCCATTATTCAGAAAGTTTAATGACAATTAAAAAAAAAAAAAACACTTACAAAGAAGAGCATACAGAACATGCAAGCTTTATCACAGATATTCTCATTTCATGAAACGGTCTTTTATGAATAGTTACATGAACACTTATTTCAGGTAAAGCTGGAATTATCAGAATGCTGTTTTTCTTGACACTTTGTAAGTTGATCACAGCCCAGTGTTAGGGTGAGGAGCTGCTCCATATAATATTCAGTCCAGTGTAATGTGTTAATGGTGGTTGATACTGTGACTCGTAGGCATGGAGTGGACTACCTGACCGGCTCCTGGTGGCCAGTACTGGAGGACCTGTACAGAGCCAACATACCTGTGTACCGCTTCATCCAGCGCCCGGGAGACCTGGTTTGGATCAATGCTGGCACTGTGCACTGGGTTCAGGCTGTGGGCTGGTGCAACAACATCGCCTGGAACGTGGGTCCTCTTCACGGTACGGATTCACAATAATGTCTAACGACCAACAGTAGACACTAGTTTGGACAAACAGACATGAGTAATGATACACAGCATGAAAGATGCTTCTATACCAGAATTAGTAAATAAAGTCAGTTTTATCATACTAACTATAAACACCTAACCTAAAAACAACCCTTTTTAAAGAAGTCAAGTGTATGTAACAGTGTGACGTGCACTTGCAGGGTACCAGTACCAGCTGGCTCTGGAGAGATTTGAGTGGAATGAAGTGAAGAAGGTCAAATCCATTGTCCCCATGATTCACGTGTCCTGGAATGTGGCCCGCAATGTGAAGATCGCAGACTCGGACACCTACAAGATGCTCAAGTGAGTACAGACGAAGGACAGCAGCTGCACAGGGCCTTCACTCTCAGCTTCAGCTTTGATATAATTTTAATTGTATTCTAGTCTTGTTTGTGAAAACTAGCTTTGTCTGAGGTCACTGAACTCTGTTATCATTTTTTTTTTACAAATATTATGCAAGTTCAGTTAAATACATGTTATTAGACCCCTTTGCCCCCCCAAAAAGCATTAAATGCTCACAGTCCAAATTATTACATGTGCATGAATGACCCCACAACATCATCACAGAGAGTAACTTCATCCAGTTAGCCTTTGGAGTGAGGTAGGTCCTATGAATGAATTGAATTGAAATGAATCAACTGTTGGTTAGGGTTTTTATCACCATAGCTGTCCAGATTTGACCCCAGCCCAAATCAGTTATATTCAGGTCTGTTGGCCATACCTGTGTGATAGGCAAAGGACGGTTAGATGAAGACAGTAATAAGCTGTATAGTTGAGCCACCACCCTTCCTTTCTTGCGTCTTTTGTTAGTATGGGATGCATAGCATGAGTAGGATGACCTGAGCTCCAAGGAACTCCATATGCTTTCATGAAGGCCCGCAATTGGAGGTACAAAAAAAGTAAGATGTTGGAAAATGGCAAGTTATAACTTAACCCATTCTCATTGCAAATGTCATACAGTGTATGAACCCCTTTGTTTCTCCAAGTCATATTAGTAAAGGGGGCACTCCCAGATAATAATAAATGATTATTAAATAATGGACTATAAGATGCCATTTACAGCGGCTGTTAGATTTCTCTCAACCTGGCATCAGACAAATAAAGCGTGATTGATTATAGGTCCCAGTTTTAATTTAGCACGCTTTAGAGCAAATGCTGAATATACTAGATTGTCTAGCCTAAAAGGTGATGCTGTGTTTTTTTCCAATTTCTTTCCAAGAGGCTATATGCCATAGAGTAGCCTACGTAAATTTTTTGAAGCCAAGCTGTTTTTCATAAAACAGTTCTGGTCACTGTGGATTAGATTAGGCACTGAAATTTGTTTTCTTAGACATCACTCTGACTTTCACAGACAGATTTAGCTCTAAGAAGTATTTGGAACAGGTTGAACTGAAAGCCTCTATTCCCCAAAGCCACCTTCAGTGAACAATCCTATGTTATGATCCTCTGTTATGATTTGATATTAAATCTTGGATGTGTTCCAGACACTGCCTGCTCCAGTCCATGAAGCACATTCAGATCCTGCGCGACCAACTGGTGGCTGAGGGCAAGAAGATTTCATACCAGAGTCGAGTAAAGGACGAGCCTGCCTACTACTGCAACGAGTGTGATGTGAGTGTCTCGGCAACAACAATCAGGTTGCAAATAGCACGTGGCATTCTTCCCGTTACGGGTATGAAGCCTGTCCCAGCTAGGGGACAGGGGGGGGGGTCCTCCTTGGGTCGGCACTCTGGTCTCACACTGCCACAAGCACTGTTGTTTATCAGAAACATGGTGTCTGCCTGAGAACTGAGAGCACAAATGTACAACACTTCACCGTCTACAACAATTATTTTTACACCAAATAATGGGATATGCCCAAATTCTAAGAATTAATACTAACAATGTGAACTGCTTTCTTATTGTCAAGATAAACACATTGACAATATTAGAACTGAGAGGCCACTGTAGTAACATAGACCAAACTGAGACATTGTCTTTGTTAATAAAGTGTTTTTAGAGATTAAACTGATGAAGTTAGTTTAATCTCTAAAAAGACAGAAGGATTGCCATGTGTTTCAATTGAACTTCTACTTGTCTCTTCCTCAACAGTTGGAGGTGTTCAACCTGTTGTTTGTCACGAGTGAGAGCAGTAGCAGGAAGACGTATGTGGTTCATTGTGAGGACTGTGCACGGCGGATAAACCCAAACCTGTCCAATGTGGTGGTGCTGGAACAGTATCGCGTGGAGGAGCTCATGAACACATACGATTCGTTCAGCCTGGTGAGCAGCTGTTCTCAGCCCTTCACACTGAGTTGTGTTGCTGTAATGCTGTAAATGAGTGTAAATGGGTGTGTGCTGTGTCTCCTCAGGCCTCCTCCTCCCGGTGACAGTGCTCCCCTCCAGCATCTCCTCAGCCATAACCAAAACTCCTGCGCGACAGGACAAACACAGTTCACTTTTTAATCTTGGCTTTGATTATTTAAGATCATTTTGCTACTACTGCTCATCCTGAACAGGCAGTTGAATACGTTTACTCATAATTACTGTTTACAAAACCAATACCAAGCCGCCAAAATCCCAGTTTACTCTCGGATGGTGCTTTTGAGCAGAAACCCTGTAATCCAGGGGCAGTTGGTGCTACCATTGAACAAACTCTGGTTGGTGTGGACTTGTCGTCTTGAAAACTGAAATTTGTACATGCTGTTTGCAATTTCTGTGGGGTGCTGTCTTTTTTTAATAATTTATTGTTCTGTTTTTTTTATGATGGATCAGCCTAGATATATACCACATTGGCCTTTTCTATTTATAACAGAGAAAATGGAAAATACTAATAATAGAGATATGAACTTTTTCTAAAGCATTAAGAATAAAAAAAAATGCAACATTTTGGATTGATTCAAAACATACGGGTTTTAACGACTGGTTTTGGGGGTTCTGTTTTCAGAGTCTTGTAAGCGTTGTAAATCTTTTTTATAAATTTATTTTCTTTTTGGAGATGTTTTATTCACACAAGGTCTTTCTGTTTGTTTCTTTCATCTCTGTAGCTCTTTAATCTCACCTGCTGTTTGTGTGTATCGCTGACTTTTTTTTGTGTGTTTTGACATTGTACATTTAATTTAAATGTTTCTTGTATTTATTGGAAATATCAACGTTCTCCCCTTTTTAATAGTTTGATTTTTTTATATTAATGGTGGCAGATTGCTCTGTTGGAACTGAAATGGAGGTGGTGTGTCCAAGCCATGGGAGGCTGCTGTTGCTCTGGTGCTCGCCTGCCTTTCTCTGAATATATACATATATATATGAATTCATATCTTTATCTTGAATATTAACACCACCTTTCCTGTAGAGTAGAGGCACACTGCAGACGTAGAGACGACTGACGGAATGCTGTTTGTAAGCTTAAGGAAAAACAGAACGACTTTTCCAAAGTGTTTAGAGAAATTGTAATTATCTATAATGTAGGGGGCTTTTAGATGAGATTTGAAGACTCATATTTTTTGTTTATGTTAATGGGATAGATGGTGCTAAATGTTCTCTTTGAACTGTATTTCTTTTTTTTTGTCTTCTTAAAAATGAGAATTCTATTTTTCCTGTTGCAATATTACCTTTTTCCTCTCTTTGTGGTCATTTATTTATAACTGCACTGTTTAGAGATTTCACACAGACATAACTCACACACACCAAACTGAGCCAGACATGTCTTAAACACTTGTGAAATTGTGTGATCTAATATTAATAAACGCTTTTTGATAAACTGTTGTGTGGAGAATTCTAAATCACTTTGATTATATATGTCACCACAGTGATATATATATATATAATCTCATATATATATATATATGTATATATATATATATGAGATTATATATATGACCCCAGTATCTATCCGTCCCCCTCCAAGCAGCAAAGAGGCGCCAACGGCTGCCGTACGCCCTGGAAGGTGCACTGTAATGTGGACACCACAGCAGGGGGAAGCCCTATACCCGTCTGCCTCCAATTCCCAACCTCCAGATCAGGGATCTGTGGACCAGAAAGGGATATCTGGCCTGCAACCCTGGGTGCCAAGCCCCACTCGTCATGTAAAGGGACTCCTTGGGACATTTTGTCCACCCCTGACTTGAGTGTCACGGGCACATAACACGCTCTGAGGGAGGCCAGTTGCCTCCCTCCCTGTCTGTTGAAGTAGGCCACAACCATTATGTTGTCCGACCTGACCATCACACGTTTCAGTTCCAGGCTGGGGAAAAGTGCAGGAGCACTGTCTTCACCGCCAGGGGGCGCATGGCACTCCAAGCGGAAAAAGGCACCGGCCAGCCCACCATCCCCAGGTCCTGCCTGGGAGGAGGCCCCAACCTTCCCTCCCACAACTTTAGTCATATAACAATAAATAAATGAATGTATGTCTGTATTAATGAAAAGGATGAAAAGTGAAAATACTGTGCAATACATTAATATTGTGGTCGGTGCCACTGTGGCCACAGGCACGGATCAGACAGGGCACACTGCTGCCGCACAGGCCAGTGGCCCGTGCCACACAGGGCACAAAACAGCGTCCTAGAACTGGTCCCTGTAACGTCTGTGCCACAGTCACTGTGGTGACAGGTGGGACAGACAGCAGGGTATGAATTGTTGCCTTGTTGTCCTCGTGGGATGACCCAAATCAATCTGTTGCTCAAATGTTTAAATTGTGAATAAAAGTGTATGCATAACAGAGACTTGATCCACCCACCTCAGGGTCACAAAGCATTTGGGAAAGATGAAAAATTAAATTAAAAAAGAGATAAAAAAAAATTTAATAAAATAATACGGTGGAAAACAACACGGAAAAACTTTCCGAACCCATAAACTTGCGTGCAAGCTTTATTTTATTTGGGACTGTGCAAAATAGCTACTGCTTACTGTGACATTGTATTGAATACAATGAAACACACTACATACATGTATATAGATGCCACAAACCTCCAGAACCACAGACAGCACAGCAAAGACCATAGACCACAAGTCCGGCCCGGGGGCCAATTATAGCACTAGGTGAGATTTCATTTGGCCCTCAGCTTCAGAGATAAAATGTACTGTTTATGTCCCCAACAGCAACAGCTTTATATAAAACCCATTAAAATCCAACAAATACCTGTTCAAATCCAACTAAAACCCATTCAAATCCAACTAAAACCTGTTCAAATCCAACTAAAACCTGTTCAAATCCAACTAAAACCTGTTCAAATCCAACTAAAACTCATTAAAATCCAACTAAAACCTGTTCAAATCCAACTAAAACCTGCACTTGTGAAAAAAGAATCAAAAGTCGGCCCTTGGAAATTTTCCTTTCATCAGATGCGCCGCTTTTCAAGAAGTTTGGACAACCCTGGTTAAGACGGACCAAACAGGACACACTGCTGCCGCACAGGCCACACAGCCATAGAACAGCGCCCCTAGAGTTGGTCTCTGTTATGGCTCTTTCCAGTGGCAGGCCAGGCCACACTTTTGGCTACAACCATCACCATCTCTCCACATTTCCAGAGGCACGCTGTCAACAGAAAAGTTACTCTGCTCCATTTGAGGAAGACTGTGTCAGTGATGGCAAGGATGCGTTCAGGTGCAAAGAGAAAGTGGGAAATCTGAGGGACTTGCATAAACTAAACTCTGAAAAGGTTAAAACCTCTCGAAGGCTATTAGAAATTCAGTTGGCCTGCGAGTTGTTGGCTGAATAGGTCTCACATGGGCGCTCAAAAATAGAAATACATTTCCAGTAACTAAATCATTTTAGTGCAGTTAGGTGAAATTTAATAATTTTCCACATCACTACTTACAACCTCTCAAGGCACACTAACACGCATGGATATATCCAATAATTCTGCGTACCCTCCCTGGTCAGAAAAGACTAGCCTAACTCAGATGAAGAGTGTTGAGGACACACGTGACGGTGGTCTCAGTGTATTAGAATATTGGCTTAATTGGACAATGGGAGGCAATGCTAGTGTAAAGAATGAGTTCACACTGTGTGACAAATTAGTAATTAAAATTAGTAAAATGTCACTGTTTTTTACAAAATCTGCGAGGCTGCTATCAGTCTACACACTGTCTGGATCAGTACATGTCCATGGTGCTATTTCTGGGGCGGCAGTAGCTCAGTGGGTAGAGTGGTCGTCTTTTCAACTGGAAGGTAGGCGGTTCGATTCCCACTCTCCCCACAGTTCATACTGTTGATGTGTCCTTGGGCAAGACACTTAACCCACCTTGCCTCCAGTGACTGTAACACTGGTAATTACATTAGAACAATGTAAGTCGCTTTGGATAAAAGCGTCAGCTAAATATGTAAATGTGGTATCTCCTATATCGGGTGTGGCAAGCACCCTGTTCTTCTAACGCTTTTCCTGTTCTTACAGGAGGCTTTAGGCGCAGGAGCCTCTCAGGTTTTAAACCCTGGACAAGCAGCAGTGCCCATGGGGACAGATTAGTGAGTTCCCTGTCTACAACCCAGCTCCTAAAGTAACAATCCCACGTATCAACCAATAAAGAAAAGTTCACTTTATGCATCCATGAACAGTATGGAATGAGAGAAAAAAGATGTGCCTCCAGAATGATTGCATGGTGGAGTTTTCTGCATTTATTACATTATAGAAAGAAATGAGTGTGTTAGTTTAGCAGGTAATCTTAAATTTTGTGATGTCCACATCTAGACGTTTTGATTCAATGTGTTAACAAAACATCATTAATGTTCCCTGGCTCAGTGACAGCGCTGGCAGGTCACAGTGTCCTCAGGTCAAGCTGAGGGTCACAACTGAGGGGAAATCCTGCTGTAGCCCCACAGGAAGACCCCTCCCCCTGCATCTGTTGCTGGAGTCAGGTGCTGATAAGCTGTCTGATTATCACCACATGGTGGAATGACTCACTTTAAGTGTTTACACTGTTATTTGTTGTGTATACATTTGTCTGTTCCCCCGAGACAGTAGAGCTCAGTGCTTCTGTCAGTAGTGACATAACAGCACTCTCTTGAACTACATGGGGAATACACTAAAGCAAATCAAAAAAGGGAAAAGTGACCGGGGCAGAACAAGTGTCATTCATTTCACTGATAATCTCGTTCTGTTTAGCTCTCTGTCTCTACTGACCTCTATTGAGTGTATTCTCTGATCATGCCTGAGGCGTCCACGTCCACCACAAGAAAACACAGTCACAATCATGGTCAGACTGCAAGATAAAGGGGACAGCAGTGAAAAACAATGTCTTAAACATACTTTTAAACTGTTTATTTAATCAATTATTTCAATTTACATGGTCTATAAACATAAGACTGCAACTTTAAATTGTTACAACTTCTCAATTACAACTAATAAAGATTTAATATTGAATCTGTGTAAATTATTTTTGTTTAACTTCAATTGATCATGTGACCTGTGTATTTGTTTCCAGTCTAGTTTCTGTTCTGTAACTTTTCAACTGATGATGGTGTTTGGATGAACACAGACATTTCTTTGTATTTCAGTCCAGTTATTTGAATTTTTTATATTAAAGTAAAAAAAAATGTCATTGCCACATCAGTGAATCATTGATTCAAAGAAGAACCGGGCAGTTTCATAATATGTATATAAAACTATTGTGTGTAAAAAAAAAAGTGCTTTTTGACTTCTCCCCTCAGGGGTCACTACAGCGAGTGACCTCCAAGAGTGGCATAGCAATGTTTTTAAGCAATACTTCCTGACACATCCCTCTGTATTCACACAGGATAGCAACCGGCACAGGTAGACTGTGGCTGGATTTGCTCCCCACTCCTGCTCCCAAGCGGGCTGAACTAACCTCTCCACCACAGAGGAGCTTATTGGGTCTGTTTAATGCTTAGTGAAATAAAGGTCATGTGTTGTGTGGAACCCTTTTTTTAACTTTATTTACTTTTTAAATTTGTTCACTTCTAGTTTTAACACATACCAGTGCATCTGTGCTGCCCTCCCCCATGGTGCTTTCCTCTCCTGCACCTCAACTTATCAGGCCAGCCACCTCAGTTGGACACCGACACAACACCCAGCCCCCATGGCAGAGCTGCATCGGGACAGGCTGGATATAAGGAGGAATGCACCGAGGGGAGTCGTGGAGGAGAACCAGAAGGGGGCTGATAAGCTTTAGTGGGTGGAGCAAAAAAGTGATGGATAAAGGGAGAGTGGGAAGGAGGGAGGAAAACACAGCTTAAAACAGGAGGGCGCACACATTAGTTCAAATACTTCCTAAGACCAAGAACAAAGCATCTCTAGAACCAACATTTCCACAGCACAGGAATGTGTTGAATAAAAGTGGAAACAAAAACACGCAGCTGGACTTGATCAGACGCTCTGACAAGTCTGGATAGTGTAGAGAAGAAACAGCAGGGAGCAGGCCACCAGCGGGACTCCAGCATTCCTCCACCAGCAGATAAGAACCAGGGGAACCTCCAAACAAGACCAGATCCACGTCCCACAAAGAGAGGGCAGCTACCAGAAGAAGAGCTGTGCACAAGTGCTTTCCTCAACAAGTGACACCAGCAGAGCCAATCTGGAGTGAACAGCAAGAGGTCCACCCAGCCACACAGCACACTGTGAGTATACTATAACAATACTTCCATTGGACCTCAGGTAGTTTTGATGTTACTGTGATGGAGTAACACAATGGGCATGTGGTGAATAGCATGCTATGGTATGTATGCTAATGTAGGTTTAGTTTATTAGACTATACTGTGCTCTTATTAAATGCATGTGCTCATACAAATCTATCATTTTGGTCCAGTTATGATTTGTTGTGCCACTTGAGAGGAATGCCATTCACAGAATAAAAAGAACATAAGAGGGAGGGGCAGCTCCATGTATTTTCAGAAATAGACACAATAAGTAATTTCAGACACAGCGCTCCCACAGACACACTTTCCTGCCAGATCATAAAACTCAATTTGCTAACAATAGTACAGACGAAAATAACCAATGCTAAACTGTAAATGAGAGATGAACTGTTGAACCTTAGCTAAAAGGACAGTTACGTCTCACTGTGAAGGATCAGCCAACATACACATGTCCTCATGAGATGGTAGCTCAGAGCTGCATAGTGGAGTGAGCTCACACAAGTATTACATTTGGTCTTTGAATAATCTATGGCTGTCAGATTGTCTTCAAAGAACACAGGGGTCACAAACAGCCAAACACAAGTGCAGGAGGAACACCCACTACTACAAAAACACACTTTGATGCCAGTGGCCTTCATCACTGCATACACCAATTAAAGAGCCTTTCCTTCAGTCACATCTTTGATAGGCATCAGCTCACAGATGGCATCACAGAAGACCAGCTTCCTGACAGATAACACTTCTGAGTGACATTTTAGTGAACCCAGCTTCTCAACCTTTGAAAAGTACTTTGATCAGTCTACTTCTGCAAAAGCTCATTTTCAAAAGCTGAATATGTTTTTGTTTCCACAGTTTATGATGAGTTTTGGTGGGACTCTGGAGAAGGGGGCACCACCAGGCCCTGGACCTCTCTGAGGAGCTGCCCCCTCATCACCAGCACCCACACCTGCTGCACTCTAACTCTGTGACTGGTGGCAGAGACACGCCATCGCGGGTGGTGGTGCCTCCTCCGTACTCAGCGGCTGAGAGCGGCGCTGGAAATGAGGCACCCCTGGAGCTGCGGGGATCTCTGGACTGCTGGGCCTGCTCTGTGCTGGTCACTGCTCAGAACTGGTCATTGCCGCCATCAACTCCTGCCTGGCTGGACTGGTGTTTGGCACCATCCTCACACCAGCCATCGTCATGGTGGTGTTCGGCTTCCTCTGCCACTCTACAGTAAGACCAGCACACATCAGCTCAGTCAGAAGTTTGAGATTGTGGCTGTGTCCGAATCCAACCTTTAGTCCCTGACCCCTCAAACACTACATATAGTGCACACATTAGGTAACGGTTTCAGAAACTACACGACTAAAAATACTGAAAATAGATCTGTAATAAATCACAAGACTTTAGTGATATAAGTATTATTATAAAAAAGCTTATGTGTTTTATTCAATAACTCTTGTTCTATTATTGACCAAATCTGACTGGATTATTGCAGCTCTTTTATGCCTCAAGCATAGATTGTATAATAATTAGGCCTCAAGAGGAAAGCTTTCATATTTCACTCTGTATGATTTAAGGTAAGCTAACGTTAGTGATTTTACATCGTAATGGTTTATTGATAACAATTTACAACAGATTACAACAAACTTGTGTCTGACTCATTTCTTTCAAACCTGTTGTGTTTAGTTTAAAGACATGTCACGGTAGTGCTGCTTTCCTCCGACAGTTTGCTAAGCATTATGATCTAGTGACAATTGCAGCTACATTTACTGATGTATTGTGGGAAACTTTGAGTGCACTACATTTCAGTCACTAGACATCCAGACACCACTGTAAAATGGAGTAATCACTTTATAGTGCACTATATAGTGATACTGTGTTGATTGGCTGGACTGACAAAATAAAGCCTCTGCTGTTGTGCACTTGACTACCACTACAAAAATTTTTATTACAAATCTTTTAAAAATCTTAAATTTGCAGTAAAGCAAGTTGAGCCAAGACATCCAAACACTATTGAACACTGACGTCTCAATAAGTTCATCATGGTTCAGAGACTTTGAATGGGCCACAGTTCCTAATGATTGCAGCACAAGATTCATCTGTTCTGGTGCTCTCTCACAATCACAGCTCATGTGACAGGGGCTTACAGAGGGATTATCCAGGACCTGAAAGTACGAGAGGAGGAGAAATCAAACAGAAGGTTAGATCAGATTCAGGGGTTCCCAGAATTAAGCAGACAGCCCTGTGTACAACAACAGTTAAAAGTCTAACTGCTGCCAACAGTCTGCCTAATGCTGGATCAGATGTACAGCTTCACAGAAAACAAACACAGGATACATGTGCAACTTAGTCTTATCTCTAACTCTCTGCAGGACCTGCTTTCTCATTTCATTTTAACCATTGTGCATTTAAACTCACTTTCCTTGTGCTTCCCTGTCTTCCCCTTAAATATTATTCTTCCTCAGCTTTATTATTACTATAGATTAAAAATCCTGAAAAAGATGAACTCTTGCTTCATTATACTTATTCTTTTTTGTTACATTTGAGATACACAACAGTTGCAACATTCAGCTATCCTAACTCCACATTTTCTTAAACTTATTACATAACATAACCACATTCATTTGGTATTGGTGTTGAGTTTTATTAGCCTGGCCAGACAACCTGATTCCTTTTCTAACTTAAACGAAAAATGGGTATGTTTGTGTTGATTTGAGTTGGATTCCCAAGCGGAAGTACCAACACACTGTGGACCGACACAATTTGAAAACATCAACCAAACAACCAGAGAACCATAGCTTTGCCTAAACCCCCCTCCCATTTTGTCCGTTTATCTAAAATGGGCTTAACGCGGCTTAAGTTTGGTTTCTCACAAATGTAAACAAATGTGAACAAAGCGGCGTTTTACTGCAACAAACATTAACAGTGAACAATAAAAGTCAGGTTTAAGACGCTGTGGCTCTAGAGCAGTGTCTTTTATAAACTGTGGCTTATGCAGATATTTATAGAAGAGCGTAATGGTTGATGCAGAGTCAATTCAAACTCATCACAAACGCATCACATGGAGATTGGCTTCATTCGGCTTTCGGAAAAGTTGCACAATAAATTATGGAATGCCGCTAAGATCCTAGGCTGGGTCCAAATCAACACACTACAAAAAAAAGTTGTCATCACTTATTTTTAAGAACTTGCAGTTGTCATTTCTTTCTTTGTAAACAACATTTCAGTTTTCACAAATTTCAACCTCATCTTTCCACTCAAATACCTCATAATCTCATCCTCATCTCAGGAAATAATACATTTTTCAATGTTGTCCAGGCCCAAACTGACTATTTTTATGGCTGCAGGTGCGTCCTCATGGCTCGACCCCGTACTGCTCGGACCTGCTGACGGACGGGGGCTGTGTAGCACTGTTGGTGGTGGGCTTCCTCTTGGTGACTCCTCTGCTGGTTCTAGCTCTGGCCGCGTACTGCCGTCTGGCCCGTCACTTGCAGCTGGGCCTGTGCTTTATCCCCTACAGCCGCGCAGTCTACAAGAACCTTCCAGCCACACAGCACCGCGGCCTCGGCACTGGCTGCTGCGAGGTCCGCCAAGGGCCCGACGCCAGTGGGAAGGCAAAGGTCTGGGTTTGAGAGGAGACACAGGAGACAGTGTATTACAAACATTTACAACAAAAGATGTGCCACATTGTTTGACGTAACTCTTTATGCCTTGTATGTTAAGAGTAGTAGAAAATTACATATTACAAGCTCTGCCGCTATTATGTCATTTTAAACTGGTTGGAAAGAAAAAACCTCTTCAGTGTTTTATTTTTAATCACTATATATCACAATATAAACTCCATAGAATCACAGCAACTAGTTGTACCATCACTAAACGATCTCATATTACAGTATTATAGTTATATTATAGTTTTTGTGTGTGTTTAAATATACCATTTGTAATGTTCTTGTCCTCTTTTCCATCCATTTTATTAATAAAAGTTTCAAATTGTGCTCACATTGAATCTGGTTTGGGACAAATATTTATTCAGTGAGTAACCCATAAGCATAGTTCATGAAATAGCAACCAATTAAGCCATCTACAAACAAGATTTTCTTCCTAATACAAATTTCAGAATCTCATTCTTTCCGTTCTTCTTGCCACAAAAGAGTGAAGAGAAATGTACTGTATATAATCTCTAAAGACTTCACTGTACAGACTTTCAAGCTGTTGGCATCTACAGTACAGCGAAAGTCTATAGCAGTGTTTGCGACCTTTGGCCCAAAGCCAATCCTTTCTGGCCCGCCACATGATTTTGAAAATGTATTCTTTACATTATACATGTGTGAGTCCCATAGATCTATAGAACCTTCACTTAAAGCTGAACCCACCTCTGCCTTGAAATGTTTAGTATATGCCATTTTATGTCTATTTATCCGAGTCTGGCTTTGACACACTTAGACCTAAACTGCACCGTGTCTGAGTCTGAACTGTGCGCACTGGCCTGGGAAAAGTGCAGCTAGGGGTTTGCAATAGGACTAGAGCCCGACCAAAATGGATTTGATATATATATATATATATATATATATATATATATATATATATATATATATATCTTTTGTATATTAATCTATTCTTTTCAGATTATATTAGTTTATTAATTTAAACCATTATTGATGTTATTTGCTACATTTACAATCCATCTCTACACGGACAAGGACACTCTTTTTATATAGTTTTTTAAATTGTTGTACGGTTACCACACCCTTTATATTAATGTCCAGTCCATTCCAAAGTATCACACCCTTTTTGACAATACACTTGTAGTAGCGACTATGAAGTCCTACCGTTTTAGTCGCTTCTGGGTGCGGGGGATCATGGTATAAATATATAAAGAACCAATGTCCAGACTGAGAAGTTTGGTGGGTTTCCGTTTGTTAAATATAAAAGAACACATCGTAATAAAAGAGTGTAATAGTCCATAATCCTAATGATCTATGGCAGCAGGATGGATAAGTGGATATAACAAATGTAATGGACTTGAAGGCCTGTAAGGCGATAAAAAACATGTGACCTCCCGTCACCCAAGCACCTCGTACAATGGCACTTCTGCACCCATATAGCCTTTTACCCCCCACCGCCACATATGGCCGAGCGGAATATAGGTCACCTGTGCCAAAAAACAAACAAACCACCACTGCCACAATAAACCCAAACCAAGCTCCATTGAACAAAATAGAAAACAAATAATGGATCCTACACCACTGTTTCTTTAATATAGTACAAACACACTGTACCTTTCAATTATGTTCTCCACTTAAATTTTACCCCCCTCTTTGATTAGTAATTTTTTTTAATAGTATTGGGGAGTTGATTGTTTTTAACTTTCGAAATTTTTAACAATGTTTTCAATTTGACTAGGTGTTTGAGTTTTAGGGTATATTATTTTATAAACAGTATGATCTGTAAATCCTACATTATGTACAATTCTGATGGCTTTTTTCTGGAGTCTGTATAATGTCTCTAAATGATTCTTGAAGGTATTTCCCCAGACTTCAGTGCAGTAATCAAAATACGGTACAATGAGTGAACAATATAAGATGGAGAGAGCTTTCTGATTTAGTACATGTTTACACAAACTTATTATAGCATTACTTTGTCACTTTGGAATAATTTGTGGTCTACAACTAACATTGTGTCTGATCAATCCCAGACATTTATGCTAATTAACTCATTTCTATTTTTACTTTATCAATTAGTATCTCTGTTTGTTCATATTTTCTTTTGCTTTGCAAATAATATCTACACTCAGATAATTACTCCTGGTTATCCTAACTTTAGCTCGCTAACTTAGGGGCCGTCCACACGGAGACGCGTATCACTGTATCCATATACATTTTTTATCGTATTGCCGTTTCGTCCACACGGATCCGGCGTTTTGGAAGACTGAATCCGCTATTTTTTGAAACCGGGTTCTAAAGTGGATAAATCTGAAAACGGTTTCGTGTGTACAGCATAGATAGTATAATTATGGATGATATCCGCCCATTGGTCCCCCATTCACCAATATTGTCATTACGAATGGGCAATAAAATGGCCGTTACATCTGGGCTTTTTCCATAGTAAAATAATAGTTTTTAGATAGCATAAACAAACCCCCAGAGTTGTCATGTAGTAAAAACTTAGCTCTAGAGACCGGAGCCATCTTTTGTACCAGGCTGTAAACATGAGTTTTACACTTGTAAAGTCGCCATTGGGTTTCTCCTTATATTTCCGCTTTTGGAGCCTGCCCTCTGGTGGACGGAGGTATATCGCTGTATTTCGCTGTAAAATCACCGTATGGCGGCGCCCTTACACGAGGACCATTTAAGAGGTTCCATGGGAGAGGCTTGGTGTACAGCCAATCCGTATATTCTGTGAAACGATGATGTCATCGCATCACGTGTCGGCCTCGTCACACGTAACAGCAACAACAATAATGGCGGACTACATGCTTGAGTTCGTGCTGCAGAAGCTACTAAGCCTACTAGCTTTATTACAGCAAAATCTATTGCTTCTATGCAGTTGTGGTGAGCAACAAGCGATAATGGACAACACCATACGCCACATGCTCTTAGATCCACCGCGAAAGAGAACCAGGAGAGCAACCAGGAGAAAATTTTGGATAAGACCAGGTAGAACTAGCAGTTGGTGGGACAACTTTGTCAATGGCGTTGTTGTGGAAAATGAATGGAGGGAGAATTTCCGCATGTCCAAAGCATCTCTCGTCGCCCTGAGCGAGGAACTCAGTCCGTATATTGAAGGGCAAACAACAAACATGAGGGCACCAATTACTACACTCAAAAGGGTTGCGTTAACTCTGCATTATTTGAGCGACGAGGGACGGCTAAAGAAGACTGCTGACGCCTTCGGTGTGTCGCGACAGGCTGTGTCTGTTGTTGTCAGGAAAACGTGCAAAGCGATCGCTGTCCACCTGGGTCCAAAGTACATCAAGTTGCCTTTTACGGAGTCCGAGGCCGAGGATCTGGTTTTGCGTTTCCATCGTGCTCATGGCATGCCACAGTGTTTGGGAGCGGTCGACGGCACACACATAGAAATCAAGCAGCCGTCTGCCAACTCGATGGACTACATCAACAGGAAAGGCAAACATTCTCTCAATGTACAGGCGGTCTGTGATTATAAGTACAGATTTATGGATGTAGTGATAAAGTGGCCCGGGAGTGTACACGATGCACGGGTTTTTGCTAATTCAAAGCTCAACCTGTACTTCAAGACTGGCCAGATCCCTCCTCTGAAAAAACAGATTGTGGACAACGAGGAGGACATACCAATTTATCTTCTTGGTGACCCAGCCTACCCTCTGCTGCCTTACTTGATGAAGGAATATGCAAACGGTGGCTCCACACCTCAAGAACAGTACTTTGGGCTAAGTTTGTGTAGGGCACGGAAGGTCATTGAGTGTGCTTTTGGTCGTCTCAAAGCCAGATTTGCTGCACTGAAAAGGCCTATGGACATCAACTTGCAGGACCTGCCCTTTGTCATTTACGCCTGCTTTGTACTCCACAATTTTTGTGAAAACTGCAAAGAGACTGTGGCTGAACACACTGTGTTGGGAACCATACAAGGTGATAAAGAATTACAGCCTCCTACACAATGCAACAACTACCTGACAGACTGTAATGAAGGAGAGGGAAATAAAGTGAGGAGAGTACTCACTAAGTACCTTGACCCTTAAAATTGCTGGCCATCAATTTTTTTCTATTTTGTTAAGTTTTTTTTTAAGTATTTACCTTTTTGAAAATGTACTAATGATTATTTTGAAAGTGTTGTATTGAATATGTATAGTGAAAATAAATGACTGCAACAATTTGAGAACTTGTTTTTATTGGAAAATAAATATTTAGGTCAAAGAACCATTAAAAAAAACAGGTCATATTGAACAGGTATAAAGTGCAACAGTGCACAAAACACAATAACTATATACAACATGTTAACTACAACAAAAAAGGTTAAACTGTATAAAGTGCAACCGCGCACAGAACTGAAGTGCAGTGCAAACAATATAAAATATAAAATCAAGAACTATATAGTGCAACAGGGCAGTCACTCTGTGTCATCTTCCAGCAGTGCACGTCTGTACGAAAAGGATGTTTGCTGATGTGGGGTGACGTGTGGTGTAGGTGTGTAACGTTCAGGGCGGTACTGTCGAGGTTGGTTTGCTGGTTCATCAGGCCGAGGTGTGTGCAGGAAGGCTGGTGTAGTAGGGTGTGGTGTTGTGTTCAGGAATGATGGTGGGTGCCCTTGGAATTGACCACTGCTGCTGTGGGGGGGTGTAAATTTCCGTTGGAATAACGATTCCCTCATAAAGGAAAAACCCTCCTGAATGGTGCTAGTAATGTTAGCAATGTTTGTATTTATCTGCAGCATGTTGTCGGAGTTGCGTCTAGAAGAGTCCTCCATTAACTCCAACATCCTCCTCTTTATTTTAAGATCCTCTTCTGCCGGGTCGGTGGGAACCTTCCTCTTCAGCCTGTCTCCTCTGTGGCTGTTCAACTTTGCCTTAAATATAGCAGAGAAAAATTTGCATTGTTACTACGCAAAATAAGTTCAGAAAAGCTATGTGAATATTGCACTAAACCAACACACCCACTAAGCAAAATGATGTCCGAAAGACGTCTTTTCAATGTCTTTGTTTCAAAAATCGGACGTTAAAATGACGTCCACTGAGGAGCTAGAATGAAAAAGACGTCTTTCGGACATTATTTTGCTTAGTGGGCACCTACACAAAGAACATGCATCCATCCTAACTACATAAAAAAAAAAAAATCATTGAATTTACTAAATGTTATGGTTTCAAATCTGTATGAATTTCTGTCTTCTGCTGAACACAAAGAAAGTTATCTTGAAGAATGTCGGTAAACAAACAGTTGTTGGTGTGGTACCCAATGACTTCCATAACTGTCTGGTTACCGAAATTCTTCAAAATAACTTTCTTTGTGTTCAACAGAAGAAAGAAATTCATACAGATTTGAAACAACATGAGGGTGAGTAATTGATGACACAATTTTCAACTTTGAGGTGGACTATTCCTTTAACCCTGTAAAGCCTGACACATCAAAAAATGGCCAGAAAATTCTAATTTTTTGGAACCGAGATGTTTATTAAACATTTTAGGAAAATCAAAAAAAAAATGTCCATATCATTTTGTTTCTGAGATATTTTTTGTATCAAATATGATACACTGGGCGTTTTTGGCAACTTTTTGCTTACGACAGTGTTAACCTAAGATACAAAAAAAAAATTTTACCCATTACATTTAGATTATATAGAACATTTTCTCTCTTTTTTTTATATTTATAACATTTTGCACACTTTTTATTTTTCTTTCATCCTGTTAATCCGAATTGTGCCAATGTAGTGGATATCTGTTGTACCAGGGTAACTGATGTAAAGTTGTCTGCAAAAAATTTTTTTTTTCCTGCTGGAAGTGTTGATATAATTTTCAGCCCAACTTCTGAAAATTTTATTTATCTCCCAGTAGGCTCTCACACTGGGCATCTGTACTAACCCCATATACATGCCTACAACCTGCTCTATCTCTTTGGCAGTTGTGTTTACTGACTTGCCCTCTTTTTGTACACTGTACAGGTTTATTTGTTCTGCAGTTTGCTGTAGCATTCATTCAGTTACAAACTGTTTGAAATAAATGTATGGTGTCCAGTCACACCTGTCCTCTGTGCCTGTCAACACATGCAATGAAGTTGACAGATGGAGCTTGATTATGTATTTTTCTTCATCTGTGTCCTTTCCTTTTTACATTGCCCTTCACTTACTCCTTTCTGATTGTGTCCTGTGTTGTTGTTGGGACCTCAACTTCTCTGCTTGTCTGGTCTACATTTTCATCTCGATCACTTTCTCATCACTGCTATCTGAACTTCCAGCATCATGCATGGCCTGTGGGGTCTATTATTCCTTCTCATCTTCCTCAAAATCTTCCCCTAACTGCTCCATGTCACTTGAATTGCCATCCATTATCATGTTGATGACATTACTTTGTCTCTCTTCTTTCTCTAGTCTTTTTGACATCTAAAAATACACATAACAAATTGGTCAATATAGCATAGCGATTAAGCTTTTAGAGGAATGGCTATTGTGAAAATACCCTCATTTTTTATTTTAAGATGACTTTTCAATCATTAATTAGATTAAATAAATTATCAAAATAGTTTGTGTTCAAATTATGATAGGCATGATGTAGATTACATGACAAAAATAGGAAATTACTGCTCACTAATAAAGCACCTTATATACCTGGAGTATCAAATTTGATACACACATTTTAAACATGATTTAAATATAGTATAAGTATGAATTCTTTAGTAATTGCATTGTTTCAATACAGAAATGCTTTGTTTTTAAAAATTAGTTACAAAATAAATGTTTTTTTACTGTAACTTCTTGAAAATTAGCAAATGTTTTCCTGCCAAAAGTGTTTGGAAGATTTAATGACAGTGGCCATTTTGAAAAGACCCAAAAAAGCCCTTCCACTGCCTGTAGTGGGATGTTAATCCACAAGATGGCAGAATACACGTATCAGGTTGTATACAACAGGTTTTTATGGAAAATTTTGATTGTGTTGATAAATTAGAGGTCTCAGAAACTCAAGTAGCATATAGGCTATGATACAAATGGTTTTATATGGTTAAGTTCAACTCATAAGCTTGAAATCATAAACCTGGAGCAAATTTTACCTGGAGCAAATCCCGGCGCTGCTTTACAACCGCAGATGGAAGACAGTCGAGGGATTCAGTGGAGTTTGTAGACAGCTCAACTGTCGATGTCGATGTCGACGACTCTTCCAGGTCACCTGTCTCCATAGACATAATATACGTAGACGCCTCATGACGTGCTGGAGAGTGAGCCACGTCGCCGCCATATTGGGTGAGTCTCTCCACTCAACGCTAGCACCAGAGTCAATCGGAGTCAACGGAGAGGTGAGCAATTATGCCCGTATTTTGTGCAGCTTACGGTTGCAATAACCGACGCAGTATTGAAACTAGATCGCATGGGATTACATTTCACAAGTAAGATTGAACAATAATTTAGGTTATTTTACCATTTACCGTTTACTTACGTGTAACGTTCAGCAGGAACTGGTAACGCATCTTAGGCTACTCTCTCATAATCTCTTGCTGATTTTTTTCTCTTCACACTTGAAGGTTTCCCAGTGATACAGGCTTGAGGAGGCAATGGGAAGTTGCTATTAGACGGAGGGTTTTGTTGTGACTGAGTTGACAAAGCTCTGCAGTGAACACTTCAAGCCTGATGATTTTGACAGGACGGGTCAGATTGTCAGGCTTAGAGATGGTGCGACCCCATCTGTCTTCAACTTCCCATGTCATCTCCAAAGAGTAGGTGTATTTTACTCTACATGCTAACAGAGATGTCTATGATTCATATGTAAAACAAAAACGGTAAAACCGTTAGATATTTCTACATGTATTAGTGATGTATTGTGTATTAAAATACACTGTGGGATACTAAAACCTTTTCAAGTGTTTTTAATGAAGTTGTTTTTAAGTATTATGTTTATTATATTTTAGCCTGTAGTGACAAGGAATACACAAACTTCAAGGAAAGCTGAAGAGAGTCTACCAGTGGCCCTTTCACAGTATTTTCCTGAAAGTGAACCTCAGCCCAATGATGTGAGTATTTGTAGGCTATTTGATATGTCCCATACAGCTGTGAGCATCATGGCTGTGGTCATATCAAAATATCTCCTTGCTTTCTGCAACTCTTTTCAGAAATACTCATACACTTATATGTGAATGAGTATATGTTATAAATAAATAAATACACACGTGAACAAATACACACCTTCTTTCACTAACATTCTCTCATACGCACCCTTTCTCTCTTTCCCATACTCATGATGCTGGCAGTGATATTACAGATAAGAAATGTGTGCCTGCACATATGCACCAAACAACTGTGAGTGGTATGATATGAACATCACTGAAAATATTTTCATCCTTCTTTCTACTAGGACCACTCCTATGCATTGCCCAATTCTCCTACTCGTCTAAAGGCCAGACTCAGTGAAGCTTTGGCTAGAGTGGAGAGTCTAGAGCGGGAGAAGCAAAATGCAAAGACCGAGCGGAGAGCAAAGAAAACTGTAACGAGTCTTCTGGAAGATCTGAAGGAAAAGAACCTTATAAATTCAAATTCAAAGTGTTTATTGTCATGTGTACAGACAGAAAGCATGTTTCCCTGTACAATGAAATTCTTACTTACTTACTAAATGAGGAGTTGAATGAAAGGCTTGGCTTCCACTCTGGTAAAAAGAAATTGATAATACCACCTTGAATTGTATATTGTTTACACTCTTTGTCCGACTTTACAAAAGGTATTATTTCAAGGGAACTTTCTAACTAGTCTGTCTAACTAGTTTAACTGAATTTCAGATCTTCAGGTAGACCTCTTTTCAAAGCAGGGCCATGAATACACCAAAGACCAGAGAGAGTTTGCCCTCACACTGCACCTCCATGGTCCGAAAGCCTACAGTTACCTGAGGGATTCTCTGCATCTTCCCCTGCCACATACATTGCAACGGTGTAGTACATGTTTTTTTATTACACTTTTTTTTTTGTGTGTGTGTGTGTGTGTGTGTGTGTGTGTGTGTGTGTGTGAGAGAAATAAATTCAAATGAACAATCAAACTTGTTTCTTTATTAAAATATAAAATTCATTCATTTATACATTTATCAATATGCCATAGTCTACCATATGTCTTAGTTAAACCTCGTAATACAAAGTTTTTCTACATGAAAGCAGAAATTTTTAATGTGTGACAGCGTCCTGTATCATAGCTAAGTCTCTGCCATTTGTAACAAACCAAACCGTGTGAAAATCCGGTAAAAACTCGGGGAGTTATGATCATTGTAGTTGAGGAATACACCTTCCTCAGTAGAAATAAATATGGGGGGCGGAGCATTGGAGACTCATCCAAGATGGCGCCGTGCTGATACGTCCGCTCCAATAGGCAGCGTCAGTCAATGAGGCGTCTACGTATATTATGTCTATGCCTGTCTCGGTGTACATGGAGCGTGTAGCAGGCGACTCACCCCAGATCTCCTCGCAAAGCTCATAAAATATCAGTAAACACAACTAGCTTGTCCACAATTAGCTCGCAATGACAAGTGGTTTAGGGGTTAAATAGGTAAATGCTGCTACAATTGTTTATTTCACAGACCATTTATAAACTTACCCCTGACAAAAACACTGAGCAAATGTGCTTCACAGCACTGCTCTCCGAGTTCTTGCCTCTCCTTGTCTGCATTTAAACTAATTTGCAGCATCATGGCCTGTAGTATAAATGGTAACAGCCTGCAGCCCTCTGCTGGACAAATAGCACAATTACATCATGAACAAATAAGCACAGGGCTTGTTAGAATAATTCTGGCGTATATTGGCAGAATTTTGGCCGATAGCAATCGAAGGACCTATATGGGCCAACCGATATATTGGACCTCGGGCTCTAAATAGGACAATGTTATATTGCGTTACGATATAAATTGTTGACAATCTGCCACTTTGTAAAGATTGCTGTATGACAGAGTACATTTCTTTGTGGTAGCGTTCTCTGCCCAAACACAGAAGCATGTAGTTTGCTTTTTTTTCTCCCACTCAATGTTGACGAGTCTGTGTCTGGCTCCGAATGAGTGAGTAACAAACAGACTTAACCAATCACAGCAAAGTGTGGGATCAGTAAGCTCAAGGTTAGAAATCGATATATTAAAGTAAAGATAATTTGTCCAATAATGTGTCCTTAGTTCATTTTTGTCAGACCTACAGCTGCAGATTAATCTGGTTTAGATTCGCCACACACATATTTATTCATTTACAGTGACTGTATTATCCAGCCTCAACTCAAAAGCGGGCCCACTAAAGAGACCCTGTCACAGTAGGTTATTGGGTCTCATTCCTTACCAGTTAAGTATTTTTTAATCTGGTTTAATTTTATTGCTTTCTGTACCCATTGTTACTTTTGCATATATTTGTGTTGTCTGTGTTTTTTGTTAATGTACACACACATACATAAAAAGTATACTTTTGGCACCGTCTCCAGCAGTCTTCATCAAAGAGTCCACTGGTGAGCTCAAAGATCTGACAGGCCTAGACAAGAGCAGAGTGAACCCCTTCAAAACCCTTGGAACCAAAGGCCCTTGGCCCTCTTCTTAAAATGTTAATAATACTCTCATGTATTTGTGTACATATATACAGATTGTAGCATGCAGTAACTCTTTTGTATATTTCTGTATATAGACGCCATTGATCAAGGTGTGTCCAGGAGCTTCCAGATTTGGTAATGTGAAGGTGATGCGGACGACCACCATCCAACAATGTGGAAGTCCAGAACAGGTCCTGTGAGCTTGTCAGGAAAATAGTTTGGGATGCAAAGAAAAACCCACAAATAACTTGAGCTGAAATACATAACTCTTTGAAAAAAAGTGGTGTGGCTGTGTCAAGATACACAATAAGAAGGTACTTGAAGGTAAATGAGGTGAATGGTCGAGTCACGTGAAAGCCATTGCTACAAAAATGACACAAAGCATCCCACTTACAACACGCCAAACAGCACAGGGACAAGCCTCAAAACCTCTGGAACAAAGTCATTTGGAGTGATGAGACCAAATATGGCCACAACCATAAACGTTACATTTGGAGAGGAGAGCCAACTATGATGAAAGGTACATCATTCCTACTGTGAAACATGGAGGTGGATCGCTGATGTTTTGGGGATGTGTGAGCTACAAAGGCACAGGAAACTTGGTCAGAATCGATGGCAAGATGAATGAGAATACTGGAGGAAAATTTGCACTAATCAGCCCAGAAGCTGCCCATGGGACGTACTTGGACTGTCATTGGCTACAGCAGCATAAAGTGAAGGTTCTGGATCTCAGTCTCCTGACCTCAATATCATTGAGCCACTATGAGGAGATCCTAACTCAAGAATTTACAGGAACTGGAGGCTTTTTGCCAAGAAGAATGGGCAGCTTTACCATCTGAGAAAATAAAGAGTCGTTGATGTTAAAGGTTTGCTTAATTGATCAGGGTCAATTGGGTGGTTTCTGTTGTCATTATGATTTAAAAAGAGTAAACACAGTTGACAATGAATGGCTTCACTCAACCACTAACTGTTATCATTTATATTCTCAGAAAAATGGATAAATAAATGTATAAATACAATTTTGTAGAATTAAAATCACAAATTCTGCCAGGGTGTGTAAACTTATGATCACAACTGTATTATTTTCTGTGAGCAGTTCTATCAATGTTTAACAGCCACATTAAAGCAATAAGATAAACAGCTTTTAACCATCTCAAAAACATTGCCAGAATCAAGGGTATTGTGTCTAAACCAGACATAGAGACTTATCCATGCATTCATCTCTAGCAGATTAGACTACTGCAACGTTCTGCTCACTGGACTCACTCAGCGAGCTGTAAGACAGCTGCAGTACAAACAGAACGCTGCTGCTCGAGTACTGACTGGGACTAGAAAGTACAACCATATTAGTCCTGTCCTTAGGTCTCTACACTGGCTTCATGTCTCTCAGAGGATAGTTTAAAGCAGCTCTGCTGGTGTAGGCTCTCCATGGCTTAGTGCCAAAGTACATCTCTGACATGTTAGTCCCAAATGAACCATCTGGGACCCTGAGGACCTCAGAGACAGGTCTCCTGCTGGTGCCCAGGGTCAGGAGCGTTTCAGTTTTGTGCAGCAAAAATCTGGAACAGTCTTTCAGAGGAGGTGACACAGGCCTCTTCTCTGATAATGTCCAAGTCCAGGCAGAAAACAGTTCTGTTTAACTGTGGATATGACAACTGAAAGTATTTTATCTGCATTCTTCTCTTTAAGTTTTGTCTTAATTGATTCGTTTAATTTTAATACATTTTATTGATAATTATTGTATTTGTGTTTTAAACCTGTCTCTCTTCTTTTGTAAAGCACTTTGAATTGCTGTATGTATGAAGTGGGCTATATAAATAAACTTGCTTTGCCAAAAAACCTTCCACTTGCTTTCAAGCTTTCAACATCAGAATGTATTGATATCCTGGCCAGGTTCACAAGCCTTTCCTGTCCACAGGTGTTTCTCTGATAAGTTTTTTTAAGGATGAAAATGAGCGCTCCGCTGACGTGCTGGTGGTGGGAATTGTCAGCATAAGCTGCAGCACTTGGTATACCTCTGACAGCGTGTGCTGAAGCTCATCCTCTTTAAGGAGCTGCAGCAGTTCCGCTGGTGATATTAAGACAGATATGTCTTAATCAGCTGCGCTCTCTCATTTCTGGGGAAAGCCGTAGGTTTACAAAAGAACAGAACAATGTGTGGTCTACTACATGAAAAATACTGAGGCGCTCCATGTCAGTAAACCTCTGCGTCATGTGCATCCCAATGCTGTCAACCACTTGGAAGTAAAGGTGACGAAATGACAAAACGACTTTTCTTTTACACAAGCAGCCCGAAGAACAACAGATCGAACCTGTGCAGGGGCTGGTGAGCTCTGTAACGTGGTCCTATTGCTTTTCATGACACTTTTGTTGATGGTCTCTAGTTTGTTTTAAGGAAAAGGGAGAGACTTGGCAAGCCATCTGCCAGTTTGGGATATCGGCGCTGCTGCGCTCCTTAGTTCTCGCGTCATAATTAGACACAAAACCTTTACCAGACTCCACTGTCGTAGACACAGCTTTCACGTCATCCCTGCCATAACCAAAGCGCGATCTGTGCGTTAACACGTACTCGTCCACGAGCACCGCAGCTTTAGCCACGTCAATGACTTTATTTTTATTTAGATGTTAGTTAGTTATTTTAAAAACTCCAAAACCCTCCCTGCCCAAAAAGACTGTAAAGTATCAAAGAAAAGGTGGACCTGGTGAGCCGGCCAAACAGAACATAAAGGAAGAAGCGACCCCGGGCCAACCCTGTACAGGGCCAACTCCTCTACCACCCTACACGACACAAACCCCCATTACTAACCTGAACAAAGAGCCTACTCAGGTGACTTATATAGCTACTCTAATGAGCCTAAAACACATCTATTCATCTAAAATACCTAAACTATGAAAACCACCTAATACAAAAGATACAAAGAATATCAACAATTAACAAAATACATAATATAAAGAAGAAAAAGAAACGTGCACCGGCACCTAACACCCCCACCCCAAAATACTGGACAAGGGCAATGGGAGGGAAAAAAACCAGATTGTCCAGTCTACAGGCGCGATAGTGCATCGGCCAACACATTATTATATTATTATACAACACATATTAGCAGAGCCAACATAAACTTGAAAGTGCTCCAGCGACAACACCAGAGCCAGCGTCTCCTTCTCTATGGTCGAATACCACTTTTGATGGTGGTCTACGTTCTTAGAGAAGTACGACAACGGATGATCTACTCCATCCTCACCCTCCTGCAATAAAACTGCCCCCACTCCCGTATCGCAAGCATCTACAGCGACCTTGAACGGCTTGTCAAACGAGGGAGCAGCAAGGACAGGAGCGCACAACAGCAGCGCCTTAGTTTGCTCAAAGGCTTTTTGACAACGATCCGCTCACACAAAAGTTATCTTAGGACTCAAAAGGTCAGTTAAAGGAGAGGCAACAGCAGGAAAATTCCTACAAAACCCCCTGTAATAACCAACCATGGCTAAGTAACGTCGAAGCTCAGTGCGACTAGTTGGAATAGGAAACGAGACAATACTTTCCACCTTGGCCTGCACCGGGCGCACACAACCCCCACCAACCACTTTACCTAAGTAAGTCACCGTTGCTTGGGCAAATTCACACTTTGATAAGTTCACTGTTAAGTTTGCCTCTTGAAGACGACCCAATACCACCCGAAGGTTTTCAATATGCTCCACCCAGGAATCGGAACAGACTACCAAGTCGTCCAAGTAAGCCTCACAAAATGACAGACCCGACAGTATAATCCTCATCAACCTCTGAAATGTTGCCGGTGCATTTCGCATGTCAAACAGCATAACATTGTATTGAAAAAAATCATCTGGTGTTACAAAGGCTGAGATTTCTTTTGCACGCTCAGTGAGCGGCACCTGCCATTTCAACAGAGCTGTCTCATTTATAGGTCATTGAATGGAACGGCCCCATCACCCCTGGGGGATTTTATTAAAAAGAGAAATAGCAAAACTAATACGAGGTCAATTACTCGGGGGGACTGTGAAGTACTTTTTAGAAAGTCTACGTTTGCACAAAATGTCCTCTCTATTAAAGGCTGCACAAATTGGAACAGTATACCCATGGAAATTATGGGTAATCCCACCTTTGCATCATTTAAGAAACAGCTAAAAAGATGGCTGAATAATAATCAAAAATGTGAACATTAGGTAAAAATGTAGATTTCGATAGGTAGATTTATTTATATTTTTATATAGTAATAAGCATGGGATGTCTGTGCACAGGCATTTATGATAGGTACTCTTAATGTTTTGTAGCTTTATGTGTATCAGTTGTTATGTATGTTTGTGCTTTTTCTTTTGTTTTCTGTATGTCTGGGACTACGGATGGAAACTAGCACTGTGCTAAATCCGGCGTATTTACGTCAATTTCGATTGTACGTTCATTAATATGCACTGTCCCTTCTAAATAAAAAAAAAAAAAAAAAAAAAATATTTCTAACTTAGACACAAATGTAGCCCCACCCACTCAATCCACACAGTCCTCAATACCAGGCAATGGAAAACAGTCAGGCTTCGTAACATTAAGGCTTCAACATGTTAACATGGCACAAACGAGACCTACATCGTGGAAAAGGCTGTTACCAAAGACAAGGTGTCAGTAGAGAAGCCGTCATAATAACACTAGGCTACAACAGGTACATTTCAGAAAAGCTAATGACACATGTATGATTCGAACAATATTTCGGTTTTTGAAAACTGCATCTGTGGCATAAGTCAGAGACCTTATCAGGTTATTGTTTGGATATATTTCTCTTTAAAATGACCAGTTAGAACATAGACATTTCCACATTTGTCCACATTTGTCCACCAGGATCTACAGAACACTTGTGGACTTAACGTTTGAAACACGTGTTTCTGCCTAAAAGTACAACATTCTGTCTGTCTGTCTAATGACTTATTTTTATTAATTTATTTAAAGTAGTGCCTCTTATACAACAATATAACAATGCCATTGTGTGAAGTTACATGGTGTTATCATTATGATGTGGCTCTTATTTCACTGATAAACTGATAAACATTCATTCATTCATTCATTTTCTACCGCTTTGTCCCGTTAGGGGTCGCGGGTGACTGGAGCCTATCCCAGCAGCTTTGGGCCTGAGGCGGGGTACAGCCTGGACAGTGGCCAGTTACTCGCAGGGCTAAACATGTTCTATAAAACCATTGGAAATGTGCAGTTTAAGTGTTTGGAGCAAAGAAAACCTCAGTTTTATATTTTTTCACACAGTGTGGATGTAAACGTGTGATTCTTGTGTTATGACATGTCAAAGCATGTGGAATTAAAATGTGCAGCGTTACCTTCAATTTAACATACTTTAATGTCATATCAATATCATCACAATTATATTGATGCTTAATTTAATTTTCACTTTTAGAGTCAATGTTTTGTGACCAGTTGGAGTAGAGGGGTTAATAATACATTTTGTTCTTTGGCCATGTCAGGGTCATTTATATGGAATTATTCCTAAGAAAATGTGCACGCATAGAAATCATTGATTAAGACCTTGGATGTGACCCTTCAAAGGCCATCGTCAAAGAGCCCATGCACGTTTGGTTTCTGATCACGTTTGTCCAGCTCATTACCGTTAAGCCTCTGACGAAAACAGGTCAAAGCAGCAAACAGCACAGGTCTGTGAGCAGTCAGCACAGTTCCACCTGCTGCAGGACAAACTCTTCTGCTCCACTGAAGTCACTAGTGTAGTGCACTCAGAGCCTGCTCATCAACAGCATGTCAAAGGCAGGAGAAAGAACTCCTTCAACCACATCTGTGGAATCAGCCTCAGCCGACAGGTGAGCTCTCATCAACAGCCATACTATTGTCATAAATCTCCCAGTAAATGCTATTACATTGCTCACATATCAAACTGATGTGTATATATATATAACATTATTTTTTAGCAAAGCTGAAGAGTCCCCATCAGGATCTGTCTCTGAGACCCCCAAGAAGAAAAAGAAGTCCAAGAAAAACACAGAGAGCATGAAAAAAGTCTACATGTCCGTGATCAACAGTGTTTTTGGGGCTGTAAGTTTTATGTTAACTCCTGGTAAACTGAACTTTTCTGTACTTACTGTAGCAGTATTCATCTTCAAATATAATGTGACTGTGAGGTGTAAAAGCTGAGGCTGTGGGACACCAAACATTAGAACTAAGCCCCATGCGTCTGCAGCTTTAGTGGGTCATTACCTGAGGCTTAATGCCACAGTTCATTAGGGTTATCCAAATGAAGAGCGGGCTTAACTTTATAAATGTTGACATTATTCACAAATAGTATCATTTAAATTATACACATTTTTTTAAATTTGTGCAGGAAAGAGAGCTGGCTCAGGCAGAGATCGATGGTAAGACTTGAGGTGCAATTTGCAAATTCATATCTGAAAATAATAGATACCCCTTCCACTAAAAACTCTTTCATGTAGAGTTACATGAGGCCTTTAAGGAGTTTGACTACGACCAGGATGGCTACCTGAACTACAAGGACGTGGCTGAATGCATGAGGACCATGGGGTACATGCCCACAGAGATGGAGCTGCTAGAGATAGTGCAACAGATCAAGATGAGAAGTCAGTAATCTTTATGAAAATGGAATAGTTCTGTATGTGTTACTAGACTGGACCTCTGTGTTCTGTGTTCTAGTGGGTGGGTTAATGGACTTTGACGACTTTGTTGAGCTGATGGGACCCAGGATGATGGGAGAGACTGCTGATATGCTGGGACTCAAAGAACTCCAATCAGCATTTGTACAGGTTAATCAGGAAGACATGTCAATCGGGGCGAGGGGGGTCAAAATAACCAAATGAAAAATAAAATGCTGCTGTTGCTGAAGTTTGACTTAGACGGAGATGGGAACATCAATCAGGACGAGATGAAGGAGGCAGTGAAGAGTCTTCTTGGGGAGAAGCTGAAGAAAGGCGAGCTGGAGGAGATCCTGCAGGAACTGGACATTAACGCAGACGGAAACATCGACTTTGAAGGTGGGTCTCACAGCTTTACTTTTTACAGATTAATAACCCCATGCATGGAAATGTAGTGACGGCCTTGGTTTTTCTGTTTTACACCTGCAGAATTTGTGATGATGCTCTCCATTCACTAACAGCTGATAAATGTGTACATATTACACATAATTCTATCAATCTTTAGATTGATGCAATTTAATATGTGCCTAACTGTGTATAACCTGTGTGAAGAAATGACTGATGGGTGGTGTCAGGGTGCTGCTGTGAAGGCTACACTTAGCTCTACAGTGACACATGTAAATAAGAATTACATTTTTGCTATTTTAATAAAGAAAAGTAAAACTGTGTTAAAGTATTTTGTCTTTTATTTTGGGAAATGACATGTAAAGTGCTGGTTAAAGTCTCTCAAACTTTATTCAGAAAGAACATACTGCTTCCAGTCATTGTTAAATAAAATGGAATTATATTAGTGCTTTCACAGAATATGGTAAATATAAATAACGTTGCTGCTTTAGTTACTTACCACATTGCAGCTTTATCAGGTCTAATATTTGAACTATAGAGCCAGTCTCATTTCATGTCAAATAGCACATCAGGCATTCAGAGGTGGTCTATCTCCTCTCTGAACATCTACTGTTGTAACATTAAAGGTAATTTATATTAGAATGTCCCACTATGACCACACATTTCAGCAAGATCTGCAACATGCAGAACATTAGAATGAATAATAATGTTAATCTAAACTATCTAATATTCTTTAAACTGTGTGTTTAAAGAAAGTGTGTTTTTATTTGGTCATAACACATTTGATTATAAAATGTGTGTCTTTCTTAGAGAGAAATCAGCCCTAATAATCCCTAAAAATCCTTAAGCTTGGCCACAGCGACAGACATTTTGTTGATTTTATGGATGCCTCCTTCATCTGATCTCACTAGGGGAATGTTGCACAGACTCTTGTAAACTTTCTTCCGATGATCATATACCGTCTGAAGAGCGGCTGTGGTTGTAAACAGATGTTTGTACTTCAGTTGTTTGTACTGCAGTAACCATGTACTGCAGTAACCTTAGCTTTGCATCCATATGTTGTTGTGCCTCACATTGAGAATTGCACTCTACTGAAGCAGTGACCCATGCATTCACAACATTAGAGGCTTTTTTGGATTAAAGAATGTTAAAAGAATGCATGAAGCATCTTTTCCAGTGTGTGAACATTTACACATTAGTATGTGGTCATTCTTTTGTAAAATAAAGTTTGAACTGAACTACATTTTGCAGAAGTCACTCACTTAAATTCACAACAAGTCCTCCCAATGTAATATTTCAGTTTCTTTTATAAATTCCCTCACATTCCCTCTTCCATTCTTGACTTAATTTGCCTCTCTATTCTAAATATCCTAAATATTAGGTGCAAAAATACAGCTCACATATTTGAACTTCTTGGCTAGTCTTAAGACTTGGTTTACAGCTCATTGGTCAGCTCTTCAGCAAACTCAGCCATGATGTCGTGCACCCAGATGTCCTGTTCCTCTTGTGACGTATTCACCAGGAAAACGGTCACCCTTCTGTCCCAGGGGTTAGGGGCTTCCTGGATGGCCTCCAGCTGGGCCACAAGAGGCTTCTTCTCCACATGGTTCCTGAATACAATGGACGCTTCCTCCGACCACTGCCGGGGCTTTACGCCTGTTGATGAAAATTCACAAGTTTAAAATGTTCAAGAAACTGTAGATCAGCTTTACAAATGTTGTAACATATACTGGCATTATTTATATAGTATACACATTTCTTTTTTATATCTTTATTTTGATAAAATTGGAGATATGTTGCAAGGTGTATTTAAAATGCTGCAATTGTTTTAATTCTATGTTTCTGTTCTTTTTTGTATATTATTTTTGTGTGATCTGCTGAATTTCATGTTATTTTATTTAACATGACTCAACTAGGTGGAATTTGATGCGACCATTTTAGATTATGTAAAGAAATTACTGTCATTTAGATATGTTCAGTACCTCTCATCAAATTTCCAGTAAGTGTGTGATCTTCATTTAAGGAAGGCAATACGTTCAAAGAGTAAAAGTTGATGGTTTATTCACCTGCGAGCTGAGCAGTGATGCCCTGGAATGGCAGCTGTCTGAACTCCCTGATAAGAGGCCTGAGCTGTGTGCAGCTGACCAGCTCATGTTTACCATAGTCCAACTCATAGACTGACACCAGTTTATTGGTCAGGACTCCCTTCACCAAGACACGATACCAACTGTAAGAAGAGGAGAGAGAAAACACTGCTACTTGCTAATACATTATAGAGTACTAAAATGTATAAAGGGACAGGTCAGCTGGTTATAAGTTAAAGCCATATTTTAATGTACTTGTTCTCCACTTTGGCTGCGTATATTTGATTCTTCTCAATGCTGAGTTGTTTGTCCTCGGTTTTGTTATAGTAAAGAATCATCTCTCCCATCATCACCACCAGTTTGTACATGTCTCTCCAGGGCTGCAGGACAAAATGTCCAGGATGACACGCCACAGACACATACACATCCATGTTCTTTCCTGAGCAGACAAAAACAATGTAAGTAAAATTTCAAAATATTAATGGGACACCACATTTAGTTGTTGTTTTTGCCTGGTAGAGGTAGGTCTAGCAGCGGAGGCAGGTGTAGTGAGGACTGTGGTGTTTCTGGAGTGGTCTTGTTGGTGTTTCCACTGCCTTTGGGACCAGACAGAACTCTCCTAAGATGGGCCTTGGCTGAAGCAGATGATGTTGGACTACCATTGGTGGAGTCACTAGGACTGGAGGTCTTTGGGGACAATGAAGGTGTGGACAACTTGGTTGGGCTGTGAAAGTTGAACATGAAAATAGTAAGATTTAAAAAATCTGGTGGTTCATAAATTCACAGAGAGAAACCAGACCTGTGGCTTGTCAAGAAGACGTCTGGTTGCTCTTTGAAAAGGTCAGACTGGGTGATCTGGTAGCTGAGGCTGCAGGCCGGGTCGTGGAAGTTTTTCTCAGTGAACAGGTGAACATAGGTACAGCATTTGGTTTCATCCACTTTTGCGACCTTAAAGAGTTAAGTGTCACAATACATAAACAATTTGAAGTCATGAGGTTTCAGACATGACACAGGTTGAAGAAATCTACCTTTATACTACAGTCGGGGAAGTTGAGCACTTTCTCTCTGAGCCATTGGACAGCCTTTGGAGTCCAGGACCCTACGCTGACCGCCAGGTCTGCTAGACAACACTTTACAGCCTGAACACATCCATGTCATTTTATTTATATCTCTAAACATACTGCTGCAGCTTTTATGTCATGTTTACCTGTGCTGGGATGACCATAAGGTCACGGAGGAATGGCAAAGGGATTTCTCTCAGTTCAAAAACTTCTACAGAAGCCTGAACACCAATGTCAGTGAACAGGATGTCCAACACTCTGCTGCCATGCAGATTGGTGATCTACAGACACACAGCATTCACTGTTATTAATCATACACCAGTGCAAATATGTCAATGTAAAGAGTGTTTTCTGACCTCCACACGAGACCATTTGCCTTTGTATCGGGCCAAGCATCCCTTCCCACAGAAAGGTCTGGACACCAGCAATTCTGATGTAACCTTACAAAGAAAACGTTCTTTAAAAGGTTAGGTAGTGGCCAGACTTGTGGCTCATTGAATACAAATTCAAGCTTAGGTTCCTTTGGTCTATGTCATTACACTTACTTTCAAGTAAAGGCAAAAAAGCCAACAATAAAACCTAATAAGAAAGTATTGTTGCTGTATGAATATCCTGTAAAGTTTAACAGAATAAAATCTCTGCATTCAAGTGTCACTGTATTTATCAACTGTTAAAACTCTAATAGGATGTTGAGTGAGATTTCACAGCAATCAGTCATCATTATTTCAGTCATTATTTCAATAATGACTTGTTTCTTGTTTTTCATGCAGTGGTTAGTGGAGTTAGTCTTTCTGTTTGTAGTATTTAAACTGAAATTACGAGATTGTGGTCTATAACAATGGCCTAATTATTAGCTGTACTCATCGCAGTTTTCTTCCATTTAAGACTGAATGTTAAACATAGACATAGGAAACATACGTAGGTGACACTGAGCTGCAAGCAGCACAACTAGAAAAAGCATCCGCTCTGATGTGCTGTCAACAGATTAAGTGGCTTGGCAAAGTCTTAACTCTGGATTATAAACCTAATCTCAGTCTGTTCCCTATACTGCCTTACTAAAGCAACAACAAGCAATACATTGATAAAGGGTGTTAATGTAATGATTCTCATATTTACAAAACTCAGTTAATATAAATGGACTGATTAAAACACAGAACAGGAGAACATGGTTGTAACCTGTAAGAGGAAGAATGTCTCTATTTTGTCCAGGATCTCATTGAGCTTGGCGAGGCCTCTGGAGGGCAGCTGACAGTAGATGGTCCCGTCGGAGCACACACTGCTGACAGTCACATTCATGTAGACGCTGTTCACCTGTAAAGAGCCACTTCAGAACTGCAGCATGTTGCATGGATATACTTCCAGAACAGAGACAGCCCACCCCTTCACCTGCAGTGGGCTGGCCAGGCTCTTGTCCTGCAGGGCTTTCATGCAGGCAGCGTTGATGTTGACATCATCATCCTGTGATGTGTCATACAAGACCACTAATGGCGGTTGCCCTTTTTCTAGGATCTCAGCCAACAAGATCTTTCCAATTGCCATAGTCTCAAACTTCTTAAGCATGACTGGCTCCTGGGAGAATGGCTCCAAACCTGCAGAGTTTCACCAGGACTGTTTAGTGTCCTCTAATGCTAACATGTGAATGAAAATTGAATTTAGACGCACCTGCTAGTTTGCACTTAGTTGCTTGGAAAGGTAGTTTGAAAAACTTCTGATTAAGTTCAAATATTTTGGTTTTGCTGATCACTTCAGAAAAGCCGTGATCCACATAGTACACCTAAAATGTAATTATTAAAATGTTATTGTTCCTTTCCCATCATTATGTTCTAATTTCAACACATTCTGACACTCACCTTGACCTTATCATTGAGCAGCTCACAAACTTGAGCCCTAAGAATCTCCTCCTCCTCCTCTGCCCTGACAGCGACGAGTTGGCCCCCCTGTGGAGATGAAACTGGAGCTGGACTGCTTTGGTTCACGCCATAGAACTCCTTCATTTCATCCTCCATGGCTTCTTGGGCAAGTGAGTAACTTTCACCAATATACCTTAGAGAGGAGAGAGAGAGATTTATACTTAAAGCTCATTATGTCCCTCACCAAGGCTGTACAATATATTGCAAATTTATTGTTATTGCAAAATCAATTGCAATATCTATATCCCATAAAACTTGTTCTACTATAATAGCAAAGTATTCATGTGACAAACATACTTCACACTTTAACATAGTTATTACATATTGCTTCAAAACTTATTTTCTAATAAATCTGCTACAATTGTTGTAAGCAATGCACATCCGAAGCTTAAAATGGTGCTAAAGACAGATCTATAGTGAAGTATTTATCTACCTGAGTACAACAGTGTTGGTATTAGTGGCCTCCACCACCAACACAGACGGGTACTCCTCTGTAGGGATCTGCAGTGAAGGCACATCCAGGCTGCTCAGCCTCCCGCCCGCCTGCTTCACTCCCATCTCCTCTTCACTGCCTGTAGAGTTCTTCATGTTGCTGTTCTCATCCTCTCCACCTTCGGCACTGCTGCGTCTGTACAGGATGGCCCTCTTGGGGTTGTCAGGCATGGGGTAGTCAATGGTGCAGATGTCGGAGAGGAGGTGAAGATTTTCGAGGACATGCCCAGGCAATTTGGTCTAAAAAGAAAACAAAGATGTTCAAGCTAAGATTTTAATTTTAAAATGTAATATAGATGCTGTACATAAACACCATATTAGGGACACTATAACATAGACTATTTTAATTAGTTAGAAAAATCTTGTTCAAAACATAAATGACAAAAAAACATTTTAATGACCAATTTATTACAACTGATATAACTTAAAAAGTGTATCTTATTAAAATTTATTTTAGATATGGTTTAATCTATTTTCATTCTGAAACATTATGGTAAAATGTAAACCTTTTAGTCTGGCTAGTATGTAGTAGAAATAAGTGTACTGACTTTATAGGTGTCCTGGAAGAGCTTAGGCAGAGCGTGGGCCCACAGTCCATTGGAGTACTTCAACAGCAGGTCCTCCAGTTTGGCTCTAATATCTGGGCTGAGTGTGGCCGGGGAAGATGGGGGACTGGGAGAGGATGAGGAAGGAGAGGACGCTTGAAAACTGGAGCGCTTTCCTCGGGTGCTCTGAGGCCTCTGCTGCATGGGGGACTGTGTAACAGTAGGACTGTTGGCACACTGTAGAGGGCCAGCGGGGGTGTCAGGGCTTACATTCCGCTCCTTTGCTGGGTAAAGAAGCAGCTCTGATGGGTTGCAGCTGCACGTTTTCTCTACCTGTAAGAGAATTAATATATGGAACTTAGAAAAGTCCCTTCCGATAACTTATATTTATCTACCTCAATAAATAATATATGATAGTGTAATTGTGTAGATTTTGAGGAGATCGTCATAAGATTTTTAATCTTTTGTTTATTCTTTTCAAAGCTACCAGAACATACAGTGCAGATGTGCGTCCAGGTCTCCAGGTCTCTGATGGCCTCAGTGGGTAGGTCTTGTTTGTACAGTTCTCTGTAGATCTGAGGGAGCTTGGACACCCAAAAGCCATTACTGTACTTCCCCAGGATCTCCCTGATATGAGTCTGGACCTGCTGAGGGTTGTAGGACTTTGCTTTGTCCGGACCCAGGTTCTCTTTCAGATTCATAGAGGCTGAGAGAATAAAATTGTCAGAATTATGTGCATGCTAATATTACTGTAATGTCTCTGGCTATGGCTAGAGTCTAGGGTATTTACTAAGCATATATGTCGGTTCCTTCTCTCCGCAGTGACTACCAAAAAGTATGCCTGAAGAGAGGTTTCTCAGAGATGGTCATTTATCACAGGCTTTTGTTTTCTCTGGGCTATAAAGGCCATCTTCAACAAGCAAGATGTTTACAGTAACATTTTGGAGTAGAAGCCGCCAGAAAGAGGTTAAGTAACAATTACTTTATAAGTATATATTAGAGGTAACACTTGCATTAACAGGTTTCCTTAACCTACACCCTCTGGAAGCTTGTTCTTGTTTAAGAAAATGGAGATTTATAATCATAGACTGTCCCACTTACAACTAGTCTGTTGGGTGTTTCGAGAAAGATGAGCTTGCACCTCCTTCTGAAACCGTGTTGGCAGAGTCATCCTCTTGTCCGACCTGGGCAGAAAAAAAGAAGAAGGTAAAAGCCTTTTACATGGTCTCCTGTGACAACACAGTGGTTTCAATTATAGTAATACCGTTACCACACTCCCAAACATAAATTTCATCGCTCAAGAAGACAGTTGTTGTGTCTTTATTAATTAGACTGTCTCCAATAACTACTTTTTTATTATATTTGACACTTAACTGAACACCTGCTGATACAGAGTATAATATGAGCAGTTAATCATTACAAATTACAAATAATCATTATTTGCTATCTTCAAGAAAATCCTGATCAAGACCTACATAGATTCACTGTTACATGATAATATGATTACTTTGTAAACCCTTATTGACTAAAAGACAAAAGAGAAAGTTTGAAGGACTTTGCAAACTAAGTTAGTTTATAGAATATAGTGTGTCTGATGACAGTTAGATAAAAGAGAGCAAACTACCCACCCCTTTTTTGTTCTAATGTATGTATTATACAGTATAATGTAAGTTCTGTCTCGATGGGGCATTTGACTGCAGACTTTGGGACTGCAGAATCAAAGGTGCAGACAAATAATGCAGACCTGATGTGCTACAGTCCTCTGGAAGGTCGCCGGACACAGAGAGATGTGCTGATTCATTCTCTGTTGGTTTAGAAGTGTTAATCTACAGAGAATGGAATGGGGATTAGGCAGGGCTCACTTCCCCCCCTGTTCTGTGCTCATGTCCCCTGCCACACACCAGGCTTCCACCCAGGCTGCCTTTGTCCTGCGGAGGGCCACCGGCACTGGGCAGTGGGTCACAGCTAGAGCACTGTCAGGAGTTTTACAGCACACAGACAGCAACATGGTGGATGTGTAGGGACAACACAGATAGTTTCCTGCTCCTATGGAGTATGCCCAGAATATGAAGGGGCTTTAAGTGCTGACAATTTTAAATAGTCACATTCTTCTAGTTGCATAGCACTCATGAGAAAGTCTGGTTGGAGACATACAATACCACAGAAATGTTGTAGTCAAATAGTTGGGATATTCCACTAAAACTGTTCTGCCAAAGACCAACAGAAGGTGAAATGCTCTGTTTTTCCCCAACTTTTTTTTCTTTTTGTTGTTTATAGTGTCATCTAACTCCCTTTTAAAACTATTTTGGTAATTTTTATCACAGTTTTGTCCTCTTTTAGTGTCCTTTTGATTATTTCTAGCATAGTGTTGTTCCTTTTTAATATTTACTGTTTTTGTCCCAATTGTATTTCGCTCAATTATAATTTATGATATTTATTTTTATACGTTTTTTACTATAAAGTAATGTCACACAGGCACTTTTGACAAACACCAACAAATACAAAAATGACTGTGTCTTCATATAAATTATATGGTTTATCTCCATTATTATCTCAATACAACAACCCTACATTCAAAGTGTCCGCACAATCTAAAAACATTTACATTTATTCATTTAGCAGACGCTTTTATCCAAAGCGACTTACATTACATTACCAGTGTTACAGTCACTGGAGGCAAGGTGGGTTAAGTGTCTTGCCCAAGGCGCCGACAGTATGAACTGTGGGGAGAGCGGGAATCGATCCTACTACCTTCCGGTTGAAGGACGGCCGCTCTACCACTGAGCTACTGCCGCAGCAGGACTTCTGCACATCAAAATTAAAACCCATTATTCTAGGAGTTAGTTATCCCTTCACTTACTTTTCTGCAGGCTGGTTTCCTTTCTTGTATGGTGTTCTCTGATGGGATGTCCTGTTAGGATACGGCCCGGACTTGCCCTCTGATGGGCCGTCCCTCATGTCCCGTGCCTGTCTGAAGTCTCCATGCCCAGCGCCTCGGCCTCCTCTTCCTCCTCTTCCTCCTCTGGCTCCTCCTCGGCCTCGGTGGCTGGGCTGCCTCAGAGACGTCTGAGGTTTGGCTGAACACAAACACAGACACAGACCCTGACTCAGCAGCTCGGCTAGCTAGTGCTCTCAGTCTAACAACGTCTGTGCATTACTTATATATTGTAAAAATAAATGAACATTTTATATTGACTTGAAATATGGTCCACAAATGGATTATAAAGCTATTTCTATTTTTTGGACATACACAATAGTGTTTAAGCTTTTAGCATAAACAGAGATCTAAAGAGACTAAATCTTTGTGAGGAACATTTTGTTTTTGCAAGAGCTACTGAGCTACTGTGACAAAGCATTTCTCTTGTGGATCATCAAAGCCTCTCATTAAGATATTCACCCGGCATGACATGACATCTGTGCTGCATGCAAGCCCACACTCAATCATTCTGTACAGTTCCTCTACATCTTCTTCACCAACACCTCTTTTTCGTCTGCAATAATCTCTGAATCTCCTCCACTTTGACTGAATATTCCAAGGTACCATGCATTTAAATAGAGCTACTGGCAGTCAGTCAAATAATGAATGATAGCCATAACAAGGACAAGCTCAGATCCCATGCTAATATAAGAAAGAAGAAGCACATACGATGCACCTCAGCAGCATGCACACACAGTCCTGCTGTGTCTGAATACTGACACCTCTGGCAGCTGACGCAGAGGGATCCGCTTCTCTCTGTTTCTTGTTGCCTCTCGCCTGCTGTCTAATAGATTCTACCCAGTCTCTCTCTCCCTCGCTCTCCTCTCTTCATTGTCCACCCCCCCCTCTCTGTCTCATAGCCCCCCTCCTCTCTGCACTACCACCTACTTCCACTGTCTGAGAAACTGGATTCGAGGGCATGTGGCATTTTCTGCACAGCCTGCACAAACTCTTATCAGAAACCTGGCAATAGATAATAAAAATTAAACATGCACATACATGGGCTAGAATATCAGCTTTTTCAATTTGATAACAGTGGAATACAGTACTAACTTAGGAGACAATATTTTATTTTAGTGACCTTTGTAATATGAAAACAGTCTGTTTGAGATTGTTTCTTACCATTCAGCACAAGCGGAGCTGCTGTTTTTACCCTCATCTGGGTGTTAACCAGGTGGGGTCGGCCTGTCTTCTTGGAGCTGCGCTGACGAGCCACCAACTTGGCAACGTAGCCATTCTCGCTGTCTAATGAAGCAAAATACACGATCTGTAGGAGGGATTTGACACAGATTTATTTGTGTGTATCAAAGCTGCAGTGACTTGGCAGAAACAAAATGAACAAAGCTGTCACAGTGTTTGAGTTAAGCATATACTGAAGTCTTTGGTCATTAGAGCACTAACCAGAGGATAGGACACATACCTCTCCAGACTGACTGCGCTCCATACGGACTACAGAGGGCATGGTGGCCAGCAGAGCATCCAGCTGCTTATGTCCCATCTGTCGGTGTGGTATATGATCCCCTGTCAGCTCCTTGTACTCCGCCTGCAGCCGGGACGCTGACAGTCCACCCTGGTTGGCCTGGAGAATGGCACAGAGCATTTTCTTCACCAGCTCTACGTCAGCCATCTAATGATAATGAAATGAAAACACAACTCTGGAATAAACTAAAGCAATGCAAATCAAATACAAAAAGTACTGTTTTGCAGATGTATTCATTCATACATTTACTTCAGTCACTATTTCCCTTGATTGATATTTAAGCCATGGCTGACTGGTCAGACAGGTTATTTGTTTTGTTGGTCACATTTCACTGTGAAATCTAGTTTCAGAAATGTATGTCAGCCATGGGGTAAAAGTGTATTCATACTTCCTCATGTCCACAATCTGAACATTTTCTGTCCCTTTGTATAACTAACTCCTCTCATTAACTTAAAACACCACACTGTTGCAGTAGAGTCACAGTTTTAATAAACATAGTCATTATTCATGTGTGATAACACCTGCATTACACTGCTTCAGCACGTTCTGCATTGTCAAATAAATCAGAACACTACAGACACGACTTAGGTAAATAGTTTTAGATTCACTATAAGTTGTGTGCATTGCCTATGGCAGAACTACACGTTTTAACTTTTTATTTGACACTATATATATATATATATATATATATATATATATATATATATATATATATATATATATATATATATATATACATACACACAGCATAAAACAAGAGATTGCCTCTAGTGTTGAAGGACCGTAAACTCATAATGTAAAGATATTTGCCACCTGTTGAAGGGTCTGAAGAAGCTCTGGTGACTTAGCGCGTACACTCCAGCTCCACACCCTCCATCGGCACCAAACTATGTGTAAAAAGTTCCCTTTCTGTTTCCATCTATAATACTAACTAACACGTCGCGTATTGCTCATGATAAAAATGAAACGCAGCAGGAAGTTGTGTGGCAGCAGGCGGTCCTTGTTTAGACATGAGTCCGAGCAATATCTATCACGTTAGATTAATTCCTCTTCGTCCGGGAAAGCGAATCATAAATTTAGCTCAGACAGTCCATAAAGAGACCAGTAGGACCCATAAACTATATTTCAAAACAAAACACCATAACATTACTAAATAGTTATTGCGTTTTATTTAGAAAAGATCGAAGGAAAGTCGTATTCTGCATTCAATCTAGCTTCGCGCCAGCCGGGAGTAGCTACAGAATAGAAACAAAACCCGGCAAAACTTAGTGAGTAACAAGTTGTAAAATGCTTAATGAAGCAAACTTAAATAATGAAAAAGACGTGTACCTTGTTCTATAAAGATTGTGTGTCGAAGTATTGTTTGAGTCGTGTGGGTGTGTGCTGTGACCGGCGCTGAGCCGCGGCCGGAACTCTGCCCTTGTTGCGTCTGCCAGCCGCTCCAGCACTGCCTCTCCTCCGTCAGCTCATTGGCTAGCTCAGCATGGCCCTCTGGCTAATTACACGTCGCATCCTGTCACAAAAGCTCAAAGGGACAGTGATTTGCTTGCCTAAAGTCATAAAATATACAATTTCAACTATGAGCAACGGTCTTAATATAGAACCAAGTAACGTTACATTATTTCGTTTTCCACCGTTTATTTCCGTTAACGGGACTGGGCCCTGCTGTGTTATAAATTACAATATTATTTTCCCTGTATTGTACTTTCCTGTAATCAAATTATAACTAAACTGACAGCCAAGTAACTAAAAACATATTTTGAACACTGTGTGCTGACAATATGGAACTAACGCTTAAAAAAACTTGTAAATCAGCCAACCAGTGGGGACGCTGTTTCTTTCGTTGGCCGGCAAAGGAACCGGAAGTGCCTTGTCAACAAGAGAAAGGCTCATTCCAAGCTAGCTGGAGTTAGCAGAAAAACAAAACAGAGGCTTATTGGTGTCTGCATGAACCGCTCTTAAACCAACTGAAGGAAGTCTTTCTGTCTAAGCAGGTATCGGACACAATACTCGGAATGAAGATGTGTTTTTTTGCTGTGGTTATATCAAGTTGTTTTAAAAAGATTGGCTTTAATAAGATATTCTGGTTGATATAAATCAGAATATCAATATCTGTCTTAATATCTGTCAATAATGCCTTAAATATTCACTTAAAGTAAAAGCTCTTTGATCTAATTATTAGTTCTAAGCTTATGTTACAGTTCTGGTGTACAGGGCGTTGTTTGCACCGGTAAAACTACGGGTTGTGTCATAAAAGTTATGTTGAGTCTTCCTGTATAAGTGGCCCTTGTTAATAATGAGATCAGGGCTCTCAGGTTTTGATCCGAGTTTGACGTGAGATTTCAAGCTGCTCATAGATACTCTGACCGCTATGTTTTTTCAATAAACATCAGACTAATTTGATTAATTTGTTTATTTGTTAAATAAAGTAAATTTTCTAAGAAACGCAAGGTTGGCGGTTCGATTCTCGCTCTCCCCACAGTTCATACTGTTGTGTCCTTGGGCAAGACACTTAACCCACCCAATAAAGGTTAAATAAAAAAATAAAACCTTGCCTCCAGTGTCTGTGGCACTGGTGTATGAATGTGTAAGAATGTTTGGTGAATGTTTTTGGTGATGGCCAGAGAGTCCGTGGGCGTGGAATGACTGCCACGTCTCTGTCAGTCTGCCCCAGTGCAGCTGTGGCTTCAAATGTAGCTTACCGCCAACAGTGTGTGACTGTGTAGTGAAATGAATAATCGATATGGAGTGCACTTGATAACCTTTTATTCACTTGCTCCACTGTAGAGATGAAATTTATGGCTCTTTAAAGGGAGACGGATCTTGTGGATCAGTTCCTTTCAAAGAGCTGTTCAAAAGACTGGCTCAAATAAATTTTTTATTAAATGAAACAGCTGTCCCATGTTTAGGATTTAGTGGCTGAATGCAGTATAATATGCATTTCTATTTTATAAATGCAGCCTATTACCACAATCGCATTTTGATTTTATTTACAGGGACACATTTTATTTTAACCGATTGAACATAATTTGTAACTGAGCTACAGGTTATTCTTAAAAGGACTCTTTCTTTGAAAGGACTTTAGTGACTCCTGTGCTGTTCGGCTTTTGTGCAGCTTGTTGTTTTCTTTGATGCAATTTTCTATGAGTTTGTGTATGAGTTTATCATGTTACCACAGGAGCCGATAGGCTTTTTACACAGATCACACCTGGCAGTCTATTCATTTACTGCAGTTATAATAACTCCACACGGAGCTTGCACGTCTCGTCGCTGCTCTGTTTCTTCTGCCACTGAGTCACATGACGACACAGCGACTCGCACAGAGGAGGAGAAGGAAGCGATGGGGCTACTGCACAGACACCTGTCCACTGTTTAAATGACTCTACTGTTCTCTCATTCAGTAGTAAAGGGGAAGCTTGTGTGTGCATCTGTGCCAAACACAACAAAAAAATTTAAGAACAGCTCGCAACTGCAACTTGATTCTCATCGTTTTAAAGAACCATTCAATAGTTGCGGTTCATTGAACCTCACAACTCTAGTGCAGGGAAAGTGAAGGGTGAGCGTTGGGCGAAGGGGTTTATATAGGCCCTTAGGTTGATCCAGGACGTTGGCATGATTGGCGCGGTGAGTGCTTTGATCTGTCTCAGAGGGCTGGTTGGCGCCTGAGAGGTGACCACTAGCAAAGACCGTAGGTGGGCTATGCACACACTCGTAGAAATGTAGTTATCAGGTAACTATAATTTATTGTAGATTAGGTATTATAATAATATCTGTTTTGTGTGCATTTTGATTGGCGATGGCCAAAGTGTAAATTGTGTAGTAGTATCAAATCTAACAACTTATCAGAGTGTGAGTCCATGTCTGGAGGGACACAACAGGACCCTCCCTCTTTGGGATGTGACGTTCTCAGATGCTCCAGTGGGATGCTTTGCTGAAAATAATCTCTCTCTGGGAAAGGATATGGATGTAAAGACAGAGAAAACTAGCTCTTAGACTTGTTTTTGCTTTTGTTTTTGCTATTTGTGGATATAATAGCCTTGCCTTGATATAATGGCTTTGAACAGGCGACATTCTTACACCCCCCGGGTAAGTCTTTTAGTCTAGACACTCATGTAACATATGTGAATAGGTTGTTTTTAAGAAAACAAAGTACTTAAATACTTTGTAGTATAAATGTAATGATGTAATGTAATGTAATGATAGGTTGCATACCAAATGGTGGAAGTGCATTTTGTTCCATTTCAAGTGGTTCCTTGGTTATAAAAGTGAAAATATTCTTTAAAGGTCCATAAAAGTATCCTCTGAAATTCCCAGAGCTGAGAAAATCCTGTTGCGTTCTCTGGGTGGATGTGTTAATCGTTTTCTGCCCTGTGGTTGAAAAAGCAGCGTGAATGCACATGTCTTCAAGCTTCTATAAAAGGATTACTCTCTGCTTCTGGCTCAGTTGACTCTCAATGATCATCTTTATGTGAGCGAGTCAGACCAAAGGCTTTTCTTAGTGAAACTATTGTGGTGTAGAACATATGACTGAGTGCATGAGCCTGTTTTTTTACTGCAGTTTCAAGATTTTGACTTTGTGCAAGGCCACTTCAGACAACAACATCATTAAGTTTGCTGCCAACACCGCTGTTATGAGACTAATCTCCCACAATGATGAGACAGCCTACAGGAGGGAGGTCTCCCTCTTGGAGGACTGGTGTCAGGAGAACCATCTCCTGCTGAATGTCAGCAAAACTAAAGAACTGAAAGTGGACTTCAGAAGGAAACGGCATAGGGGCTTCCATCCTTTACAGATCTGCAGCTCCGAGGTGTAAAGAGTGGACACTTTAAATACCTGGGAGTGACCATCTCAAAGGACCTGTCTTGGACTTGTCACATACACACCATCGTGAAGAAGACCAGACAGAGTCTCTACCTCCTCAGACGCCTCAGAGACTTTAAGCTCCCTCTGAAGGGGCTCAGGAACTTTTACACCTGCACCATCGATAGCATCTTGTGTGGGAGCATCACCACCTGGATGGGAAACTGCACCAGGAAGAACTTTTTGCCCCTAAAAAGGGTGGTCTGTTCAGCTGAGTGGGCCATCAGAACCACCCTCCCCAACCTGCAGGACATTTACACACAGCGTTGCAGGTTAAGGGCCACGAAGATCCTCAAACAGCCCACCCACCCCGGACACACGCTCTTCTCCCTGTTGCCATCAGGCTGGTGTTTCTGCTTTCTGATGACTAGAACCGAGAGGTTGAAGAAGAGTTTATATCCACAAGCCTTCTGTCTGCTCAACTCTGAGCCTTAAACTGGACTTCAATAAACAATTTAACTTACTGTATTTTTTTAAGCACCTTATATTTTATAGACATATTTTACATTTTGTGGGACGGAGTGGCTCAGTGGTAGAGCAGTCGTCCCATAACCGGAAGGTTGGCTGTGCGATTCCCAGTCTGCCCTGTTCATACTGTCGTTGTGTCCTTGGGCAAGACACTTAACCCACCTGGCCTCCAGTGTCTGTAGCACTGGTGTATGAATGTGTGTGACTGTAGAGGTGTGTTTGGTGGTGGTAGAAGGTTGAGCGCCGTGTGTGTGGCAGCCCCCATCTCTGTCTGCCCCAGGTGTGAATGTGTGTGAATGGGGTGTGGAAGCACGATGTAAAGCGCTTTGGGTGTCCGAGAAGGGTGCAACAAAGCGCTATATAAATGCATGCCATTTACAATTTACCATTTTATATTTTGAGTGTTGTGTTTTTATATTTATATACATCTTTATTTAATATACTTTGTCTTTCTTTTGCTACAGGCTGCAGGTACAAAATACATTTTACTGTGCATTGTACTATGTATAACTGTGCATATGACAAATAAATTTTATCTTATCTAACAAATGAAATCAGAAATAAAAAAAATGACGTGCATTTGCTGTTTAACCCAAATAAACTCAAAGATGTCTGGTTTAAATAAAAAATCACTAGAGACAAGCACAGGCCCTTTCTATCATGCAATATCTGTTTTAAATCCAACTAAAACCTGTTGAAATCCAACTTAAACTTGTTAAATTTTTTCCATGTTTCCATTTGTTGGTAGCTGACCAGCCCATTGATCAGCAAAATGAGCAGCGGGGGAACAGTGGAGAGCAGTAGGCCTCCTAAGGTAAGCTGACAGTGACTACGAAGAAGAGACATCAAAACAAAGTGATTGACTGTCAATCTCTTGTACACTTGTATCTGCTTCTTCCAGATCGGCTCAGTGGTGGAAGTGACGGGAAAGGGCAGCGGGGCACTGTCGCATTCATTGGCGCCACTCTGTTTGCCACTGGGAAGTGGGTGGGGGTGATTTTGGATGAGCCCAAAGGGAAGAACGATGGCACCGTGCAGGGCAAGCGCTACTTCACCTGTGAGGAAAACCACGGCATATTTGTCAGGCAGTCTCAGGTTGGTATTGGTTGACCACTGTTTTCCTCCTTTTTTGACTCCGCTGCTTGAGTAACACGTTTTGTGACAATGTGTGGCAGATCCAGGTGGTCGAAGAGGGCTCCACTGCCACCTCCCCAGAAACTTCCGAGTTCGGCTACACAAGAATACCCAGGCAAAAAGGTACAGAATCATTCATTCTTTTTTTTATTTTTATTTTTTTCCAATTTCATCCGCTTGAGATTCATTTGAAGTGCAAATTGTATAATGAGAAAAAAAATGTTAAAACGTTTTTTTATGTTTACACCAGATGTTCAGGAAACTCCCAGAACGACCAAACAGGTACAACACACATTTTCACCCCTGTTGTCCTGACACCAATGCAGTACTTACTATCAGCCTCTTTTGAGTCGTACTCATTTATTTCAGTTGTAGATGATGTTGTGTGAACACTTTACTGCTGCAGTCTGAGTTTCTGTTTTTCCCTGAAATTGTTTTAATGTAAATGAACAGAACAAGTACTATATTCATCTGTGAATTAAGCTCTGTGTTAGTATCAAGAGGCCAAAAGTGTGTCTTTCAATAGACTTCAGAAAAGATTAGAAATACACGCATTATAAACCAAGTATTTATACGTAATTGATTGATGGATTGGTGAGTACTCTTTTGTGTAAAACAGTGGTATTTGCACATCCCCACCATTTCTTTTTTGATTTTCAACCTTTAACTTTTTTTATTTATTAACTGGTGCTATTATTTATTTAAAAAAAAAAAAAAAAAGATATGCAAATCAATTACTCCAAAATGATACACAATAACTGTGCTGTACACAAACACTCTGTTTTACTTTTGTGCTGGTGTGCCTTGTTTGTTTCCCAACCTGTTCTTTTTTTTTGTTCATTTGTTTCTTGGACGACACAGTTGTAGTTTGTGCTGCAGATTTTCATTTTGTTTTTCTGAAAATCTTTTCACAGACGCCTACAAACATCAAGAAGGTAGTAATGTTCAAATCCAGCAGAGCTGCTTGGGTTGTGCTTTTCACTTGAGTGACCACATTCTTTTTTTATATATATATTTGCATGGCACATAACAGACTGGACAGTTCAGTATCTTGTAAATGTGGTTCATGTATGTGCTACAGTTGAGGGTTGTCAGTACACTGCTTGTTTGGAGAAGCAGACAGGAGCAATTGAGACAGAGTGGTTAGTGCTCTTCTTGACTCACAGCAAGAAGGTCGTAAGTTGAAACCCCGGCCGACTCAAACATCCTCGGCCAACTGCAGCCTTTCTGTGAGGAGTCTGCATGTCCTTCCCGTGTTACTGTGGGTTCTCTTCGGGTACTCCGGTTCCTCCCACCAAAAACATGCATGTATAGGTCAAATCGCAAATCTAAAGTGCCCCTAGTGGTCCCTGAATGGTTGTTTGTCACTGTCTATGTCTAAATGTCAGCCCTGTGACTAACTGGCAACTGTCCGGAGTGTACCCTGTCTAAGGCCCAAAGTTGCTGGGATAGGCTCCAGTTACCCGCGACCCCTAACGAGACTAAGCGGCAGAAACTTAATAAATAAATGAACAGGAGCGATTAATGGGGCCAGCAATAATAGTTTCTATGTCTTTTCTTTTTTTTTTTATAATTTTTTTTTAATTAATTAAAAAAATAAAATAAAATTGTAAGTAAAAAAACAAACAAATCACAAATGAATACAACTTAGCAGTGGCCCAAGGAGATAAAAACAAAAAAGGCAAAATGTCCACGACAGGTCCACCACAGCGCTGCTCAGCGTCGAGGTGCCAGTAAAGCAGTTAGGCCCCTACCTTTTAAAGAACTGTCCCTTTGAGGAATGCAGCAGACAGGTCAATATTCCAGGGGGGAGAGCTCCAGTACAAGTTTTTGCCAGTTTGATTTAGAAGTAGGTTTGTCACCAACACATGACAGGAAAATGTTCTTTCGTGCAACATATGTGAGGATGTAATCATTTGGCTGTCTCTATATACCAAGAGCAAATATAGGATCAAGTTTCAAAGTATTTATTTTCTGAAAATGGAATAATTTGTAAAGCTTCTAACTAGGTGCCTGTTCTTTTAAATGAGCACTTCATAGAGAGTATTTCCCTAATTATATTCAGGTTCAAATGGCACAGTGCCAATGCAAACTATCTTTTCTGTAATATGAGCTGTTCCTGTGGCCAGTTTTAAAGATTTGCCTCAGGAGACTGCATTCATTTAGATTTGGAAGAATACCTTTTGTTTGTGGTGTTTTCTATTTTACCATTATTACCATTATTAACAGAATCATTCTAATGTCCCATTTATATAGAAATTTAAAATGATTGTGTTGCAACTGCAGGGCTGTGATGTTGTGATATTTTATTATTATTATCGATTATGATTATATAAGATACGATTATTATAACACCATAACATCACCTGCCCAGCCTTTATATATGATTACACATACACAAATATGAATAGTTCTGCGGTTAATTAATATATGTTAATCATTGTTTCTTGGACTGCAGCTCTGTTCATTTTTATAAAAGCGTGTTTTCCCCGGCACCTCTGTTGTGCTGACAACTCTGCACTGTTGTACTCTTTTACAAAATACTGAATCCTCACCGTGACTTTAGAGGACAATGGACTTACTCATTCGCTTTTGTGGCACTTTATTTCTGTTTTCAATTAAAACTAAATGATCATTTCACAATCATTACTAACCACTTTCTTCACTTCAGTCGAGTGTGGCATGGTTTAATGTTAAATGGGGCATGCAGCAGTCATCACAGTAATTTCAGAGACCATCTGAATAAAAGTGCTTATGCATATTTGCTTCTGATCTAATCCTTCTCTGACTCTAATGTTTCTCTGGATGTGTGTGTACTGTAACTGTCTCTGTGACCCTCTGTTGACCCTCACCTCCTCCAGTCCTCTGCCCGCCGCTCTGCCAAGGTGAGCTCCACTGCAAAAGCCTGGGAACATGTATTTAAGGCACAAACTGCTTTAATAAAAAAAGCTCACAGAACTGATCGTGTGGATATATTTATGTGAGAGAATTAAGTTAACTTCAACTTTAAAATGATATGAAATGAATAAAAAATTATCCATAATAAGAGGCTTATTTACAACTTGGGCTGCACAACATCAAGTAAAGCTGCAACATGCTAAAGAGTGATTGAACAATGCGATGATATTCTGACTTGTGAAAAGTGAGTTTCTATTTGGGCAGAGTAAAATATAAAGGGCTCTAAACAAATTTTCACATGTTGCCATAATTTCCATTTATTAGACATGGAGCGTGTTGATATTATGATAGGAATAAATTAGTGATGCATTGTGCAGCCCTAAATTTGTACTTCCCTCTGAGTGGGCCCTCACACAGTGCTTGTCATTACATCAGTGGAGCACACCGCGCCTCGCTCCTGCCTCTTCTCTGCCCTCGCTCCTGCTGCGTTCAACTGGTCGGCCCAGCTTAACCCCTACGGTATGAGTCTCTCATTGGATCAGCACCGGGATGGTGAAGGCACTTTAAATGGGTGAACCTTTTCCAAGTGACTCCTGCAAACACTGGGAATAAGAACACTTGTTTATTAATGTTTATAACCCTGACACCTTAACAGGTCTAATCTTTTCAGCCTATTACTCACACCTTACGCCTAACCTTTCCCCAAGTTTCCCATTAATGCCCTTCATCATGTGTGTTTGTTTGCTCTTAGGTGTCCCGAGAGAGTCCAACCTCGTCCAATTCTGGTGAAGTCAGTGAGGCCAGTTTGTCCCAGCAGGGGGCGCTGGGGGCTCCTGTAATTCCACAGCCCTGTACCGCTGTAGCAACCCCTGTACCAACCACTCCCAGCAAGGTAAGTCCCATACTTGAGCTAATGAATGTAGCTCTACATAAATGTAGTTCCATGATGTTAAGTCTTTTAAGTTTGTTCCATCTCACTCATTTTGTCAATGTTCAACCAGGTGGAATCTGCCCTGTCCAAGCAGGTAGAGTTTTAAAGGTCATCCTGCACGATTTTACTAACGGTGCAACTGCTGAATTTCACACACGCTTTTTAGTTTTCCACACCAAAAATGTATGGTTATGATGCATGCTTTTACCTGACGACACTGAATGAAATAATCTGTCTTTGATAGTGATTTTTTTGCATTAGGCTTTGTCCAGACGTGTGCATTTTTTAAATTTTATATTTGATAATAATAATAATAATAATAATAATAATAATAATCAAGAGTTATCCAATGACATTACGTTTTAGGAACTCAGGATGTCATCACTATTATCTGGAATGAACTGGTATCTTTGAGGGTACTGTATTGTTCCTCTCTGTCAGCCCAGGGGCAGGCTTGTTGCCATGTCATGGCAAGTCTGGGGTTTGGGATCCACAGTACTCAGATTTCAATTTTTACTTTTCTAAAATGCAATTGTCTGGGTGTAGACATAAGCCTAAGCCTCTCTATTGAATTCTGGAATTTGGTGGTGGTTCTGTCAAATGTATAAATATCTCCCAAATACATTCCTGCATTTGCACACTAGCATTCAAATGTTTTGTTGCTTGAGCTTAGTTTAACATTACAGAGTGGTCTTCTGCCCTCAGGAGGAAGAGGCTCTGCGAGCACAGGTGAAGGACCTGGATGAGAAACTAGAGACACTGAAGATGAAAAGAACTGAGGACAAGGCCAAACTGAAGGAGCTGGAGAAACATAAGATACAACTGGAGCAGCTTCAGGAGTGGAAGACCAAAATGCAGGAGCAGCAGGCCGAACTGCAAAAACAACTCAAAGAAGCCAAGAGGGTAAGAAACAAAAACTAATTTGTGGTAGTTGGCCAATCAAATTGTACTCTTGAACTCATTGTTCATTTATGTTCCCGTCTCATTTACCTGTCAAATACTGTCCAGTCACATCCTCAAATGAAACGCTGGTGGGGGTATCTAAAATGTGAGTGGCTCCAATGTGGACAGTAACAGTTAGTTCTGACTGCAGAAATAATATTTTTGGCTCAGTCACTTACAGTTGAGCTATGTTATGGAAAAAAATTGTTGTTTTAAGTAACATTTACAATTTGCTTGAGACATTCCTGTTTCTTAATATTTTATTAATTTGATTATATGGTGGTATCTGTCTCTATCAAATAAACCATTAATAACTCAAAAGATGTCATGCTTCTGTTGTGTCTCATCTCAGGAAGCGCGTGAAGCACAGGAGGCCAAGGATCGCTACATGGAGGAGATGTCAGACACCGCAGATGCCATTGAGATGGCCACTCTGGACAAAGAGATGGCTGAAGAGCGGGCTGAGTCTCTGCAGGTGGAGGTGGACTCGCTCAAGGAGAAGGTGGAGGAGCTGTCCATGGACCTGGAGATCCTCAGGCACGAGATTTCAGAGAAAGGTTTGACATTTAATGACTTTAAATAATTCATTTACATTTTAGAATGCTTGCTTCACTCATCTTTTTTCCAGGTTCAGATGGAGCTGCCTCGAGTTACCAAGTCAAACAACTGGAGGAGCAAAATGCTCGACTGAAAGAAGCTCTGGTCAGGTCAGTCAAATAGGCTCCTTGGAAAAAAAAAAAATAATAATAATTTAAAATATATTATAATATATATAAAAATTAACAGTCTTCAAATCATCTTTATACATTGTAGTACTTAGTTATGTATTCCAATCACTGTTATATAGCACTTTACAGAAATCCAAAAGACCAAAAAATAAGTATAAACAAAGAATAATATACAGTAATACAAAGATTAATTTTTTATGCTCTGACTGTTTATGCCAGGTCAGTGAAAAACACAGGTCAATAAGTCACATTTTCAGAGTTTGGCAGCAGTAACAACAAATAAACAGCATCTGGTCAGCTGACCAATGCGCTCTGCTGGGACAGTAGACACTTACTGTTGCTGCTTCCTTTGGGTCTTTATAGCCGATGAGAGGTTGAGATAGATTTGCGACGTGCTATTTGAATAACTAATTTTGAACAAAGACGCTGTATCCAGGATGCGTTTGAGGTCGTTTATTAAGAACAACACTCAGCTATCACAGTGAATACTGGTTGATGCACACAATTACATAAACTGCATAAACTGAATACTGAAAACCCAAACAAAAATTACGACTACCCAAACCCTTCCTCTCTTCTGTGTGTTTACATTTACAATCATTTAACTGACACTTTTATCCAAAGCGACTTAATTAGGGTTCCATTAACCAGTGTTTCAGCTGGAACACCACTGGAAGCAGGGGGGTTAAGTGTCTTGCCCAAGGACGCAACGACAGTATAAACTGTGGGGAGAGCGGGAATCGAACTGCCAACTGGTTATAGGACGACCGCTCCATACACCTATGCTCACACACACACACACAGTGCACCTATACCCTTCTCCTACACACACAGTCTTCTACACTTTCAATTTCAAATAAAATGATGCAAGACCATTTAGTGCTTTATAAAACATACATGAACATTTTAAAATCAACACAATAGCAAAATGAGAGCCAGTGGAGAGAATGGAGAACTGTTGTGATCTATTTAAAGACAATGTCAGAGTTCCCACGTGTCCTGGAAAACCCGGAAAACCTGGAAAATGAAAGACCAATTTTCCAGTCCTGGAAAACACATGGAAAATGGGGAAAAAAGTAAAATGTCCTGGAAACGTTTGCGTTGTCCTGGAAAATAATATATCTGTTTTCAAGCAAGTACGCAATTTGACATCTCAGTACGCTGGTTTGCCCCTCTCAACTACGGACATTGTGAGTTCTGTGGCAAATGTGCACGTGGGGTACTCCTCTCTGACAACCAGTGTTGATTTCGTTAACGAAAACTATGATGAAAAATGTTCATTGACGACATTTTTTTCCCCTGACTAAGACAAGAAGATGAGAGACGACACCCACGTCATTAAACGATAACTGTGACTAATATGCAATATCGTTGACGAAATAAGACGAGACTGAAATGTGTAAAAACTATTTTTTTAAACTTGACCAAAACCACTTGTTTTGCCGAATAAATGAGATGACACATTACATTCTGTTTTTACAAGCGTTCATGCTCACGGTTGCCAAATTTAAATAATTAATCCCCCAGGCAAAACTAACTAAAATATCAAATAAAATTAGTTTTTAAATCGTTGTCAATGTCTTTCATTTTTAACGCTATTTAAAACACACAGCGTATTTATTCAGCTGCATTTTCTTTATCTGCTCCCTCCGTCTCTCTGTTATGCATCTGTCTCACATGCTGTTGCCACACACACACACACACACACACATACACATACACATACACATACACACACACTCATCAGTTTATGCCATTATGTATACCAGATAGGTAATGTGCCTTGGTGCGAGCAGATGCAAGTCATTGATAGTTAATATTTTCTAACGTTAGTGACTGATTGCGAATACAGTTTGACTGTGAGAGTTTGGACTTTTAAACTGATATCAGCAAGTAAAATAGCAGTGTATGAACTAAAGTAGTAAATAACTTCTGTTTTAGTAGTGTGGCATTGCAAGTAGAGGAAAGCAGATGACATTGTGAAAGACAACAATTTTTGCACAACTATAATACAGATATAACGGTATAGGTACAATATCACATCTGTTTCAAAATATATCTCGATGTGATAATATCGCTATATCGCCCAGCCTTAGTTGTGATGACTTGATTCGTACTGTAGCAGCTGAAAAAGTCTTGAAAATGTCCTGGAAAAGTCCTGGAAAATCATTTCAAGAAAAGAGTGGGAACCCTGAATGTGTATATGGACAGTTAACCTAATGTGGTTACAGCCAGACTAATGCGTTTAAATAGAACAAAAACGATGATCACTAGTCCACCTATAAGTGTAGTTCAACCATATAATACATTCTAACAAGGCTTTAGGTCAATCTGTATTGTTTGTATTTGACAAGTGGTTGAGGATACTGTATTGTTGCCATCCAGGATGCGTGACCTGTCTGCTTCAGAAAAACAGGAGCATGTGAAGCTGCAAAAGCAAATGGAGAAGAAGAACACCGAGCTGGAGACTTTCAGAACACAGAAGGAAAAACTGCAAGAGGAGCTCAAACAGGCTGAGGCAATGGTTGATGAACTAAAAGAACAGGTACAGTCAGAGCAAGAGAAGAGCTGACTACAGCTAATGAATGCATTCAGTTTGGAAGAGCTTTTAATGTGACAAACTGTATCTATTCTCTGAACGATCAGATTTAACCAGAGCTATATTTTTACTTTGTAGGTGGATGCTGCCTTAGGATCAGAGGAAATGGTGGAGACACTGACTGAGAGAAACTTAGACCTAGAGGAGAAGGTCCGAGAGCTGAGGGAAACTGTCACTGACTTGGTCAGTATATCACCACGTCTTTAATTATTTACTACTATACTGTTGGGCTGACCAATAAACAAAAAACCTTAAATATAAATGTTCTCCCTTTGACTTCCTATCCTATTCTCTAGACTCTAGACTAATTTCAACTGTCAGTTCTGTCTCTAAGCATCATGTTGTTGCCATTGTTTTTTCCTTCTCCATGTAATGCTAACTGAAGGTTTTTTTGACAATTATGGTACCTGGAATATTATAACATTATGGCAAAATGTGTGTTTCATTTTGCAATGTTTTACACATGTCGCTAGTCTAACATACAAAATGAATTAACATCTACTAAGATTGGGTAGATAAAGTTGTTAACAGCCCTTTCATCTTTTAACTTAGGAGGCAATTAATGAGATGAACGATGAGCTCCAAGAAAACGCCAGGGAGACAGAGATGGAACTGAGGGAGCAGCTGGACTTAAGTGTAGCCAAGGTCAGAGAAGCAGAGAAGAGGGTGGAGGCTGCACAGGAGACTGTCGCCGATTACCAGCAGACCATCAACAAGTACAGAGAGCTCACCGCCAGGCTACAGGTGGGACACAGACAAGGACACTTCAGAAAACAAGAGGTGACTCGTGTGCTGTAGTATTTCTTCTGACTCTTTTCCTTTTCTGTGCGTCAGGACGCCAACAGAGAACTGATCAGTCAGCAGAATGCAAACACAGAGCAGGTTCAACAACCTCCTGCAGAACTGTTTGACTTCAAGATTAAATTTGCAGAGACTAAGGCCTATGCAAAGGTAAGAAATAGGTAGATTTTATCCAATTTGAGTGATCCACATGTTTTTGTAGCACTTAAAGAAAAAAGCCTGTGCTTTTGTGGTCAGGCTATTGAGATGGAGCTGAGGAAGATGGAAGTGTCACAGTTGAACAGACAGGTGTCCCTCCTCACCTCCTTCATGCCTGAATCTTTTCTGCGTCATGGTGGAGACCATGATTGCATTCTAGTTCTGCTGCTCATCCCTAGGCTCATCTGTAAGGTAGGAACCGTTTTGTGCAGTTAGAAGCTGTGCGTGGTCTGTGTGTGGAGCTAAAGCATGTGTTCTCTGCAATCAAGGCTGAGCTAATCAGTAAGCAGGCCCAGGAGAAGTTTGACCTGAATGGGAACTTGGTGCATGGCCCAGGGCTCAGAGGGCCTCCAGGGGAACAGAGCAGCTTTGCCTCTGGACTGGTCTACTCCCTCAACCTCCTGCAGGCCACCCTGCACAAATACGAACAGTAAGAACCCCACACATGCTTCTACAGCTACTCTGATGAGCTCTAAAATGTAATAGATGAAATCCTTGTTGTGCTGCCTTCAGGGCTCTGAGCTCGTGCACTGTGGAGGTTTTGAAGCGTATGGGGACACTCTACTCAGAGATGAGCTTCCATGAACGCTCCCTAGATTATTTCATTGACCTGCTGCATAAAGACCAGCTGGATGAGACAGTTCAGGTGGAACCTCTGACAAAGGCCATCAAGTACTATCAGGTAACGCACATTTAACAGGATTTCTTCATTCTACTGCTATGTATAATTATTCATTTATTTCTGCTTAGTCCCGTTAGGGGTTGCAGGTGACTGGAGCCTTACCCAGGACCTTTGGGCCTGAAACAGGGTACACCCTGGACAATGGCCAGTTAGTCACAGGGCTAACACTTAGACATACACAGTGACAGCCATTCACTCTTACATTAATTCACTAAGGAGACTTTAGATTTGCCAATTGACCTGTACATATCATGTCTTTGGACGGTGGGTGGAAGCCAGAGTACCCGGAGAGAACCCACAGTAACACGTGGAGGACATGTAGACTCCTCACAGAAAGGCTGGAGTTGCCTGAGGATGTTTGAGGTGGCCAGGTTTTCTCGTAACGTACTCGTATGCATGAACCTCATTAATTGTGACATTTCATATTCCCCTAGAGCTAATTTAAGTGTTTGAATCTAAATGTGTAAATACAGGGCTTTATACATAACTGCTGCTGTCTGTAAATAAAAACCCATCAATTCCTTTGAGTGGATACTGCAATCTATTGTGCAGTCCAAATATGAGCCTATCGTATTTATATATTTCCAGTATTTTCATGTAGAAATAACTGCTACTGTAAAAGGAATTGATTATTTTCTCTTGCAGCAACTCTACAGTGTCCATCTGGCTGAGCACACTGAAGACTGCACTGTGCAGCTGGCTGATCACATTAAGGTACTCAACCTTTCAGCTGTAGTAATATAAACCGTGATCATCACAATCTAAAAAAACTTTTCTGCTGCTCGCTGTCCGTGCAGTTCACCCAGAGCGCCCTGGACTGTATGGCGGTGGAGGTTGCTCGGCTCAGGGCTTTCCTGTCTGTGGGTCAGGAGAGCTCTGGTCTGGCTGTCCTGCTCAAGGACCTGGACACGTCCTGCTCCGATATCAAACAGTTCTGTAAGAAGATCCGTCGCCGCATGCCTGGCACTGATGTGGTGGGGGGCCCTGCTGCTCTCAACTTTGGACCACAGGTACAGCTTCACCAGCAGATGTCCACTCCTCAGGTGTAAAGCGCGTGAGAGTTTATTTCCTGTGGTCTGTGACAGGTGTCAGAGGCGCTGACAGAGTGCAGACGTCAGTTGACCCGGGTGGTGGCCGTGCTGCAGGAGGTGGCCGCAGCAGGAGCTCAGATGATTGCTCCTCTTGCAGAGCAGGAGGGGCTCAATGCTCTGAAACTGGACGACATCATGGCCAAGGCTGTGGAGCAGGTATGACTTATGTTTGACTATGACATCTCTTCATGAGTTCTGTCAACCTTGTTCCATAGAATTTAAGCATAATTTTTATAGTTTTGTCATGTCATTCTTCATGTCTGATCTTAACACGACCAACAGTATTTTTAATCATTTGATTTGATCTGTTCCTTTTGAGAGTGGTGATGGTAGTACAAAAGCTAATTGTTATCTCTGGCACTTGGTTTGCTTTGTTTTTTTTCTTTTTCTGTCAATTTCTGTGGCTTGTGCTGCTGCACAAGAATTAAGTAAATAATCATCATTGTGTTCATGTTTTCTCTTCAAGGTTTATGGCTCACAGGGCTTACATGCCTCTCAGAATCTGCATCAGTCCTGCAGCTCTGTCATCAGCACTATGAACAAGATGGCCACAGCCATGCAGGAGGGAGAGTATGATGCTGACAAACCTCAGGCCAGGGTATGTGACTCAGGGCTTCTCAGTGCGGTATGACACTCTTTACAGAAATGTTCACCTTGTCCTGCTGTATTCTTTTGTCAGACCCCCCCAGTGGAAGTAAGAGCAAATACAGTCAGAGCCGAGATGACTGATGCTGAAGGTCTGGGAGTCAAACTAGAGGACAGAGAAACGGTCATCAAGGAGCTCAAGAAGTCCCTCAAGATTAAGGCAAGATCACAAATTACTTTAAAAAAAAAAAGAAAATCTTACATTTCTTTATGGTCCCGCTCACATGCTCTCTTTCTCTTCACTCTTCTGTCACTCCAGGGTGAAGAGCTGAGTGAGGCTAATGTCCGTCTGAGTCTTTTGGAGAAGAAGCTGGACACCTCCACCAAAGACGCAGATGAGCGTGTGGAGAAGATTCAGACCAAATTAGACGAAAATGTTGCTCTGCTCAAAAAGAAGGAAAAGTAAGAACCATGTTCAAAACCCTCTCATTGTTTAATGCATTTATTTGATCTAAACGTCTCTTTTACACTTTAAGGGAATTTGAGGAAACCATGGACGCTTTGCAGGCTGATATTGACCAGCTGGAGGCAGAGAAGACCGAGCTGAAGCAGCGTTTGAATAATCAATCAAAGATGACCATTGAAAGCCTAAGAGGTGCACCAGCATCTGGCATCGCCTCCATTGTTCAAGGATCTGCTGTTGGTAAGTTTTAATCACATTTATTGTCAGATTGTTTTAACATGAGCATGTTGTGTAAATGTGAATGTGTCACAGGTCTGTCTCCAGCATTGGCCGGGCCGCTGCAGGTGGTGGACTCTCCTCTTCTCAGGCAGCAGGTCGAGGCACAGAGACTGGGCATCAAGCATCTGAAGAATGAAAACAACAGGCTCAGGGTACAGCAGCGTTATTAAGAGTTAATCTGGTGGATGGAGTTAAAGTGCATAAAAGAACCTGTTCTTAAGTATTGTTTTCAATTAAATGGCTCTATGCAGATTTGTCCTGTCTGTAAACGGAGAGAGAGAAAAAAAGCGAGAAGTGTTTACAGATGCACTCACCTTCACACTGTTTTAGAGGGCCGTAGTAAAATAACAGGGGTTCTTTTGTGTGTCCTTTTGTTTATTTATTTATGAAAATTCTGCACATTATAACAGGTATAGTTTTTTGGGCCATTTTTCTGATAATATAATGATAACACAAAAACCTTTCTTTCATTCATAGTCAGTAGTTTATTTATTGTCAAACAATTGTGTTTACTTTTTTAAATAATTACTTACTACTACTTATTACTACTTTTTTAAAATAATTAATTCTGTTGTCATAATGACAACAGAAACTACTTAAATGACCCAGAGGCTGTTGTCCCGAGTCTGACCATCTCTGAGCCATAGGTTATTATGTATGCGGTACGCTGAAATCTCACGCCAGGTCAGGAGGTCTGTAAAAATACACAAGTTTAAAGTCAGCTCCGAGCTGAGAAGCAAAACCATTATTTAGAATTAAGCCATTGGCCCTTTACAAATATTCCATATTACTCTCTGTAACAATAGTTTAGTATTTTATAAACTTTTAGGGCCATATGCAGCACGAGCTTTCAAATGATTTTATGTGTTATTATTGATATTCTATAACACAGCAGTCTCATTTATTTTGCCTTTTACGACACTCAAGCAAAATGGCCAAGCAAAAACACAAGTGTTGTTATTAGAGAACTAACTGATAAAACGTACCACGCAGCCAAGTTTAATCATGCAGCACCATGAAGAAACAAGCTGGCCCTCAAGCAAATTTAGTTGATAACCCCTGAAGATGAATGACTGATGGATTACTGTTTGAATGTTCCTCTGGGAAACTTTTACAGGCAGAGAAGATACGAGCCCAGCTGGCCTCTTTGCCCCCACTCTGTCCACCCAAAGTCCCACAGATGTCAAATGACCCCTCAACGCCTCCAGGGGGACTCAACACTGGCATCTATCGTAGGACTGACCAGCTGCTGGCAACGCTGCTCAAGCTCAGTGCAGAGGTCAAAGTTGTAGACATTACTGGAAAGACAGCAGGTACATGTCACAGTGTGTCCTTTTGGTACAAATGTCCTTTCAAAGCCTGCTTTATAGTTTTACCTCTGTTTTTCAGTGAGTGCCAGTGCCCAGCTGTTGGAACAGACAGCTCGACTGCAGAGCCTCAGTGATGCTCTGGACAAACTCAAGGTAACGCTCCATTGTCCACTTGAAGGAACATTCTGGGAGTTTTTAAGAAGGGTTGTATGTACTACTGTTTGTCATTCGTCTGTTTTACCATGAGGTTACTAGCATTTTACAGCAGTATTCCTCTGCACTAGCTTGTTCAGGGGAATGATCTACTCAAGTGTCCTGGTCTGCTCCTCTGCGCCTGGCCAGAGGGCTGTTCCATAAGTCACTCAGAAAAGCGTGGCTTACAGCCCAAAGTCTAGCTGCATTAGTGTAAACACAGGAGTCGAGGATAAAACCTATTCCATAAAGACTAGTCTGGGCTCACACAGCGATTACACTGCGCTTCAGCAGAACATTCTAGTCGAGCGTTGCTTCAGTCCAGCCTCAATGGAAAAACTACAGCCTCCTCCAACATCCCTTTTAACAAAAAGAGTAAACAAATCTTACTAACTAATGTGGAAATACACTGCATTTCACCTCAGAGACCGAGCTTTAGATGAGAGAACTGAGAGAAAATTATCATTCGCTGAATTAAATGTGTTTTAGCCAAACACTTTTACAAAGTGGCAAGGCAATTTTATTATTATAGTACAATTCATACACTGGGTAATTCAAAGTACACAAATACAAAAAAATACAGAGACAAGATGTAGAATAAGAAATATATGTCAAATACAGAATAAAAATAAAAAAACTTTCAGTTGTCTTTACTGAATGTAGGCAGAGCTAAAGAGGAAGGTTTTTAACGTCCCCTTGAACATTGTTAAAGTTCTAGATTTTTGCTGCATGAAACTTAAACGCTGCTTCACCATGTTTAATTCTAACTCTGGGCACGAGCAGAAGGCCTGTCCCAGATGTTCTCAGAGTCCGAGGAGGTTCGTAAGCAACTAGCATGTCAGAAATATATTCTGGTGCTAAACCATTAAGTAACTTGTAAACCAGCAGTGCTGTTTTAAAGTCTATAATCTGAGCAACAGGAAGCCAGTGCAGAGATTTTAAAACTGGACTGATGTGGTTGTACTTCCTGGTTTTGGTAAGAACCCGAGCAGCAGCGTTCTGAATAAGCTGCAGCTGTCTTAACCCTCGTTTTGAGAGACCAGTGAGCAGGCCGTTACAGTAATCTAACCTGCTGGAGATAAAAGCAAATCTCTCTAAGTCTGGCTTATACATTATCCCTTTGACTTCGGAAATGTTTTTACGGTGATAAAATACTGATGATGTAATTGACTTGACTGTGAGATTTTAGAGGAAGAGACTCGGAAGTGACTGCTGACACTCTGTTTCTGTGACCCAAAGATGATTAGTGACCGCCTTCCTTATTTTTCTTCAGTAAAAATAGTTTTATGGTTTAAGTGCTTAGTATAAACTTTACACTTCATTTGTGAATAAAAAAAAATAAAGGAAAATTAAATGGTTCTCTAATGTTTGGTCTAAGCCTGCTCTGGACCAGACTAAACCCCCTGCAGAAGTTTCCACAGTGACTGAGTCTGACTCAGGATGAGTCTGTTTTAACAGAAATGACAACAAAATGTCAAACCCAAATAAGCCAAGTTTATTGGATTAGCTTGTTTTATGTAACAGCCCCACACACCCACACACGACTAGTAGAGGTAAACACTATACACAAGTACCAAAAATCCTACCATAAGAATCCTGGAATCTCACTTTGACCATCTTAATCACGCACATCTTCGGAGTTTGTTATTTGCTGAATTTTTCCTCTTTTTCTGGCTTCAGGGAGAAGTAGCTGAGTATGTTGTATCCCACCAGCCTGGTGCCAAGTCTTCCTCTGACTTTGCCACATTCCCATGTTCAACTTTTATCAAGGTAATTCATCATACTTAACTAAGTCTTAACTAATAACCGTGACATTAAATTGTCTTCTCCAGGCTAAGGAGGAAAAGCAAGAGGGAACAGTGTTTGTGGGGCGTGTTGCTATTCCATGCACTCGAGGACAGGAACAGGTGCATCAGCTGGTCCTGTCTCAGCAACAGCTGCAGCAGGTCCACCGCCTTCTCATGGCCTGAGGACAGTTACAAGTCTCCCATGCACTCCAGTCTCTCTTCACTAAAGTGTTGATTTCTAAAGTTGCTACATTTAGTACATACATTTAGTTGATAAATGCTAACAGTACAATATAATGTAGTATTTTCAAGATGTACTGAATGTTTTAATGTTGTATTTTCTCTGCTTTAATCTATTAAATTTCACTTTGCATGTTGTAATTCAAAAAATAAATCTGTAAAATACAAAGACTTCTCAATTTTTGTGTGAAAAGGTGACATTTTATTAAGCAGTCAGAAGGTCACACAAATACTCAAACCTTTTTACTACAGGCTTGGAATCTGTAAAAATGCAGGTAAAATATAATTAACTTAAAATCATTTGTTTCAAAAAAATAAAAAATTAAACTTTTGCAGAAAGGAAAATATTGTGAAAATCTGCATGCATTTTCTGATATTCTGCCCAATGAAACAAATATTCCTGTGTAGGGCAGTCTCAGTAGTGATACTCCTTGCGGGTGTAGTGCGGGGGTCTGTGGTAGGAGTAAGGAGCGTAGTGGGGTCTGCTGTATCGGCTCTTAATCACGTACTGAATCTCCTCTGCATAAGGCTCCCGTTTGTGTGAAGGCCTGTATACAAAATCTAAAAAAAAAAGGATTCATAGTAAATGTGTCATGTGCACTTGGTATAAGCAGTATAGTTTTCTTTTGAATAAATGATATGTACCGTTTCTTGTGTCTCTCGATCTTTGTGGGTGAATGTCATGCTGCTTTTTGCAGTGGTTGAGGTTCAGAACGACACGTGGCTCCTCAAAGCTAAAATAGCTTGGAGGAAGGGCATCACTGTAGAACTGGTCCTTATACCAACCATTGCTTCTCATTTTCTGAGGCTCCTCTGTAAACACAGCACTCCCTGAAAAAATAAATCTATTTTACTGCAGTAAGAACCAGAGGTGTAAGGTACTTGAGTATTTGGCTACTTTGTACTTGTACTGAGTATCAAAAATATAAGCAACTTTTACCCTCTACTCAACTAATTTTTTAATTGAATAGTTGTACTCTTTACTCAACTACATTTGAACTGACACTTACCGTTACTCGCTGTTTGTGCACGTCAAGTCAACTTTGTTGCTTACAAGCTTATTTCTTGTGTGTAAGAGGCGATACCGCCATCTGCAGGTTATTGAAGGTACTGAATGCTTTTTGCCTAAATGCGTTGCTCCAAAGTGAATGTAAATTAGCAGCCTGCTGCAGCCACTGATGAAGCCGAAGCCAGCTCTTTATGCAGTTTTGTTTTGTTTGTCCATTTTACTGAAAATACCTTTTTTGAAAATGTTTTACGTATGCCTTTTTTGAGCGCTTGAGATTGACTTGGACAGACTTGTTTAATCTGTGTTTTTATTCTGCCATGTCGAAATAGAGGTGTTCAATTTCTTTTCTATATTAGGAAGTAAAACCTCATAAATAAACTCTTTCACTGACCTACAATATTTCTTACTCAGTATGAGTAAAATACTTAAGTACTTTTAAAATGGGATACTTTAAGACTTTTACTCAAGCCGTATTTAAATTGGTGACTTGTAACTTGTAGTGGAGTAATTTTTACAGGACGGTATCTGTACTTTTACTCAGGTATGGCTTTCAGGTACTCTTTACACCTCTGGTAAGAACTACATTTATTAATCAGCTAGTCATAAACTGCTCAATTGTCTTACCAAAGTCTGTATAGTTGCTTGGAGGGAAGTGACTATTAACTGGAGCTTCTACACGACAAAGTCCTGTGAAAACAGCATGACCCCCAGATTTTTACAAGTACTGAGTAAACCATTCCAATAGTCTGCCTAAATACTGGAAATGTCATTAAATAGCTACAATGTGTAATATAAATTTATGTTCAAAATGAAGACAAATAAGGTCAGTCATTTATCCTTTACATTATCAAATACAAACTTCGATTATTGTACACCCTTTTATTAAGTTCACTTACCTTGATTTTTATTCTCCTTACATTTTCTTGCTGCTCATTGATATTTTCTAAAAGAAAAAAATAACCTTAATATTAAAACTGCATTTCTCTAAATATTTGCCTTGTCTTAAGACAATGATTGGGAGTGTTGTCCTCCTCACCAACAGAAGTCAGAGAGCAGGGCAGTACAACACCCAAGCCTGGGCCACATGGTGCAGTAGTAGAGAGGTAATCTTGCGGTGAGCGATGGCGTTCCAGTGGACACCGTCTTTAGCGCGATGATGCAGAGAGAAGCGGAACTGAAAGTGGAGATCCAACACATCCATCCCGTAGCCGTCTGCCAGAGTCCCACCAAAGAAGTTGGCCTCGATCACATCATAACGAAGCTGGGCAGATTTGTGCTGGATCTGTAGACGGTATCTGGTACTTAGAAAAACTACATGATTTCAATAGTCCACTATTGAAATCATGTGGCTATTAAACAAGAGCAAGTGTATTTGCACAAGGGTTTGAGTGACAGGTCACATCACCTCCTGTGAAGAGCAAACTCACCTCAGGCACCAGAAATCCACCTTTTATCTTCTCTGCTAAAGGCATGGTTAGGTTCCAAATGACCAAAGTTTCCATCGGCAGGACCCCATTCAGCTCATCAAAGAACAGGTGTAGGTTCTCCTTGTAGTCATCGGTCCATTGAGAATTGTATCTGCAAGACAATCACACAAATAGAATTAAACATTGCATCAAAGTCACCAAGATCACTTCAGTGCTATAAATTAAAGCTTGATTTTACTGCCGTTCCCAAATGTTTTATGCAAAAAGCAAAAGTTAAATGTTGATTTAAAGCAACCAATGCGTAACACTTAAAGGGCACAGATTCATCTCTGTGCAAATTGGACTGTCAGCAGCACAATATTTGTTAAAAAGTAGGACTATTCAAGCGGCAAGTTTGGAAGAACATAACATGTAACTGAAACAGTAAGTGTATTGTGTACTTATAGGACTCTGTAGGGCCCAGTCTATTGGCTTATTTTCTTCTGGTAGAGCGTAATGCATCAAGTAATCTCGCGTAATGAGTTACGTTACATTGAGGGTACTGTGTCAGTGAGACATGATTCTACACAGCTTATGTCTAAGAACCATCAAAATGATTTGGAGAATATAGATTTTTGGGCTAAAAGTTACACAGGGCTGCTTTAAGTGAAAGGGTAAACATCACACATTGGGGGACAGATCACTGTGTTGCATTATAGAGGTAAGCAGAAAGTGATGTGCCCCAGCAACTATTGGTTATTTTAATTACAGTATTGTTCAAAATAATAGCAGTATTTTTATTGCTAAGTGGCAAACAAGTTACAAGTAGATGCAGTAGATTCTCAGAAAACAAACAAGACCCAGCATTCATGATATGCACACTCTTAAGGCTGTGCAATTGGGCAATTAGTTGAAAGGGGTGTGTTAAAAACAAATAGCAGTGTGGCATTCAATCACTGAGGTCATCAATTTTGTGAAAAAACAGGTGTGAATCAGGTGGCCCCTATTTAAGGATGAAGCCAGCACTTGTTGAACATGCATTTGAAAGCCTGAGGAAAATGGATCCTTCAAGACATTGTTCAGAAGAACAGCGTACTTTGATTCAAATACTGATACTGTTGATTGGAGTAGGGGAAAACCTATAAAGACGTCCCAAAAATTATAGGCTGTTCAACTAAAATGATCTCCAATGCCTTAAAATGGAGAACAAAACCAGAGAGACGTGGAAGAAAACGGAAGAAAACCATCAAAATGGATCAAATAACCAGAATGGCAAAGGGGTCCGTGTATCATCCGATCATTCAATTATTCAATTTAATCTGGCAAACCAAAAACGAAATAACGAATCAATATTTTGTTTTTCTGTTTTTCTGTATGAACCAAATATGAAAAACTGACGTTTGTTTCATCGCTTTCAGCTCAAAACGGGAAATATAATAAACAAGGAAACCAAAACGAAATAATGGATCAAATTTACGTTGTTTCAATTTTTCTTTATTTGTTGTAGTAGGTCTAACTATTTCCCACGGTGCCGTCCTGCTTGCTTTGCGCATGTGCAGTGGATAGTTTCAAAGGAGTAGGTCGCTGAGACCGCGGTGAAGTTAGATTGGCGTTGGGCGTTGGATATTCGGTTCCGCACTTTCAGCGGGAGGCTTAGTTGTCTGTGTCCGACTAGTGCGTCATTATTGCGGGAACTCACTCTCGAAGCACCGCCCTTAGCACGGAGCAATGAGACTTAGGGACCGTCAATAAATGATGATCACGAATAAATAAATAAACTCAATAGCTTCAAGATAAACATTTTTTTGTTCACCAAACTACTTAAAAACAATAGATCTAATCTAGTGGCACCATGCACAGCTCTTTTTTTCACTTTTATACAAATATGGATTTTTCAATAGCTTTCAGGTCATGTGACCTAGTTTCTTCAATCCACTTCATATTCATAGCACTAGCCTAGTGGTACCATGCACACCACTTTTTCTACTTTTGTCTTTTTTGAATTTTATATAAATTTTTATGTACAAAATCAAGGAATTTCAAGGACATTTGTCTGATGTGCACCATGGCTCACTCAAAGAGCACTCTGAAGACCTGCGATTAAGAATTGTTGATTTTATAAAGCCGGGAAAGGTTACAAGTTAGAGAATTTGTCTACAAATGGAGAGAGTTTGGCACTGTTGCTTCTCTCCCAAAGAGTGACCATCCATCAAAAATGACAACAAGAGTTCAGCGCAGAATACTCATACTTACAGAAATCACTGGCACAGTCCAATATCTCTGTGCTTACATCAACTTTATGTATAACACTGGCCAAGAATGGTGTTAATGGGAGGACTCCTCGGAGGAAGCCACTGCTGTCTAAAAACATTGCTGCAGGTTTAATGTTCGCAAAAAGGCACTTGGACAGTCCACAGAACGTCTGGCAAAATATTTTGTGGACTGATGAAACAAAAGTAGAACTGTTTGGGAGGAACACACAACATCATGTGTGGAGGAAAAATGGAACAGCTCACACCCACCGTGAAGCAGGTGGAGGGAGCATCATGGTTTGGGGCTGTTTAACCTCAGGGTCTGGACAACTTGCAATCATTAATGGAAAAATTTATTCAAAAGTTTATCAGGATGTTTTGCAGGAAAAGCTGAGGCTGTCTGTCAGACAGTTGAAGCTAAAAAGAGGATGGACAAAACACAGAAGTAATCAACTTCAGAATGGTTTCAGAAGAACAAAATACACGTTCTGGAGTGGCCAAGTCAAAGTCCATACTTGAACCCCACTGAGATGCTGTGGCATGACCTCAAGACAGTGATTCATGCCAGAGATCCCAGGAATCTGACTGAACTGCAGCAGTTTTGTAAAGAGCAATGGTCCAAGATTGATCCTGATCAATGTGCCAGGCTGATCTGCAACTACAGGAAACGTCTGGTTGAAGTTATTGATGCCGAAGGGGGGGCAACCAGATATTAAATGTGATGGTTCAGTTACTTATTCCTCCCCCTTCTGTCATTGTTTGCATGTTATCCTCATTAAAAATATGAAAACCTATAAATGTTTGGGTGGTTTTAGTTAAACCAGACACTGTTTTTTCATTTGTGTCATTTTGACAAAGATCAGATCACATTTGATGGTGATTTGATGCAGAAATGTGAGAAATTGCAAAGGCTTCAGATACTTTTTCATGCCACTGTATTAGAATCACACACACATTTGAGGGTTTTACTATTTACACTTTTATATAACCTTTTATATAACCAACACAGTATTTACAAGATAAGTATTTTAGCAAGATTTCTTCTTGCTTAGCTATATCCATTTATGAAATAAACACGAAAGTGTAATTTAACTACTACTACTACTACTACTAATAGCTATGTACATATAAAGTAAACATTAATTTGCACAAAGCACAATTCCATTCATTTTCATTGTCTCTTCTTCATCATCCATCCCAATACACTCTACATGGAACCATCTGTCACAGTTGTCACACTCCATCTGTTGTATGATAAAGAAACACTGTAAATCTGGAAATTTAATCACTTGATCAGTCTTTCTATCTTACCCAGTCAGTGTTATTCTTGTTCCCACTTGCACCTGCAGATTTCTTTGGCCTGTTCGATGCATTGAAGGATTTTAAGAGCCATTTCTATGCGCTCTCTTGCCATGCAACTTTTTTTTTGTTAAACAGGATTTGGGAGATCAATGGAAAGTTCTCCATTATTGCTCTGGCCATCTAAACAAACATATGTTTAGATGGACGTAGTGAAAATAAATTTGTTTATCTTGAAGCTATTGAATTTATTTATTTACTTCGTTCCAGTGGTCGTCATTTATTGACGGTCCCTAAGTCTCATTACTCCGTGCTAAGGGCGGTGTTTGAGTGAGTTCCCGCAATAATGACGCACTAGTCGGACACAGACAACTAAGCCTCCCGGTGAAAGTGCGGAGCCGAATGTCCAACGTCCATCTAACTTCACCGCGGTGTCGCTGAGCGCCAAAAGCGGAGGGTCCGGTCCCAGTTGATCAAATTTTCCAGTTCAAATGGCACTCGAACCATACATGTCTTTCATTGAGGCCATGATTATTAATGGAATGCCATATCATGAGATCTCAGTAAAGATGCGAGAAATGGGTGTCCAGAATGGAAGCTCTGAGATCAGCATTCAGAGACTATACTTGCCAAGCATAATATGCGTGAAAAGGACACACTGATTGACAACACACAGCCTAAGCAGTCCTTCAGAATGCTCTATATTACATGTAACGTTACATGCATACTGTATGTAGTGAGTGTAGTGGTGCTGTGTGTTGTCAACACTGCATACACTTCTACTACTGTGCACACACACACACACACACACACACACACACACACACACACACACACACACACACACACACACACACACACACACACACACACACACACACACACACACACACACACACTCACTCACAGGCCAAGGAAGCCGAAAATGTCATTTTAGTGCGGGGAATTTATGAATGAACGCGTTAAAGTTCTGTCACAAAACAATGTGGTTACGTATAATCTCGCTATTTTAAGTGGGTAACGTTATACGGAAATTTCTTTTGTTACCAGTGGGTATACAGCGTATACCCACTGGCGCTCAGCGACCTACTCCTTTCCTTTGAAACTATCCACTGCGCATGTGCAAAGCAAGCAGGACGGCAACGTGGGAAATAGTTAAACCTGCTACAACAAATAAAGAAAAATTGAGACAACGTAAATTTGAACCATTATTTCGTTTTGGTTTTCTTGTTTATTATGTTTCCCGTTTTGAGCTGAAAGCGATGAAACAAATGTCAGTTTTTCATATTTGGTTCATACAGAAAAACAGAAAAACAAAATCTTGATTCGTTATTTCGTTTTTGGTTTGCCAGATTAAATTGAATAATTGAATGATCGGATGATACACGGACCCAAAGGCTCAGCCAATGATCAGCTCCAGGATGATCAAAGACAGTCTGGAGTTACCTGCAAGTACTGTGACAGTTAGAAGACGTCTGTGTAAATATGAGTTTAGTGATTCACAGGATTGCTAGACACTTTTTTTTTTTTTATAAACACACCCCTTTCAACTAATTCCCCAATTGCACAGCCTTAAGAGCGTGCATATCATTAATGCTGGATTAGTTTTCTGAGAATCTACTGCACCTACTGGTAACTTGTTTGCCACTTAGCAATAAAAAAATATATATATACAAAAAAAATGGATTATTCTGGTTAGTCACATTGTACTGCTACAAAACATATCAAGTAGTCCATCCACTACCTCCTTCTAAAAAGGAGTTTATCTGAATGGGTTTATTACTGATCACAATCATTCAAACCTGGAAATATCCCAAACGCAGGAGTTGATTATAACTACGTCCGGCTTAAGCCCGCAGCGGAAGTCGTTGAGGATACTCCGCATGTAGGAAGAGTAGATGCGTGTCACAAAGTAGAATCGGACCAAATGATGGTCAGACTGGAACTGCCGAACTTCTCTGTACTCTGTCCCATTGTGCAAGTGGCTGAGGCAACCCCCTTCCACCAGGCAGTCCTGTTCAATGCTCATCTCACCCTGACACAGACAGCACATAGAGGCAGAGCTGTGAGTTTTTTTAAGTTCAAACTCAGTCACTCTCTTTTCTACTGAAATTTTATATATTAAACTAGTTTAACACATTCTGTGATAAAGCCCTACAGTTTTAATCATGGGGACAGTGCAGTGACAACCCACCTTGCTTCGGAGTTGATGTGCTGTTAGATACCTCTCTTTCTGCAACAGCAAAACCAGATCTTTGTACACTGACCGTTGTACTGCGAAGACACGGTGAAATAAGTTTAATGTGAATTAAATACGCCACATTTGATTTTTCACATTGATAGATATTCAGCAGGAACTACCCACTTGAGTCCCCCAGCACCACAATAAACTTGTTGTGCAGTAACTTAACGGCCTGCGGGTGCGTCACAGTCTTCATCACCTCCTTCTGTTAATCAAAAAGCTAAAAATGAGAACTGTGCAGCTTTTTTCCAAGTGTCTTATTAACAACTAAGCTAGCCAACGCTTGGCGACTATTAAATTGATTGGACAACAAATCCAAATTCAGTCAATTAAGGCGACATGTTTGAATTTAACAGCACTTACCATAGTTGATAATACGTAATAACAAAATAAGACACTGGAAAAAACTTAACTAACCCTAATCTCCCAATGTTTGTTCGTAGATAATAGCAGCATTAGCTCGGAACCTCGGACAGGTTGATTCAAATTTTCCAGCGCACGAGCGCAGCCGTTAGTTCAGCAGGTGTCTATCATCACCGAGGCGTTCAGGTTCGTGGGAAATGTCAAATAAAATGTATAAAGAGATAATGAAATAAACAAAAAATAAAATAAAACTTAAGATAAATAAATTGAATAAACCAGCATGGCATTACATTCTTTATCACAGTTTTTATTAGTATATATTTAGTATTATATTCCAAGAGGCAACATTATAAATAGCAGTGCCTGGGTACATCCAAATCCAACTCAGTTTATTTCATCAGAGGCAAAGAAACAATCAAAATAACAATTATATTATTTTAATAATTTATTATCATTATTTTGCAATTGCTGCCTAGTTTCCCATATGGTGTCAGATAATTGTTGTTTTTGCTTTAATAAATGTTAAATGTTTTTGACTGAAATAAACAAGTAGTATATGCTCTTACTAAAAGTCACTTTCTTCATTATATTCCATCACTTGCAGCTGATCATTCTTTTTGTCTTGCTGCGCCTCTTGTTTCTCTTTGTCCTCTTCCTCTGCCTCCTCACATTTCTTCTCATCCTCTTCCTCTGCCTCCTCACATTTCTTCTCATCCTCTTCCTCTGCCTCCTTATGTTTCTCCTCTTCCTCTGCCTCCTCACTTTTCTGGGGGGCTGTTCTCTGCTGGAACTCACTGTATATTCCACTCAGAGCTGTGGCTGCTTCCAGAGACACTTTGAGGTGTCCAATCACCTCTGTCTCATCGTCCACACTCACAACTGAAGACACAGAAATCCATTTATTACAGATGATCTCAGGAGTAAAATTTAAAAAAAAATACAGTATTTAATTGGTTTTTCAATTATTTGGTTTTTAATTAATTAGAAGTAGCCTACCAAAATTGAATTTCTCTTTGAGGAATAATAAAGTTGAAAGGAACCTACTGTGGATCTCCTGCTCCACCACATCGTGTCCTGTCAGCAGCAGCTCTTTCAGGTCCACAAAGGCATGGCCAACGTCCACACACTCCTCGACTTCATCCATTGGCTCACTGACCACTGTGAATTTTAACCTGCCAAAAAAGATGCTCACTGGAATGAAATGTGATGTACTATACTGCAAAATGATTGCCAGAAATTCACACTATGCAGATCAATTTAGCTATTAAAGAAAAAAAACTCAAAAAGTAAGTTATTAATGCATACCTCCCCTGGTTCGGGTCAGTCCCCTCCAACATGGTGTAAAGGTACTGCCTCAGTGGAGCGCAGTGGGAGCCATCCACATAAATCACTGACAAAAAGAGTCACAAGCTTCTTATTAGTCCACTATTGAAATATACCATACTGTATAATAACAACAATTGTATATATATAGTGGATAGCGCAAGCTCATTGCTCCCCCATTCACTGATATTGGCCTTACCACAGGAGAATAAAATGGCGGTTACTAAAAACTTAGCTCTAGAAACCAGACTGTAAACATGATTTTTACACTTGTAAAGTCGCCATTGGATTTATCCTTAAATTTCTGCTTTCGGAGCCTGCCCTCTGGTGTACAGAGGTATATCGGTGTATGGTGGCACCAAGCCTCTCTCATGGAACCCCTTAAAAAATACAGCGATATACTGCCGTCCACCAGAGGGCAGGCTCCAAATGCGGAAATATAAGGAGAAACCCAATGGCGACTTTACAAGTGTAAAAATCATAAAAATCATGTTTACAGCCTGGTACAAAAGATCTCTAGAGCTAAGTTTTTACTACATGACAACTCTGGGGGGGTAAATTTTTTATTAATACGTCCGTTTATGCTAACTGAAAACTATTGTTTTACTATGCAGTAAAAGCCAAAAACCCTGGATGTAACCGCCATTTTATTGCCCTGTGGTAACGACAATATCGACAAATAGGGGAGCAATGGACGTAAAATGTCCATATATTATACAGTCATTGGGTGGCACCCTTACTCAAGGCTCTTATATGGGGTTAATTGAGAGAGGCTTGGTTTATTGCTGCTCTAGGGTCAGTCATCCAGTTTATTGTACTATTACTATTACACACTGACAGACAGTAATACTGGGGTTGTCCAGATACTGATAGCAGTACTCAGTACTCACTTGTGTTGGAGACTGTCACTGGTTTGGTTTTGAATCCAAATGTGTAATACACCATTCAGTATTATTCTATTATTCTGTTTTACATGTATAAAAAGTATGTGTAAAAAAAAATTGGCATTACATTTCAGAATTGATCTTTAATTTCTCTCAAGCTAGTTATTAATCTCAACTCTGTTCCCATTGTTTTTTGTATTTCTAGCTTCTCTTCTTTTGTATATTGTTGTGGTATCTTCTCATTGTTGCATACACTGGACTTTACCCATAGCATTTTTAGACTGAACTGGTTTTAAAAGCAGCGTAATGTGATATACATGTGTTAAATGACCTCGGGTGAAGTTGAAGTGAATTTCCTGGCCCTTGGTGGGCTTACGGAGGGACATGGGTGTCTCTGTAGTCTCCATGGCGACGCCCAGTAGTCGATATTCCACATAAACGCGTTGCACTGATTTATCCAGTGCCACAGGTGAGGACGGCTCTAACGACAGTGACAGAATCTCCACTCGCATCTTGGCTCCTTTTCTCATTTGGCGTTTTGGAGGAATGATGATAATGTCGCTTTGTGTAGAACTCGACTCAGAATATGCTGATGATTCCTCTTCTTTTTCTGTGAGGAAAAAGGAAGAGTATAAACAGTTTACTCAGAGACATTTTAAATGAGCCTTCGTCCATATCAGGTTTTTCGTTTGCATTTAATGTAGACTTCACAAGGACATAAGGCAGGACTAAAGCAGACCTTCACCCCTTGTTGAGTCGTTGTCTTGGATAAAATACTAATGTCAGTATTTCCAAATCGGGGGCTCATTTGACTGAGAATCACTTTAGAGCTTTTGTTTCCTATAGATCTTTACCAGTATCAGTTTCGTCTGTCCGCCTGATTTCAGACACCTGATCCATAGAGTGAAGCTCCTGAAAAGAAGAAATCAGATATTCCCATTATGTTTAGCTCATTCATGTGTTAGTAATTATGCATTTTGTTTACACGTTGTAATAACGTGTTTGTACCTGAGCCCTGGTTTCACTTGCAGAGCTGGTCTGTGAGAGTGATGTCAGTGACCGTCTGAACCGTGTTCCCCCTAAATGCCTGAACAAACATGAGTGAGAGTAGGTTGACTGTTGCAGATTCAAAATTGCTGTAAAATAAAAACAGATGTATTTACTTGCTGTCTGTTGTGTCCAGTCGTGTTTCTGACGTGACACCATCAGAGTCAGGTGACCTCCTGGATAACCTTTTCCTGTCTGGTGAGGGTTTGACAGGGACAACTAATTGCTGCGAGCTTTTCTGTTTGACCGGAGGCCGCGGCTGCAAAAGCACACATTTATTTATCAAAACTTTAATTAAAGTGACTACAGCACACACAGCTCTAGAGAAATTACCTCATTTAGGTTTTGTTTGCACTGTGGCGCTTGCTTCTGGCTCATCTTGCTTTGTCTGTGATAAAGCAACACAACACAAATATAATTCAAAAATACCATTATAAGATTATAAGATTTAGATTTGATAGCACAGCCATGATAAGATCACCTTGACTCTTGGTTTAGCGATGGGTTTGTGTGTGGCCTCGGGCTCCCCCCTCCTCCTCTTTTCCTTTTCCCCTCGTCTTTTGTGCCATCCCATTTAACGTGACTCCCAGCTTCAGTTGGAGGGTGGAAAGGGTACTTCCACTTAATCATGACTCGGACCATGCCCCGTGGGCCGCCTGCTGGATCCCTCAGAACATAGTCCCCTGACGGAGTATATAATCGGTAAATTAAATAATAATGTAATACGTAAAGATGAGCAAACAAGCACTTTGAGTGACTGTACACAAACACCTCTGATGTCTCTGCCTGAAGCCAAGCCTCGCAAAGGGACTGGGGTCTTAGCCAGATAGGTTGGAGGTATCTCCTCATCACTGTCATCAAACACATACACCCACAGACTGCTGCATCTGTAAATGCAGGTAAGTTCAAAGGTAGAATTAGGATCAGCTGGTCAATAGGGTGACATTATGTTGACTTTGGGTCTACTCAGAGCCTCAGATGGTTATACTTGAGGTAGTGCAGCACATCAGCGGTCACTGCCAGAGGGTAGCAGGTGGAGTCGTTGAACACAGGGTCAGCCGAGCACTGCACAGTCTGAGAGACGTGCGGTGGCAGGTCGTACAGCCGATAATTGAGGTACGCATCAGGGAGCAGCCCCGGCCAGCGACCGCTCAGGCCCACACAGCGCTCCAGTGTCACCAGCAACTCATTGGGAATCCCTCCGCCATAGTCATGCAACTCCTGCTGACAATGTGAGAGAAAGACATGGTAATGTTCTCATAAATGCACAGACTGTAGTCTATAAAAAACATTATGACTTTTAACTCTTGATAGGATTAACATTTGCATTGATTTATTCCTAATTATCCTAATATTAGTTGGGAGTTTATAATGTTTTGTAAATCCAAAAAGTTAAATTAAATATTTTTTGTTTGTTTGAGATGGATTTATGTTTCTGACTTTCAGGACCAGTCGGAGCTGCAAACCTACACAGGGCTCTAGAGTGTGACCAATTTCCCCCGGTGCGACCCAAAAAATCTGAAGTCGCACTGACCAGCCGTTTGAGTGAAAAAAAAGGCTAAATCAAAAAACAGGTATATGATAGCTCCCGTCTCTAACCACTGTTCCTTTACCTTTGTGAGCAACGTCATGAGGTCAACAGTAAGATGTTAGGAGGTTTCTTATTGATAAAGGAAAGGAGCTTCAGTGGTGTTTCCACAATCGGACTCCATTAACCGCTCAGCGTAAACAGGAGGGGAAGTTATGTTGACACACAGCAGCTTCATAAAAACTACACATCCCAAAACTACAACGAGCCCACCTTATCCTCCACCCTATCCGCATTTAACAAGTGAAAATTTAACAAGGTGAGTGAGCGTAGCCCTTGCCTCAGGCCCAGCTGGACTGCTTCCCTCTTTGAGCTGGTTCAAGAAGGCAGAGCATTGGGCGGGGGTTCTATAGCCCTGAGGTGTGCCACGTGTCCTGTGTGGGATGCAGTCCTGAGCGCCTCCCGCCTCTCCATGGACAGCTGTGTGCGCATGGCCTGTGCATCCAATTCCAGGCCCAGGTCCACCTGGTACATCTCCAAATTTGCACCATCTCACCATCTTTGGACATCTCTTCTTGAAGTGCTCCACCACAGCAGGGCTTCGCTGGTGGTGACCCCACTGCAAGGCGAAGGCAGGAGATCAGCATGGCACCTCCTGCAGTTCGCAGGGGCTGAGGACCTCCTCGAGCCCTGAGGGAGCAATGCGGGCCCAACTCTCCCAAGAGTAGCCCTGCACTCCAAGCGCCAGCCAGCCCAAGAGCATCCTGGCACCATGGTCAAAGCCAGGGTATGTGTCGGGGTACAATGGGCCCAGGGCCTGCCAAGAGCATCCGCCTTGCCCGCCAAGCCTGTAAGCCCTCCCAAGAACCACCACTCCCCAGGGGCTAGGCACACAAACAACATTAGCCACGTAATAACACCAACACCGGTACGCAATCCCAAGCCCCACTTGTCGTGTAGAGGGTCACCTCAGGACATTCTGTTTGTCTTCTGAGAGTCCCGCTGAGAGAGAAGAAGGGAGAGTGTTGGGCAAGGGGGTTTTCTGGGCATCAGTGTTACATGAAAGCATTGCTCCATGATGTTGTTTCAGTTCTAGTCACTTTCAAGTCCTTAGGTAGGCCACAACCGATCACTGTGTACAGGTCCGACCATCCAAGTCATCCAAGATTTTGAGTGCAAGTTTAGTCCAAGTCACCAAAGTGAGTTACAAATCTGAAAACTGTGAGAGCCAAACTGACACAGTGATTGAAATGGGCTAGCAGTGACTCAAGAAATTCAGATAATTTGTCTTTATTGAACTCATTCAACATTCAAAATGGCAGTGGAAAAGTGTCCGCCTTAGAATTAATAACTGGTTGACGCCCCCCCATTGGCAGCAATAACCTCAACCAGGCGCTTCCTGTAGCTGTGGATCAGACCTGCACATTGTTGAGGCAGCAATTTTAGCCCATTCTTCCTGGCCGAATGGCTTATGCTCTGTCATATTCTTTCGACGCCTCATTCAAGTCAAATTTGCGCATGGAATTGAACTGCCAACCTTCCGGTTATAGGACATCCACCTGGCATCTCCCTGCGCACCATCTCACTATCTTGAAGTACTTAAACTCATTTTGGACAAAAGTGTTTTACCTCCTGAGCAATGTCTTGCCAGCTGAGCGGTATCTGCGCAGAGACCCTCTGCACCTCTGCTCCAGTGTCTGGGCGGTCTCTGCAGGAGGGTACAGATTAGCCCAGAAGTCCACCACACCAACTATGGCCCCTCAGAACCTTAGGGGCACATGGCAGTGAAAAGGCCATAGTGAAAGGTTTACCAGAGCTTAGTGTTTGCTCTTCCTTTTACCTGTCATGTGTCCACTTCCATGTGTCACAACTTTACATGAAAGCATTGCTCCATGATGTTGTTTCAGTTCTAGTCACTTTCAAGTCCTTAGAGTTCGAGTCGAGTCATCATCACTTAAATTACAGGTCCGAGTCCAAGTCCAAGTCATCCAAAAGATTTTGAGTGCAAGTTTAGTCCAAGTCACCAAAGTGAGTTACAAATCTGAAAACTGTGAGAGCCAAACTGACACACTGATTGAAATTTTAGTTTTGTATTTCATTTCTTAAAAATTCAGATAATTTGTCTTTATTGAACTCATTCAACATTCAAAATGGCAGTGGAAAAAGTGAACCCTTAGAATTAATAACTGGTTGACCCCCCATTGGCAGCAATAACCTCAAGCAGGCGCTTCCTGTAGCTGTGGATCAGACCTGCACATTGTTGAGGAGTAATTTTAGCCCATTCTTCCTGGCCGAATGGCTTATGCTCTGTCATATTCTTTCGACGTCTCATTCAAGTCAAATTTGCGGGAATTGAACTGCCAACCTTCCGGTTATAGGACATCCACCTGCGCCACTGCGCCCCAACCGCACCACTTGTAAGTACTTAAACTCATTTTGGACAAAAGTGTTTTACCTCCTGAGCAATGTCTTGCCAGCTGAGCGGTATCTGCGCAGAGACCCTCTGCATTCTCTCTGCTCCAGTGTCTGCGGTCTCTGCAGGAGGGTACAGACGAGCCCAGAAGTCCACCACACCAACTATGGCCCCCTCAGAACCTTAGGTGCAGTGAAAAGATAAAAAGTGAAAGGTTTACCAGAGCTTAGTGTTTGCTCTTCCTTTGTACCTGTGATATTGACGTGCCCATGATGCTGCTCCCCTCTCTTCTCCATGGCGCTCATCAGTGTCATGTGTCCACTTCCATGTGTCACAAACTGGACTCCTCCTAAAGCTTGGTGCAGTTCAACTCGGACCACGGAGCCCTGAGCTCCCAGTCGGCTCAGATCGCCTGCTCTCAGAGCGTACCGGGACGTAAAGCCGTAATTGGGGTGGCTCCCTGACACCAGCGGAGTGGAGTGGACTTCAAAATTCAGCAGGCTGTATGTACAGAAGGTGACAATATCCCTGCCCCCCTCCACTAGTGGACGCAGACTGCCCAGACTTTGTAGTCCCGATGGGGTGAAGGTGGCGGCCTGAGTGGATGGATACCAGATCAAATGTAAATATGAAAAAGATAAAAGAACTGAAAGTACTGTATTTTTACTTTAAGGTGAATCTCCAGCAGTGACTCCCCAGCATTTAGCTGAGCAAAGATCAGGTCATCCTCGATGGGCGGGACCCCTCCCAGCTCTCCAGCAGGCCACGTGTACTGGATCGGAATGGTCCGCTTGTAGTTCCTGGGGCTGTAGGCCAACTCCTTCAGCTGGGCTGGAAGAAACAAATACCAAATAATGTCTTTAAATGGATTATTGAACCGATTTGACCCTTTTAATGTTGTTGAGAAGTTTAGGTCTTTCTGATTCTAAAGATGACTGACATTAGAGCCACCGCTGTGCACCAGACTGTTCACTCCTCCACAAGCTCAGGTGTGTAACTGTTGGAATGGTAGTCCTACAGTGGCATGCTTTTTGTTTTAAGTATTTAAAAAAATTCTTAAAGTGAAACCTGCTGCAGAACGGCTCAGCTTTCCTCTCTGTTGTAGGAACTGGATGTAAAGGAGCTCAAGTGGCTCCATCTACTTTTATGGAGGGTGGCACGGTGGCAGAGTGGTTAGCACTCCTGCCTCACAGCAACTGGGTTCGATTCCCAGCCAGGACAGGGCCTTTCTGTGTGGAGCGTGTGTTTTCCCCATGTCTGCCTCCGGGTGCTCCAGTTTTCCTTCCCAAGAAAAACATATACAATAGTCTCCCCCACGCACACACAGGGCCAGAACTTCCCTGAAAATGGGATTTGTAATCTCTGTGGGACTTTCCTGGGTAAATAAAGGTAAAATAATATATAAGATATTTAGATAAGATTTAGATATTTCTAATAAGATATTTCTTTTTTTTTTTTCATAACAGAGAAATGGGAAGATTCTATTTTGTGATTATACAATGTTAAAAACATGGCTTCAACTGATGTGTAAATATAGGTTGAAATAAAGATGTGTTAAGTTTTAATGGACTTTTTTGTTCATGTGATACAATCAAATGGATCTCAGAGCTACAGATTATTGTGGCCTCATCAAATGGAGATGATAGGCCTCTCATCAGAGTTACTGGTGGTACCTTGTAAAGTGTTGACCTGCAAAGTTCTTTTGGATAAAAGTTTGTCCTTCTCTGCCCCTCTCCTCCTGCTCTCCTCCCTCTCTCTCTCCATCCTCTCCATGACAATCTTTAACTCTTCCTGTTGGAGAAAAGGGTATCACATTGACAGTTTGAACACAGATGTGTCAGATCTGTAAAATGCACTGGACCTGCAGATCTTTTGTGATGTGATGCTCGAGCAGTAAAAGGTTTCTGGTTTTCTGTAATTCCAGCACAGTCTCAGCATGTGAGGCTTGAATATTCTGGAGCTCTGGACTGGACTCCTCCATCTTCCCATCAGCTGTGAGAAAGCCCAGCCCATCTTTGTTCTCCTGCTGCATCCTGAACGCCTGCAGGTCACAGTCTGTTACATACATCCTCCTTCAGTCTTTACTACAGAGCTGTAATATAATAGTACCTACTTTAATCTGAAAAAGTGTCTCGCTGAGCTCCTCAACGCTCAGGCCAAACCCCTACAAACAAAGACAAACAGAGGAATTGAACAGAAATAGGCTAAAACACTCCTTTTAACTCAATGTATTTCTTCATTCGATTTTTGGAACAAAATGGAAAGAGCAGTTTATTTTATCATTAATACTGAGAGCAAATAAACAAACAAACTGTCAAACAAACTTTCTCCATTTAATGGTTTGGTGTCTTACACCTTTTACCTTACAGCCACTAAACCCTCTTTGAGGCTGTGGAATGAGTCAGAATGATCAGGAGATTTTGTGCTGAAGGTTAATCTCTTGTTCCAAAAACAACCCATTGCTCTATATCATCCTTAAATGAATGAATGTTAAGTTAGCAGCTAACATTTTGTTTCATTTAGGTTTTTAAACTGACAGCTGCTGAGCGTTCCAGGCCACTGTTCTGAGGCTGACCTTGGAGACTGAGTCCAGTTTGTGCTGCAGAGTAGACACCTGCTCTTTGTACTGCTCCACTTCTTGCTGCAGCTTCTCTGCTCCGGTCGCACCAAACTCTACAACAAACAGAAACCAGCCCAGTTACACTCTGACTGTACAGTGAACAGGTGGACTCTGTTTTAACAGGACGTACCACTCTTGGCCTGCTGCTGCTGCTTAAACAGCTCCTTCTCCTGACTCAGTCTCTGGTTCTCCTCCTCCAGTATTCCTCTCTTCTCTCGCTCCATCTCCAGTACTTCCTTTAGTCTGGAGATTTCTGTTGCATACATGTCTTGGCCTTGTTCTTCCTTCTTGTCTTTCACCACTCTCTGTGGTTCCATCTGCTCATCCAGGTTGCTTTGGACTGATAAGGTTCTGAAACAGAGTAAGTGTTGACATGTTTCTGTGGAGGTTCTCAGTCGTCCAGGTCATCTTTAAGAAAAGGTTAAAGCAAAAGCATCTGGACTAGGTTTTCAGGGTGAAGCTGTTTCGTCTCTATTTCCCAGAGACTTTATTAATTCTAAGATCAAAAGGTAAGAGACCTAAGCTAGAAGGAGGGGTTTGACCTGAAACTAAACCTGAAGGGACCAGGCTGTTCTGGTCTCACAGTCGTTTGCTATGAAAAGGCAGTGTGACTCCTGATGTGAGAGTTGGTAAAGGCTCAGGTGAGTCAATCAAATCAAATCAAATCAATTATACTTTATTGTCCCAGCGGGAAATTTCTCTTAGGCGCAGTGCCACAGCAGCAGCAGAACATACAGTACACCGACCAACAACAAAAAGTACATATGTATATGTACTACATACAACAACATAAATAGAGCAACAGTACAGTAACCATCAATAATCTGTGCAAATACTGCATATATCGAATAAATAATTGCACTGACTCTAGGCAAAAGACATTCCAAAAAAAAAAAAACAGCTTAAACTAATCTACAGTAACAAATATGATAAAAAATAAATAAGTAATATTAAAAGGCCAACCCTGAGAACAGATTAGAATGTGCCAGAATATAAAGACAAGTAAATCAGCGCGCCTCCTTATTAAGCAGAGTAATGGGTGTAGGAATAAAGGAGAGCTTCAGTCGGTTAGTTTTCCATCTGTAAGCTCTGTACCGTCTGCCTGAGGGAAGAAGCTCATACTCGGTAAATAAAATGTGAGAGGGATCGTTAAGGATTTTGTGAGCCAGTCTGGACACAGTGCCTTCGTAGATAGACTGCAGAGAAGGCCTATCACTTTCATCGCTGTTTTAATGATGTTTTGAAGTTTGGATTTTTGTTGGACTGAGATAACACCAAACCTGCTTTCTAGAACTGCAGAGTAAAAGACCCACATGACTGCCCTGCTCACACCAAACAGCCTGAGCCGGCGGAGGAAGTGCAGTCTTTGGGCCAGTCGCCCACACAAAAAGTCCACATGTTCATTTATTTTCAGGTTACAATCCAGCAAAAAAAAACAAGAAGTGCTGACCTGCTCAATCACACTGTCACCGATTATAACAGGAGCATAATCTCTCACTGTTCTTTGGTCAAATATCATCTCTTTAGTCTTTTTTACATTAAAAACAAGATTGTGTTGGTCACACCAGATCTTAAAATGATCGATCTCACAGAAGGGCAGACATCTTTATACAGTAGGCTTACAATTACTGTATCGTCTGAGAACTTGATGACATGATTGTTGCACAGACGGCTTCTGCATCCATTTGGGTACAGTGTAAATAAGAAAGGAGAACTAACACAGCCCTGAGGAACACCTGTGTTAGAGTATTTGATTGGAAAGAGGACACCATTTACTCTAACATGCTGTTTTATTTATTTATTTTATACAGTATAGCGCTTTTCCACCTACTGTAGTAGGCACTCAAAGCGCTTTACATACATTGTCTGCCTGTTAAAAAAGAACAAAACCACTTGATGATAAAAGAGTTCACATGCAAATCAGACGCAGAAGTAGTACAGTGTTAAATGCTGACAAAAAAATCAACAAATAAGGCTTTAGCAGAAGCTTTAGGGTTTTCTACGTGTTTGTTGATGAGATGCATTAAAGTTGCAACGGCATCCTCCGTGCTCCGGTCCTGTCTATAGGACAGAGGATCCAAACTAGACTTAACATCAGTCTTAAGCATATTCACAATGATCTTTTCAAAGCATTTCAGTACCACAGATGTCAAGGCTACATGCCGGGATGATTACAGATTTCTTCCACAAAGCAGGGACACTAGTTCAATAAGGATTTTTGGAAAATTGGACACCAAGCAGCAGTCAGTTCAAAAGCACAAGTAAGATGGCGGGAAGGCCATCTGGTCCAGATGATTTTTTGTTGCAGACCTTACTAAAAACTGTGTGGACCTGTTTAGCATGGATAGTAGGACAACAAGAAGCAGCACTGGTGTATAAGTTGTCAAAAGACCCAGCACACTCTTGGGGAGGATTCATGGTCTCAAACCTGAGAAAGAAGTCATTGAGTTCATTAGCTCTCTCAGTGTCATTAGAGGTGGAGAGCTGGATCCTGCTAGGGTTCATATTAGTGATGCTTTTCATAGTGTCCCAAAGTGTCCATGGAGCTGAAACTGCTCTCGACAGCCTCTCAATGTTTAGCTCTAGCATTCCTTAGAGCAGCATTTAGCTCTCTCTGTTCCACAGCTAACGCTGTTTTGTCCTTGTTCCTAAAGGCCTGTCTCTTTTTGTTGATACAGATCTTAACTTCCTTTGTTATGTATGGCTTATTGTTTGGTTAGTGTACAATGTCTTTCTTAGGCACAATATTTTCTGTGCAGAAACAGATGTAATCCGTTATAGTCTCAGTTGCCTCATAGAGATCTTGATGAAAAATGCTCCAGTCTGTGCTATGGAAACACAAAGTCTTGATGGTGTCCTCAGTCCGTTGCAGCACAGTTTTGTGCTGGGGCCTGGTGGACTTGAGCACAGTTTTATAAGTGGGCAGCAGGTAAACAGTAGAATGATCTAAGTTTGGGAGAGGAGGAAGTGAATTTGCCTTCTAGGCATTTTTAATGTTACCGTAACACTTGTCCAGAATTAAGCTGTGCCTGGTTAAGCATTTGACAAACTGGTGAAATCCAGACAGTGCCACCTCTGGCTTACAGTGATTGAAGTCGCCGAGGATGAAGAGAGGAGCCCCTGGGGTACGCTGAAGGAGTGTATGAGAACAGTCAGCCAGTAGGTTAGCTGCTCTCTTAGCATAGGAACATATGTAGCACAGAGAATGATATTACCGACTAACAGTGTTAGGTGTTGTTGTTGTTTGAGTGAAACTGCTTTAATTTAGGTTTCAAAAAACTGTTACTAACTAGTAAATCTAGTAAATACTAGACAACACAAATCTGAGGCCACCTCCTCTGTTTAGAGATGGCTCTCTCAAACCATCTGGCCTCTCTGGCCAAAATTCAGACATTGAATGCCCTTTCTCTTTGAGGTGGAGGTGTCCGTATTTTGGCCAGAGAGGCCAGATGGTTCGAGAGAGGGGTGAAGGAAGCCATTTTTGTTAAAATGGAAAAGGCCCTCTTTGAACAGAGGAGGTGGTCTCAGATTCATGTTGTCTAGTATTTACTAGATTTACTAGTTAGTAACAGTTTTTTGCCTGGTTTCCTAGTATTTATAACAGTGTTTTGAAACCTACATCAAAACAACAACAACACCTGAACGGAACAGTGACACTAACGACTCACCTGAGCCTTTAACGACTCTCACATCAGGAGTCACACTGTCCTTTCATAGCTAACAACTATGAGACCAGAACAGCCTGGTCCAATCAGGTTTGGTTTCAGGGGTAACTCCTCCCTCTAGAGATATAAGCTCAGCTCTCTTACCAGTTGATCTCAGATATTGATAAAGTCTCTTGGAATTAGAGACAAAACGTCTTCACTTTGAAAACTGAATCCAGATTATTTTGCTTTAACCTTTTCTTGTATACTGACACACAAACAGAAAGAATGTATTCAAGTATGAAACTAGATCTATAACTTTCGATGGTCTCTCGTGTTACCTGTCGAGCAGAGTGTCGTAGTTCCCTTTAATGAGGTCCCTCTCTCCCTCCAGGTCAGATATTCTCTCCTTTAACTACACACAACACAAATCCTTCACAACTATAATACTCATACACCATCTTCACACAGTATTATTTAAGCCTAATACCAATGACAAGCAGAGCACCTTTATTAGATGTTTATTAGCCACTCATTCTTGACCTGTCAGTCATCCCCTTTGGTCACCATCACCTAAAGACTCTTTGGTCAGTTTGTGTCATGCCCTGTGTTAAGTTATTGTTTACATTTTGTCCTCTGCCCCTAATTTGTTCCAACTGTGTCTAGTTGGCTTCCCCATAAAGTCTGTGTGTTTACCCCAGTGTGAGCTTTCCAGCATTTCCTTTTTGTAGTTTCTTGGTATTTGGGGATTTTGCCTGTTTTTAGATACTTGCGTTTGGATTGTGATTTTGCACCTTTGCCTGGTTTTGTATTAAACTTTTCTTTACACAACCATCTGTTGGGGTCTGCTTTGTGAGCCATCTGTCCATATCTGATAGGGTTGCTCATGTGTAGCTATCACCTGGAACTATTGGGATGATTCCACTCTGCTTGAACTTTACTACACAAACTATAGCAGCCTCAGAGGGTCCAAACTCTAACAGATTCAATCTAAAGGTGTAATAAAGTTTGCATGTTAATTCTTTTCCAGATGAGGTGTTTGTTTATTTAAGAAAGACCCACACAGACTGAAGGTGAGGGACCTCTGCTGCCACTGAGCAAACAGTATTATACCAGTACCTGGTCCTCCAGTATCTGAGCTCTACCTTTTCCAATGTCTGCAGTGACAGAAGCGCAGAGGTCAGCTGTCCCTCCAGCTCCAGCGCCCTCTGCCTCTCCTGTTTCAGCTCCTCCACTTGCTGAAGGAGAGCCGTCTGACTCTGCTTCAGTGACCTCTGACCCTACACACGAGAGACTTGTAAACACGTCAGGTCTATGAACAGAATCAGTGTGATTATGAAAGAGCTGTTACCTCCTCCAACTGGTTCTCAAAAGCCTGGAGAGAAATGCAGAGATGATCAGTCTTTTATAACTACAGCGTACAGGTTTGAACAGAAAGCCCTTGTACCTCCTGCAAGTTGGAAAACCTCTCCTGTGTGACTCTGAGAGCGGTGGTCTTATCTGAGAGCTGCTTCTGGAGACGAATCAGATCCATGTTCTCTCTTATTGTTATTCTAAACACAAAGTAATACAAGAAATGCAATCAATTATTTGATATGGACATGATTTGTACTTCTAAGAGTACCATACGTTTTAGCTTAACTTGAGTAGATTTATGAAGAAGGAACGCTACTCTTACTCAGTTACTTTGTACTGCACTCAACCAGTTTTTTTTTTACCATTTATTTGACACATTCTGTGCTTTATTTTTGCCAGAGATCTACCACATGACGTGTTTAACCAATTACAAAAAGTCATGCATGTCATAACACAAACTGCGGCAACAAAGTGGTACGAACTCTTCACATGTATCAGACGGAATTAAAATGTAAAAAAGAAAAATGTTAGAGCCTGCTGTCTCTAATGTTGAAATTAAAGAGGATGAACAGGCCTTATGAACAAAGCATGTCTTTCTCACACACAGACCTACTAGGGATTGGTGTTAAAAGCCTAATGTTGTTTCTTGAACCTTCATTTGATATTTAATATTTTTATCTGATTACATTGTTTCTAAATAAATCAGACATTACAATCAAAAAATTACTCAGTACTTGAGTAGTCTTTTAACCAAATACTTTTTACTCTTACTTGAGTACAGTTTTAGGCTACTGTACCCACCTCTGTCTGTAAACTACATCCATCTATCATCTTCCGCTTATCCGGGGCTGGGTCGCTGGGGCAGCAGTCTAAACAGACGCCCAGACTTCCCACTCCCCAGACACTTCCGGGGGGGTACTGAGGCATTCCCAGGCATTCCCAGGCCAGCCAACAGACATAGTTCCACCTATGTGTCCTAGGTCTTCCCTAAATAGGTTAAAATAGGAACGTAGATTGTCCGGCAAATTGAGAGCTTTGCCTTCCCGCTCAGCTCCTTCTTCACCACGACAGACCAGTACATCAACTGCATTACTGAAGAAGTTGCACCGATACAACCTCCCGTTCCATCCTTCCCTCACTCGTGAACAAGACAATGAGATACTTAAACTCCTCCACTTGAGGCGGGGACTCTCCACCAACCTGAAGGGGACAAGCCACCCTTTTCTGACTGAGAACCATGGCCTCGGACTTGGAGGTGCTGATTCACATTCTGCTGCAAACTGTCCCAGTGCACACTGTAGGTCCTGGCTTGATGGAGCCAACAGAATAACACATCTGCAAGATGAGGCAAGATCCTGTGGTCCCCAAACCGGACTCCCTGCGGCCCCTGGCTGTGCCTAGAAATCTTGTCCATAAAGATAATGAACAGGACCAATGACAAAGGGCAGCCCTGCCGGAGTGCAACATGTACTGGGAACAAGCCTGACTTACTGCCTGCAATGCAAATCAATTTTCTGCTCCGGTCATACTGGAACTGGACAGCCTTTAGCAGAGGGACCCGGACCCCATACTCCCAGAGTACTCTCCACAGGGTGACCGCAAGGGACACAGATGCATGCCTTCTCCAGATCCACGAAACACATGTGGACTGGTTTGGCAAACTGCCATGAAACCTCCAGCAGCCAGCAGGAGAGAGTATAGACCTGGTCCAGTGTTCCACAACCGGGACAAAAAACGCATTGTTCCTACTGAATTCGCAGTGTGACTATCGGCCAAATTCTCCTCTCCAGTACCCTGGCATAGACTTTCCCAGGGAGGATGAGGAGTGTGATTCCCCTGTAGTTGGAAAACACCCACCGGTCCACCTTCTTGAAAAGATGGACCACCACCCCAGTCTGCAAGTCCAGAGGTACTGTCCTTAACGGCCACGTGATGTTGCAGAAGCATGTCAGCCAAGACAGCCCCACAAAATCCAGAAACTGCCACGAGAAGCTTCTTAATTACCTCAGTGACTTCAGCTTGGGCGATGGACGAGTCACCAACCCGCCACCTCCCACTGCGGGCAACTCCAGAGTAGTGGAGAGTCCAGCCTCTCTCTCTCTCGTTGAGTTCTAGAGACCAAGCTGTGTGTGAGCCTGACTATCTGTAGTCTGTATCGCTCAACCTCCCACACAAGCTCAGGCTCTTTCCCTCCCAGTGAGCTGACATTCTATGTCCCTAGCACCAGATTCTGTGTCCGGGATTGGGTTGTCGAGGCCCCCGCATTCAACTGCCGCCCAATCCACATTGCACTGGCCCCTTACAGTTCCTCCTAAAGGTGGTGGAGGACCCACGGGAGGTTGGCCCTGTGTTGCTCCTTCAGGCTGTGCCTGGCTGGGCCCCGTGGGGTAAGACCTGGCCACCAGGCGCTTAAAAACCTGCATACTTAAAAATAATAATAAAGTCTTTGCTTTCTGAAGTATTGCTGTCTATACCATCCATTCATTTAAAAACTCCATCTACTGGCACCTGCTAATTTGTAAAACGGCAAATAACTTCTTTTGATAATCTCGAATAATAGATTGTTTTAATGGCAATAGCCCTCAAATCTTGTAACTGACTGGTTGATAGTGTAATTGACTTGGTGGAAAAGGGGCAGGTAATAATTGGTTCTTGCCAATAAAACATACAGTAGCCTTTGATTGGACTTCTTGGCTTCCCAACGGTCCGTGCCCCCCTGGCAGTAGTTTGTCATACTGTCTGAATGAATCTGTTAAATCTGTGAGTATATTATGTATACTTAAAGTAGGCTATGTCAAAAAGCAAGCAGTTTAATAGGTTTGTCAAATGAAATGTACATGTGATACTTTACATTTTTACATTTGTTTGTGCATCTTCTTAAAAGTGCAAGTTAAATGTTACAAAAGAAAGAGAAAGATAAAGATAGAAAGTTAAACATTAGACTGGGAGTGCTTGTTCTACCACTGACTGTTTAGACTGCAGTATGCACCTGTGTTGTTCGGCCTGCGTCCTCCTCATGTTTCTGATGGTTTCCTCAAACTCTTTCTCCTTTTCTCTGTGTGTGTCCCGGAGCGTCTGCGCTGTCAACTCCAGCTCTGCGACCCTGACCTGCTCGCTTACACCGCTCCTGCTGCAAAGGGACAGTGAAAGATCATTCAGCTCGGAGAGAGGTGAAGTGATCACAGTGCACAACACCTACAGCCTGTCCCTGTCCACTCTGGTGTCGTCCAGCGACGGGCCGTAGTGAGGAGGAGCTGTCTGGGTCACCCTCCTCAACCCACCTTCTCCTTCCAGACTTTTGCCTATAACAATTACACAATGTAGAGTCAGTCCACTTTCCCAGCTCTCTCATTATTCATGCGGATGCAAACTGTGTCAGGGTGTTACCCAAAACAAACAATAACATGATTGTCAGAAAAGCCATAATGTCCAAATGGGCTGGAGGTGACGCCCCTCTGAAGTAGTAATTCTAGAGAAGTTAAGAAAATGGGAAGATGTTTTGAAGCAAATGGGCGCACGGCCATAATGTTTGTTTGTTCTGTGCTAAGTTTAAAAATCCTATAGAAAATGTCATTATTGGTGGACTGTAGTAATGTCTAAATGCATGTCTCCATAACCTCACCTTTGATCTCCAACACAACTGGGCCACATTAGCATTGGCCTTAAATTCTGAAGCTGATGTTTCCTGTGTGTTTGTGAATTTCAAATGTACACACCTTTACTGAACCTGTACGGTGTGGCTCCTCCCAGCTCCATAATGTGTTGTTTGGCCAAGCAGAGTTTGTTGTGCAGCACCTGCTTTTGGCTTTCGAGCATTGCCACACGGGCCTCGAGCTCCTGGATGGTGTCTTCCAGGTAACTAACGCCACTCGAACCAGGACGAGCTTGACGAGTTCGCACCAGCCTGGTGGACATCCTGGGGCAAAGGACGGGGTTTCAGCACTCATTTCTTAGGCATGAAGCAGTAATGTTTAATGTTTTGGTATTATACCTGCGTATTCTTTGTTCCTGTGTGCGAGTGTGTTGTTTGAGCACACTGTTTTCCTCCTGCAGCCGCAAACACAAGTCCTCCAGATGCTCCCGGGGAAACCGGAACACACGCTGTGGATCATCTAGAGGCAGAACAACAGAGAAAATCTGAAAACGGCATGTGACAAACCATAAATTAATAATATTTTTTCTGGACTTTCATTTAAAAAAAAAAAAAGGCCATTGCTGTAACTGGATTTTACCCTTTGTCTTTATGTAATGATGCTTCCTCAGGGATTTTCCATCTCGGAGTGTATCTACTGAAAGAACAGAGAAGAGACATGAACAAGCATGGGTATTTCCTCCTACCGCCCATGCATGTATAGGTCCATTGGCAACTCTAAAGTGTCCCTAGTGAATGACTGAGAGCGTGAATGGTTGTCTCTAAATGTCCACCTGCCTAAGTCCCAAAGTTGCTGGGATTGGCTCCAGTCACCCGTGACCCCTAACGGGACCAAGGGGAAGAAGAAAAAGAATGAATGAATAATTTCAGAGCAGCGCTGCCTTGTTTTTTGCCCCTTGACTTTAGTTTGAAATTGTAAAAGTTTGAAATAAGTCTGAGTCTGCACTTTTAGAGCCAGTGCAGGTCGCACCCACAGACCTGGCAGCGCCGGCATTAGGCCTCCTCTCATCAGCCCCACATCTTGGACCGGCAGATCCCCAGCGGTCTCATCCACCACTGGAGACATAGTGCCTCCTCTCAGGCAATCCCTGAGTGACTGGTCTTTATGCCCCAGTGCTGGTGTTTCAGGATCTAAATACAAACAGAAATGTGAAGGTGATATATTTTTCTAACAAACAAACTTTGATAATGCATGATTTATCTAAAGCCAGACTTTCAAATAACACAATGTGTGGGTGTAAAATACAAATAATGTCTTCCAGGGCAGTAATACTTCCATCTCCATAACAGGAAACGTACCTGAAAACCTTGAACACCATATTTGTTATCTGGTTTTATCACAAAAAAAAAAAAAACCTCTATGAATTGAAGCTTTAAACTATCACGCTGTAAAATAATGTAACATGTTCTTACCTTCAGTGGCAGGTGGCTATTGCTCCTGAGAGTAATGGCTCTGCTCCAGCTTGGGCTCGTAATGTTTAGAGTGTCTCTGCCTTGGGCTTAAAAGACATCCGTTTTAATCCTGTTTCATCCCGCCGTCTTCTACCCCTGCCACTTATACAGTGGCAAGAAAAAGTATGTGAACCTTTTGCAATTTTATGGTTTTCTGAATAAATGTGTTTTAAAATGTGATCAGATCTTCATCTAAGTCAAGGATATTGACAAACATAATGTGTCTAAAAATAATTACACAAAGAAATTCTAATCATTCATGTCTTTATTGAACACACTTATTCAACATTCAAAATGTCAGTGAAAAAAGTAACTGGTTGACACGTATTTGGCTCTGACTTGGCTGCTCCAAAAGGTGGATTTTGTTTTTCTGAATTCTGTTGTGGACTGTGCTCCGGTGTTTTGGGTTGTTGTCCTGTTGCATTTCTACACAGTTTCAGCTGAGGTACAAACATCCTTACTTTATCCTGAAGAATTGTCTAACTTACTTGGGAATTTATTTTCTCCTCAATGATTGCAAGCTGGTCCAGTCATGATGCAGCAAAGCAGGCCCAAATCATTTCCTTTACCATACGTTACAGTTGTAGTGATGTTTTTATAATGATTTTTAAAAAAAATATATATAGCGGTGATATGCTGTGCTCTTTCTACACCAGATGTGGCACTGTGTGATTTTTTCAAATAGTTCAATCTTAGTTTCATCAGTCCACAAAACATTTTGCCAATACCACTGTGGAGTGTAAATGTGCTCTTTTGCAAATTTCAGGGGTTCAAATCTTTGGCTGTCATTTGGGGTTGTTGACATAAAAGATCAGAATTTATTTGTGAAATTATTTTTGGACACAATATGTTTGTCAATACCCTCTACTTAGATGAAGATCAGATCACATTTGAAGACAAATTTATTTGGAAAACCATGAAATTTCAAAAAGTTCACATACTTTTTCTTGCTACTGTAGCTCTCACAATATTATTGGCATTCATTCAAAAAAACGTTACCTGCACAGACTGTGTAAATATGTGCACATATTTTGCAGCATGCTTGAGAGTACAGTCAGTCTATTGTAAATTGTTCCATCTGTCTGAATGTAATCTGCCTCAATGCCCCATCTGCTCCAGGGCTAATCTCATCTGTGCAGTAATCAGATTAGCAGCACTGTGCAGTCAGTCAGTGTGTGTTTGAGTTTGTTTGTGTGTATATATATATATATATATATATATATATATATATATATATATATATATATATATATATATATATATATTGCTAAGCTGTTGTGATTGGCTGACCTTTATTTTGTCATTTACTACAGTGCAGTTTGATTTAATAATGTCCAAATTGTTGGAAAACATAGACATTTCTAAATAAGTGTGTCTTTTGTGCGTATTTTTTTTTTATTTGATCATAACCTGGCTTCAGAACAGAGCATAAAGTCCAGAGAGGTTCATGAACGCAGAGTTTGTGATAATACACAAAGCACTGGGATACATTGTGTCCACTGTCCAGGCAGTAAAGGGTTGAAGAGGGAGCCCTCCTGTAATGAAAATGTTGGGCAGGGTTTGTGTCTATAATAGAACAGATGTTCAAAATGAGGAGTAAAAGACTTTCTCATCAATACATATGCCTAAATATTTGTAATATGATGCTCAATTACTTATCCTTCAGAGGTCTGAATGCCAACATGTTCTACAATGTGAGCATGTTCTAATTATGATGAAATAACATACCATTCAGCCCTAGTTCTACATACTGTATATTCTGTTATATTATAACGTTGTCTAAATCCCCGCTTTCACTGCCAGGACGAATTATTAATGGTGATTTGTTACTTCCTCCACTGCTGCTCATCTCTGGGTTGAAAAATGGAAACATGGCCTCAGTGAATTTGGACTGTGTGAAGGAATAGATGTGAGTCTTGGCGTCGGCATCAAAGAAAGATATAGTTCCGTCTTCATAATCTAAAAACACTGCAATAACGTGCGGTTTGTGGGGAAGGCAGAGCAGCTGGGCCTCTCGTGCACACGCACGGTACTCACTGCCCTTCCTCAGACACACTGTCCAGTAGCCATCCTCCGGGCTCAGGGTCACCACGCCCTTCCTCATCACTGACTCTCGAGCGACTCCTAAGTCCCACGCCGCCTTGTCACCCACCTCCACCTCCCAGTAGTGCCTCCCGTAGGTAAAGCCCTGCACAACCAAACACAACACTTACTTTTCACTCAAAAATCCCACAGACACAGAGAGGCCTACTGAAGAGCACAGACCCTGTCGGCCAGAACGCATGGGGCTGTGTCAAAACGCTCAGGCAGGTCCTCCAGGTTCTGCTCAACATCTCCATCCCAGACCTGCCTCCTATCCTCTGACAGCACCAGCCACGAGTTTGCTGTTCTCTGGTCCAGATAAATCTCCCCTGAGAGAGAAGTATAAGTATTGTGAATGTGTGACTTCAGAAACCCTTGTCCCTCTCAAAGCTTTTTGATTATATACTAATATACTAATACTGTAAATAAATACGTTTAAATGTACAGTATGTGTCGTGTGTTTTACCTTTATACTGCTTCATCTTCTCATATTCTGAAAATAAAAAAGAAAGGCTGACTGAAATAATAGCATCCATAACATCCAGCATAACAACAGTAATTTATATTATTCCATGATAAAAAAGATAATAACCACTACTTAATAAAAGGTGTGTGGAAACTTGCCTTGGTTAGACAGTTGTCTCAGAGCTAAATGCAGCTGCTGCTCGAGGCCGGCCACAGTTCTCCTGACAGCTCCCAAACATGTGTCTGAATGAACAACCATTTTAGAGCTGTGTGTTGGGGGAGGAGCACTCAGAGCAGGGAACCGCTGTGGAAAAACATCCGACGTGAGGAACATATCATTTAGGCAAAATAATCCATGATACAAGCTTCAAACACATTTAAAAGTTATACATTACTACTTTAACTACATAACTATGGAGGAAAGCCATGTAACATTTAGGTTGTGCCCTCTCGTGCTTTAACTTGGTGACTGCGGACCTGCACCACATGGAGGTGGTCTTCAGTGTGAGACAGCTGCTCCATCTCCTGCCTCTTCCTCCTCAGCTCACTGATCTCCAGCTCTAGTTCTGTGATCAGCCTTTCAGCCCTTTGCTCTGCGGTTTCCTGTTTTCTATGAATCACATCCAACAGCTCACTCCGGATTCTTTCCATGTAACTGAACAGAGCCGAGAAGATCTCCATGCTCTGCTCAATGTCCTTTTGAGTATGTTCCTGGTGAAGTAAAACATAAGCTCTATAGGAGTTATAACACTTACATATAGTGGCAAAAAGTATGTGAACCTTTTGGAATTTCATGGTTTTGTGAATAAATTTGACTTAAAATGTGATCTCATCTTCATCTAAGTCAAGGATATTGACAAACATAATGTGTCAAAAAATAATTACACAAAGAAAATGCTGATCTTTAATGTCTTTATTGAACACACTCATTCAACACTCAAAAAGGCAGTGGAAAAAGTAAGTGAACTCTTAGAATTAATACCTGGTTGACCCCCCCTTGGCAGCAATAACCTCAACCAGGCACCTCCTGTAGCTGTGGATTAGACCTGCACATTGTTGAGGAGGAAGTTTAGCCCATTCTTCTTGGCAGAATGGCTTTAGCTCTGTCACATTCTTTGGACGTCTCATGTTTATGGCCCTCTTTAAGTCAATCCATATAATCTCTATTGGGTTGAAGTCTGGGCTCTGAATTAGTTTTGTCAGTGTCAGCTGACTTACATACATCCTAACTTTATCCTGAAGAATTGTCTGATATCCTTGTGAATTCATCTTCCTCTCAATGATTGAAGCTGGCCAGGCCCTGATGCAGCAAAACAGGCCCAAATCATGGCGTTTCCTCCACCAGACTTTACAGTTGGGATGATGATGTTTCCATGATGATATGCCAAATGTAGTGCTGTGTGTTTTTTCCAAATAGTTCAATCTTAGTTTTATCAGCAACATTTTGCCAATACCGCTGTGGAGTGTCAATGTGCTCTTTTGCAAATTTCAGGGGTTCAAATCTTTGGCGTGCAGCGATGTTCTTTTTAGTAAACAGTGGCTTCCTTCGTGGTGTCCTGCCATGGATATCCTGCTTGTTCTTTGTAGACTCATGAACAGAGGTGTGAGCCAGTTCCAATGATGCCTTCAAATCTAAGGCTGTCATTCAGGTTTTTTTTTTTTTTACCTCATTGATGAGTCTTTGTTGTGCTCTTGGTGTCATTTTGACCTTGCGGGACCTTGAGGAACTGTTGCAACCTCTGAGTAGCAACAGTCCCAAAGCGTTTCCATTTGTAGAATGTTTGCCTGACTGTAGATTGGTGGATTTCTAAAGTCTTTGAAATAACTTGTTAATTCTTTCCAGCTTTATGTAAAGCAACAATTCTTGATCGTGGCTCCTCTGAAAGCTCTTTTTGACGAGGCATGGCTCACATAAGCGTGTTCTTCTTGTGCAGAGCAAACTCAAAACGTTTGAAGGGTTTTTATCAGTCAAAGTAGCTGTAGTCCACACCTCCAAACGTATTATCTTAATCAGACTCCAGGTGTGCTAAAACCTGACTCCAATTACTGTAGCTTTTTTTGAGGTCATTAACTCAAGGGTTCTCTTTGTTTTTCAACAAGCACTGGAAGGTTTTTTGGTTGTTCTCAATGAAGACATGAAAGATCAGAATTTCTTTGTGTAATTATTTTTGGACACATTATGTTTGTCAATACCCTTGACTTAGATGAAGATCTGATCACATTTTAAGACAAATTTATTCAGTAAACCATGAGATTTCAAAAGGTTCACATACTTTTTCTTGCCGCTGTATATACTGATGAGAGGAAGAGGACAGACTGAGTCCAGAGAGAAGACAGACTGAGTCCAGAGAGAGAGGACAGAATGAGTCCAGTGTGAGAGGACACACTGAGTCCAGAGTGAGAGGACAGACTGAGTCCAGAGAGAGGACAGACTGAGTCCAGAGAGAGTACAGTCTGAGTCCAGAGAGAGTACAGACTGAGTCCAGAGAGAGGACAGACTGAGTCCAGAGAGAGGACAGACTGAGTCCAGAGAGAGTACAGACTGAGTCCAGAGAGAGGACAGACTGAGTCCAGAGAGAGAGGAATGAATGAGTCCAGAGAGAGTACAGACTGAGTCCAGAGAGAGTACAGACTGAGTCCAGAGAGAGGACAGACTGAGTCCAGAGAGAGAGGAATGAATGAGTCCAGAGAGAGTACAGACTGAATCCAGAGAGAGTACAGACTGAGTCCAGAGAGAGGACAGAATGACTCCAGAGAGAGTACAGACTGAGTCCAGAGAGAGGACAGACTGAGTCCAGAGAGAGGACAGAATGAGTCCAGAGAAGGGACAGACTGAGTCCAGAGAGAGGACAGACTGAATCCAGAGAGAGAGGAATGAATGAGTCCAGAGAGAGGACAGACTGAGTCCAGAGAGAGGACAGACTGAGTCCAGAGAGAGTACAGTCTGAGTCCAGAGAGAGGACAGACTGAGTCCAGAGAAAAGACAGACTGGGTCCAGAGAGAGAGGAATGAATGAGTCCAGAGAGAGTACAGACTGAGTCCAGAGAAAAGACAGACTGGGTCCAGAGAGAGAGGACAGACTGAGTCCAGAGAGAGAGGAATGAATGAGTCCAGAGAGAGTACAGACTGAATCCAGAGAGAGTACAGACTGAGTCCAGAGAGAGGACAGACTGAGTCCAGAGAGAGAGGAATGAATGAGTCCAGAGAGGGTACAGTCTGAGTCCAGAGAGAGGACAGACTGAGTCCAGAGAGAGTACAGACTGAGTCCAGAGAGAGTACAGACTGAGTCCAGAGAGAGTACAGACTGAGTCCAGAGAGAGGACAGACTGAGTCCAGAGAGAGAGGAATGAATGAGTCCAGAGAGAGTACAGACTGAATCCAGAGAGAGTACAGACTGAGTCCAGAGAGAGGACAGAATGAGTCCAGAGAGAGTACAGACTGAGTCCAGAGAGAGGACAGACTGAGTCCAGAGAGAGGACAGAATGAGTCCAGAGAAGGGACAGACTGAGTCCAGAGAGAGGACAGATTGAATCCAGAGAGAGAGGAATGAATGAGTCCAGAGAGAGTACAGACTGAGTCCAGAGAGAGGACAGACTGAGTCCAGAGAGAGGACAGACTGAGTCCAGAGAGAGTACAGTCTGAGTCCAGAGAGAGGACAGACTGAGTCCAGAGAAAAGACAGACTGGGTCCAGAGAGAGAGGAATGAATGAGTCCAGAGAGAGTACAGACTGAGTCCAGAGAAAAGACAGACTGGGTCCAGAGAGAGAGGACAGACTGAGTCCAGAGAAGGGACAGACTGAGTCCAGAGAAGGGACAGACTGAGTCCAGAGAGAGGACAGACTGAATCCAGAGAGAGAGGAATGAATGAGTCCAGAGAGAGTACAGTCTGAGTCCAGAGAGAGTACAGACTGAGTCCAGAGAGAGTACAGACTGAGTCCAGAGAGAGGACAGACTGAGTCCAGAGAGAGAGGAATGAATGAGTCCAGAGAGGGTACAGACTGAATCCAGAGAGAGTACAGACTGAGTCCAGAGAGAGGACAGACTGAGTCCAGAGAGAGAGGAATGAATGAGTCCAGAGAGGGTACAGTCTGAGTCCAGAGAGAGGACAGACTGAGTCCAGAGAGAGTACAGACTGAGTCCAGAGAGAGTACAGACTGAGTCCAGAGAGAGGACAGACTGAGTCCAGAGAGAGAGGAATGAATGAGTCCAGAGAGAGTACAGACTGAATCCAGAGAGAGTACAGACTGAGTCCAGAGAGAGGACAGAATGAGTCCAGAGAGAGTACAGACTGAGTCTAGAGAGAGGACAGACTGAGTCCAGAGAGAGGACAGAATGAGTCCAGAGAAGGGACAGACTGAGTCCAGAGAGAGGACAGACTGAATCCAGAGAGAGAGGAATGAATGAGTCCAGAGAGAGTACAGACTGAGTCCAGCGAGAGGACAGACTGAGTCCAGAGAGAGGACAGACTGAGTCCAGAGAGAGTACAGACTGAGTCCAGAGAGAGGACAGACTGAGTCCAGAGAGAGAGGAATGAATGAGACCAGAGAGAGGACAGACTGAGTCCAGAGAAAAGACAGACTGGGTCCAGAGAGAGAGGACAGACTGAGTCCAGAGAAGGGACAGACTGAGTCCAGAGAGAGTACAGTCTGAGTCCAGAGAGAGGACAGACTGAGTCCAGAGAAGGGACAGACTGAGTCCAGAGAGAGGACAGACTGAATCCAGAGAGAGAGGAATGAATGAGTCCAGAGAGAGTACAGACTGAGTCCAGAGAGAGGACAGACTGAGTCCAGAGAAGGGACAGACTGAGTCCAGAGAGAGGACAGACTGAATCCAGAGAGAGAGGAATGAATGAGTCCAGAGAGAGTACAGTCTGAGTCCAGAGAGAGTACAGACTGAGTCCAGAGAGAGTACAGTCTGAGTCCAGAGAGAGGACAGACTGAGTCCAGAGAGAGTACAGACTGAGTCCAGAGAGAGTACAGACTGAGTCCAGAGAGAGGACAGACTGAGTCCAGAGAGAGTACAGACTGAGTCCAGAGAGAGGACAGACTGAGTCCAGAGAGAGTACAGTCTGAGTCCAGAGAGAGGACAGACTGAGTCCAGAGAGAGAGGAATGAATGAGACCAGAGAGAGGACAGACTGAGTCCAGAGAAAAGACAGACTGGGTCCAGAGAGAGAGGACAGTCTGAGTCCAGAGAAGGGACAGACTGAGTCCAGAGAGAGTACAGTCTGAGTCCAGAGAGAGGACAGACTGAGTCCAGAGAAGGGACAGACTGAGTCCAGAGAGAGGACAGACTGAATCCAGAGAGAGAGGAATGAATGAGTCCAGAGAGAGTACAGACTGAGTCCAGAGAGAGGACAGACTGAGTCCAGAGAAGGGACAGACTGAGTCCAGAGAGAGGACAGACTGAATCCAGAGAGAGAGTACAGACTGAGTCCAGAGAGAGTACAGACTGAGTCCAGAGAGAGGACAGACTGAGTCTAGACAGAGAGGAATGAATGAGTCCAGAGAGAGTACAGACTGAATCCAGAGAGAGTACAGACTGAGTCCAGAGAGAGGACAGAATGAGTCCAGAGACGGGACAGACTGAGTCCAGAGAGAGTACAGTCTGAGTCTAGAGAGAGAGGAATGAATGAGTCCAGAGAGAGTACAGACTGAGTCCAGAGAGAGGACAGAATGAGTCCAGAGAGAGGACAAACTGAGTCCAGAGAGAGGACAGAGTCCAGAGTGAGAGGAATTAATGAGTCCAGAGAGAACAGACTTTCCAGAGAGATAGGACAGACGAGAGGTAGGGTGCACTCACTTTGCTGAGCTTGATACTGTTTTTGATCTCCTCAACCTTTTGAAACCTGTCCTGGATCATCTGCGTAAACTCTTCTTGGGTCTGTTTTATCTGAGCCTGTTTAAAGAAGTCAGAACATGTCATTCACTTTCCAGTCGAAGGTTTTAATCACAGAGCTCATGAGAAGGGACACCACCTTAATTTCCTGACTCTGGCGCTCCACTGGCACCACGTGGTGGGAGCGGTGGTCCATCTCTGTGCACAGGACACACACGCAGCGCTGGTCGCTCTTGCAGAACAGCTCCAAGAGCCTCTGGTGCCTCTTACAGATGCGTTGCTCCAACATGGCCACCGGGTCCATCAGCTTGTGGAACCTCAGCGTGGCCACTCTGTTGTGTGGCTCCAGGTGACTCTTGCAGTAGGAGGTCAGGCACACGAGGCACGACTTAAGGGCCTGGGTTTGTTTCCCGATGCATACGTCACACATTATAGTTTGATCTTTGAGTGACGTTACGTTGTTTGGTTTTCTGGCTCGGATCTGCTCTGACATCTCCTTGGCAAAAGTGTTTTCACAAAGTTCAGGCCGGCCTTCGAATAGAGCTTGACATTTGGGACATCTGATGACATGGCGTTTGTCCCAGTGGGATGTGATGCAGGAGAAGCAGAAGCTGTGTCCGCACGGGATGGAGACGGGATCACAGAAGTTGTCCTGACAGAGAGAGCACTGGAACTGCACTTCTGACAGGAACACACTGGGGGAAGCCATGTCCTGTAGAAAATACATTTTAAATTATTATTTTGCACTTAGTTAATATTATATTAAAAAGGGTGTGTACACAACATTCCCAAGATTCAAACAAGAACAAAGTCCAGCCATGTGGTCTCATAAATTACAACTCTATATTGTGCAATTCTCTTTCAAAGTCAAATAGTCTTGCATTGTTCAGATCTCTTCCGACAAATACATAGTTTTGAAAATATTACTGTTTTCTGGCACAAGACAAAGAAAATTACGGAAAGCTAAATGATCTGGTGTGGGTCCTACCTTGTTGAGTAAAAAGGTGAGCTCTGAGGCAGTACTGCAAACTGCAGCACCAGTTGTGAGACTAAACCCCTCCCTGCATTGTTATTGCTGTCAGAAAGGACTTTGTTTTGTGGCTCTGTGGTTTCACTCAAGATTAGCAGCACGCACCGGCCTTGTGATGTGGTTGGCTTGTAAAAAAAAACACAATTGTAATCCAATGTAAGAACTGAAAACAAGTCTCTTCATTTCAAGTGGAACGATTTCAAATCAAATAACACAACAATGGCAAGAACTTCGGTAAATGCCCAGGGCAATAAGGCTGTTTTGTGAGTGGTTTCCATTTACTGACAATTGAAAATATTAGTTGATATTGTTGGTGCAGTATATGCCATTTATTTTCATTGTAAACACAGTAGTGGTTATTGTAGAAAGTATAAGATGGGGATTATATGATTTATGCAAGCTTGCTACTAAGAAATAATAACTCAATAATGATATGCAGGTTTTTTTTGTACATTTTTGTATTGAACCATTAGTTTTGGGATTTTGTTGTGCTTATTATTCTCCTTCTTAAACTTGTCAAAATAATATTTGTAACAACACCCTCCATTGGCATTTAATCCCTCGTACATCACATCTAATCTTAAATCTGTTACTACTAAGTATTACAAATAGAAACAGCATCATTCAAATAAATAAGTGCACTTCCTTAGGACAAGGCTTCAGACTCACCTTTCCTCTCTTTACTAGTGTCACAGCTCTGTTCATTTCATTGACACGTCAGTTGATAGCTGATGTTGGAAAGAACTTTGAGACGGTTTTATGGAACGTTTTGTAAAGCGCCATGAGTGACTAGTAGGTGTAAACGCGTTCTGTTAATAAGCTCTTTTGTAAATGTATCTTTCTGTCACTTTCTGCTCGCTCTTATGAGCTCATTTTACAACAATAGAATATCACAGTATTACAATATTGCCATTATCATAGCTTCTAAAAAACGGTTATCGTCCCATGCCAAGTTGTGATTCTTCTTCTTGTTGTAAGAAATTCTCACACAAAAAGGGAAAATCACTGACATTCTTTTACTATTACATAAACTATGGACTCACACAAACACGGGCAATAAAGAGGGCAATGTAGAGGGCAATAAAATCTGCCCTCTACAACTTTGCAATTTGTCTGGAAATGTGCCTTATCAAATCTCTCACTGTTTATTAGTAATAATAATTGTGTAGTGTTATACTTGGACTGGACTTAGACTGGACTTAAATTACTGGACATGATATGAAATCTTAAAAATTTAAATAGGAGCAGTATGTGAGTATAAGTTCCTCCCATTACAACCTGACACTCGGATGCTTACATTTTATAATTCAAACTGAATGTGCAAAAATGATTTAATTTCAGACTGCAATAAATTTATCCTGCTATCCATCACAATTACAACTCTATGGGAAAGAAGAGTCTAATTAAATTGTAGTTTGAACTGGAGGGCAGTGTGAGGCGGTATTTTTTTTTAAAATTAAGTTTATTTCAAACATTTCAAACAATTAAAATATACATTTATATGAAATAATATAAATAATAATGACCAAGAGCATGCTACTGCCCGACGGGTGACGTACCTGGGGCTGGACTTGGATGCACAAGCCATGCGCGCTCTACTCTCCATGAAGAGACAAGGAGGCTGGCCCAGAGGCGCTGGTTTGGTCTTCTCCAACTGCACCCCACGTCTGCCTGTCCCCTGTGGCGCAGTCAGACTTGGAGTTTTGGCTCATCCTGGGTCGTCTCCACCTGGGGGTGCGCTTGGGCTGCATCCCACACTACACTGAACGATTCACGGACACTTCGCTCACCGGATGGGGCGATACTCTCTGCCGATCTGGGCACATTTGGCCTCTCTCCGGGAACATCATTCAATTGCAAGTGAGTTCTCAAGTGCAGAGAATGCACAGTGCCCACTCTGGGTCTCCTCTATGCCTTCCCGCTGCAGCGCCTCCTGACACCTCTGCTTCACAGAAGGAGGACACAGGACCTGCACATTCTTGTGTTGGCCCTGGATACCGTGGGTGCCATGTGGTACCCAAACCTAGTGCAGATGGCAGTGATGGACCCTTGGCCCCTCCCCGATCAGTCCGACACGTTTTTGTTCTTACGGGGCTTTCGGACGCTTCTTTCATCCTTCCCCAAGGATGGTACTAAGATACTTTAACATCCACCTTGGAAAGCCACAGGCTGCTAACTTCAATAACCTAACTGATTAATTTGACCTCAAGCGGGTCTCCACATCAGCAACCCACAAGTCTGGTAACCAACTAGATCGTATCTACAGTATTGTTTAAAATAATTCAAGAGCGGCCATTCCACCAAAACTGCACTGGTAACATCCAAGTCATCTGTACTCATCTTACTTGATCTGTCTGCTGCCTTTGACACTGTTAATCACCACATCCTCCTGTCTTCTCTCAGGGCGATGGGTGTCTCTGGAATGGCGTTACAATGGTTCTAGTCTTACCTCTCGCATAGGTCATTCAGAGTATCCTGGAGAAACGAGGTCTCTGAGTCCCAACATCTCAATACAGGGGTGCAGCAGGGTTCAGTGCTTGAACCGCTTTTCTTTTCCATATACATAACATCCCTTGGCTCTGTCATTCAGAAGCATACCTTTTCCTATCACTGCAGATGACACTCAACTCAACTTGTCATTTCAACCTGACGATCCAACAGTCTCTGCTCGCATCTTGGCATGCCTGAGTGACATCTCACGCTGGATGAAGGACCATCACCTGCAGCTGAACCTTGCAAAAACAGAACTGCTTGTGATTCCGGCCAATCCAAAGACCCACCACAACCTCTCCATTCAACTAGGCCCATCAACCATTACACCGTCCAGCACTGCCAGAAATCTACCAGATCCTACCAGATCCTTGCGCTCTGCAAATGAACAACGTCTGGTGGTACCATCCCAAAAAGGAACAAAAAATCACTCTCACATACTTTCTCTTGATCTGTTCCACATTGGTGGAATGATCTACCTGCTGCTACAAGATCAGTAGATTCTGTAGCCATCTTTAAAAAACACCTGAAAACACATCTCTTCCTTTCTATCTATTCCTTTTCTTCAAACAAAAAATAATAATAATTAAAGCCGCAAGCGGCGATAAAGGCCCTCGCCTCCCTTGAGACCGCGGGGACACATGCACTCGGAGGATTTCATTTCGTGCTTTAAAGCGTAAACTTCACGGTAATGTCAAATAACCGGGCCTGTGCTACTGCTTGGGCCTGCTACACCACCTTGTAACCTAACTTTAGAGTTAAAGGTCTCCACAATCTCTGGTTTTCCTGGGAGCTGTCTGAACCTTTGGAAATAATAGATTATGCTTGGGCTAAGGCGAGAAAAACAAAGTACTGGCTGGAGATTTGAGATGACTCAGGAATCGCTGCACCCCCCTGTTTAAAAAGACAAAATGTAAATATAACTTGTCTAAAAGTACAAGGTTACAAGTTCCAAAGGATTCTGAGGAGTTTTCTAAGACTCTAGCCTTGGCTCTGGAGGGGCCTCCTCTAAAGGAAGGATCCTGGCAATTGGGAAATGGCATTTATTTCCCAATAGTTGCCTCTTCACAGACTCATTACGACCACAGCCACAAATCTATCAAAAAACAAATTGATAACTTTTTTTTGCACACGTGTCTAGATGATACTCACCAAATTTGGAGCTGTTTAGATGAAAAGCCTTTAGACACAAGGGGTGCAATTTAGGTGGTCACGCATTCCACCCAACATAGTAGATTTCCTGTTGAGTTTACGATATGGCTGTAATACATTTTTCTGTTCGCCCTGAGGTGTCCTATGGATGTACCAAGTTTAATTTTTCTACGTTGGAAAAAAGTTACTTTCACTTTCCATAGGCCCAATGTATTTTGACTTTTGTAGGGTCGCCACTGAGTCATTTTTCATATTTTTTTAGTGACTTCAAATACATAAATTTTTCGAGCTTGAAGTCTGGGACCAATAAAAATGACTTTTAGTTGCACGTTTACTGGGTCAAATTGAGGATCATTTTACAGAAAAATTATAATAAAAAATTAAAGCCGCAAGCGGCGATAAAGGCCCTCGCCTCCCTTGAGACATGGGGACACATGCACTCGGAGGAGTGCATTTCAGCTTTAAAGCGTAAACTTCACGGTAAAAGGTAAGAAGTTTTCTAAGACTCTAGCCTTGGCTCTGGAGGGGCCTCCTCTAAATGAAGGATCCTGGCAATTGGGAAATGGCATTTATTTCCCAAAGAAATGGCTGCCTCTTCACAGATTCATTACGGCCACAGCCACAAATGTATCAAAAACAAATTGATAACTTTTTGGCACATGTGTCTAGATGATACTCACCAAATTTGGAGCTGTTTAGATGAAAAGCCTTTAGCACAAGGGGTGAGATTTAGGTGGTCACGCATTCCACCCAACATAGTAGATTTCCTGTTGAGTTTACGGTATGGCTGTAATAAACTTTTCTGTTTGACCTGAGGTGTCCTATGGATGTACCAAGTTTTGTATTTCTACAATGGAAAAATTTACTTTCATTTTCCATAGGCCCAATGTATTTTGACTATTCTAGGGGTCGCCACTGAGTCATTTTTCGTATTTTTTTTTCGGGGACTTCAAATACATAAATTTTTTGCCCGGCTTGAAGTCTGGGACCAATAAAATTTACTTTTAGTTCCACGTTTACTGGGTTAAATTGAGGATCATTTTGCAGAAAAAATATGATAAAAAAAAAATATACCGAATTATAATAAAAAAAAATATAACTCGAGCAAAAAAGTCTAGAAAAACGCTTGTCTATTTTACATACATGTGTTTAGCTCATTTTGCCCAAGTTTGGTGTCTGTGGAATGAAGCAGCTATTTTCTGTGTTCTTTTAAAAAAGAGGTGTCTTTTAAGTCGGTTCACATTTTCAATTCAAAATGGCCGCCTTCCCGTGTGTGATAAGGTGTGGTCCCCTTTGGCTTTTTTGTTCATAAGCCCATACTGGATGTGTGTACCAAGGTTCATTTGCCTACGACAAACTAAAAATTTTCCCTTCCCATTGACTTTTTCCACATATTTGGGACGTTGCTATAGCAACACATTTATAGATAGGGGGTGGTTGTCATTGGCTTTTATGCTCGTCATGACATAAGAGATGTGTGTACCAAATTTTATGTCTCTATGACAAACTAAATTCTTGGGTCCCATTATAAGTTTGTAGGGGGCGCTGGAGAGCCATTTCTAAAGATAACCCTTTTATTTACATATTTTTGTGTTCAGGTCATGAATGTGCACAAACGCCTTTTTGGGTCCAACACGATCCGAGAAGGCGTTTGAGAGTAAGAGACATTTTATTTTCAAAAAAATGGCCACCTCGTTACAGGCTTGCCACACCCACACCGGATAAGATATCAACAATAAAGTCACAAATTTGGTTGGCACACGTGTCTAGATGATACTCACCAAATTTGGGGCCATTTAGATTAAAACACAAGGATTTCCATCTTTTGCGAAAGGGTGCGATTTTAGTGGCAGCGCGTTTCACCCACATGGCAGACTTCCTGTTAAGTTTAGGGTGTGGCTGTCATAGACTTTTCTGTTTGCCCTGAAGTGTTCTATGGATGTACCAAGTTTTATTTTTCTACATTGGAAAAAAGTTACTTTCACTTTCCATAGGCCCAATGTATTTTGACTTTTCTAGGGGTCGCCACTGAGTAATTATTTATTTATTTTTTTTGGGAACTTAAAATACATAAATTTTTCGCCGGGCTTGAAGTCTGGGACCAATAGAAATGACTTTTAGTTGTTCGTTTACTGGGTTAAATTGAGGATCATTTTGCAGAAAAATTATAATAAAAAATATATACCGAATTATAATAAAAAAATATAACTCGAGCAAAAAAGTCTAGAAAAACACTTGTCTCTTTTACATACATGTGTTTAGCTCATTTTGCCCAAGTTTGGTGTCTGTGGAATGAAGCAGCTTTTTTCTGTGTACTTTTAAAAAAGAGGTGTATTTTAAGTCGGTTCACATTTTCAATTCAAAATGGCCGCCTTCCTGTGTGTGATAGGGTGTGGTCCCCATTGGCTTTTTTGTTCATAAGCCCATGGTGGATGTGTGTACCAAGTTTTATTTGCCTACAACAAACTAAAAATTTCACTTCTTATTGACTTTTTTCACATTTTTTGGGACGTTGCTATGGCAACACATTTATAGATAGGGGGTGGTTGTCATTGGCTTTTATGCTCGTCATGACATAAGAGATGTGTGTACCAAATTTTATGTCTCTATAACAAACTAAATTCTTGGGTCCCATTATAAGTTTGTAGGGGCGCTGGAGGCCATTTCTAAAGATAACCCTTTTATTTACATATTTTTGTGTTCAGGTCATGAATGTGCACATACGCCTTTTTGGGTCCAACTCGATCCGAGAAGGCGTTTGAGAGTTAAGAGACGTTTTATTTTCACAAAATGGCCACCTCGTTACAGGCTTGCCACACCCATACCCGATAAGATATCAACGACAAAGTTACAACTTTGGTTGGCATATGTGTCTAGATGATACTCACCAAATTTGGGGCCATTTAAATTAAAACACAATGATTTGCATCTTTCTGCGCAAGTGCGATTTTAGTGGCAGCGTTTCACCCCACATGGCGGACTTCCTGTGTAGTTTAGGTGTGGCTGTCATAGACTTTATATTTGCCCTAAGGTGTCCTATGGATATACCAAGTTTCATTTTTCTACGTTGGAAAAAAGTTACTTTCACTTTCCATAGGCCCAATGTATTTTGACTTTTCTAGGGGTCGCCACTGAGTCTTTTTTCGTATTTTTTTTTTCGGGGACTTCAAATACATAAATTTTTCGCCGAGCTTGAAGTCTGGGACCAATAAAAATGACTTTTCGTGCATGTTCACTGGGTCAAATTTAGGATCATAGGTCGACAAGAAAGATAAAAAAAAAAAAAAAAAAAAATCCGAGCAAACACAATAGGCCCTCCCGCCATCACCGCTCGGGCCTAAAATATAACTCGAGCAAAAAGTCTAGAAAAACACTTGTCTCATTTACATACATGTGTTTAGCTCATTTTGCCCAAGTTTGGTGTCTGTGGAATGAAGCAGCTATTTTTTGTTGTTTTTTAAAAAAGAGGTGTATTCTAAGTCGGACCAAATTTTCAGTTCAAAATGGCCGCCTTCCTGTGTGTGATAGGGTGTGGTCCCCATTGGCTTTTTTGTTCATAAGCCCATGGTGGATATGTGTACCAAGTTTCATTTGCCTACAACAAACTAAAAATTTCACTTCCCATTGACTTTTTTCACATTTTTGGGACGTTGCTATGGCAACACATTTATAGATAGGGGTGGTTGTCATTGGCTTTTATGCTCATGACATAAGAGATGTGTGTACCAAATTTCATGTTTCTATGACAAACTAAATTCTTGGGTCCATTATAAGTTTGTAGGGGGCGCTGAAGAGCCATTTCTAAAGATAACCCTTTTATTTACATATCTTTGTGTTCAGGTCATGAATGTGCACAAACGCCTTTTTGGTTCCAACTCGATCCGAGAAGGCGTTTGAGAGTTAAGAGACGTTTTATTTTCACAAAAATGGCCACCTCGTTACAGGCTTGCCTCACCCATACCCGATAAGATATCAACAACAAAGTTACAACTTTGGTTGGCACACGTGTCTAGATGATACTCACCAAATTTGGGGCCATTTAGATTAAAACACAATGATTTGCATCTTTCTGCGCAAGGGGTGCGATTTTAGTGGCCGCGCGTTTCGCCATGATTTAGGTGGTCATGTATTCCACCCAACATTTTCTGTTGAGAAGGATCCTGGCAATTGGGAAATGGCATTTATTTCCCAATAGTTGCCTCTTCACAGACTCATTACGACCACAGCCACAAATCTATCAAAAAACAAATTGATAACTTTTTTTTGCACACGTGTCTAGATGATACTCACCAAATTTGGAGCTGTTTAGATGAAAAGCCTTTAGACACAAGGGGTGCAATTTAGGTGGTCACGCATACACCCAACATAGTAGATTTCCTGTTGAGTTTACGATATGGCTGTAATACATTTTTCTGTTTGCCCTGAGGTGTCCTATGGATGTACCAAGTTTCATTTTTCTACGTTGGAAAAAAGTTACTTTCACTTTCCATAGGCCCAATGTATTTTGACTTTTGTAGGGGTCGCCACTGAGTCATTTTTCATATTTTTTTTTCGGCGACTTCAAATACATACATTTTTCGCCGAGCTTGAAGTCTGGGACCAATAAAAATGACTTTTAGTTGCACGTTTACTGGGTCAAATTGAGGATCATTTTGCAGAAAAATTATAATAAAAAAAAATATACCAAATTATAATAAAATAAAATATAACTCGAGCAACTCGAGGTGTATTTTAAGTCGGTTCACATTTTCAATTCAGAATGGCCGCCTTCCCGTGTGTGATAGGGTGTGGTCCCCATTGGCTTTTTGTTCATAAGCCCATGCTGGATGTGTGTACCAAGTTTCATTTGCCTACGACAAACTAAAATTTTCACTTCCCATTGACTTTTTCCAAATATTTGGGACGTTGCTATGGCAACACATTTATAGATAGGGGGTGGTTGTCATTGGCTTTTATGCTCGTCATGACATAAGAGATGTGTGTACCAAATTTTATGTCTCTATGACAAACTAAATTCTTGGGTCCCATTATAAGTTTGTAGGGGCGCTGGAGAGCCATTTCTAAAGATAACCCTTTTATTTACATATCTTTGTGTTCAGGTCATGAATGTACACAAACGCCTTTTGGGTCCGACTCGATCCGAGAAGGCGTTTGAGAGTTAAGAGACGTTTATTTTCACAAAAATGGCCACCTCGTTAGAGGCTTGCCACACCCATACCCGATAAGATATCAACAACAAAGTCACAACTTTGGTTGGCTTTGTGTCTAGATGATACTCACCAAATTTGGGGCCATTTAGATTAAAACACAATGATTTGCATCTTTCTGCGCAGTGCGATTTAGTGGCAGCGCCTTTCACCCTACATGGCGGACTTCCTGTTAAGTTTAGGGTGTGACTGTCATTGACTTTTCTGTTTGCCCTGAGGTGTCCTATGGATATACCAAGTTTCATTTTTCTACGTTGGAAAAAAGTTACTTTCACTTTCCATAGGCCCAATGTATTTTGATTTTTCTAGGGTCGCCACTGAGTCATTTTTGTATTTTTTTCGGGACTTCAAATACATAAATTTTTCGCTGGGCTTGAAATCTGGGACCGATAAAAATGACTTTTAGTTGTACGTTTCCTGGGTTAAATTGAGGATCATTTTGCAGAAAAATATGATAAAAAATATATACGAATTATAATTTAAAAAATATAACTCGAGCAAAAAAGTCTAGAAAAACGCTTGTCTCTTTTACATACATATGTTTAGCTCATTTTGCCCAAGTTTGGTGTCTGTGGAATGAAGCAGCTATTGTCTGTGTACTTTTAAAAAAGAGGTGTATTTTAAGTCGGACCAAATTTTCAATTCAAAATGGCCGCCTTCCCGTGTGTGATAGGGTGTGGTCCCCATTGGCTTTTTTGTTCATAAGCATATGGTGGATGTGTGTACCAAGTTTCATTTGCCTACAACAAACTAAAAATTTTACTTCCCATTGACTTTTTTCACATTTTTGGGACGTTGCTATGGCAACACATTTATAGATAGGGGGTGGTTGTCATTGGCTTTTATGCTCGTCATGACATAAGAGATGTGTGTACCAAATTTTATGTCTCTATGACAAACTAAATTCTTGGGTCCATTATAAGTTTGTAGGGGGCGCTGGAGAGCCATTTCTAAAGATAACCCTTTTATTTACATATTTTTTGTTCAGGTCATGAATGTGCACAAACGCCTTTTTGGGTCCAACTCGATCCGAGAAGGCGTTTGAGAGTTAAGAGACGTTTTATTTTCACAAAAATGGCCACCTCGTTACAGGCTTGCCACACCCATACCCGATAAGATATCAAAACAAAGTCAGAACTTTGGTTGGCACACGTGTCTAGATGATACTCACCAAATTTGGGGCCATTTAGATTAAAACACAATGATTTGCATCTTTCTGCGCAAGTGCGATTTTAGTGGCGCGCTTCACCCCACATGGCGGACTTCCTGTTAAGTTTAGGGTGTGACTGTCATTGACTTTTCTGTTTGCCCTGAGGTGTCCTATGGATATACCAAGTTTCATTTTTCTACGTTGGAAAAAAGTTACTTTCACTTTCCATAGGCCCAATGTATTTTGATTTTGTAGGGTCGCCACTGAGTCATTTTTCGTATTTTTTTTTCGGCGACTTCAAATACATCAATTTTTCGCCGAGCTTGAAGTCTGGGACCAATAAAATGACTTTTCGCATGTTCACTGGGTCAAATTTAGGATCATCGGGTCGAAGAAAATAAAAAAAAAAAAAAAAAAATCCGAGCAAAACAATAGGCTCCCGGTCATCACCGCTCGGGCCTAATTAAAGCCGCAAGCGGCGATAAAGGCCCTCGCCTCCCTTGAGACCGAGGGACACATGCACTCGTGCTTTAAAGCGTAAACTTCACGGTAAAAGGATTCTGAGGAGTTTTCTAAGACTCTAGCCATGGCTCTGGAGGGGCCTCCTCTAAAGGAAGGATCCTGGCAATTGGGAAATGGCATTTATTTCCCAAAGGTTGCCTCTTCACAGACCCATTACGACCACAGCCACAAATGTATCAAAAACAAATTGATAACTTTTTTGCGTGTCTAGATGATACTCACCAAATTTGGAGCTGTTTAGACTTTAGACAGAAGGGGTGCGATTTAGGTGGTCACGCATTACACCCAACATAGTAGATTTTCTGTTGAGTTTACGATATGGCTGTAATAAACTTTTCAGTTTGACCTGAGGTGTCCTATGGATGTACCAAGTTTTGTATTTCTACATTGGAATAAAGTTACTTTCACTTTCCATAGGCCCGATGTATTTTTACTTTTCTAGGGTCGCCACTGAGTCATTTTTCGTATTTTTTTCGGGACTTCAAATACATAAATTTTTCGCTGGGCTTGAAATCTGGGACCAATAAAAATGACTTTTAGTTGTCGTTTACTGGGTTAAAATGAGGATCATTTTGCAGAAAAATATGATAAAAAATATATACCGGATTATAATAAAAAAATATAACTCGAGCAAAAAGTCTAGAAAAACACTTGTCTCATTTACATACATGTGTTTAGCTCATTTTGCCCAAGTTTGGTGTCTGTGGAATGAAGCAGCTATTTTCTGAGTTCTTTTAAAAAGAGGTGTATTTTAAGTCGGTTCACATTTTCAATTCAAAATGGCCGCCTTCCGTGTGTGATAGGGTGTGGTCCCCATTGGCTTTTTGTTCATAAGCCCATGCTGGATGTGTGTACCAAGTTTCATTTGCCTACGACAAACTAAAATTTTCACTTCCCATTGACTTTTTCCAAATATTTGGGACGTTGCTATGGCAACACATTTATAGATAGGGGTGGTTGTCATTGGCTTTTATGCTCGTCATGACATAAGAGATGTGTGTACCAAATTTTATGTCTCTATGACAAACTAAATTCTTGGGTCCCATTATAAGTTTGTAGGGGCGCTGGAGAGCCATTTCTAAAGATAACCCTTTTATTTACATATTTTTGTGTTCAGGTCATGAATGTGCACAAACGCCTTTTGGGTCCAACTCGATCCGAGAAGCCGTTTGAGAGTTAAGAGACGTTTTATTTTCACAAAAATGGCCACCTCGTTACAGGCTTGCCACACCCATACCCGATAAGATATCAACAACAAAGTCACAACTTTGGTTGGCACATGTGTCTAGATGATACTCACCAAATTTGGGGCCATTTAGATTAAAACACAATGATTTGCATCTTTCTGCGCAAGGGGTGCGAATTTAGTGGCCGCGCTTTCACCCCACATGGCGGACTTCCTGTTAAGTTTAGGGTGTGACTGTCATTGACTTTTCTGTTTGCCCTGAGGTGTCCTATGGATATACCAAGTTTCATTTTTCTACGTTTGAAAAAGTTACTTTCACTTTCCATAGGCCCAATGTATTTTGACTTTTCTAGGGCCGCCACTGAGTCATTTTTCGTATTTTTTTCGGGACTTCAAATACATACATTTTTGCCGGGCTTGAAGTCTGGGACCAATAAAAATGACTTTTAGTTGTTCGTTTACTGGGTTAAATTGAGGATCATTTTGCAGAAAAATTATAAACCAAATTATAATTAAAAAAATATAACTCGAGCAAAAAGTCTAGAAAAACACTTGTCTCATTTACATACATGTGTTTAGCTCATTTTGCCCAAGTTTGGTGTCTGTGGAATGAAGCAGCTTTTTCTGTGTACTTTTAAAAAGAGGTGTATTTTAAGTCGGTTCACATTTTCAATTCAAAATAACCGCCTTCCTGTGTGTGATAGGGTGTGGTCCCCATTGGCTTTTTGTTCATAAGCCCATGGTGGATGTGTGTACCAAGTTTTATTTGCCTACAACAAACTAAAAATTTCCACTTCCCATTGACTTTTTCACATTTTTGGGACGTTGCTATGGCAACACATTTATAGATAGGGGTGGTTGTCATTGGCTTTTATGCTCGTCATGACATAAGAGATGTGTGTACAAAATTTTATGTCTCTATGACAAACTAAATTCTTGGGTCCATTATAAGTTTGTAGGGGCGCTGGAGAGCCATTTCTAAAGATAACCCTTTTATTTACATATTTTTGTGTTCAGGTCATGAATGTGCACAAACGCCTTTTTGGGTCCAACTCGATCCGAGAAGGCGTTTGAGAGTTAAGAGACGTTTTATTTTCACAAAAATGGCCACCTCGTTACAGGCTTGCCACACCCATACCCGATAATGATATCAACAACAAAGTCACAACTTTGGTTGGCACACGTGTCTAGATGATACTCACCAAATTTGGGGCCATTTAGATTAAAACACAATGATTTGCATCTTTCTGCGCATGGGGTGCGATTTTAGTGGCCGCGCGTTTCACCCCACATGGCGGACTTCCTGTTAAGTTTAGGGTGTGACTGTCATTGACTTTTCTGTTTGCCCTGAGGTGTCCTATGGATATACCAAGTTTCATTTTTCTACGTTGGAAAAAAGTTACTTTCACTTTCCATAGGCCCAATGTATTTTGATTTTGTAGGGTCGCCACTGAGTCATTTTTCGTTTTTTTTTTTCAGCGACTTCAAAAACATACCATTTTTGCCAAGCTTGAAGTCTGGGACCAATAAAAATGACTTTTTGTGCATGTTCACTGGGTCAAATTTAGGATCATTTGGTCACAATAAAGATAAAAAAAAAAAAAAAAAAAAAAAAAAAAAAAAATCCGAGCAAAAACAATAGGCCCTCCCGGCCATCACCGGCTCGGGCCTAATTAAAGCATAGCGGCGATAAAGGCCCTCGCCTCCCTTGAGACCGCGGGGACACATATATTCGGAGGATTGCATGTCGTGCTTTAAAGCAAATTTGGAGCTGTTTAGATGAAAACCCTTTAGCACAAAGTGTACGATTTAGGTGGTCATGTATTCCACCCAACATTTTCTGTTGAGAAGGATCCTGGCAATTGGGAAATGGCATTTATTTCCCAATAGTTGCCTCTTCACAGACTCATTACGACCACAGCCACAAATCTATCAAAAAACAAATTGATAACTTTTTTTGCACACGTGTCTAGATGATACTCACCAAATTTGGAGCTGTTTAGCTGAAAAGCCTTTAGACACAAGGGGTGCAATTTAGGTGGTCACGCATACACCCAACATAGTAGATTTCCTGTTGAGTTTACGATATGGCTGTAATACATTTTTCTGTTTGCCCTGAGGTGTCCTATGGATGTACCAAGTTTCATTTTTCTACGTTGGAAAAAGTTACTTTCACTTTCCATAGGCCCAATGTATTTTGACTTTTGTAGGGTCGCCACTGAGTCATTTTTCATATTTTTTTTTCAGCGACTTCAAATACATACATTTTTCGCCGAGCTTGAAGTCTGGGACCAATAAAAATGACTTTTAGTTGCACGTTTACTGGGTCAAATTGAGGATCATTTTGCAGAAAAATTATAATAAAAAAATATACCAAATTATAATAAAATAAAATATAACTCGAGCAAAAAAGTCTAGAAAAACGCTTGTCTATTTTACATACATGTGTTTAGCTCATTTTGCCCAAGTTTGGTGTCTGTGGAATGAAGCAGCTATTTTCTGAGTTCTTTTAAAAAAGAGGTGTATTTTAAGTCGGTTCACATTTTCAATTCAAAATGGCCGCCTTCCCGTGTGTGATAGGGTGTGGTCCCCATTGGCTTTTTTGTTCATAAGCCCATGCTGGATGTGTGTACCAAGTTTCATTTGCCTACGACAAACTAAAATTTTCACTTCCCATTGACTTTTTCCAAATATTTGGGACGTTGCTATGGCAACACATTTATAGATAGGGGGTGGTTGTCATTGGCTTTTATGCTCGTCATGACATAAGAGATGTGTGTACCAAATTTTATGTCTCTATGACAAACTAAATTCTTGGGTCCCATTATAAGTTTGTAGGGGGCGCTGGAGAGCCATTTCTAAAGATAACCCTTTTATTTACATATCTTTGTGTTCAGGTCATGAATGTGCACAAACGCCTTTTTGGGTCCGACTCGATCTGAGAAGGCGTTTGAGAGTTAAGAGACGTTTTATTTTCACAAAAATGGCCACCTCGTTACAGGCTTGCCACACCCATACCCGATAAGATATCAACAACAAAGTCACAACTTTGGTTGGCACATGTGTCTAGATGATACTCACCAAATTTGGGGCCATTTAGATTAAAACACAATGATTTGCATCTTTCTGCGCAAAGTGCGAATTTAGTGGCGCGCCTTTCACCCTACATGGCGGACTTCCTGTTAAGTTTAGGGTGTGACTGTCATTGACTTTTCTGTTTGCCCTGAGGTGTCCTATGGATATACCAAGTTTCATTTTTCTACGTTGGAAAAAAGTTACTTTCACTTTCCATAGGCCCAATGTATTTTGACTTTTCTAGGGTCGCCACTGAGTCATTTTTGTATTTTTTTCGGGGACTTCAAATACATAAATTTTTCGCTGGGCTTGAAATCTGGGACCAATAAAAATGACTTTTAGTTGTACGTTTCCTGGGTTAAATTGAGGATCATTTTGCAGAAAAAATATGATAAAAAAATATATACCGAATTATAATTTAAAAAATATAACTCGAGCAAAAAAGTCTAGAAAAACGCTTGTCTCTTTTACATACATATGTTTAGCTCATTTTGCCCAAGTTTGGTGTCTGTGGAATGAAGCAGCTATTGTCTGTGTACTTTTAAAAAGAGGTGTATTTTAAGTCGGACCAAATTTTCAATTCAAAATGGCCGCCTTCCCATGTGTGATAGGGTGTGGTCCCCATTGGCTTTTTGTTCATAAGCATATGGTGGATATGTGTACCAAGTTTCATTTGCCTACAACAAACTAAAAATTTTACTTCCCATTGACTTTTTTCACATTTTTGGGACGTTGCTATGGCAACACATTTATAGATAGGGGGTGGTTGTCATTGGCTTTTATGCTCGTCATGACATAAGAGATGTGTGTACCAAATTTTATGTCTCTATGACAAACTAAATTCTTGGGTCCATTATAAGTTTGTAGGGGGCGCTGGAGAGCCATTTCTAAAGATAACCCTTTTATTTACATATTTTTTTGTTCAGGTCATGAATGTGCACAAACGCCTTTTTGGGTCCAACTCGATCCGAGAAGGCGTTTGAGAGTTAAGAGACGTTTTATTTTCACAAAAATGGCCACCTCGTTACAGGCTTGCCACACCCATACCCGATAAGATACCAAAAACAAAGTCAGAACTTTGGTTGGCACACGTGTCTAGATGATACTCACCAAATTTGGGGCCATTTAGATTAAAACACAATGATTTGCATCTTTCTGCGCAAGGGGTGCGAATTTAGTGGCCGCGCCTTTCACCCTACATGGCGGACTTCCTGTTAAGTTTAGGGTGTGACTGTCATTGACTTTTCTGTTTGCCCTGAGGTGTCCTATGGATATACCAAGTTTCATTTTTCTACGTTGGAAAAAAGTTACTTTCACTTTCCATAGGCCCAATGTATTTTGACTTTTCTAGGGGTCGCCACTGAGTCATTTTTTGTATTTTTTTTTCGGGGACTTCAAATACATAAATTTTTCGCTGGGCTTGAAATCTGGGACCAATAAAAATGACTTTTAGTTGTACGTTTCCTGGGTTAAATTGAGGATCATTTTAAAGAAAAAATATGATAAAAAAATATATACCGAATTATAATTTAAAAAAATATAACTCGAGCAAAAAAGTCTAGAAAAACGCTTGTCTCTTTTACATACATATGTTTAGCTCATTTTGCCCAAGTTTGGTGTCTGTGGAATGAAGCAGCTATTGTCTGTGTACTTTTAAAAAAGAGGTGTATTTTAAGTCGGACCAAATTTTCAATTCAAAATGGCCGCCTTCCCGTGTGTGATAGGGTGTGGTCCCCATTGGCTTTTTTGTTCATAAGCATATGGTGGATATGTGTACCAAGTTTCATTTGCCTACAACAAACTAAAAATTTTACTTCCCATTGACTTTTTTCACATTTTTGGGACGTTGCTATGGCAACACATTTATAGATAGGGGGTGGTTGTCATTGGCTTTTATGCTCGTCATGACATAAGAGATGTGTGTACCAAATTTTATGTCTCTATGACAAACTAAATTCTTGGGTCCATTATAAGTTTGTAGGGGCGCTGGAGAGCCATTTCTAAAGATAACCCTTTTATTTACATATTTTTTGTTCAGGTCATGAATGTGCACAAACGCCTTTTTGGGTCCAACTCGATCCGAGAAGGCGTTTGAGAGTTAAGAGACGTTTTATTTTCACAAAAATGGCCACCTCGTTACAGGCTTGCCACACCCATACCCGATAAGATACCAAAAACAAAGTCAGAACTTTGGTTGGCACACGTGTCTAGATGATACTCACCAAATTTGGGGCCATTTAGATTAAAACACAATGATTTGCATCTTTCTGCGCAAGGGGTGCGATTTTAGTGGCCGCGCGTTTCACCCCACATGGCGGACTTCCTGTTAAGTTTAGGGTGTGACTGTCATTGACTTTTCTGTTTGCCCTGAGGTGTCCTATGGATATACCAAGTTTCATTTTTCTACGTTGGAAAAAAGTTACTTTCACTTTCCATAGGCCCAATGTATTTTGATTTTGTAGGGGTCGCCACTGAGTCATTTTTCGTATTTTTTTTTCCGCGACTTCAAATACATCAATTTTTCGCCGAGCTTGAAGTCTGGGACCAATAAAATGACTTTTCGTGCATGTTCACTGGGTCAAATTTAGGATCATCGGGTCGGAAGAAAAATAAAAAAAAAAAAAAAAAAAAAAAAAAAAAAAAAAAAAAATCCGAGCAAAAACAATAGGCCCTCCCGGTCATCACCGGCTCGGGCCTAATTAAAGCCGCAAGCGGCGATAAAGGCCCTCGCCTCCCTTGAGACCGCGGGGACACATGCACTCGGAGGAGTGCATTTCGTGCTTTAAAGCGTAGACTTCACGGTAAAAGGATTCTGAGGAGTTTTCTAAGACTCTAGCCTTGGCTCTGGAGGGGCCTCCTCTAAAGGAAGGATCCTGGCAATTGGGAAATGGCATTTATTTCCCAAAGAAATGGCTGCCTCTTCACAGACTCATTACGACCACAGCCACAAATCTATCAAAAAACAAATTGATAATTTTTTGGCACACGTGTCTAGATGATACTCACCAAATTTGGAGCTGTTTAGATGAAAAGCCTTTAGACACAAGGGGTGCAATTTAGGTGGTCACGCATACACCCAACATAGTAGATTTCCTGTTGAGTTTACGATATGGCTGTAATACATTTTTCTGTTCGCCCTGAGGTGTTCTATGGATGTACCAAGTTTCATTTTTCTACGTTGGAAAAAGTTACTTTCACTTTCCATAGGCCCAATGTATTTTGACTTTTGTAGGGTCGCCACTGAGTCATTTTTCATATTTTTTTCGCGACTTCAAATACATAAATTTTTCGCGAGCTTGAAGTCTGGGACCAATAAAAATGACTTTTAGTTGCACGTTTACTGGGTCAAATTGAGGATCATTTTGCAGAAAAATTATAATAAAAAAAAATATACCAAATTATAATAAAATAAAATATAACTCGAGCAAAAAAGTCTAGAAAAACACTTGTCTCTTTTACATACATGTGTTTAGCTCATTTTGCCCAAGTTTGGTGTCTGTGGAATGAAGCAGCTATTTTCTGAGTTCTTTTAAAAAGAGGTGTATTTTAAGTCGGTTCACATTTTCAATTCAAAATGGCCGCCTTCCCGTGTGTGATAGGGTGTGGTCCCCATTGGCTTTTTTGTTCATAAGCCCATGCCAGATGTGTGTACCAAGTTTCATTTGCCTACGACAAACTAAAATTTTCACTTCCCATTGACTTTTTCCAAATATTTGGGACGTTGCTATGGCAACACATTTATAGATAGGGGTGGTTGTCATTGGCTTTTATGCTCGTCATGACATAAGAGATGTGTGTACCAAATTTTATGTCTCTATGACAAACTAAATTCTTGGGTCCCATTATAAGTGTGTAGGGGGCGCTGGAGAGCCATTTCTAAAGATAACCCTTTTATTTACATATTTTTGTGTTCAGGTCATGAATGTGCACAAACGCCTTTTTGGGTCCAACTCGAGCCGAGAAGCCGTTTGAGAGTTAAGAGACGTTTTATTTTCACAAAAATGGCCACCTCGTTACAGGCTTGCCACACCCATACCCGATAAGATATCAACAACAAAGTCACAACTTTGGTTGGCACATGTGTCTAGATGATACTCACCAAATTTGGGGCCATTTAGATTAAAACACAATGATTTGCATCTTTCTGCGCAAGGGGTGCGAATTTAGTGGTCGCGCTTTCACCCCACATGGCGGACTTCCTGTTAAGTTTAGGGTGTGACTGTCATTGACTTTTCTGTTTGCCCTGAGGTGTCCTATGGATATACCAAGTTTCATTTTTCTACGTTGGAAAAAGTTACTTTCACTTTCCATAGGCCCAATGTATTTTGACTTTTCTAGGGGCCGCCACTGAGTCATTTTTCGTATTTTTTTCGGGCACTTCAAATACATACATTTTTGCCGGGCTTGAAGTCTGGGACCAATAAAAATGACTTTTAGTTGTTCGTTTACTGGGTTAAATTGAGGATCATTTTGCAGAAAAATTATAATAAAAAATATATACCGAATTATAATAAAAAAATATAACTCGAGCAAAAAGTCTAGAAAAACACTTGTCTCTTTTACATACATGTGTTTAGCTCATTTTGCCCAAGTTTGGTGTCTGTGGAATGAAGCAGCTTTTTCTGTGTACTTTTAAAAAGAGGTGTATTTTAAGTTGGTTCACATTTTCAATTCAAAATGGCCGCCTTCCTGTGTGTGATAGGGTGTGGTCCCCATTGGCTTTTTGTTCATAAGCCCATGGTGGATGTGTGTACCAAGTTTTATTTGCCTACAACAAACTAAAAATTTCACTTCCCATTGACTTTTTCACATTTTTGGGACGTTGCTATGGCAACACATTTATAGATAGGGGTGGTTGTCATTGGCTTTTATGCTCGTCATGACATAAGAGATGTGTGTACAAAATTTTATGTCTCTATGACAAACTAAATTCTTGGGTCCATTATAAGTTTGTAGGGGCGCTGGAGAGCCATTTCTAAAGATAACCCTTTTATTTACATATTTTTTTGTTCAGGTCATGAATGTGCACAAACGCCTTTTTGGGTCCAACTCGATCCGAGAAGGCGTTTGAGGAGTTAAGAGACGTTTATTTTCACAAAAATGGCCACGTCGTTACAGGCTTGCCACACCCATACCCGATAAGATATCAACAACAAAGTCACAACTTTGGTTGGCACATGTGTCTAGATGATACTCACCAAATTTGGGGCCATTTAGATTAAAACACAATGATTTGCATCTTTCTGCGCAAGGGGTGCGATTTTAGTGGCCGCGCGTTTCACCCCACATGGCGGACTTCCTGTTAAGTTTAGGGTGTGACTGTTATTGACTTTTCTGTTTGCCCTGAGGTGTCCTATGGATGTACCAAGTTTCATTTTTCTACGTTGGAAAAAAGTTACTTTCACTTTCCATAGGCCCAATGTATTTTGATTTTGTAGGGGTCGCCACTGAGTCATTTTTCGTATTTTTTTTTCGGCGACTTCAAATACATACATTTTTCGCCGAGCTTGAAGTCTGGGACCAATATAATGACTTTTCGTGCATGTTCACTGGGTCAAATTTAGGATCATAGGTCGACAAGAAAGATAAAAAAAAATAATAAAAAATCCGAGCAAAAACAATAGGCCCTCCCGGCCATCACCGGCTCGGGCCTAATAAAATAAATAAATAATAAAATAAAATAAAAAGCTTTGTAGCTGTGTTGGGTTTAAACTGACTAGTTTATGGTGCACTTATGCTTTTTGCTACCTTGTGTTGTTAAAATTGCTTCCATTGTTATCCTCACTTGTAAGTCGCTTTGGATAAAAGCGTCTGCTAAATGACTAAATGTAAATGTAGAAATTGTTCCTAGTTTCATATGTGCTCTTAGACCAACCTCTCTTGGGTATTTGATGTAACTGCAGCCCATTTAGACCTATCCAACAAAGACGTGTAATAGTAGATTTGGGTACTAATATACATTCTTTGTTTTTGTTGGCAGATAACCACATACACGTACACACTAAATGCCATCTAACGGCCTTTATGTACCTGCTTGAAATGCTTCATTAAACCCTTCTGAACTACACCAGTGGAGTGTTTATTCCTTCTGACTGAGTAAGACTCAGTTGAAGCACAATCCGTAATTAGCACAGTAATACACACATTGTATCTTACAATTATAATCAAATGTGGTATGATATTATTACAGTTATCAATTTATTAATGAAAAAGAATATACATGATGTCAGAGTACATGGATTTGAACATAATAAGTTTAACCCACTCACACATACAAGGGAAGATCTGGTTAGGATAAAGAAATAGGTACCACGCACTAGACAACTTAAACTGGGACAAAGGTCAAGAATGTAGGTCAAGTAAGGGAATGGTCAGTCTCTGCCAAAAGGAGGGTGTTTTTCTGTAACATCACATAAATTTGTAACATGACATGTATAAAATGTATAAAACCCAAGTTCCGCGCTCAGCAGATCAGTACGGCTGGGGATAGCGCGCTCGGGTCGTTATTGTATTTGCAATAAAGACTTATAGCACTATGAAACTATTGTCTGCTCATGAGTTTTTGCCTTCAGTTAGTCAGTTTCAGACACAACATTTGGCAAGCCAAATAGAGACGAGCCTGGCAAAGCGCGCAGGGAGTCTCATTTAGGAACGAGGGCAAAAAAAGACAGGTACAAGTACCATGAGTTGAGTAAATCGTTACATTCCTAGTAAATTTCTGGGTGTGATCCTCAGTCAGAATGTTAATAGCTACTATTTATTCTAAAATGGCAAAAAGCATCGCTACTGTAGGTGTAGACATGTACAACATCTTCTCACAAGAGTCTTGGGGCGCAGTTCATACGGCAGTACAGTTCATACTATAATTACATTAGAACAATGTAAGTCGCTTTGGATAAAAAGCGTCAGCTAAATGAATAAATGTAAATGTAAATGTAAGACCAATGGGGGTAGGACTAGAGCCTCTCTTGGACTCGGGTGGTGTGCTTGGCGTGGCATCTGTTCAGTGTGAGAATCCCTGTCTACTTGTGCGTCTAGCCTCACTGGCGCAAGGGTCGGTTTGATATCCACAGACAGCTAAAAGGAGCGGCCGAAACAGCACCACGCTGTCGGTGGCAAGGTCAAAAGCCGGCGAGAATCCTAAGCGGCAATGGGCCTAACCTTGCTAACTACAATTGTGTCTTTTTTCTAACACAGAAACAGTAAAGCTGCCTGCAACAAAATGATATGGGACCCAAAGTCAAACCAAAGGGCATTCTATGTGGCCATTTAAATACATGCGTTCTGAAGTCAAAAAGTGATCAAGTACACCATCTTCTCACTGACTCTAACATTGACTTTCTTTGTCTTTCTGAAATGTAGCTAAATGAGTTTTCATCTTTATTACTGCAATACTACCAGTACCTGGTTATAAAATGTTTCAAAAGAATGACAGGGTTTTAAGGAGGGGAGTTATGATTTATGCCAAGTACACTTTTTTCTGTAATGAAATACACTTTGCACATAAAATGAATTAGAACTTCTTGGTCTAAATGTACCTTTATCAGAGCTAATGTCCTTCACTCTTATAGTCATCCTTCATCAAATGTAGATTTTTATGAAAGATTGGGGACTTTATTTAAGTCAATTTTTTGAAGGTATTGATAGTTATGGGTGACCTAAATATGAACTGGGAAAGCAAATCAGGAAACATTAAAAGAAATTTACAAATGAAATTGATATGACTCAATTTGACTCAATATTTGATTAATGGTCCAAACTACTCCAGCATGCAGATTGATTTAGGTTTTAGTAACAGGCCAGAGAGGATTCTAAAATCATTCAATATGTTCACCGGTTTGTCAGATCATAATCTCATAATGGTGACCAGAAAATGTAATAATAAAGCCCTTGGCTGCCACTGAGGTGCACAAAAAACATGAACAACAAAAAATCCAAAATTCAATCCAGCAAGTCTACTGGACAGAATTGCTTTCTGGAATTAATTTAAATTGGGACTGTTTACAATTTTCATCTAAAATACAACAAATTATTACACTTTTTACATGAAAAATGAAACTAAATGCTAAGAAGAATTGTCTTCCCTGGTTAAATGACCAAAAGACCATGTTTTAAAACTGGCAGTTAAAACAGGATAAACGTTATTTTATTAAGAAACATGGTAGTTAAAGAAATTAGAAAAGCTAAAGCAGACTTTTTTTTATTACTGCTTTGAATAGTGCATAGGGAAATTCAAAAATGATTTGGAATTTCATTAAAACTGCCCCGGGATTCTCATAAAAATAGGATAAAACAGCTTGAAATTGATTCAGAGAAAAATTAGAAAAAGTTTGTTGGAGCCAAAGGTTATGGCTCTTAATCATTACTTTATTGATTCTGTTCAGTATAAAGTATATCCGTTGTTGTCTACTGCACAGAATTTCACCATAACACACCTAACTGAGGCCAAAGTCATAAACGTTATCTAGTCCCTTAAACCATCTAAAACCAAAAATATCTTTAGAATGGAAATGAGTATGCTTAAAGATCTTAGGTTAGCTTTAGCCAACCACATTGCCTCCATCATTTTCCTTTCTATTTCAACTGAATATTTCCCAGATGCCTGGAGATTTGCTATTGTTGTACTTGTTTTTAAATCTGGTGACTCAACTTCTTTAAATACTGTAACTATCGCCCAATCAGTATTCTTCCAGGTGTCTCCAAAGTTTTGGAAAAAATTGTAGCCGAGCAGATTATCTTTTGCTTTACCTGAAGACTTTTAGCTTTAATTTGAGGGTATTTACATCCAAATCAGGTGAATGTTGTAGGAATTACAACAGTTTGTATATGTGCCTCCTACTTTTTAAGGGACGAAAAGTAATGGGACAGTTGGCTGCTCAGCTGTTCCATGGCCAGATGTGTGTTATTCCCATTGATTGTATAAGGTTATTCCCTCATTAGGCGCTGGTTCCATGCATTTACCGTAAAGCAGCTAATACGGGAGCACTCCGAAATTAAGACGAGGCTGGTTTTACTGGCGTTTCGCAAATAGCTTAATCGTAGTTTTTGTCAAATGAACTAGTTTAAATAGCTTGCCAGATTTATCACCCAGCAATGACCAATAACCTTTAGATTAAGACATAGCTACCTTTGTTCGTTATAATTACAAGGATAATGTTTGCTATTTTTGCCATAGTCTCACTTTCTTTATCATTTCTATTATATGTTACGTATTTTTTTTCTAGTAATAGTGTGCGTGAAAGATTATTAGTGCCTTGAAACTAGTGCTACTGTTGTAGCTAACAGCTATATTCAACTGTGGGATTTGCTGTGTGCACGTGAAGCAGGCGGCGGGCTGGGCAGAGTGTAGTGAGCGCGAGCCCCGAAGCAAAGGAGGCGGCGGTTGAGCGACCAGCATTATGAACAACATCACCGCTGAATAGCACATTTTACTCACGGCCACAGCATCTCCTCTCGCCTTGGTTTTTAGGAGCTATACGGGAAATACAAAAGGCGTTTGTGCTGGGAACAGGATGGACGGGAAGAGACAGTTTCTTTGTGGCGTTGTGGAAGGTAAGGGGCTGGGCAACTGACCCCATCATGTAATTTCTTACCTGGGAAAAATTGATGTCTCAGACTAAGCTATATCATTCATCTATATATTCTACATTTTCTGGCAATGAGGGCGAAGGTAAGCCGTGGGAGTGGCTGTGAATGCGGGAACACTTGTAAGATATGAAGCTCTGGGTGGCATCATGATGTGGAGGAGAGCAGTCAGGCATAAAGTGAGCGGCTAAGAGCAGTTCAGTAATGTCTGTCCGAGGGCAGCATGCATTAGTAAAGGGAAACACATCTGATAATGGCTAAAAATGGCGATAATGTTTTTGTCATGTACCCGCAATGATAATACCAGCAGAATAACGTGTCAATTACAATTAAAACCTAAATTCAAACAGTTTCAGTCTAGAACAACAACTCACCTGAGCCTTTAAGGACTCTCACATTAGGAGTCACACTGCCCTTTCATAGCTAACAACTATGAGACCAAAACAACCTGGTCCAATCAGAGTTAGTTTTAGGTCAAAGCCCTCCTTCTAGAGATATAAGCTCAGCTCTCTTACCAGTTCATTAATAAAGTCTCTTGGATTAGAGACTATCTTGGTCCAGTTGGGGTGAGTGGACAGAGGAGAAACAAAGAGACAGGACAGACTCTGTCCAACTCTGGGCCAGAGACACCTGCAGAAAGAGCTCTCTTCAGCTCTAGATGGAGAGGGACAGAGCAAGACAAAGGGAAAAGAGCAATGAACTAGTAACAAATACCACAAAGGTAAACTACAGGATGAGAAAGAGAAGAGAATAGGGTTGGAGGATAGAGGCTGTGACACACCTCCCCCAGACCAATAGACCTCAAATAGATCTAGTACAGCTCACTTGCAGCTGGGAGTTGGTTCCATAACATCCAGTAGAAGTTGAAAGCTCAAGGCTTTACCTCCTGTTCTTGTTTTAAAAACTGAAGACACCACGAGTAAACTTGCATTTTGGAACTTCCAAGGTATGTTAGGCTAACGAACAACGAATCTGTAGGATGTGGTGGGGCTTAGCCATTACGGGATGTGTAGGTCAGAAGAAAGATTTTCAACAGAAGGCTAGTAAAGAGAGGGCAGAGCATGTGAAATACGTTCCAGTCAGAACTCTAGCTGCTACTCTGGACCAACTGAAGGGCTCCATTGTTTAAACATCCTGATAGGAATAACAAGCCTAAAATCAAAACATTGCATGTTCAATATGATAAAAAAGAAAGTCAGGTGTCCTGTTTTAAAAGGTGGAATAGGTTTTATTACCCCAGTATTTATTCAGATGTATAAAAGTTGATTTATTTTTATCTTACTGACAGAAAAGCTGGTGCTTAGTTCATGTGACCAAAAAATCTGATCTGATTCTTCTGTTTGTGAATAAATCTAATTAATTTAATATTCAGGCTGTAGAAATTGCTTTAGTTACAAAATATAGGTTTCATGTTTCTATGATCTAAGTATCTATAACTTTTTGTTGTCTTCTTGTTATCGGGATCATTAACCATCATGCACAAAGTTTTTAAAACCTGATTACAAAAATACATATTTTTAGATTTGTTTTTCAATAGCGCATAGCCTCTAAGTCTTGGTGGGTGCTTTATCTCATTAGCTCAAAAACCTGCTTTCCAGTGATGGTAAGGAACAATAGAAAGTGAATGGCCATGGGAGCAATTGTTTCCAGAGATGGGCTCTCTAAAATGCAGCTGTAAGCTGTGTCACAGCATTCAACAGGGCTGAATTACAATTTACTCTTGTCACTCAGAATTAACTGGAAATGTTAGTCAGTCTAAAATAATTAGAAATAACATGTCTTGGACAAATGATAGGTTTGGTACAAAGGCATAAATTCATGTTCACTAATAATGAAAGTATGTCAAAGTCATACCTTGTTCTCATTTTTGTTTCTTTATATTGTCCATCTATGTTACTGTGGTCCCAAGCACTCTGCAGGGAACATTCATAAACACAGAAGACATTCCATACACTGCATTTATAGGCACACAATATTCTCTGCATTACATTAAAAATTGTCATTCAATTATTTCACTCTATGACCTACTTACTGTACATCTGTACTGCCGGCTAATTCAGGAAACACAAAGGAGGAAGTGGGGCACTGGAGATGCTCCTGTTTCTAAAATTAGAAATTGTGATGGAGAGTAGCTGGAGACAAATTATGTTTGTGCCAAACACAGAAGGGATGTGGCCGAGTAAGCACTGTTAACAGATACTGTTGGAGGAATAGGCTGCATAAATAGTACATACATACCGCATACATTATGGAAGTAGAGCTGATAAGATGCCTGCTACATCAGTGCAGACCCTGTACATGAAACTGCTTTTACCTCATATCGTCCACTGTAAAAATGCACAGAAATGATGATCTAATAAACCACCCAAAATTAATGTTGATTGCATAGGTTGGATTTGACAGGTTTTATTCTATATTTGATTTTGAGTTGGAGCAGCTCTTTTCCATTGCTTCTTTGGTTAACAAACAAATGTAAAAAAAACTGCAGAAACAAACGGATTTCTCTTTTCTATGGGCAGGTTTTTACGGCAGACCATGGTCTATGGATCAGAGAAAAGTCCTCTTCCAATGGTAAGTGTCTCACTACTGCACCTCAGTTAATCTATTTCTGAGCTAGTGCTGCAGCTATCAGTTATTTTATTAATTGAGTAATCTATTGATTATTTGGTTTAATTAATTGAGTATTTGGATAAATAGTGTATCTGCATATTTTTAAAAAGTCAGCAACACAGTTCAAATAAACAGATATAACACATAAGATTTTCTGTTTGAAATACCTGATGATTGTACATCCATCAACATTGTAATGGCACTTCCTTTTCACATTATATGTGCATTATAAATGCAAAGAAAAGAAAATACCCGAGACTGAAAGGCTATTAAACAAAAATGCTGTCTAATAGAGTATGACAATGCGTAGGTTTCCTCCGGGTACTCCGTTTTCCCCTACAAATAAAGGACATGTACAACAGTCCCCCCCTCACACATGGGGCCAGGACTCCCCTGCAAAAGAGATTTGTAATCTCAGTGGGACTATCCTGGTTAAATAAAGGTAAAATAAATAAATAAATAAATAAATAAATAAAAATGCTTTATATTGCAGATACATTATCATTGAAATTTACCTTTGTATGTTTTAATGCATTTCAAATGCCTTAAAAGAAAAATGTGACTCTAAACACTGGCATTTGCATATATCAATTGAATAGTTCTCTGAATTGTTTGGTGACTGTCCTGAGAAGCAGGGAGAGAGAACAGCAGGGGGGTGATGCTCAATTAGTGCTAACACAAAGCTAACAAACAAATGAGCTGAGTCCTTCACGGAGACGGTGATTCTGGGAGTAAAAGTTTTGACATTTGAGTATAAAGTGTATTAATTCTAGAATATATGGTGTAAAAACGTCTAAGTGATGCCCTCTTCATGTTGAACTGTGGCTACTGTACTGGAATTTTCCTATTGGATTTGAGAGAGCCCTCTAATTTAAGCAGGCTCTAACAACAGCTCACTAACCACGCCCCTGGTACAAGCTCACCACGCCCTAGACATAGGCTCGCGCCCCTGGTATAAAATCATCTTATCCCCAATTTGGAATTCATCATCATGCTAGCTATATTAGCATATCTACTTAGCATAGCCATTTATATACAGTTGTGCTTATAAGTTTATACCCTGGCAGGAGATCTCAAACGTGCAGTTCTTTCAAGACAGCCCATTCTTCTTGGCTGTCTTGCATGAACTGCACGTTTGAGATCTCTCCGAGTGGCTCAACAATATTGAGGTCAGGAGACAGAGATGGCCAGTCCAGAACCTTCACTTTATGCTGCTGTAGCCAATGACTACTTGGTCTTGTGCTTTGGATTGTTGTCATGTTGGAACGTCCAAGTACGTCCCATGCGCAGCTTCCGGGCTGATAAGTGCAAATTTTTCTCCAGTATTTTCTGAGAACATACTGCATTCATCTTGCCATCTATTTTGACCGAGTTTCCTGTTCCTTTGTAGCTCACACATCCCCAAAACATCAGCAATCCACCTCCATGTTTTACAGTAGGAATGGTGTACCTTTCATCACCTCAGGCCAAAATCAGGCCATCAGGCCAAAATCACCAGAGTATGTACATTTTATCACCATTTTATCAGCATCATTAGGGTAGTTTCTGTTGTCATTATGTTTGAGCATGTTTGACATTATTTGTTTGAGCATGAAATGGCTTTCTCGTACACGGGCAGCACTGTGCTGTACTTAGCAGAGATGCAGCACTCTGGACTTGACCGAACATAAACATGTCATGACTCGTGTAACACCGTGAGTTTTTACTCAACACAGCCTCAAAAACTGTCCTTGTGGACTTGTGCGTTTTGTGTGGCAAGTTTGCTAACTTTGTTTAAAGCGAAAGCGCGCACCATCAACATTGTTTATTGCTGCACCCCGGGGGAAACCGAGCAGAGCTGGTGCTGCAGAGGGGACAGTGTATCACCATAATTGTTCTGGCTCAAATTACAATAAAAGGAGATCTACAGAAAAGTGGTGACTCAGTTATACACTATGTTATAGTGCTTTTACTTGTTTTAAAATATTCTAACCTAAGAATACATGAGGTGTGTGATAATCATTTTGTTATTAAAATGGTATAATTTAAGTGAAATAAAGTGTGTATATATTTGTATTTTATTTCCAGAAGGTCCTGGTTACTGTACCTGTGTCACTTCACTGTTGAAGATAATTCATCCTTTAAGTCTGCTGCTATCTATCATCTTTTAGGTTCTGTCTTTGAAACCGGCAATTAGCAGAGACTTGGCTTTACTTTCCTGACTAAACCTTAGACTAATGTAGTAAAAACACTACTACGCTGTTGAATACACCCAAGATTTTTAAAAATTTTGGAACAGAGCATAAAGTAATGATCAGCCTGTGTAACACTGGCTCTTGCATTTCACCACCTTAGCTCCAAATAAGTGCAATCTACAGTGTCCATCAAACGCAAAGATAAAAAGCATGGAAGTGATGCTTTACCCACTGATGCTAAACTAAAAGGTTTCACTGTCCTGGGTTACTGCATGATGGTTTGACCTGCTCCTGGTGAGGAGGCAGTGCCCAAGGATGTAGGGGGTTAGGAGCTACTACTTCCAATTTATTGGATTAAGACTTTTGAATATTATTTTTTAAGAGCGCACTGTAAAGTAAACTGTAAAAAGTGCAGATTTATGTCCCAGACATTATGAGCAAGTGTATAAATTTTAAAGTAATTTTTGCTAATGTTTTGGACCTGCCTTTTTAATGAATGAGAATTTACTATGACATTTATATTTTGTTCAATATTTCTGTTAAGTGTATATATAAAAAAATTATATTAATAGAAAAAATGGAAATGCTTACTGAACAAAGATAAAGATGCGTAAAGAATAAAAGAATTATGGAAAGAATTTTAGAGCAAGGGTGTAATTTAGACATTCATTTGTAAATGTTTATGTTGAGTTTTATAGATGATATGAGATGATTTATTTTTATATGCCAAATTATATACCAAAATTTAAAAATCTAGTGGTGGAAGAGCCTTCTGTAAGGTCCTTCTTTAGGAAACTCTTCCCTGATCCTGGTCACAGCACTTGACAGCACCCCTACATTCTAGCCCAGGGATCTCCTAGCCTGGTATACCAGATTGTTTTTTTGTCCCTTTCTCATAGTGAATCTCTTCTCTCTGGACGGATCAAACACAAACTATTTGTCTGCAGCAGGGTATGGTTTGCTGGCCACGTCATACACAAGTAACTCGGCTTGCACGGCTAGTCCAAAACATTCAACATGGCGGACAATGCTACAGAGAGGCCGTTTATCTCTGCCCTTGCCTCCATTTTGAATAACCAGCAAAGTATAAAAACGGTAAAACTGCTCTGGTTTCCTCTATACTCCTGGCCATGTTAACTAGCGGCACTAGCGTGGCCTCCTTGTTGAGAACTGGCTGTGTAGTGTCGCCTTTTTTTGCTTCACGTTCGGCGTTTCTCTGATTGGTTAACATTCAGCTTGGTAAAAATATATATTTACTTGTATATAAAAACATTGATCTCTTTTTCCTGGAACTAACCTGTTTAAAAGTGTCTCACCAAATAGTTAAAGATAAATGTAACACTACAATACAAGTAATATAAGACAGGGGTTGAGTGCTACTGCCTCAAAGCTGAGATGGACTGTTATGCAGCCCACTCACCAACCTGTCACACCTGTGCATTACCTACAACATGAGAAAGAATGTTTATCACTACTTTGTTGGGATGTTATATGGTCTATACTGTATGGTCTTACCTTATCGCAGTGGCTCAGTGGTAGAGCGGTTGTCCCTCAACCAGAAGGTTGGTAGTTTGATTCCCGCTCAGTTCATACTGTTGTTCTGTCCTTGGGCAAGACACTTAACCCACCTTGCCCCCAGTGGTGTTCCAGTTGTGACACTGGTGAATTGAAGCTTAATGTAAGTCGCTTTGGATAAAAGTGTCTGCTTAATGAATAAATGTAAATGTAAAAATTTCATAGCTATACCTTGTGTATCTCTCTACAACAAACATTCTCCCCAGGGACAGTGAGCTGCAGTACCCACAGGTGCATCTTTTGAGACAATAGTTTTTTAACTCTAGAGGGAGACTTGAAATTTCTGCTTTTTGTGTAATTATTAACACTAACTATACCAAAATCAAAAGCAATTTCTGAAAGTTTGCCTAAATTGTCCATAATGCTAATAACGCCAATGCTAAAATTCTCTCTTCCGCTGACTCGTTAGCCTCGGGAGTTGTTGAGACCACGGGTTGAGCCAGCAGCTCAAATTGATAAGGCTCTGGCCTATTGTGCACAAACAATTTCCCTTCCTCCACTTCAAGTGAAGGAGAGGGAGAAAAGTCCTCCACTTTGAAGAAAAAGCTCCATAGCATAGCTACTCGCATCTCTACAGTCTCTATCTTTGAGTGTCTGACAGCTGTCAATTAATCTGTCACTGCGGGTCCCAAGTCCCTCCCTCGGTTCGTACCCACTTTTCCATAATTTTTAAAATATTATTAGTGGGGGGGAGTTAGGTTCTAACCAGGGGTTTAGTTACACTTTAAAGTAAAGAGTTCCAAAGGAATGGATGGACGAGCCCGCCCGAATCAGCGAGGCAAAATAAAAATAATCAAGGCATTTTTCTAATAAAATTTCTTGATTTATTTGCTGAATCGTTTCAGCCCTATTCTGAGCACAGGTATGTCTGTCCCGAGTGAACCAGAAGGAAGGTTTTAGGCTACACATGGCCATCCTGCAAAAGCACTGATGTAGAATGACTCTCAAAAAGAGATGCCTGGCTGATCTCGGCCCGAAGGCTCAGCCCTCGATGACAGGCTGAGGAAAGGGGGAGGGAGGGGAGAAATGCTTTTTGTAATGGTGAAAATCCTGCCTCTGCTTATGCAAGCTTTTACCAGCTTGTACTCATAGATTTCACAATTAACATTCTAATGCGGTTTCTTGACAAAAGAAACCTTCCAGACTGAAAGATTCCCTGTTTCTCAGTGGTAGGAGACAGCCATTCTGACATTCAAGTGGTGACTTCAAAGATTTTCTAAGCCCCACAACTGTAGCAGTGCAGTACATTTTAGAGCCTTTATTTACATTTACATTTACATTTATTCATTTAGCTGACGCTTTTATCCAAAGCGACTTACATTGTTCTAATGTAATTACCAGTGTTACAGTCACTGGAGGCAAGGTGGGTTAAGTGTCTTGCCCACGGACACAACGACAGTATGAACTGTGGGGAGAGCGGGAATCGAACCGCCTACCTTCCGGTTGAAGGACAACCGCTCTACCCACTGAGCTACTGCCGCCCAGTCTATTTACCAGACTTAACAAAATGCAAGTGCTCAGACAAACAGTACATATAACTGTGTTACTATTTTTTGACATTCACTCAATCATTTTCTTCCACTTAGTCCCTTTAAGGGTTGCAGGTGACCCAGCAGCTTTGGGGATAAGGGGGGTACACCCTGGACAGTGGCCAGTTAGTCACAGGGCTAACATGTAGACATAGACAGTGAAAGACAGCCATTCACTCTCACATTTATTCACTAGGGACACTTTAGAGTTGCCAGTTGACCTATACATGCATGTGTTTTGGCAGTGGGAGGAACGGAGTACCCGGAGAGAACCCACGGTAACACGGGGAGGGTGATTGCTGATCTGTCCCATTACTTTTGGTCCGTTAAAAAGTGGGAGGCACATATACAAACTGTTTTAATTCCTGTAAATTCCCTCAAATTAAAGCTAAAAGTCTGCAGTTAAAGCACATCTTGTTCGTTTCATTTCAAATCCACTATGGCGGTGTATAGAGCCAAAAAGTTTAGAATTGTGTCGATGTCCCAATATTTATGGACCTGACTGTATTTAGAAAGTCATTTTCTACTGTCAATCATCAGTTAATTGCAGGGCTGACAAACAGAGACTAACGACCACCTCACTCTCTTACATTCAGCAGTTCATCTACACCTGTATGAGTGCCTGGGAAAAAACAACTGTAAGAACAGATTCAACACAAAAAAAAATATGCTTCATATTTAGCATTTACACTGTAGTTATACATTTTCCAGTTAATACTGAGTGACAATATTGAAATGTAATTCAGCCCTGTTGGAAGCTGTGACACAGCCAAATAGTTGCATTTTTAGTCCATCTCTGGAAAGAATTGCTCCCATGGCAATTCCCTTTCCATGGTTCCTTATAATGCATATGACATCCTTGTAGAAATTTGTATTTGGTTATTTTTGTGTTGACTTTGACTCTGAGTTTAGTCCTGGGTGCAGCCCTGTGTGGGCCTTTATTTATTTATTTATTACCTTTATTTATAGATGGATTTTTTTAGACTTGAGTGTGGTGTGGGCAAATTCTGACTGTTGCATAGGTTTTGAAGTGTAGGTGTGGGTTGTTGGAGGTGGTTTGTAGAGACAATCTACACACCATCTGTCCAAGAAACTCACAGAAATGAGATGCACATGCTTCCCTCATCAAAAAAAAGCTGCAAATGAAGCAGCTTGCAGTAATCAGGGCTTTGACTACTGCACATGATGAGACACATAGAGATGTTTTTTTAAACAATTTGAAAACATTTTCCCCTTTTTTCTTGTTTTGTGTCAGGATGCAGCAGTGGGGGTTGAACACATACTTGTATGGTCCCAAAGATGACCTGAAACACAGACTGTTGTGGAGAGAAGTCTATTCTTCAGATGAGGAAGGTATGAAAATCCTATGCTCATTTCCCTACTGGCCCATAAGGAATGTATGTATTGTTAATTCTGACTGTTTTATGTTTTCTCAGCTCAGTTACGTACTCTTATTGTGGAGGCCCAGTCCAGAGACCTAAGGTTTGTTTACGCCCTGTCTCCTGGTCAGGACATTGTTTTCTCATCTGCTTGTGACTTGACACTACTTAAACGCAAGCTCAGACAGGTACAAATCACTAATGTATAATCTAATGTAAGGTCGTATATTGTAATGTAGTCCTTCTAAGTGCATGTGTGTGTAGGTGTCAGAGCTGGGTTGTCAGGCCTTTGCTATTTTGTTTGATGACATCGACCACTCCATGTGTCAGGCCGACAGCGAAGTCTTCTCTTCATTCGCTCATGCTCAGGTTTCAGTAACCAACGAGATTTATCGGTTCCTTGGGGAACCTCCAGTCTTCCTTTTTTGCCCCACAGGTAAGACTACAGGCACTATCTTTATCAATACATCTTTTTACAAGAAATCTCTTTGGAAAGATGGACATGCATTTTAGCAGTGCAAAGTATGACAAAGTATTGGTCTACATTTATTTGACATGTAAGCAAGAGGATGAGTGGTAAATGATCTAATTTTGTTTGATGTAAATTTGAAAGAATCTATATAATGCTGATGAATTTCTTGGAATGGAATCGGCCACTATTAGGAAACTATCCTAAAAAATACTGATGGAAAGGTGTTAGAATATACCTCATTACCACATTGTACTTGGTATGTTAAAGGCCAAAAAACATGATGGGATACATATCTCTTTTGCAATGTAGAATAGCAGAACTTTTCATAGAAAAAGTAGGTTGGCTAACTTGGCTAATGTATTCTAAACTGTATCTTATGATAGGGCTGGGCAAAATAGAGTAAAAATTATTTATTTATTTATAAATAATTTTATAATTATTTATATATATATTAGGGCTGGGCAAGTTAACGCGTTTTAATCGCGTTAACGCATTAATGAATTAACGCCGACAATTATTTTAATCGCGCGTTAACGTCGGCCGATTAGTATAGTGAAAGACGAATGACTGCGTATGAGCCGCCCTCATCCAGAGCTTTAAGTGGGCGATGCGCACCTGTACTCAGTACCGCCACTTCTCCGTGCGCCCAGAACGTGCTTTTAGCGTACTGGTACGCTCATTTGGACATCTGTTTTAATAGAGGTTTTAATCCTTTGCCTGCTCTGCCGCTTTCCAGAGCGCCCTTCACAATGCACGCTTCCTAATTCGTCCCACCAAGAGCAGAGACTACATTACCCATACACCCTTGGGTATGGCAAGTGAAAGGAGAGGGTGTGTGAAACGTGCGGGAACTGCATTAACATGCTCTGACTGTAATGAAAACACAAGAGAGACATTTATATTGTTTATATTGTTATAATGTTATGATTGAAGCTCTGGACCTAACTTGTTTTTCTATAACAAACTAAACAAAATATTAATGCCCTGTCAGTGGCAACTATTTTTGTTTTTAATATAGTTGTTTAATTTAATTAGGTGATTCTACATTTAAATATTGATGATAACAAGCTTGGGGGAAAACACAATTAATTGCAATTAATTACAGAAAATGTGCAATTAATTAGTTATTTTTTTTTAATCGATTCCCAGCCCTAATATATATATATATATATATATATACATATATATATATATATATATATATATATATATATATATATATATATATATATATATATATATATACATATATATATATATATACATATATATATATATATATACATATATATATATATATATATATATATATATATATATATATATATATATATATATATATATATATATATATATATATATATATATATATATATATATAGCGGCTGGTTAGCTCAGCTGGTAAGGACATGGCCTTTCACACGGGGGACCCAGGTTCGAATCCCCCTCGGGGTGCTATCCAGTGTGGGTCCTTAGGCAAGACCCTTCGCTACTGCCTACCTCATAATGATGAGAGACAATAAATGCTATGAGAAGCCGGATCAGGACGACGCCCGGCCAAACAAGGTCTGCGTCAGGTGTTGGGGAACCAGAGCAACTTGATGACAAATGGGCTACTGGAACAAGACAGAGATGGGCGAGATGCGATAACAAGGCTCTGTTGGAATGCTACTACTCCAGTAACCCTAGTCAGAGGGGTTACATGAAGAGAATGTGGGATGAATGGTTACTACGAAACCCACAATCCAGGCTTACATCGAAGCAACTAGTAGCTCAGTGTTCCAACATCCACAAGCGGCAGCTGCTATCACAACTTGAGATTGACGAGATACAACACAAATGCTACGGCAAGGGGGAGCCAGGACGCAAGGTCAGAGGGGAGCCAACAGGGGCTTGGGTATGAAGCCCCTGTTGACCTGAAAGACAAGATCATGGCGAGAATGAATGCAAGGCAACCCCGACGCCAATTACAACGGCTAAGTGAAGTACCATCAGAAAGTCTCCTAGAAGATGTGAATGCAGCATTGAGTGCGATCCCTACCACATCCATCACAATGAGCTGCTATACAACTCCGCAGCAGTGATCCTCGAGATGCTTGGCTATAAGAGCAACCATGGGAGCCATGAGAAACAGTACCCACCATGGAAACGAAGGCTGGAGGCTAAGATCAAGCAGACACGTAGAGAAGTAAGCCAACTGACAGAGGCCAAGAAAGGTGCAATGAGAAAACAGGTACCCAAGAGGTACAACCAGATGCCCATACCTGAAGCACTTGAAACTGCCAAACAAAGGCTCCAAGCCTTGGCCAGCCGCCTAAAGAGGTACACAAGAGAGAACGAAGCCAGAAGAATAAACCGGCTGTTCGCAACTCAACCTGCAAAAGTGTACGCTCAATGGCAGGGTAATAACAGCAGATCAGACCCTCCAAGGCTGGAAACTGAACAATACTGGAAAAGTATATGGGAGAGGAGGCATCACACAACTGCAATGCACAGTGGCTGGTGGCTCTGAGAGAGGACCACAGCAACCTCCCTGAACAGAATCCAGTTACCATCACAGCGGCAGACATCCAAGAAAGACATGTATGAAAAACTGGACAGCACCGGGCCCTGACAGGATCCACACCTACTGGCTAAAGAAGCTCACTGCACTCCACGAGCGCCTTGCAGCACAAATGAACCAGCTGCTAAGGGATGGGGCGCACCCTGAATGGCTTACCGAAGGCGTACAATCCTGATCCTGAAGGATCCCACAAAGGGTACAGTCCCATCCAACTATCGGCCAATAACCTGTCTCTCCACAACATGGAAGCTCATGTCAGGCATCATTGCGGCTAAGATAAGTGGGCACATGGATCAATACATGAGCAAAGCACAGAAGGGCATTGGCAAAGAAACCAGAGGAGCTAAACACCAACTCCTGGTTGACAGAACAGTCACCCAAGACTGCAGAACCCGACACACCAACCTGTGCACTGCCTGGATTGATTACAAGAAAGCATATGACTCAATGCCACACACATGGATCACTGAATGCTTGGAGATGTACAACATCAACAGGACTCTAAGAGACTTCATTGCAAACTCAATGAGGCTGTGGAAAACCACCCTTGAGGCCAATGGCAAGCCACTTGCACAAGTATCCATCAAATGTGGCATATACCAAGGAGATGCTCTATCCCCACTGCTGTTCTGCATAGGCCTGAACCCCTCAGCCAAATAATCGACAAGACTGGCTATGGATACCGACTCAGGAATAGGGCCACCATCAGTCACCTCCTCTACATGGATGACATCAAGCTATACGCTAAGAGTGAGCGGGACATCGACTCACTGTGGCAGTTGCTGTTTTCCTTGTTACCTCTTCGAGGTTGCCATTTGCCTGTGGTATTCCAAGGTACTTGTAACCATCCTCAATGTCTGCTATTGTTCCTTCTGGGAGTGAGACCCCTTCTGTGTGGACTACCTTCCCTCTCTTCGTCACCATTCGACTACACTTCTCAAGCCCGAATGACATCCCAATGTCAGAGCTGTAGATCCTGGTGGTGTGGATCAGTGAGTCGATGTCCCGCTCCAACGAGTAAGGCAAGTCCTAAGAAGTCAGCTCAATGGCAAGAACAAGGCACGGGCAATAAACAGCTACGCCCTGCCAGTGATCAGATACCCTGCAGGAATAATAAGGTGGCCAAAGGAAGAGATACAGATCACAGACGTTAAGACACGAAAGCTCCTCACCATGCATGGAGGGTTCCACCCCAAATCCAGCACCCTGAGACTGTACGCTAGCCGTAAAGAAGGCGGCCGTGGACTAGTGAGTGTGAGAACCACTATCCAGGATGAAACATCCAAGATCCACAAGTACATCAAAGATAAGGCCCCAACAGATGACGTGCTCAGTGAATGTCTCAGGCAATGGGGAACAGAGGAAGAGGAGCTGGAGGAGGGACCATCATGGGAGGACAAACCCCTACATGGGATGTACCACCGAACATAACTGAAGTGGCTGATATCAAGAAATCCTACCAATGGCTAGAACGGGCCGGACTGAAGGACAGCACAGAGGCACTCATCATGGCTGCACAGGAGCAGGCCTTGAGCACCAGAGCAATAGAGGCCCAAATCTACCACACCAGACAAGACCCAAGGTGTAGGCTGTGCAAACAGGCCCTGAGACAATCCAACACTTAACTGCAGGGTGTAAGATGCTGGCAGGAAAGCATACATGGAGCGCCATAACCAAGTGGCTGGCATAGTGTACAGGAACATCTGTACGGAGTATGGACTGGAAACCCGAGGTCAAAGTGGGAAACACCCCCAAAGGTGGTAGAGAATGACCGAGCCAAGATCCTGTGGGACTTCCAGATTCAGACTGACAGAATGGTAATGGCGAACCAACAAGACATTGTGGTGGTGGACAAACAGCAGAGGAAGGCCGTTGTGGTTGGCGTTGCAATACCAAGTGATTGCAACATCAGGAAAAAGGAACATGAGAAACTAGAGAAATACCAAGGCCTCAGAGAAGAGCTGGAAAAGGCTTGGAAGGTGAAGGCGACAGTGGTGCCTGTGGTCATCGGAGCACTCGGGGCAGTAACCCCCAAACTGGAAGAGTGGCTACAGCAGATCCCTGGAAGAACACCAGACATCTCGGTCCAGAAAAGTGCAGTACTAGGAACAGCAAAGATACTGCGCAGAACCCTCAAGCTCCCAGGCCTCTGGTAGAGGACCCGAGCTCGAAGGATGAGAGACCACCCGCGGAGGGTGAAGGACAAAGTTTTTTTATATATATATATATATAAATTCATATCATATAATATATATATATTAATTCATATGTGGATATATGATATGGCAATATATTTTTCTTTAATTTAAGGCCTTTAATTTAGATTTAAATCAATATTCAAAAATCAGCTCTAATATCGATATTACAATTTATGCTCATCCCAAATTGTGCAAAAAATATTTATTTATTGCCCAGCCCAATCTAATGGAATAAAGAATGGTAAGGTTTAAGCTGAGCCTTCACATACTTTTGCATTGTTCTCAAGCTATAAACTGTTGTACCTTAATCTTTTATGTTTTTGCCAGATTACTGCTAAACAACAGCAGGTTGGGCATTGGTCTTAAAAGGACCCAAACTGTGTTGTGTGTTCTGTATAGGTCTATTAATAATATGGTCATAAACGTTCACTAAACAGAAGCTCATAGTCTCTCATATATATCAGCCAATAAAATATTAAGTTGTTAAAGAAAGCAGGCAAAGATTAACCATAATTTGTGGATTAACGTCCTCTCATACACTGGCATCTGTTGTTGTCCACTTAACTTATTGCCAAACAGTGCACAGCTCATCAGGTTACAGACTGTGAATGTAATATCTTCTCCTCTGTGTGTAGAATACTGTGGATCCCTGTGTTCCCCGAGTGTATCCAAGTCTCCCTACTTACAGACTGTTGGAGAAGATTTGCTGCCCAATATCTCAGTCATATGGACAGGTGAAACCTTTACTATATTTCATAAATCTGTTTGACAAGAATTATTACTTGCAGTTTCATAAAACTGATCATTTAAAAATCAAAGAAAAACAAACACAGTGTGTCCAACCCACTCTGATCTGTATGCAAATCAGGACGCAACCACACCAACCTCCACAAAACAAAACCAGAATTAGTAGCCCAGCCACCCACTCACATATGGCTGTACAGTATAAACACATGCAGGCATTTTGCACCTTCACAAACACAGATTACATCACAAGGTAAATTATTTCAAATAAGAGATAAACATTGTTACATCAATCCTGGTACAAGGAATGTCAAAGTTAACGAGGGGAGTTGAAAATATGACATGGTGAGATTATGTGAAAGCCGGTTTTCTTAGCGATTTCCTATTACCAAACTGTTTTAACCTTTTTCTATTGTGTCATAGGAAGTAAAGTCATCTCCAGGAAGCTGTCGGCGGAGTGCCTTGCTGAAGTGGAGTCCGTCCTACAGCGCCCCCCTCTCATATGGGACAACCTGCACGCCAACGACTACGATTCCAGGCGACTTTTCCTGGGGCCGTTCAAAGGTCGTGACCCTCAGCTCAGAAGCCATCTCAGGGGCCTGCTCCTCAATCCCAACTGCGAGTTTGAGGCCAACTACATCCCACTGCACACGCTGGGGAGCTGGTGCAGAGTAGGACAGGATGAAGACCAAGGTGAGGCAAACACCAAAGAACAAGTACAAACAAAACCTGTCCAGATTGAAAAGCCAGGTTTCTTTTTTGTCAGCTTTCAGAATTTTCTAGATTGCGTTAGGGTGCATCCGGGTCTGCTTCCAACTGAACTTTGGTGAAACACAAATGCCACACAGACCAAAGGCAAAACAAATAAATAAATGAGCAAGTGAGGAAACTTGGAGCTCATGTGAAGTTTATGGGAAAAATATATAAAACATGTGAAAGTGCATTAAAGGTCAACATCGTTTTGGTTCCTTTACAAAGTTAATGTCCATCCAAATAGAGTAGTCCTAACATTCCTCTGGTTATCTGCTTTGTATTCAGTGTTTTTGTTTGCTGTGACAGTTTACCACGCTCAGAGAGAAAGGAGGTGGATATACGTTAGAATACCCTATCAATGTCTTTTAACAGCAGTGATGTAAATGTGACAACAGAGGAGGAAAGTGTGTGGTAATGGTGTGGACGGCTGTGGGTGGAAGAGAAACACTGTGCAGAAAGAGTGGATAGAATTGAAAGAGGAATTTTAATGACTGTGTGCTGGGAGGGGGAGGGGCTGCTATCGGTACTAGGATTGTAGTGTGCAAATGTACACTGTCGGGCAATAAAGGAAAATAGCAAATTGCCTGCATGTTTGCATGACCTGTTATTTCTGCTGGTACATACCCTCTTACTTACATGCACTGACTATAGGACATTTAACCAATGCACCTTTACATGCGTAAAGCAGAATGCGTAAAGCAGGAAGCAAGAACCAGAGAACCCACTGGAGCGTGGCACAAGGGGGACATGCATATTCCACAAAGAAAGGCTGGGGGTACTCACACCATTCCTTCACAAATGAATTAAATTGAATTAAATTGTTGGAATAAATAAACATTGTATAAATAGGTTTTTAAAAGTATAAATGTTTTTGTTAATTTATAAAAATACTAGACTAAAGCATTAAATCTATTATATATTAAATGCATTTATATTGTTCACACAATATGTCTGCAGGTCAATTTAAAATATATAATTCAAATGAACCAGTTTATGTTTTTGTATTTGTAACCCCATAGATTTTTAACCTCAGTAGAGGACACATTTATATACATTTACATAAATTGACCCAACAAACTGACACACAATTCACAGTCAGACGAATACGTTAAAATAAAGAGTAACAATTAGTGGATCAATGAGCAGACAAACAAGAATGCAGCCTTTCAAGGTTTTGAATACAACGGTGGGCTAAGTCTGGTCCAAAAATCCAAAAAGCAGGTCTGGAAATGTAGAGCAGGAGAATTGTTCGAACAAGAAATCCACAAAGTAGTCAAATATTAACCCAAGCAGTTCTGAATACCACAGTGGGGTAAACTGATCGGGCAGTATGTGGTGGACTGAAGCAGGCTTTTGAGCAGCTCTGTAGGTGTTGGCTTAATTGTTAAATTGGGTGCAGCTGTATAGTAGGCGGTGGTGACCAATCCAGAAGGTAGCGCTGAATCAGCAGACTCTCTGCCCAGCTCCAAACAGACAACACACCCACAGACACAAGAGAGTAGGGGGAGACAAAACTTGAAAAAAAAAAACTAGCATCCTGACAACAGTACATTACATTTTTCAATACCTATAATATCACCAAGAGTATAGTAATTGAAATGTGTAACAGTATTTGCAGCTGACAAAGATAACAAGCAAGCTGTGTTATGTTTGCTGATACTGTATATTGTAGATGAGGAGTGGGAGTACTGCCCTGAGCAAGCCTTCACCACTGCGTTGCAAGACTGGATGGAAGAGCTAAACCAGCCTGTACAAGCAGGTAATTGAATGCTGAATGTATCTCATTAGACTGTTGATATTTCATTACAATTCAGACTCAGTGCCATAACGGAAACGTGTGCTGTCAGCAGCGGTGGATAATAATTCAGAACATTATCTGTGTGATCATTGCAGGTAGACAGCGCAGGCAGACAGAACAGTGCTCCTCTGCTCCCTCGTCTCGCTGCAAAACCCCAGAAAGAGCCGACAGCTTCACTTTCAGAGGGACCACTGTGGCCAGACCCCTTCCCATTTTCCCATTAGACTCCAGTTCACCTCCCACCTCACCTACAAAGGACAATAGGGAGTGGGAGAGCAAAGATTTGGATGAAAAGAGGAGGTGGAATCATGCTAGTCCTGGATGTAGGCCTGGAGCAGCTATAGGAGGAGTACAGGGAAAGAAAACCCAGAGCTGGGGTTTCAACGGTGGGAAAGGTTTATTAAGTGAGTCCCAAGTGCAGTTGTTAGTTGGTCTCCATTATTTGCCCCATGAGCATGGGCCTGCTGCCCAAAAACTACTGCAGGACTTAACCTGGCTCAAGTCAAACTGCCACTTGGTCAGCGCCAACAGCAAAAAGTCAGCTCCTCAGAAGGTTAGCATCTGCATTTGTGTTGATATATAATAAGAGACTATTATAAGAATGTAATGTGTGTGTGTTCAAATTCAGATGGATGAGTGGCGCAGTCGGGCTTCAAGGTTCCTGTCACTGTGTGAAGACATAGCACAGCTCCATTGCAGTGTGGTGGGAGGGGCCAACAGGGCAGTACTCTATGACCTTTATCCATATGTGTGGGACCTGAGGAATACTGCACTGGTGGCAAAGGCTTTTATATGCTGGCTGGGTAAGGATGGAGAAATGCCTTATGCAAAAATATATAAATGTAGCTTTTATTGAAATATGTTTGATTCTTTTGTGATGCTGTACTCTGACTCAGATGGACGAGTGATGAGTGACAGCTCCGCTCTGGGCTCCTGGAGGAACTGCTTCCATTGTGAGTGCAATAGTCCTGTGTATTCCTGTAAACAGTTGTTACAGATGACATTCTCAGCATATGAGTGCATTGATTGTATTGATCACATAATATACAATACAGTATACATGTATAGATATCAGATATATAAATGTAATATAAACTAATTTTGAAAATTAGCAAAGAGAAAAATGTGAATTAGGTTTTTAGTTTAGTTTAGTTTGAAGTAGAATATATAGTCAATCCAAACCTGTCTACTTATGGAAAAAAAGTTAATCAATAGTATGCACTTTCCCCCAAATCAGTTTGTGTTCTTTAGGTTTTAGGTTACAGGGACAAGCACTATTTTTATATATATTTTAATACACAAGTGCAATATATAATATATATCTTAAAATGGGAAAATGACACATCTCAGCTGGGATTCTGCGGCCCAGTTAGTGCTGTAGCCATTTATGTTTCAAATATTCATGCTCTCCAACATTAAAAGTGAAATAGAAGTTGTTTCAGCTCTTTATCTCTTGTACAACACTAAACCTTTAGGCCTGCATCAGTATACAAAATCATTTACATCTCTTCTTTTCATTGTCTCTGACTGTGTGATGTCACTGGGCATGTGGCAGGGTGTGGGAAGACCACAGGAGCCAACGTGATGGGGGTGGACTCTGAGCCGTGGGTCTTTAAAGGGGGCGTGTCTGGAGAGGTGCAGGTAGGGCCTCTATCTATGTGCTCTTAGATTCTGTTTGAATATTATGGAACATTATGTGCGTGTTGCTTAGATGCTGCTCCCCATCGGCAGCAGCAGTGAGCTCTTCACACACCCCCCGCCTCTGTTCCCTACCTCTCGACTCTACAACATCAGGCCATACCACAGCAAGGACAAGGTAAAAATATACACATCTGCGCACACTTTTAAGAAACAACTTTTTCAATGGATGAAAGGGCAGGAGCCAACAAGAAAAGAAAAAATATATACAGTCAAGCCCGAAATTGTTCATACCCCTGGCAAATTTTGAGTTAAAGTCACATTTATTAAAAGTTTTTTCTTGATTGGAAATGACACAGACATCTTCCAGAAGTTAATAAGATGATGTACAAGACGTATCACTGTGGAAATAAAGTATTTCTCAGCTTTTATTTACATTTGAACAAACGTGGCATGTCCAAAATTATTCATACCCTTTACAAACTGTCACAGTCTTTGGGCAAAACCAATGTTCTATACCATTCTAAATAGTCCAAGCTGTTCTAAAGAATCCTAATCACCCTGATTCATTGGGAAAAGCTTTTTTAAACAACTCAACAGGTGAAAAACAGCAGCTCTCTGCAGTTGTTTTGCGGACAGTAATGGCTAAGACAAAGGGGCTCAGGGTTAAGACAGCTGCAGCTTATTCAAAACACTACTGCTCGGGTTCTAACCAAAACCAGAAAGTACAACCACATTACGCCAGTTTTAAAATCTCTGCACTGGCTTCCTGTTGCTCAGAGAATAGACTTTAAAACAGCACTGCTGGTTTACAAGTTACTTAATGGTTTAGCACCAGAATATATTTCTGACATGCTAGTTGCTTATGAACCTCCTCGGACTCTGAGAACAACTGGGACAGGCCTTCTGCTCGTGCCCAGAGTTAGAACTAAACAGGGTGAAGCAGCGTTTAAGTTTCATGCAGCAAAAATCTGGAACTGCCTCAACTTTAACAATTTCAAGGGGAGGTTAAAAAACTTTCCTATCTAGCTCCGCCTATACAACTTAAAGTGTTTTTTCTCTGCACTCTTCGTCTCACTCACTCACTTGCCTTTCAAAATGTTTAAATTTTTCTAATGTTTCTTATTTTAAATCTTGTAAATTGTTTTTTATTTCTGTAAAGCACTTTACAGATTTTACCATTGTTTTCCTCATTTGTAAGTTGCTTTGGATAAAAGTGTCTGCAAAATGACTAAATGTAAATACATAAAATTGCCTTGCGTTGCCTATTATCTAACAAGGAAATAAATCAAGGAAATAAATGGATATAAACAGGCAGCAGAGGGGAACTTTGTATTTCCAATTGTGCAGAACCAGGACCAGAATGATATCAGAGTTGCACAATGCTGATGATATTATGTACAAACCCGATTCCAAAAAAGTTGGGACACTGTACAAATTGTGACTAAAAACACAATGCAATGATGTGGAAGTTTAAAATGTCAATATTTTATTCAGAATACAATATAGATGACATATCAAATGTTGAAAGTGAGTCATTTTGACATATGCCAAATATTGGCTCCTTTTGGATTTCATGAGAGCTACACAAAAAGCTGGGACATTAAGCAATAAGAGGCCGGAAGCGTTAAATGTACATATAAGGAACAGCTGGAGGACCAATTTGCAACTTATTAGGTCAATTGGAAACATGCTTAAGTAAAGAGCCTCTCAGAGTGGCAGTGTCTCTCAGAAGTCAAGATGGGCATTCCCCCAATGCTGCGACGAAAAATAGTAAAGCAATATCAGAAAGGAGTTTCTCAGAGAAAAAGAGTTGGAAGTTATTATAATCTATAGTGCATAATATCATCCAAAGATTCAGAGAATCTGGAACAATCTCTGTGCGTAAGGGTCAAGGCCTGAAAACCATTCTGGATGCCCGTGATCTTCGGGCCCTTAGACGATCACACACAGGAATGCTACTGTAATGAAAATCACAACGTGGGCTCAGGAATACTTCCAGAAAACATTGTAGGTGAACACAATCCGCCGCGCCATTCGCAATGGCTTCTTTTTTGATCCATAGAGTTTTAGTTGGCAACGGCCAATATCTAAACATGATCCAGAAGCGCAGATGTTGTCTCTGAGCCAAGGCTCATTTAAAACTGTTTAAAACTGAAAAACTGTGTTGTGGTCAGACAAATCAAAGTTAGCAAGTTATTTTTGGAAAACTTGGACACCAAGTCACCCGGACTAAAGAGGACAAGGACAACCCTAGTTTTCTTCAGTGCTCAGTTCAGAAGCCTGCATCTCTGATGGTATGGGGTTGCATGAGTGCGTGTGGCATGCGCAGCTTACACATCTGAAAAGGCACCATCAAAGCTGAAAGGTATCCAAGTTCCAGAACAACATATGCTCCCATCCAGACTTCGTCTCTTTCAAAGAAGACCTTGCATTTTCCAACATGACGATGCCAGACCACATACTGCATCAATTACAACATCATGGCTGCGTAGAAGAAGGATCCGGTCCTGAAATAGCCAGATATTTCTCCCATAGAAAACATTTGGTGCATCATAAAGAGGAAGATGTGACAAAGACATGGCTTTGAGATGTGTTGATGCCATGAAATTTAAAATCAACTTATTTTTTCCTTAAAATTATACATTTTCTCAGTTTAAACATTTGATATGTCATCTATGTTGTAATCTGAATAAAATATTGAAATTTGAAACTTCCACATCATTGCATTCTGTTTTATTCACAATTTGTACAGTGTCCCAACTTTTTCGGGTTTGTAATTGTTTTACACATTTAAGGTGGAATTGTATCGAATGGTGCGTCAGCTACACCTCCAAACTCAGGGCAGTCAGGAGACTTGCACTCACCCTGACGTGATAGGAGACAGGTATGTGTTTGGCAAAGATAAAAGTACCCCTGTATCCTCTTGCTTGTTTCTAAATACACTCGTCTGTCTGTGTTCTCTGGTAGGTGTCTGGGTCCGTGCCTGGCGCTGTGCCCTGAGTACAGCTTCATCCTGGAGGACGAGCTGGGGGTGTGTGGCTGTGTCCTGGGCATTCTGGATGTCCGCTCCTTCTCCAAGAGGTGTCAGGCCAGCTGGATGCCTGCAATGCGGGACAAGTACCCCCCAAAAATGGGCAGCTCACATCTTAGCACAAAGGTAGTATCAGTTCAGCAGCTGCCTGCCTTTGCCAAAGAGAATGATAATGATGTAATAATATAGACTAGAGCAGTGATTGTAGCTGAGGAATATATATGCAGTAAGTGCCAGATGCCACAACTGTACACACATTTGTCTTTAATACAGTGTAAAGAAGAACTATAAAGAAGTTGTACAGGCTGTAGATGTGCAATAGAACAGGAGGGTTGTACAGGGTTCCAACGTTGTACAGGGTTCTCACATTTCTTGAAAATACTTGAGTTTCAGACATGCAAATTCAAGGACTGAAAAGTACTTGAAAAAAATGGTCCTTGAAAGTGCTTGATTAAAATCTTAATAAATAAATTTGGTTTAGTAGAATGGTGCTATTTCTAAAAATGTTTATACATGCGCTGCCAAAAACAGCAAGAATGTTTATTATTTATTAATGAGTAACAACCCGATTGAGCAAATGTGTATATTCTTTATGTTAACAGGATTTACTGTAATATTACTACATTTAACCACTTTTTATACATTTTAAATTGACATTCTTTCTAATTCTTTGAATTTCTTTGAAGACAACTGAACTGACAACAGTCTAACTTTATGATACCTATACATTCAGAACATTATTACTCTGAAACCTTTAATGTAAGTGTAAGTGTGCAGTATTGTAAGAGGTCTTTCAATTACGCTCCATATGCTGGGGTGTGAATAGGTTCTTGAAAATTCTTTCATTAATTATCTACCGCTTAGTCCCGTTAGGGGTTGCAGGTGACTGGAGCCTATCCCAGCAGCTTTGGGCCTGAAGCGGGGTACACCCTGGACAGTGTCCAGTTAGTCGCAGGGCTAACATTTAGAGACAGACAGTGACAGACAACCATTCACTCTCACATTCATTCACTAGGAACACTTTAGAGTTGCCAATTAACCTATACATGCATGTCTTTTGGACGGTGGGAGGAAGCCGGAGTACCCGGAGAGAACCCACAGTAACACGTGGAGGACATGCAGACTCCTCACAGAAAGACTGGAGTCGGCCGAGAATGTTTGAGTTGGCCGGGTTTTGAACTCACGACCTTCTTGCTGTGAAGCAGGAGTGCTAACCATTCTGCCACGGGCAAAAGATAATGGAGCTTTAAAAATTCTTGAAAATCCTTAAATTGGATTTTTATAGATTCAATATTTGACGTGGAAGGTAGCACACACAAGTTTCAGCCCTTATTTTAAAGAGCACCTAATAGGAGCTCATGTAATGACAATAAAATAATATTATATAAAACACCTCCATGGAAGCAGGAACATTCACACAGATGTGAATAACATTGAGCATCCCATTGTACTAGTGCAAAATATTGGAAAATAATAATGATGATGTGCCATGCCCATCATTGAGGGACACTTTTCTTTTCACATCAGCAATATAAGCCTCAAAACCAGAAGTGTGGCTTTTGTAATGACTTTTAAAACAATGTATCTCATAGCTAGCATTTGAGTAACTTGAGGCAGTAATAAGCTTCCTGAGCAAGATGAACAGTCATTTTCTGGCATCTGTGCGTTATTTATCTGTCCACCGTCTGCGTCATGAAAACTGTCAGTCACCTATCACGCCAATAAAAGGCTTTTTGTACAAATTTGAAAAATAAATAGTGTTGAGCGGAACCATTCTAGCTTCATTTCTAACCTGTGCTGTGTAAAGTGAAGCAGGATTAGAGAATCAGCAGTGGGTAAACCTGTATGTTTAGAGTCACAATTGTGGTTTCCATGTATCCATCCATCCATCCATCTTCTTTTGTTTAACCAGGGCCGGGTCTCGGTCTAAGCAGAGACGCTGAGACTTCCCTCTTCCTAGACTATTCCTGCTCCCTAGACAATTCCCGCTCCCTAGACAATTCCTCCAGGTCTTCCGGAGAAAATATTTAGGCATAGTGCCTCCAGTGTGTCCTAGGGGCCTCCTCCCAGTGGGACGTGCCCGGAACACCTCTCCGGGAAGGCAGGGACAGACTGGTACATCATCTGCAGAAGCTGCACCTAGCCACCTGCTCCATCCTTCCCTCACTCATGAACAAAAAACTTGAACTCCTCCACTTGAAGCAGGAACCTGAGGCAGGAGCTCCACCAACCTAAATGAGACAAACCTTTTCCAGCTGAGAACCATGGTCAAGGACTTTCAGTGTGCACTGGGATGGTTTGCAGCCGAGTGTGAAGCAGCTGGGATGGGAATCAGCACCCTGGAGAGAGTATAGAGCTTATGGTCCAGTGTTCCACGATCAGGACAAAATCTGCATTGTTCCTCCTGGATCCAACGTTCGACTATCGGCCAAAATTTTCCTCTCCAGTGCCCTGGCAAAGACCCAGGGAGGCTGAGGAGTGTGATCTACCAGTAGTTGGAACACACCCTCGGGTCCCTCTAGAGGGACCACCACCCCGGTCTGCCAGTCCAGAGGTACTGTCCCCGACCGCCACACAATGTTTCAGAGGCGTGTCAGCCAAGACAGCCCCACAACATTCAGATTCTGAGCCTGGCCACCAGGTGCTTGAATTTAAGAGCCTGGGCCGGGCATTGTTTCATATTTAGAGAGAGCAATAACACTGGTTTTGTAAGACATTGCCAATGCTGTCATGGTTTTGTAACACAATCCACTGAGTCATGAGAAAATGTTGTATAATTTCACTGTAGGATCTGATCCAGTTAATGGAGGAGGACCAGGGCGAGTATCCAGACTCTCTGGTGTACCACTTCCCGTCTCAGCTGCGACTGGATGCCCTGCCCGAGCTGGTGGATGTCAGCGTCAGCCGCACTCTGCTGACCTCCCTGCTCACTGCACTCAAGGCCAACGGTGAGTGTGTAATCACCAGAAGAACGCAAAGGTGAGTTAAGTGTCTTGCCCATGGACACAACGACAGTATGAACTGTGGGGAGAGCGGGAATCGAACAACCAACCTTCCGGTTGAGGGACAACCGCTCTACCACTGAGCCACTGCGCCCCAGTGAGGTTTGTTACCTTGTCACCTCAGATGCTCTTGTACGCCACCATGGTGGCCTCTATTCCGTGGCTTGTTGCGGTCTGGATTTTGTTTTACACACTGGGGGAAATTCAGAGTTGATCCACTCAAAACATGACTGGACTGTAGTGCCATCAGTGCGTCTCGGGTGTAAGTGATAGGAGGCTGAGCATCCACCGCTAAAAGTTTCCTTTGCGTAAAAAGTCCGCTAATAAGATATGCAATACAGATGTAACAGTTATACAAGTATGTTTGCCATGTCCAAAACAGTTCCAAGTTTGCTATTACGTTAGTGTCACAATTAAAACAACAACAAAAAACGAACAATGCACCAGACCACGCACCCGGATGCCCTATGTTAGAAGCTGGTTTAGGTTTAGATCCAGGTAAGTTCAGATTTAGTTTGAGCAAAGGTAACTTACACAACACAGCTACCCATGTTCTGGAGCAGGATTTGTTTAGGTTTAGATTCCGCAAAACCAAAGTCAACCAATCAGGTTTGAGTAAAGTCACATCTGAAGCTGCATCAACAAAACTTTTGTTCTTTTGGTTCAGAGAATATAGGCTACTTTATACTACTATACTTCTGCACAAAACAAAGTAGAAGACATCGGTAACACTTTGAAAGCTTTTTCCCTAGTTAAATTTTTTTCTTTTTTATTTTGAAATTGAGTCACACCTAAGTTGTATTACAAAATGTGTAAATTGTATTTGATTCATCATTTTAATATTTTTTATTAAGGTTTGTAGGTTTTGTATCTTGTCATTTACTGCCTCTGTTTTGGTGCAGGTTCGCAGGGTGTCTTCTGTGAGGTACAGCCAACAGATCGCCAGCGACTCGAGTTCTTGACCAAACTGGGCTTTCTGGAGATTCTGCGAGGAGAGGCGAGGAGCCGAGAGGGAGTGGTGCTGGGACGGCTGCTCTGAGCACTCCATACAAATCACCAAACACTGCAGTCACAGTCACTCACAGATTTAACTTAAGCACTTACCTCCTTTTGAGGAGGAGGAGGAGTTTACCAGATCAAAATTATCTTTGCTCTGCTAATCTGGATTACAAGGTCTAGTTTCATGTATTGAAAGGACAAAAGTGGGGCAGACTTACTAACACAGGCCCCTCTTCAGACCTGGCTATAGGATGTGGTTAATGGGTGAGGGCCATTAAATGGCTAGCGTTAATGTGAATGGTCCAGATGTGTGGTAATAGATCAGACCAGCGGGGACATTTGGAGGGGGACTGCATATATGGTGCACATACACACACACATATACAGTCAGGTCCATAAATATTGGGACATTGACACAATTCTAATCTTTTTGGCTCTATACACCACCACAATGGATTTGAAATGAAACGAACAAGATGTGTTTTAACTGCAGACTTTTAGCTTTAATTTGAGAGTTTACACCCTAATCAGGTGAATGGTGTAGGAATTACAACAGTTTGTATATGTGCCTCCCACTTTTTTAAAGGACCAAAGGTAATGGGACAATTGGCTGCTCAGCTGTTCCATGGCCAGGTGTGTGTTATTCTCTCATTATTCCATTTACAAGGAGCAGATAAAAGGTTCAGAGTTCATTTCAAGTGTGCTATTTGCATTTGGAAACTGTTGCTGTCAACTCTCAATATGAGATCCAAAGGAGCTGTCGCTATCAGTGAAGCAAGCCATTATTAGGCTGAAAAAACAAAACAAACCCATCAGAGAGATAGCAAAAACTTTAGATGTGGCCAAATCAACTGTTTGGCATATCCTTAAAAAGAAAGAACGCACCGGTGAGCTCAGCAACACCAAAAGACCCGGAAGACCACGGAAAACAACTGTGGTGGATGACAGAATAATTCTTTACCTGATGAAGTAAACCCCCTTCACAACAGTTGGCCAGATCAAGAACACTCTCCAGGAGGTGTGGACAATGGACAGATGGACAATGACCCGAAGCATATTGTGAAAGAATTTTTTAGGGGAAAGAAGTAGAATGTTATGCAATGGCCAAGTCAGTCACCTGAATCTGATTGAGCATGCATTTCAGTTGCTGAAGACAAGACTGAAGGGAAAATGCTCCAAGAACAAGCAGGAACTGAAGACAGTTGCAGTAGAGGCCTGGCAGAGCATCACCAGAGATGAAACCCAGCTTCTGGTAATGTCTATGCGTTCCAGACTTCAGGATGTAATTCACTGCAAAGGATTTTCAACCACGTATTATAAAGTGAGAGCTTGATTTATGATTGTTAATCTGTCCCATTACTTTTGGGCCCTTAAAAAGTGGGAGGCACATATACAAACTGTTGTAATTCCTCTACCCTAATACCCTCAACTTAAAGCTAAAAGTTAAAGAAAATCTTGTTTGTTTCATTTCAAATCCATTGTGGTGGTGTATAGAGCCAAAAAGATTAGAATTATGTCGATGTCCCAATATTTATGAACCTGACTGTACAGTGGCAAGAAAATGTAAACCTTTTGGAATTTCAGGGTTTTCTGAATAAATTTGACTTAAAATGTGATCTGATCTTCATCTAAGTCAAGGGTATTAACAAACATAATGTGTCTAAAAATAATTACACCAAAATAGTTTTTATGTTTTTATTGAGAATAACCAAAAAACTTCATAGTGCTTGTGGAAAAAGTATGTGAGTTAATGACCTCAAAAAAGCTAATTGGTGTCAGGTTTTAACACACCTGGAGTCTCGTTAAGATAATATTTTGGAGGTGTGGACTACAGCTACTTTGACTGATAAAAAAACCCCTCAAACGTTTTGAGTTAGCTCTGCACAAGAAGAACACGCTTATGTGAGCCATGCCTCGTCAAAAATAGATAAAATCCAGCTAAAATCTAAAGTTGTTGCTTTACATGAAGCTGGAAACAAGCAGATGGAGGTCAGGTGAGTCTTGTTGCCACTATTCAGGCTGCTCCTCGCACAAACACACCCCAACACGTACAAAGACAAGGGGATGGGAGAGAAAACGAGGTGTCACAGACAGGTCTGATCCGTGCAGACTCAAGAGGACAAATAGCACCATAGGTCAAGTTGGTCACGTGTTTGGACAGGCATAAGAGGGATTGTAATGCAAGGTCTGAAGGGTGCAACAGTTTTTTGTTCTGTTGAGCATTGCACAGAGCATTAAACACTTTGATTAGACATGAGAAAAAAACGCCCTTAAACACTGAACACTCATTTGAAGGACACAGATTGTAAGCTTGTGCTCAACCCTCTCTAATATTAACTTCCTTAAAGGTGTGTCCACAGTGGGACCCAATCCTAAGGTTTACAGGTAGTTTAGGTGAACGTTTACGTGCATGGATTCACCAAATAGAATCACATGACAGTCATAATTTACAGAGAAACATTTAGAAAGACATTCCTTCCCATTTTAATGCAATACTCCGAGGAGAATATTTTATATCAGTGTACGGCTAAATAAAAATGCATGCACGTTCATTTTTTGAGATTTCTGTGCATGAAAATTATGCAGTAAGATATAGTTTACAAGAATCTCAGTTTGGAAATGAATACCTCTCCCTGTCAATATCTGTGCATTAATGTTCGTCTTGAAGATGTGTATGCCTGTACAAACAGGTCTCTTGACTCAGCCGCACTCAAACACCAAAAGAAGCACAAAACACTGTCAAAACTGAAAGTACATCAAAATCTGAATGTCCATTTTTTTGTAACAGAACTGAAAAAGACTTATATTTTCATGTTATCCTTTTTATTATTCACAGTACAGCACTTTTGTACAATTTTGTTTTTATCAATCATTGTCCCTAACACAATGAAAGAAATGCATGAACACTATGAAAAGTGTGAATGTATGTTTGTGCGTATGTTTTGATTTGTAAAAAAGGCAACATAAGCACTGTGACCACGACTAAAAGTAATAACCTTTCCCTTTGACTTGAGAGAGTTGCCTTTACTAACAACTCCATGTGTTCACTCAGTGTTGTCTGCGTGTCGATCTCACTCAGATCGCATTCTTGTTTTCGTCCGTCTACAGGGTTCTGAAGGGTTCAAAAAACTGCACATTGAATTTGTGTCCCAACTTTTGAGTATTTCACCACAATTAAAGATGTTTTTTCCCCTTTCAGCTGACTCTGTTGAATTTGTATTGTTCATTTGCACAGCAGGAAAATAAACGTTAAAATGACATCACATTAAAAAATGAAATTTAATTCTGTATTCTTTTCAATATGTATTTGTTTGCACTGCAGCCTTGTGGGTAATAAAAGCATTAGCAGATTGTATGTTTCACTTTGACTAAAACAGCTGTACACTTCATAATTCTAATCATAAAACTCTTAAATGTTTAATTCTTTGAAATTTTCAAAACAGTGGAAACATTCAGTTTTAGTGTCTGTTCCTTTAAGGTCCCTGCCTCAAGCCTTAATTGGTCTGATTGGTCTGTACATGCTCTGTTGCGATTGGTCAACTGCTTTTTTCTTATTGCTCGAATGGATTTAAACATTAACCAATGATTTGTGTAATGGTCTGGAGCCGAGTAAAGAGCCAGCTTCAGGAGAAAGGCTTGAGGTGCAGCTTTAATATGAATACAAGTGTCTGACCAAGATGCACCTTTAAACTCAAGTGCACTACACGTCGGTGCTCTCTCGGTCTGGGGGGCTCCCGGCTTCCCATTGGCTGCGGGAGTGCAGGTTATGTTCAGGAGAATTCACTTGACCAATGGGAATGCGGTAGACTTTTAAAAAGCCAGTCATCAACATCATGAGTGTGGCCACTACAGTTGCTGCCCAACTGCATGCTGGGAGACCCACCTGTGGACAGAAGGGCCAGTGTGTGCATGCATTATCAAGTATTATAATACTTAAGGTGGAACTGGTTCACACTTACAGATCCCAGGAGATTGCTTAAAGCGATGTCAGCGTAGGCCGAGAAGAAGGCTGCAGACAGAACCAAGAGTACAAAAATGTTAATGCAATACTTTTCATTGGCTAAACTCAAAGATCTAAGACTTTTTCCATGTACACAAAAGACCTATTTTTGTTGTGTGTGTGTGTCTGGGGCACACAGAGCATCACCTCAGAGAGTGTGTGATGTCACGTATGCCGTCAGGTCAGAAACAACGCTGTTCACATTTACATTTAGTCATTTAACTGACACTTTTATCCAAAGCGAAGATTTAATTCACCAGTGTTACAGCTGGAACACCGGAGGCAAGGTGGGTTAGGTGTCTTGCCCAAGTAAAACAACAACAGTATGAACCGTGGAGAGAGCAGGAATCGAACGGTTGGCGGTTTGATTCCTGTTTACAGTGGCACCCCCCCCCACTTGTAAACTCATAGTTAATGTTTCAGATAGAGCAATTAAAGCAAGTGTAGGCATTTCACTGTGTATAGTTAGCAGCCCTTAGTTGAAGTAAATCTACACTAATGGCTTAAAGCTTGACTAGTGAAAGTGTCTTTTTAGTCAGACGCCTGAAGATATCAACCACTTCTTACTTACTTTTATTTTACTGCCGCATATCTTTAAGAACTGTGCGTGTGTTTTACCACTGGAGATAGCAAACAGGTGAGTCCTCTTGCTAAAGGTGAAAAACAGTCCTCCCACTGCCATACAGCCCAGAGCGCCGTTAAAACCAGACAAACCTGAATACAGAGAGGCATGGCGCACTCCCACTGACAAACCTGCAGCACAAACACAAACACATACAGTAAATACACAGACACAAATACAAAGTTAGACTCATTGAATTCTTTGGAGAAACCTGGAAACACGTCAACACTGCAACACTTCAGTTTACCACATGGTGCTGCTGTTCTCACACTGTTGTGAGAATGCCTTCAGTAATACGTAATCTGCTGTAACCAGGTTAGAAAAATAGCACGTCACTGTTTCCCTTTCAGACGATAGAGTCACAAAAGCTAAATCTGAAGAGAAGAGTGAGACAAGCAGGGCCACAACACACCAGAAAAAACAGAACAGAGATGGATTTATGATTTTTCACATTACAGAAGTACACATTTTGTTTTGATGGAGGCCATAAGGAAGCCTCAGCCAAATGTGTGCTGACTGTTTTTCTAGAGTCAGCTACTTTAGCACTAATCAAATGGGTTTCCCTGACAGAGTCTTTACTCAGAAAGTCTATGCCAGGGTACTGGAGAAATTCAGATGAACCTGAGATTCAGGAGGAACAATGTGGTTTTCGTCCCGGTCGTGGAACACTGGACCAGCTCTATACCCTCTCCAGGGTGCTGGAGGGTTTATGAGAGTTTGCCCAACCAGTCCACATGTGTTTTGTGGATTTGGAGAAGGCATTCGACTGTGTCCCTCTGTGATTGTGACTCAAAGGGCTGCCCTTTGTCACCGTTCATTATCTTTATGGACAGGATTTCTAGGTGCAGCCAGGGGCCGGAGGGAGGCCGAGGGTTTCGCAGCCGAGTGTGAAGCAGCTGGGATGAGGATCGGTACCTCAAAATCCGAGGCCATGGTTAAATTGCCAGTGGTCATTGTACCGGCCCAATACCTGCTACATTTGCAGGGCTCCAATACAACGCTACCTCGTCAGAACATAATGGAGCAGAGTATTTTTTTCAATTGTATACAAAGGACTTTTGTGTTTGGCCCATGGCCCACTAATACATTTCTGTTTTCCCTCCAAGGGAAAAAAAGTTGTCTATATCATCTTGAATAAGACAAAATGTGTTGTTATACACTTTGAAAAAAGTAAAACTATCTCTTTAATGTCTTACTAATTCTATATACAGTAGTCATTATTATGTGAGGGGGGCCTCTCGTCTCGCCTTTGCTCAGGGCCCCAAAAATGGTAAACACACCCCTGTACTTAGCATTTGAGTGTTGTAAAAGCAAAGACAAAATAGAGAGATAATAACATACAAATTCACCTGATATAAAATACTAAACTATTGTTACAGAAGACTGAGGAATATTTTTAAAGTGCCAATGCGTTGTTAGTTCTAAATAATTATTCTGCTCAGCTCGGTGTTGACTATAAACTATGCTGCGTGGAAATGGTCACACACAAAATTAAGCTTCTTTGATAAATGAGGGCCGGTGGCCGCAACAGAGACACACAGAAGGCAGCACACGATCCACAAGAACATTATTACATCTCTCTGACAAGGGCCTCAAACAGGTGAATACTCAGAGATGGTTCAGACTCACCATTCTCTGTTTAAGGTTTAGCCTCTTTGTTAACACAGATTACTGCTCACATTCTCTCTGTTCTCCACTGGTAACAGGACATTTACATGACTTTTTGTCTGTTTTGGAGAGAGTAAAGCTCAGCCTCAGACACAGACTTGTTTTCATTGCGCGCTTGTTAAGTCCGTGCGGAGCCGACCTGGCCAGGTATCGGTCTGTGCAGCAGGAGAGAGACAGATGGTGAGCAAGTGAACTCTTTTGCTAAAGTGGATGATTTAAATCACTATTTCCATTGTGCAAAGTTTAAAATTGTGTTGATATGGTGCACATCCACCTCCTGAATTGACTGTGACAGTGTCAGGAGCGAGGGGGGTGTTTCACCCCCGAGGTCGTCCCCAGGATGCCGTTAGTTTGGAGTCCTGGCTGGGGGCCCAGATGGAAAGGACGCAGAGGCTGCAGAAGCAAAGAATAAACAGGAGGTGGATGTACAAACAAGTACAAGTTGTGAAATTCTTGACAAGTCAGACTGAACTAGAGTCTCTTGAGGAACAACAAATCCTCTCACGAGTGAAGCCTTCTACTTTTTTTACACTGATTCCTGGTTAGACAACAAAGACGATCTGTGTCAGGGTGTGTAGCTGTGGCAGTGGGACTGAGACCTATTGTGTACCGAAAGAGTAACATGTCACAAAACTTGATCATCTAATTTGAAGAGACTTAACAACCAAATTGCAATAAAAATAAAATTAAATAAAGTGCCTTTTCTGCTAATGGACAGATAAAAAATGAAAATATTTTGGGTGTATGTTTGTTGTTATGAATGGAAACTGATGGACCAAAATGGAGGTGGCGCTCCAGTGGATGGTGGAGTAGAGCAGGTGTCTGGAGCTGGGATGGAGTTCACAAAAGGTAATGTGCGATCTGGCAAAGAGTGGAGGACTAAAAAGGCTTTTTTTACTGAGGCAGGTGAGTAGTAATGAGTCTGATGAGCTGCAGGTGTGTTGGAGAGAAAGCAGGCTCCAGGGACTCCGCCCAGACTCCACACAGAGACAGACACAGAAGAGAGGGGCGACAAACAGGAAAACAGGGAAGAACCAGGGATCCTGACTTTGTTTAATCAAAAGTTAATCAAAGGTACGACTGAACTTAACTTGAATTTTGTAGGTTTTTGAGAAAATGCATTTTGATGAAATGTAAAATGGATGTGAACTTTTATTAATTGGTAAAGCCTGAAAAAGCAAAGGTTTAATATTTGGGTTTTAAAATTGTTATTGAATCATTATTAACGCAATGTGTTGAAGAAGATTGTTTACACTTGGAGCAAAAGCAAATTGGACCAATCCAGCTTACCTTGATGGGAAACCAGATCAAGAAACTGACTGACTATGTGAATGGAAAGCTTGTGACTGTTTTTTTTTTTTTTTCAGAAATGTTTATTTGTAAATTTTGAGTTTGCTTATTATTTTCACTTTAACAGGTGAAAATAAACAATTGAGATGGGAAAATCTTTGTTTTTCATTTAGTTGTATAATAACTTTGCACACTAATAATTCCCTAATAATGGTGTACATGTAGATATTCTTTTAAGAAAACCAAAACTTCACTTTTACTGCTTAAATGTTCAGGTTTGTTGACATTTTGGATTGACCAAGAGCACTGTAGTTGTACAATAAAAAAATGAATCCTCAAAAATAACTCTGTTATGTAGTTCAAACTTATGGCTCAGGTTTCGATGGGTCAGACTAAAGATGACAGCCTCCATTTAAACTCTGCTGCTTAGACACACACTCCACCGGCCCGGGACCTGTCTGTGCAGTGGTGGGAGAACAGATATGGTGATCAAAGAAAGCCTTTTGCTAATCTGGATTTTGATTGCTTTTTCACTGAGCAAACTTTTATCGTGCTTATATTGTGCACTTCCACCTTCTGCACTGACACAATGACTCATTATTCTTATCACTTAGATATTTAATATAATATGAAAACATTAACCTATATGACCAAATATAGTGTGCTACTGTTTGCCGCTCCCGACTGATGCACTCTCATGTTTCTGCACTGTATTTACAAAACAAAGTGGACAGAGTTGTTAAAGTCGGTAGCAAGATTACTGGTGAAACAGTATTTAATTCCTGAGTAATAAATACACTGTGAATCTAGCCCAAAGGATTGTTCCCCAGATTGCAGACTGAAACCTACATTAATGTTCTTGTAATACTGGACAATGATAACCCACTGGTCCATTTGAACTGTTGGTTTGTTCAGTCAGTGTAGTGGTTTTAGAGCAGAGGCAGTCTGTGAGGATTGTTTGTGTGTGCGATATGGGACACATAAACATGTTTTCCACCTGTGTTTACATTACATTTTTAATGTGTTTATGTGGTTAATGTGATTGAGCCTGATGTATTTGAACGCTTTTGTCTGACCGCACTAGAATAATTTGCGCTGTGTGTGCTGGTTGATGAATATTAATGTGGTTGATGTCTGACTCATGACTGAGCTCTACTTTGACATTAAAAATCTTTTGTGGAGCACACAGAGGGCATGATGACCCAGTTAAATCTCACCAGGGACAAAAAAAACGACCTTTTCTCTGCTGGCCTTCGGCAACAGCTGCACTATACCTGTCCAATCACAAAAGGACAGAAAAAAAACACCGTACAGAGGACCCACAGGTTCAGCCCAGACTTCATTAGTCCAGACTCCAGTGAAATACAGGAACCTTCACAAATAATGTTTATTCCATCAGAAATAAAGAAAGAAGAATCACTGAGCACCACACAACACATGACCTTTAACCCCAATGGGCTTATTTATGATTTACAGCAATGAGCAACAAGCTGCAAAACAGTAAAAGGCTTTTCTCTGATATTAAAGCTTTGAAAGATCTTTGTTTTCTGTGTGAGTTTGGTGTCTAGTTTCATAAAATGTCAGATGAGCTTAAAGACTGGTGCTCTGAGATTAAATAAACTCATCAACTAAAGTCATTTATGTCTGTTTCCTGTTTACTTGTGACTTCTTTTTTGTCGTTATGTTTCAACACATATAACCAAAAGCAAGCTAAATTAAACTTTTACAGCAAAGTACACAGCACTTTAAAACAGTAATTTGCACAAATACAGTAAGAAAATAATTTTGTTTTGGAGTGTTGATTGTTGTCTTTCTATTGTTGGATCCAGTTGGCGCGGAGCACTTTGATTGGTTCATGCTCGGCCCTGGAAAAAGAATAGTCATTGGAACCAAAACCATTTAGGCAATATACAGTATGGGGCAATATGTGTTATGTGTTGTGTGAAGGTATTTTAAGTGTTTCAGTGAATGATGTAGTGTGTGTGCTCTCACCTTACCTTTGTCTCCAGGTGTTAAAAGAGTCCCCGGGGAAACAAGAGCTCATTTAAAGGTTCCAAGTCTGGACTAAGTCAACGGGTAGGGCTGCAGACAAGTGGCGAGTTCGAAAATTGGGATTGGGCCTAAATGAATAACTGGTCAGTGACTGGATTTATCAACCACAGTTTTATTAAATCAGAGCAGCTCCATGTTGGTTACGTTCATAAAGCTAAAATGGTTCAAACCCAAAACGCACCCAGACCTGTCAGAGCTGACACATCATTGGACACAACGAGCCGGTAAGGCCAGGGTTCAGACCATAAATACTTTGCTTGGAGCAGGTCAAGATTGATTTTTGTGAGTTTGTAAACTCAAAACTCTTGTGAGAATCCAGCTGCAGCAGAAGGTTAATAATCCCTGTTGTATCCATATACTGTATGTGCTCCTCCCTGAACCATAACACACTATGAGACACACATTATTCACTGTAGGCTCTCCTGTTTTTAAGCTCAAGGTCAGGGACACATTCAGACTTCACTTTATCTGTTTTTCTTTGCCCCAGTTCTTCTCTTCTCACTCATCTTTACGCTCTCACACCCATCCCATCTTCCCTCAGTTCTTCTGAAGCATTTTTTTTCACAATCATGTTTGTTTCAATTAGGGCTGTCACAGCCTCAGATTCACCAAGATCTGTTCAGTGAGCGCTCACTAGAGTGGATATGACTCTCAGAAAACTACTCAGAAAGTGCAATATCCCCTTTTAAAAGTTTTCACTTTACTACCAGTAAGTGCTTATTAGTGCTTATTATCGTTCTAATATTTTTCCATTTGAATGTGTGTATGTGTAGAGTTTACAAAACTATGACTATCAAGTGTCATTTATAATTTCTTAAACTTTATGCTACAACATTTTATGTGATGGAGCTTTGAGATCAAGAATTTAATGTTTAGGGACATTCATCTAGAGTCTCGTCTTCCTGTCAGCTCCCCTCAGACGAGCCACAGAGACACACCGCCTTAAGTCTATCTTTTTATCTGTGAACAGCTAATTGTCTTTTGGAGCCCAACAGCTGCCCACAGGCTCCTTCAGAAGAACATTCTTGTAATTGTAGGGCTGTGCAATTAATCAGATTTCATTCATAATAAAACCTACAGTCAAGCCCAAAATTTTTCCTACCACTAGCATATTTTTAGTTTAGTTTTTTCTTGAAATGCACAGGCGTCTTCCAGAAGTTAATAAGTCAATGTACAAGAAGCATTGTTGTAGAAACAAATTTTTCTCAGCTTTTATTTACATTTGAACAAAAAGTGGCTTGTCCAAAATTATTCATAGCCTTCTCAATAAATCAACAGAAAAGCCTTTATTGGCTATTACAGCAATCAAACGCTTCCTATAATTGCTGGCCAACTTTTTGAATGTCTTCACTGGTATTTTTGCCCATTTATCTTTAGTAATAACCTCCAGCTCTTTCAGGTTGGAGGGTCTCCTTGCCCTGATCTTTAGCTCCTTCCACAGATTCTCAATTGGATTCAAGTCAGGACTCTGGGGGGCTATTGCAAAAGGTTTATATTTTTGTCTGCTAACCATTTTTTTCACCACTTTAACTGTGTGTTTTGGATTGTTGTCATGCTGAAATGTCAACCGGGGCCCAAGGCCAAGTTTCTCTGCAGACTGAAAAACACCCCCAAAGCATTAGGTTCCCACCACCATGTTTGACAGTGGGGTTCTTACAGTTGAAGGCTTCTCCCTTTTACACCAAATGAAGGATACTTCATTGTGGCCAAACAATTCAATTTTTAAATTTTAAAGTTTCATCTGTCCATAAAACAGAAGACCAGACGTCTTCGTCTTTGCCCAGATGAGCATTTGCAAAGGCCAATCTGTGTGCCTTATCTGGAGAAGTGGCGTCCTTCTTGGTCTGTGTCCGTGGAACCCAGCGATGTGCTGTGTCCGTTGGACTGTCTGCCTTGAGACATTGTCACCAGCAGAGCCCAGATTCACCAGGATGGCCTCTGTGATGATCCTTGGATTCTGTTTCATCTCTTACTATCCTCCTGGCCAGCACAGGTGTCACGTTTGGCTTCCGATCACATCCTTTGAGATTTTCTACAGTGTGGAACGTCTTGTATTTTTTAATAATACATTGCACTGTAGCCACCGGAACTTAAAAAGGATATGAATAATTTTGGACATGAATCTTTTTGGTTCAAATGTAAATAAAAGCTAAGAAATATTTATTTCCAAAGTGATTCCTTTTGTACATCATCTTATTCATTTCTGGAGGATGCCTGTGTCATTTCCAATCAAGAAAAAACTTGCTGGTTGAAGTAACTTTAACTCAAAATTTGCGGGGTATAAATAATTTCGGGCTTGACTGTACATAATCAAGAAAAAACAATTATTTGTTTTGTTGTTTTTTTGGCCTGAACACATTATAAAAAACATTATGTGCAAGATTTGCAGCACCATGGGGCCTGCACAGCATGGAAACAGTTGTTTTCCACCAGATTGTGAAAGTGCAATAAACTGTTGATTTTATTATTTCTGTTAATTTTTTATGCTATTTATTGATGTTTTAATATCTTCTTTATTTTAAGGAGAATTCACGGTTTTGTTCAATAAATCCAACATATTATATTATAATGAGTAATCGGGAAAAATAATTGTATAATTGTCATTATGATTTCCATAATGACAATTTTCATAATTGAGCAGTCCTATGTACTAGCACTGCTGATATTCTTTTGACGACAGCAATCCTAAAACTGAACTTAAAACATAATATAGTGTCACATTATGGAGGTAAAACTGTCTGCTCAAAGCTCCTACAAAAACAGTATTGTTCCACTGTAGGCTTGCTCCTCTCACTCTCTGAGCTCCTATCTCTAAGGGAGTGCCCAGCTCCACCCTGTGGAGGAAACTCTATGACCAAGATCTGGTCTGTAAAGTCATGACACACACAGCTCATGACACATCAGTCGATAGAGTTCTGTTGACTTCAGGCACATTAGCACTCACCAGCCAGTGTTCCGATGGCTGATCCCAGCACAGCGTGGACGGCCAGCAGGGGGGAGTAGAGCAGAACAGCCCCCAGGATGAGCAGGGAGGGGCCCAGGGCATCACATGCAAAAATCTGCCCCACACCCAGAGGGACGCCACGTATGACCTGGACCAGAGACAGAGCCAGTTAGCACTAGCATGTGTCTGACTATTCCACAGCTTCCCCCTGTCAAAGCACACAGTCACTCTGCTGTTGAACATGGACTGCTTTCCCAACAGAGTGTGAGGAGTGAGTTTCCATGGCGACGTGATGGTTGCACCTGCCCATTGTTGACATTTCTGAGCCATAAACGCTCAGTAATTACACTGCAGTTTAACAGCACACTATGTATTTTCCTCTGCACAATGTGTGTTTGTAAAGATAATGTATGAGTGAGTGCATGTGGCAGAGCGCGTCAGATGAGTGAGAGCTGCAGACATTAAATATAAATAGGACACACGTCATCTGTACTCTCCGGAGAGACACGCAGCAGAGGAGCAGGAACAAAAGGAAAATGTGAAGATCTGGAAAAGAAAAATGGGTGACACTTTAGAGATGAAGGGAGCTACCCATTCTAAGAAATAAAAAGAATAGTTTAATCTCCCCGGAATACTAGCCAGAGCAGCATCTGTGAAAAGTGCCATATGAGATGGAAAGGAGCAAAGGGCTGTGTGGAATTTCTTTGGCCTTTTTGCCTTTATTTAACAGTCGATAGATTAAATTCTTGTGTTTCAATTCTTTGGCACGCACTCAACCGTCTGGTTTGTAAAAATGCTGCAAGGGTTTATTCAACAGAGATCTGTCACAGATAAGGATTGTCTTTCCTCCAGGACTTAAGCTACATGGTTTATGTCTTAGTGTCTTAGTCTGACAATGGGACGCACAACCAACACATACCGTTCCCAACAACTTAACACACATCATACATTAGCCCTGCGACTAACTGGCCACTGTCCAGGGTGTACCCCGCCTCAGGCCCAAAGCTGCTGGGATAGGCTCCAGTCACCCGCGACCCCTAACGGGACAAAGCGGTAGAAAATGAATGAATGAATGAATGAACATCATACATACTGAAATGGAACAGAAGCAGCAGACATATGTCTATATATAAGAGTTATCAAGTCAACTTCTGTGGCCTGGCTCCACGCTGTGTGACTGGAAACACTAACTGATCCATTCACTGCTTGAAGCACACTATTCACAGCCTACAGAGAATAAATAAAGAAACACAGGTAAAATACGCACAAACAACAACAGTCCTATCCTTTGTGTGTTTTTGTAAATGCAGGTCTTTTTGTTCTTGCTGTTTAGGCATTTGTTGCACTGTGATGACTATTATTAGGCCCGAGCCGGTGATGACCGGGAGGGCCTATTGTTTTTGCTCGGATTTTTTTTTTTTTTTTTTTTTTTAATCTTTATTGTGACCAAATGATCCTAAATTTGACCCAGTGAACATGCACAAAAAGTCATTTTTATTGGTCCCAGACTTCAAGCTCGAAAATGTTATGTTTTGAAGTCGCGAAAAAAACGAAAAATGACTCAGTGGCGACCCCTACAAAATCAAAATACATTGGGCTATGGAAAGTGAAAGTAATTTTTTTTCAACGCAGAAAAATGAAACTTGGTATATCCATAGGACACCTCAGGGCAAACAGAAAAGTCAATGACAGCCACACCCTAAACTCAACAGGAAGTCCGCCATGTGGGGTGAAACGCGCGGCCACTAAAATCGCACCCCTTGCGCAGAAAGATGCAAATCATTGTGTTTTAATCTAAATGGCCCCAAATTTGGTGAGTATCATCTAGACACGTGTGCCAACCAAAGTTGTGACTTTGTTTTTGATATCTTATCGGGTATGGTTGTGGCAAGCCTGTAACGAGGTGGCCATTTTTGTGAAAATAAACGCGTCTCTTAACTCTCAAATGCCTTCTCGGATCGAGTTGGACCCAAAAAGGCGTTTGTGCACATTCATGACCTGAACAAAAAAATATGTAAATAAAAGGGTTATCTTTAGAAATGGCTCTCCAGCGCCCCCTACAAACTTATAATGGACCCAAGAATTTAGTTTGTCATAGAGACATGAAATTTGGTACACACATCTCTTATGTCATGACGACCATAAAAGCCAATGACAACCACCCCCTATCTATAAATGTGTTGCCATAGCAACGTCCCAAAAATGTAAAAAAAAGTCAATGGGAAGTGAAATTTTTAGTTTGTTGTAGGCAAATGAAACTTGGTACACACATCCACCATGGGCTTATGAACAAAAAAGCCAATGGGGACCACACCCTATCACACACGGGAAGGCGGCCATTTTGAATTGAAAATTTGGTCCGACTCAGAATACACCTCTTTAAAAAAAAAAAAAAATAGCTGCTTCATTCCACAGACACCAAACTTGGGCAAAATGAGCTAAACACATGTATGTAAAATAGACAAGTGTTTTTCTAGACTTTTTTGCTCGAGTTATATTTTTTTTTATTATAATTCGGTATATATTTTTTAATTATAATTTTTCTGCAAAATGATTCTCAATTTGACCCAGTAAACCAACAACTAAAAGTCATTTTTATTGGTCCCAGACTTCAAGCCCGGCAAAAAATTTATGTATTTGAAGTCCCCGAAAAAAAAAAACGAAAAATGACTCAGTGGCGACCCCTAGAAAAGTCAAAATACATTGGGCCTATGGAAAGTGAAAGTGACTTTTTTCCAACGTAGAAAAATGAAACTTGGTGCATCAATAAAACACCTCAGGGCAAACAGAAAAGTCAATGACAGCCACACCCTAAACTAAACAGGAAGTCCGGCATGTGGGGTGAAACGCATGGCCACTAAAATCGCACCCCTTACGCAAGAAGATGCAAATCATTGTGTTTTAATTTAAATGGCCCCAAATTTGGTGAGTATCATCTAGACACATGTGCCAACCAAATTTGTGACTTTGTTGTTGATATCTTATCGGGTATGGGTGTGGCAAGCCTGTAACGAGGTGGCTATTTTTGTGAAAATAAAATGTCTCTTAACTCTCAAACGCCTTCCCGGATCGAGTCGGCCCCAAAAAGGCGTTTGTGCACATTCATGACTTGAACACAAAAATATGTAAATAAAAGGGTTATCTTTAGAAAATGGCTCTCAACGCCCCCCTACAAACTTATAATGGGACCCAAGAATTTAGTTTGTCATAGAGACATGGAATTTGGTACACACATCTCTTATGTCATGACGAGCATAAAAGCCAATGACAACCACCCCCTATCTATAAATGTGTTGCCATAGCAACGTCCCAAATATGTGGAAAAAGTCAATGGGAAGTGAAAATTTTAGTTTGTCGTAGGCAAATGAAACTTGGTACACACATCCATCATGGGCTTATTAACAAAAAATCCAATGGGGACCACACCCTATCACACACGGGAAGGCAGCCATTTTAATTTGAAAATGTGAACCGACTTAGAATACAACCTCTTTTTTAAAAAACAACAGAAAATAGCTGCTTCATTCCACAGACACCAAACTTGGGCAAAATGAGCTAAACACATGTGTGTAAAATAGACAGGCGTTTTTCTTGTCGTTTTTGCTCGAGTTATATTTTTTTTTATTATAATTTGGCATATTTTTTTATTATAATTTTTCTGAAAAATGATTTTCAATTTGACCCAGTAAACCAACAACTAAAAGTCATTTTTATTGGTCCCAGACTTCAAGCCCAGCGAAAAATTTATGTATTTGAAGTCGCTGAAAAAAAAATATGAAAAATGACTCAGTGGCGACCCCTAGAAAAGTCAAAATACATTGGTTCTATGGAAAAGGAAAGTACATTTTTCCAATGTAGAAATACAAAACTTGGTACATCCATAGGACACCTCAGGGCAAACATAAAAGTTTATTACAGCCATACCGTAAACTCAACAGAAAATCTACTATGTTGGGTGGAATGCGTGACCACCTAAATTGCACCCCTTGTGTCTAAAGGCTTTTCATCTAAACAGCTCCAAATTTGGTGAGTATCATCTAGACACGTGTGCCAAAAAGTTATCAATTTGTTTTTGATACATTTGTGGCTGTGGTCGTAATGAGTCTGTGAAGAGGCAATCTTTGGGAAATAAATGCCATTTCCCAATTGCCAGTGTCCTTCCTTTAGAGGAGGCCCCTCCAGAGCCACGGCTAGAGTCTTAGAAAACTCCTCAGAATCCTTTGGAACTTGTAACCTTGTACTTTTAGACAAGTTATATTTACATTTTGCCTTTTTAAACAGGGGGGTGCAGCGATTCCTGAGTCATCTCAAATCTCCAGCCAGTACTTTTTTTTTCTCGCCTTAGCCCAAGCATAATCTATTATTTTCAAAGGTTCAGACAGCTCCCAGGAAAACCAGGGATTGTGGAGACCTTTAACTCTAAATTACAAGGTGGTGTAACAGGCCCCAGCAGTAGCACAGGCCCGGTTATTTGACATTACCGTGAAGTTTACGCTTTAAAGCACGACATGCAATCCTCCGAGTGCATTTGTCCCAGCGGTCTCTCAAGGCGAGGGCCTTTATCGCCGCTTGCGGCTTTAATTTACATTTACATTTAGTCATTTAGTCATTTAGCTGACGCTTTTATCCAAATCGACTTACATTAAGCTTCCATTCACCAGTGTTACAGCTGGAACACTACTAGAGGCAAGGAGGGTTAAGTGTCTTGCCCAAGGACACAACGACAGTATGAACTGTGGGAAGAGTGGGAATCGAACCACCTACCTTCTGGTTCAAGGACAACCGCTCTACCACTGAGCCACTGCTCCCCTATTATGATGCACACATGAAGGTGAGTTCTCTGAATCTAACACAAATGACTAATCACTTATTCCCATCACATAATAATCTGTACCAGTTCTGTGCCAGTTTCTGAACAAAAGCAGGCAGGTTATATTTCTGTCAGAACAGTGCAGAGATGCCAGCTGGCAGCCAAGTGCAGCAGCTGCTGAAAGTCCTGGTCCGCTGATGAAGAGCTCAGGGCTTAAGCAGCTCATTAAAATGCAACAAGTGAAACAAAGCCTTATTTTTATTGCCTTTACACTTTGTCTTACAATCCACTTGATTGCTACGGATTATATCTAAGTATATCCTCCTGTACCTCCAGTACCTGCATATGAATACTTTCAGTCCATATCTGTAGTTGGATGTGTTAGCATTGCTTTTACTTCAACACACAAATGATTATTACTTTTAAACACTGCATAACTCCATCAGAGGCTGTTGCTAAGTAACCACTGAGTCATAGTCATTGTTTTTTCCATCTGGAGACAAGACACTAATAAATGGTAAATGGTGTGCATTTATATAGAGCTTTTCTGTACCCTTCTTGGGCACCCAAAGCGCTTTACATCCTGCTTCCCCAAATTCACACCTGGGGCATCCAGAAACTCCCCTCTACTGTCACACACAAACACCAGAGCTGTGGCACTGGAGGCAAGGTGGGTTAAGGGTCTTGCCCAAGAACACAACAGTGTTCCCAGAACCAGGGAGAGCAGGAATCAAACCACCAACCTTCTGGTTATACGCTCTACCACTGCACCACTGATATTCAAACGACAGACCAACCTGGGGTCATATTTTTTATATATGACAAATACACTATATAAATACTGTATATTTTTCTCACACGGTTTCCTGATCCTACTCCTCATATCCCCACAGAGTTATTATTACACCCACACCACTCAATTTGAAATTCAGATTTAAAGACAGCTCCAGCGGCGGCTTGTGATGGAAAAAGTAGGGGGGGCTGAGGGAGATTTCTGCTGTTTATTTATTACATTAACACCAAAGTAACGATTTAAAAACAAATAGCATCTAATGTAATTATTAAAGTATGAATTTAGAATGTCCTTGTAGATTTCAAATATTGTTCTTTCAAAGACAAGGTCTTACCAAGTCATACAAGTCATACACGTCATACAAGGAAACCAAGTCATACAAGGTGAACTTATAATTGCTGTAATTTGCGTCAATAAACACAAAGAGGTAAATAGTCGCTGTTATTACATGGAGTAACAACTAGATGAAGAAGACTGTGCATTACCAATTGTAATGGTGAGCAAGTCAATAAAAATTATTTACATTGTCTCCAGTGTTCACATCATGAATCGTACAGCGAACCACCTCTAAGACAGACAAAAAAACAAAAACATCAAAATCCTCCAAGCACTCAGCATCTCCTCTGCTCCTCCAGGGACACAACAGCATCTCCTCTGCTCAAAGCAAACAAGGGAAGCAAAACAGCGAGTTAGTTACTCCACAGCCGGTTAGCCACAGCTTCCTAGTGTACCATGTCCGCGAAAAGCCTCTAGTGTAAGACGCTTCCTTGTCTTTCACCTGCTGTCTGATGTTAATTTGTGGCTGGTCCGGTCCCATTTCTATTATTTTTTGTTTTTCAGCCAATGGTCTTCTTTCAAACAGAGTTTGAAGAAGAGATTGCACGGTTTCTTTCGTGACGCTGGACGCCATTGTCAACTCGAATCTCACTGCCGCCGCCGCGGTTGGGTGTGGTCACGCACTGCCACGTGACCACACCCAACTCATGTTATTATTACTGCGCGTCACTGATTGGTTGAATTGATCACATTTAGTGATGTTTTATAGCATATCAGAGCTCCATTGGTTAGATAGTGAGGGCGTCCTTTCTCGGCGCCCCGAGCATAAAACTACCATAGACTGTAAAAAGAAAACTACACATTTATGATGTTATGCGGCACATGATGAAGCTGGTAGACAAAAGACCCCTCCCCACCCCTCTCCCTCATTCTAGTGTGAAAAACACGTACAGAAGAAAGTCATGTTTTTTTCAAACTGAATTATTATTATTATTTTTTTTTTTACTTGGTAGGAGGGGCGGCGCCCCAGCGCCCATAATAGATCAGCCGCTACTGGACAGCTCTAACCTACAACTATGTGTTAGCAGAAAAGTATTTGGCAAGCTGCTTACTTTATCACTGCTTACTGAATTTTAATCATAAATGTAACTTGCAAAAATGCACCAGGCAGAAGATCTCTATTGCATCAATTTGCACCAAGGAGAGTACAGCTGCCGTTATTTCTGTTTGTCTAATACACTGATTATGTATTATAAGGCTAAATAAATATATTAAATAAATGTAATTGCATATAAACCATTATCATTATGAACGTTATGTGGACTTCTTGTAATGTGAATTTGAATAGGTGGTCATGTATTTATTTTGTGCTTTTATGTGCATTAGGTTCTTGGTGTATATGCATTAATGTGGCCATATATGTGCAACAGATTTATCTTTAAAAAACAAATAAAATAATCACAACAAAGTGAGTTTGTGCTGTACCTGAGCTGCACTGAGCCCCGTGGCGTTGGCCTCCACTGCTCCTGGTGGGATGGCACTGTGTTGTGGGAAGTAGGGGTTGTCAGGTCCGGTACAGAGGAGGAACATCTCTATGGCTATGTTAAATGGAAAGACAGCAACGGGTAAATCCCAGCGATCTAGCACCGGAGAGAGCCCAGCGAACAGCAAAACACTGCATGAGAAAAAATGAGCTCATTGTAGATGATGTAGACTAAAAATGTGGTGTTGAATTCATCTTTTGTCGGACTGATCTTTTCTTACAATATGAAATATGAATGTTCACTTATTATAGTTACAATGTAATATTTAACTGTTCTGTGGCATGCCTATAGTCTGGCCAAGGGCCAAATGTACCCAAGGTCTTATGTGTTAAAATGTACAAGCATATATTTGTGCATACCAGCTGTGTTCATCTACAGTACATACAACCCTATCTGTCTATTATTGGCTCTGTGTTTGACTGACCATGTGGCTGACCCCAAGCACACTGGCAGCAGGAGCCAGCAGTACCAGTCCCCAGCCGAACTGAAGACTCCCATGAGCAGAGAGACCAGCATGCCGTTAGATCCATGGAGCCCGGCGCTCACCTCACCCCTGCAGGAACACGTCAGCTTGTCAGAACTCCAATCAAAGCAGCTTCACTATCCACTTGTAAAAAGCAGCTTCACAGTGTCCTAATGAGCAGTTACTCAGATGATGCTACATTTGTTCTACACGTCGGTCTAATAGTGATAAAAGTAAAGCTTAGTTTGTACTAAATGTTACCGGATGTGAAAGTCACTGTGGTTTGGTCACTAAGAGGCGAAAGCCTGTTGAGTGGGAGCATTGTGTTGAAAACTGTGTGTGCTCTCACCTGTCCTGTCCTGTGATAATGGCTGCCAGTGTAGACAACAGGACTCCCACACTTCCCAGCAGACCTTGCCAGGGGGAGGCCCAGAAGAGCGCAGCCAGGATAAGAGCCCCACTGAGCGGGTTGTTGGCCAGAATAACCCTGGAGACCCCTCGGAGGCCCCAGACCAGCAGCTGCATGCCAAACCATTGATCTGAGGAGCCAAGAGGAGAAACACTCAGCACACACAGCAACAGAAAGGACCAACTGGTGCCGTTCAGAGTTTTTAAGGAAAATGAGAGTTTAGTGATGACACACTTCAACATTTATTAAATCTCTTCTAATGAAAGAAGAAATGTGACTAAGTAGTTTTGGCTAATGAGTGCATTTGACGTTACCTAAAGCAGTAGTAACTAAAGAGAATTAGAGAATTACAGCTCATTTACCTCAAACAAACTAAAATCAGTCGCTGACAGAGGAGCTAACACACTTTTATAATACTTGCTGAGCCACATCCAGCTCTGAACCTGCCAATGCTCACCTGCTCCACACACAAACATGGAAAGCGATTATGTTATCAGAACACAAAGCAGCAAATGGGCAGGAACGTTAGGATAATTCTAGAAGATATTACAAATTTTAAGATTAAAAAAGAAAATATGTTTATATAATCTGATCTCCAAAAATGTACTGTTTTGTTCATAGTTCACAGATAAAACTATCAATTTAATGTTGTTAAGAAAAAAAAAACAACCTTCATACAGTTTTAATTATGCAATATCTTGTAGTCAGTAAAAACTAACAGTTCCCATAATTGTACTTGCTCTATAGTAATATTATAACAGCTGTAAAATGCACCAAAATACTGAAATTACACTTCTGTTAAACATTTTCTGGTGTAGGGCCAACAGCTCTCCCAAAAACATTATCTCATGACTTTATTTCTCCACCTGTGTTTAAACATGTCCCTAGCCTCCTGAGTTTAGAGTCAACTTTAAGTCAACGTTACAGTAATAGGTCAGCTTGTGGTGGAGGAGCCCAATGTGAGATCTTTTCATTAAAACCAAAATATACCCCTGATACAACAAATAACCGTAACCGTAAATAAAGGATTGGGGAATGTGTTCCTAGTAATCACAAATATACACACTTACTTTAACTGGTTTTCCCAGTACGTCTTACCCTCCACATGTTTGTCCAGGTGCAGCATGTCTCCAGTGCACAACAGCATTTTCTGAATCAATCCAGGCTGTTTCTCCCTGCTTCTCTCCATTTCCACTTTAGCTTCTAGCCACATCCTTCAAAGTGCTCCTCAAACTTGTCTCTTTCTCTGTCCTTCGCCTGTTGTTCTGTCCCCTCATTCCTCTGAGTTCATCCTTTTTTTCAGAAGTTTACAGTGACTTATAAACCAGTTGAGTGGATAACATATTCGCCGAGCTCTCAGCCAAAGTCCAAAAGCCCTCTGTGCTCCTCTCACTCCACATTTTACAATCGCTGCACGACTCTGTTCCCCCCTGTGTCTCTCTCAGCCCTCTCTATGTTCCCTCTGTGTCTCACTTGGAGATGTCTTTACCTATTCTATACTTATCCACCTTTTATTGTAGCTGGAGCCTCACTGTTTGTCTTTCCTTTACTTGGAAAGCCATTAGTGGCCTCATGTCATCTTTAGATTATTCTAAAGGTGAATTATGGGCTATCTGGTGCTGAGGCAATATGCAACTAAAGAAATTTAACTGCTAAACGTTAAGTACAAAAAATTACAATAGTTTACAAATATTTTTTTTTACTATTGTAAAAAAGGTAGTTGTACAGTATGTGTAGTTTTTGGCCACTTTTTTAAATGGTGTATAATCATAAATTTATGCAATCATATTGTTCCATTGTAGACTACATCTTTGAAGCCCCTCCCTCAAAGCCCTGTATGCTCTGATTGGTTGAAAGTACCTGCTCCACTGTCAATTTCAGCAAAACATGTAACTTTGCACCTGAGCAAGGCTGGTGTGTTTGCCAACCTCCCGTGGGTCCACCACATGTGGGAGGAACCGTAAGGGGTCAGGTGCAAAGTGGATTGGGCGGCAGTTGCTCATGGCCCCCATGAGTTGGAGTTGAGTGCTCTGACCGGGAACTCCATCGCTCTACTGGGGAACTTAAATGCTCACATGGGCAGCAACAGTGCCCATGGGGGGGGGGAGCTGGACAGACTTGGGAGGCCACCTTAGGCAGAGCTTCACCCAGATCCCAAAACTTTGAGTCCGAGTGGACCATGTTCACCACCTGCATTGTCAACGCAGCCACTCGGAGCTGGTGCCTGTTGTGGCGCCAACCCCCGAACCTGATGGTGGACACCGAAGGTAAGGGATGTCTTCAAGCTGAATAAGGAGACTTATCGAGCCTGGTTCGCTCATGTGACTCCTGAGGCAGCTGATAGGTACCAACAGACCAAGCAGACTGCAGTCCGGGTGGTTGTGGAGGCAAAAACTCAAGTCTGGGAGGAGACCAGAGGAAGAAGAGGCTGAGGCCTCAGAGGTGGACTAGGTGGACCCAAGCTAAAGTCACCGAGTTGGGAAGCTCCTCGAGGGAAAGGCACCGGAGGGGGATGGGATACGCCCTGAGTACCTCAAGTCTCTGGATGTTGTAGGGCTGTGTTGGCTGACACGCCTCTGCAACATTGTGTGACGGTTGGGGACAGTACCTCTGGACTGGCACACTGGGGTGGTGAATGAATGTTGTCCTATTGGCTCCATCAGGCCAGGACCTTCAGCATGTTCTAGGACAGCAGAGTGTGAAGCGACTGAGATGAGAATCAGTACCTCCAAGTCTGAGGCCATAGTTCTCAGTCATAAAAGGGTGGCCTTCAGGTTGGTGGAGAGCTCCTGCCTCAAGTGGAGCATTTCAAGTAACTTGAGGTCTTGTTCACGAGTGAGGGAAGGAGGGAGCGTGAGATTGACAGACGGATCGGTGCAGCTTCTGCAGTGATGGAGCCAATGTACCGGTCTGTCGTGGTGAAGAAGGAGCTGAGCTGTAAGGCAAAGCTCTCAATTTACCAGTCGATCTACATTCCTACTTTCATTTATGGTCATGTGCTTTGGGTTGTGACCGAAAGAACAAGATCCTGGATACAGGCGGCCAAAATGAGTTTTGTCCGCAGGGTGGCTAGGCGCTCCCTTAGAGATAGGGTGAGGTGCTTGGTTACTCAGGAGGAGCTTATAGTAAAGCCGCTGCTCTTCCACATCGAGAGGAGCCAGCTGAGGTGACTCGGGCATCTTTTTAGGATGCCTCCTGGACGTCTCCCTAAGCATGTGAGGTGTTCTGGGCATGTCCGAACCGGGAGGAGACCCTGGGAAGACCTAGGATATGTTGGTGGGACTATGTCTCTTGGCTGGCCTGGGAATGCCTAGGTATCCCCTCGGAAGTGTCTGGGAAAGGGGAAGTTTGAGCGTCTCTGTTTACACTGCTGCCCCCGCAACCCGGCCCCAGATAAGCGGAGACAGAGGTGTAAAGAGTACCTGAAAGCCATACTTGAGTAAAAGTACAGATACCTTACTGTAAAAATTTCTTCACTACAAGTTACAAGTCACCAATTTAAATACGACGTGAGTAAAAGTCTTTAAGTATCCCATTTTAAAAGTACTTAAGTATTTTACTCGTACTGAATGTTGGCTCAAAGATGCACTAGTCCTCAACACAAAGAAATATTGTAGGTCAGTGAAAAAGAAAGTTTATTTATGAGGTTTTACTTCCTAATATAAAAAAGAAATTGAACACCTCAATATTTCAACATGGCAGAATAAAAACACAGATTAAACAAGTCTGTCCAAGTCAATCTCAAGCGCTCAAAAAAGGCATACGTAAAACATTTTCAAAAAAAGGTATTTTCAGTAAAATGGACAAACAAAAACAAAACAAACTGCATGAAGAGCTGGCTTCGGCTTCATCAGTGGCTGCAGCCATCGATCATTTTTGTGAAACACCTGGCGTTCGGCAGGCTGCTAATTTACATTCACAACAGTGTAACGCATTTAGGCAAAAAGCATCCAAATACTTCAATAGCCTGCAGATGGCGGTATCGCCTCTTACACCCAAGAAATAAGCTCGCAAGCAACAAAGTTGACTTTTCACAAACACAATGTGGCGAGTAACGCTAAGTGTCAGTTCAAATTTAGTTGAGTAAAGAGTACAAGTATTCAATCAAAAATGTAGTTGAGGAGAGAGTAAAAGTTACTTATATTTTTGATACTCAGTACAAGTACAAAGTAGCCAAAAAAATACTTAAGTACAGTAACGAAGTACGTTTACTCAAGTACTCTACACCTCTGGCGGTAGAAGATGGATGGATGCCAGTCTGCCTCCGGACACAGGTCGAACAAACACAAAAACTCTTTCCTGAAGAATCCCAGTAAAAATTCATCTGTGAAATACAGGACCAATGATAGTATTGTATTTATTTTGATGTGTTTATTTTCCGTGCACTTATTGTCTCTGGAATGTAATATAATGAAAATCAGACCTCTCTTTGAGAAAGGCTGTTCTAAAGCAAGAGGAGACAAGGTCTGGGAAGTTCAGTGCCTCCGGGACGCTGAGGTGAGATCCAGTTTCTTTGTCTTCGACTTGCCCTTGAACACAACACCGTCTCTGCAACATCACTGTTTGGTGCACTCTGTCTCTGAGCAGGATTTCAAACAGGTTTCTCCTCGTGTTATTTTGTGTAACTGAGATGTCCTGATGTGTTGTCTCCATTGTATAAAGTTAATGAAAATAAAACTGCCTAATGACAGATGATTGTGATTACATAAAGTCTTTTATATTTTATATTATCCTAATATAGTCTGTGTGTGTCAGATTTGTGTAAAAGGCCTTTTTTTTTCTCTCCGGACCGAACATCAGATCAGTACGTTCAGGAAAACTCATCAGAGAAAAATGAACATTCTGCAGACTCTCAATTTCTGTATGTTTGAACAATGTTCTCACATTTATTTTGAGCTCATTAAGGGAGTAAACAGCAAAAGAACCACGTTAAAGAGTATTGTGTACATTGTGTACAACGTTTCTGAACTAAAACATTGTTTGTCAGGTTTTTTTTTTTTTTTTTTTTTAAGAAACAAGTAACATTGCTACTGAGCGAAAATATTGCTAATGTTATGTGCCTCAACAAATCAAAGAAAAACAAGAAAACGAGGAAGTGGGCAAAGACAACAAGGACTAGAAACTCACAACTAACTAAAAATTTACCTTCTCAGAATATGGAGTAATGTGGCCAGTCTTCTTGTAAAATAATACAGGAACATGTTGTGGAATGTGGTAAGACCTGGTCTACAACAATTTACTGTGTTAGCAACAATTTTACTGTAAAATGCTATATTACAATTAATAATACATGAATTAATAGTACCTGTAAAAGGCTGGTACTTTAATTATTGTAAAAAGAAAATATTGTAAAATCCTGGTAATATTTTACAGTGTTTTGTGCCACACAATCACTTTAGGATCCTGGTCCATTTGTTCTGATTTGACAGCCACAGCCTTGTGGCGCTCTGTTGCCATGGCAGCAGAAGAAATGACGAGGCAGGAGCAGACAAAATGTTTTTAACCTGCTCTTTGTGCGTATATATCACATACTCCTGTGGTCTTTGTGATCAACAGTAATGACGACCAACAGCATGAGGCATTCACCCTTGCTATGGCAGCCCTAAGTATTTGCTCATTGGTGGTGGGATTTTGAAGACACTGAAATTTTAGCTTTATAGTTTAAAAGGTGTGTGTGCAAAGATGTGCCTTTGTTTAACACAACATAAGAAAATCTCACATTAAAACACCAGTAACAAGGTACTCTTTAGTGATTATATATCTGTTTTTACCTGGTGTAAAGTGCTGCACAGTGTCAGTAAATACAATAAATACAAGAAAAAAGAATAAATACAATCAAGCAAATAAAAAATAAAAACATAAACTAAAATCCTGTGAGAATAAGAGCTGTTGTTTAAAAGAATCAACAGAGTCAGCCACATGGAGGAACAGGGGCAGGGCATTCCACAGACTGGGGGCTACAGTCTGAAAGGACAGGTCTCCTCTAGTTTTAAAACAAGTCTTTGGGACCATTAAAAGACTCTGACCTAAGGACCAAAGGGCACAACTTGGGGAGTAGGGACACAACAGGTCAGTGATGTACTGGGGGTCTTGCCCGTTTAAGCTTTAAAAGTCAATGTTAGGGAATATTTGAGTTGCTCCCAGAGCTGCGGAGAGTCACACAAGAGCTGGAGATGTTTTGAATGTCTTAGGCAGGAGAAGTTTATTGACCATCAATACAGGACCCAGAGACAGAACACTCAACACAGTGGAGCATTGAATAACCAGTCCTCCATGCTTCTGCAATAGCACTAACCTATGTAGACTCGTACTGCATCATTGAGCAGGAGATGTTATTTAACCTTTTCAGAGACATAGATACTACAATCACAGACTTGGTGTGAGTGAGGGCCTCATAAGGCACGCTGACCAGAACACACAGTTCTAACAGAGATTGTCACAGCTTAATAATGTACAGATCTTAATTACAGTTAATAAAATGGATAATTCTCCAAAAGACAACACTATTTTTTTTATTCTGGAAGCCAATAAAGAGAGAATAAAACAGGAGTGATGTGGGCACAACTGGGGACACAATCCTGACTTATTAAACCAGATAAAAATGCACTTTAGAGATGTTCCGCTGGTGATAAAAACTATTTTTGACCAATTGTCTTGAATGAGCCTCCAAAGACATGGACTGGTCAAACACAACTCCCAGGTTACTGAGGCTGGTCTGGACAGTGGAGCTCAGGGAACCAGCTGTGATGATGTGTGATGAGAGGGATCTTTTTTATCAGGGGCAATGATCAGTTTCTGTCTTGTCAGAACTCTGTTATGTTAGTACTTACTGAAAGAGCTTTGTTCACATTATGATGATAGCAGTGAGTTACAGAAGTCCAACCTGGGCGTGACAAAGGCACATTTTTAACATAATCATGCAGAGTTGAACAGATGAAAACAGGCACTGACCTGTGGGACTTAAAGGACAAGGTTTCCCAAACAGCAGAGTGTTAAAATACTTTGGAAGTCATTTGACTTCCTCAATCATTCCAAACAATATGAGTAAGTCATTCTTGACTGTACAGGTATCCTGACTAAATAATCACTTAACTTGAGTTTCTCTTGACCACGGAACAGTGTAATCAGAGCGGGAGCTTAGAATATGAGTCTTCTTTGGCAAGTGTTTTAACAGGTTTCTTTTTATTCACTTTCCTGTTGCAAACATGCTAATACTGTATATGATGGCCAATTTATCTTCTCTGTTGTCATTTTTGTATTTATATTTTTACCATTATAAAAACGTTCAATTCAAATTCAAAGAAAACATTTAGATAACCATTGAATAATATGGATTATTATTATAATAATGGATTTATATAGTACTCAAAACTCAAAGCGCTTTACAAAGTCCATTATTCATTCACTCCACAGTCACACACTGGTGGTGGTAAAATACTTTTTTATATCCACAGCTGCTCTGGGGCAGACTGACAGAGACATGGCAACTAGTCCAAATGCACTCCCACATTCATAGAGCAGTGTCACAGCTGGACCACCACTGGAGGCAAGGTGGGTTAAGTGTCTTGCCCAAGGACAGTATGAACTGGGGAGAGCGGGATGCGAACTGCCAACCTCCGGTTATAGGACGACCACTGACAAGTTTACAGGTGTGATGTGTTCCTTTTTTTATTTTTATTTTTACCACAAACAGGATCTTTTAGGACCTTCTTCTTTAGAAAAAACAAAAATTGTGTCCTGAGGATTTCTTCCTTGACTTGGTAATTATAAAATATGGATGAACAGTCATTTAATTATGTTTATGTTTTTAGGACCTGCTATGGAATGCATAGAATGAATAATTCCACCAGGGAGCAGAACAGGTTTTTCAAGAAAGTGTTGATTATGTGGGCTCCTGAAGCAAATATGGTACAAAAAGTTTAAGAAATAAAATACTGTGAAATGTCAAAAGCTATACTTTGCTGGTTTAGGAGCATTCTGAGCTGCAGTAGCCTTCTGTAATGATGTAATGGTCCTCTAACCGGTAGCTGACTGGTGTGTCTCTGTGAAACGTCCCCTGAGAATAGGGTTTTAATTGGTTGGCTGGACGAGCAGTTGGAGTAGCTGTACGCTGTTCAGGTTAGTACTCCAGTGGATGACATGCAAGGTTTAAAATAGCAGCCCGTCTCAGAGAGTGCTCTTGGGCCGAACCACTGAGGAGACGGGACTGACTGAACATCCGTAGACGTCGTCCGTATGATGAAACTCCGCGCAACAGCGAGCTCAGGTTTTACTCTGTTCCAAATGCAGCTGTACATGTTTTATATTTTGGAACAGTACATTCCTCTTGAAATACACCAGCTCTTTGAAATGTTTTACCAGCCCTAATAACACAAATAAAACATATAAAACTGATCTTGATCTAATGCAGACTAATGCAGTGTCTGAGTGGATGTCATTAGAGTGTAAATGCTGTGGATTTGACTGAGAACACTGGAACAATACTGTTGTTGGAGTTTAAACTGTGAGGCGGTTTCTGGCATTTTACTAAAACTGTTTTCAGCTTTTATGGAATAAGAACTGGCTTCACCGCTCCTTCTGTTCTCCAACTCTCCAAAATCACAGCATTGCAGTGAACAAAATCACTTTTCCCTTTAGACCCTTTTGACAAGCACAGTAGCAACAAGTATGAGCGAGTTGAAAAATATTTTTTTGCAGCTTTAGCTTTGTGTGCTTTGTATCTTTTATCTGAGTCTAACATAAGGCTAAAGTCCAATAACAGGGATATCAATCTCATTTTAGGTCAAGAGCCACATACTAGAGTATATAAGCCCAACATACAACACAAAGCCCAATTTGACTTGAAGTTGGCCGGACCAGTAAAATAATAATAGCATAATAACCTATAACTCCAAATGTTGTGCAGAGAGGTACAATTACAGAATAATGCTAGTAATTTTCACTTTCCAAATTTAGGCCTTTGGAGACCTTTTATATAATGAAGGATTAGATTAAGAAAAGGGGGGCAGAATATATGACTGTGAGGGGAGTTCTGTTCTTGGTGAGTGAGCTGTGTGCTCTTACAAAACCACTTAGCCCATATTAAATTCAAGCATGACTTCATCCCACAGCAGCAGCAGCCATTACATCATCCAATCTGTCCAGAAGAGCTGATGATGTGAGCCCACGGGACACACATTCAATAAAGACAGCACGCTTCATTGTCAGAACTTGCCATATTTTATAGTAAGGTACATTTACATTTCTACCACCTTTGTGCTCACAGTAAAGGGGACAAACATGGACAGTAAACTTTCAGTGGCCCACACACAGGCACGCTTTATCCAAACACACACTCCACTGAAATGTCCCCACTTTAACCTTTCGGTAATGATATGAAATGCTACTGACATACAAAACATCTTCCACAAATTAAAAACAAAAAACATCTACATCTGTAAGCATCAAAGCGTAGTTATAAAATAAGTTTTACTAATCCACATTTGTACAGATTCAATGGTGCATTTTGGTTTGTTACAATGCAATCAGTTCCTATTTATAAGAGGAAGAGCTGAGGAAATCAAAAGTGGCAGGAAGAAAACAGCAATATTTAAGTCATTCTGCACTGCACACTGTTACTGTGACAATAATGGTTGCCATGGAAATGCATGTGTCCAAGTGATTTTCAGTGGCAGTCTTTTGGATTATTAAAAGCAACAGGCTTCATTTGTAACGCCCCGCTCTTTTAAACCCCTCATGATTGGTTGCAGAATGATGACATCAGTTATAATGAATGAAATGCTGCATTCATGTGCTCCTCAGACGGTTGCACTTACAAGTGTGTTCAGGTGCCAACCAAAAGGTCAGAATGACTAACCATTACTAAAGTCATTTATCAGCGTCTCACATTGGCTGACTGTTGTAACCAAATACTCAATCATTACTCAAAGAGCCTCAGACGATACCTGACAGTTACTATCTATCACTTCAGTCCAACTAACGTAGACAACAACCAGTGGCAATAGGAGCAAGAGTCAATGTGTAATATACAAATGAATAAATGTTGATTAAAAAATACCCTTCTTTTGCAGTGTTGTTCTTTTAAATAAAACCTCATGACTTACCTTTTTGTTTTTTTTATTTTTTTTATAAATATGTCAAAGAAATAATATCATAGCTACGGTCACTGTCATTTGTGAGAATGTTCTTGAGCATTTTTATGAGACAGTTCTTTTTCTGAGGGTCACATGAATGCAGTGTATGTCCCGGTCCCTCCCCTGTGTTCTCCTTTACTCTCTCAGTCCAACGTGGGTTATTAAACCCTGCCCCTTCTGTGTTTGGAGCGTTTATACAGAATGGTCCTAGTCTTCAGACATAGCGTGCCACTTTGCGATCTGTCGGCGCGGGTGGTCACAGATCTCCCTCCAGTGCTCCCCGGGGGTCCCTGCTGATGAGGTGCCCAGCAGCAGGCGTCCCAGGATGGTGTTGGGGCTCCGAAGGTTGCTGGTGTCCGAGTCCATCAGCAGCAGCTCCACACTGATGTCCCTGAGGTCTTCGTCCGAGGGTAGGTCGAACACAAACAGCTCGTTGAAGACCGGGTTAGGCGAGCACTTCTTCACGTGGGTCTTCTTCTTACAGATGCGTTTTTTACCATGGTACATGTTCACCTTCACGTACGGATCTGCAACAGAAACAGCACAGCCTGTTACCATAGCCCCTGCTGGTTGGGCTGCCTTCAGGGCTAAACCTGCTTTCTTGTGTTTGTTTTTTTATTTTATTTATTTAGTTGGGACTGTGCACATTAATGAACAATCATACACATGCGTACAGACTGTAAATGAGCATAGTTGCTCATTTACATCTGCAACACAAAGAACAGTGCACAACAATGACAAACATGATGCATAATGCATAACATAACGCATCAGAGAGCTTAGGTAGATGAGATGAGATGCAGGGTTGGTGAAATGATGCACATTGAGAGTGAAGTTTCCTGCCAGGGACAAATGCTAAAGTCCGCATGGACTGCTTCAGTTGATAAAATATCATCAGTGTAATGGTTATGTTCCACCACACCTACATGAGACGTTCCAAACTTAGCTCATGCTACCTCAGCAACAGAATCAATCTAGAAGAGCATGTAATTATCTGCTGGCATCAATATAAAATAAAGTATTGCATCTTATTGTGGTCCTAACACTCTTCTTTCACACTAGACTGTAATTTACTAGAAGCCATATCTTCAGAGAAATGGATGTACATTTATGCAAGTATAAGTATAAGTATAAGAAAGTAGTTGTAATTGGTTTCTTTCATCAGTGTAATTAGGGAACAAACTGCCCATCTCTGCAGCAGTTGCAGAAGTCCATATCATCCCTGAGCCCAATCAATACAGAGATGGATTCAGCGAAAAAGATGGATGCAAGTGATGAGTGAGTGCTCTATCACTCCCTGATCAGATAACTGGCCATGTGTTGTTATGACCATGGCAGCAGCATTCAGAGCAGTGCGCTCCGTGTTTTGTTCTTATGTGAGGTCAGACTGTAGAAGCACCTTTGGGGCCGCTGTTGTCGGTCTTGGGCAGGTGGCGGGCTTTGAGCACCACAACGCTCAGAGTGTTGGTGGTGGACTGGTAGCACAGGGAGAGCAGGAGCTCACCTCGGCCTGATGACTTCTGGAGGAAAAAAAAAACAAGACAATGTAAGGCATGGAAGAATAAATATTGTGCAGGAATTATCAGAATCAGAATTACTTTTATTCATCCCCAAGGGGAAATTCTTTTTGTTACAAACATGCAACCGACCAGTGCAAGAAATAGAAGTTTATTTTTAAGTAGATATAACTTAACTTAACTATAACTATAAATTATATCCTAGCAAGCAATAAACAATCTATTTACATATTCACATGATACATATTCACATGATGTACAATGTACCAGTTTACAAGTGCACTTAATATTGTACAGCACTCTACAACATCACTCTACCGAGGATTTACAGTACAGAGTTCAGAAGTTGATAGTTATAGATGTAGATTCATATTATGCATTGCAATAGTATAATAATAATAATAATAATAATTATTATTATTATTATTATTATTATTATTATAATTATTATTATTATTATAATTATGGATTGGATTTATATTGCGCTTTTCTCCCAAGGGACCAAGGGACTCAAAGCGCTTACAGGCCGTCCATTGTTCATTCATACACAGTCACACACTGGTGGTGGTAAGCTACAACTGTAACCACAGATGCCCTGGGGCAGACTGACGTGGCAGCCATTTTGCGCCTACAGCCTCTCCGACCATCACCAAACATTGTTACACAGTCATACGAGGCAAGGTGGGTTAAGTGTCTTGCCCTGCTCTACCACTGAGCCACACAAGTCAAACAGTCCCAAACTATAATTTTATGCAAAATGAGTTGCTCAATTAGTTCTCAGTGTGAAACTACTACAGTGACGTTTTAGGACCACCTAGAAAAAATCCATATATTACAAGAATAAAGATGTGATGTTATGAAACTTTTTTGTCTGTAATATGTTCTTAGACTGATGGCTTCTATCACTTTTATCAGTGCTGTGAAAAAACCTGCTGTGCTTCCCTGAACAGACTGTTAATGTGCCGTTAACACAAATGTAATCTGTCTTATGCCTGATATCAACAGTAAATATGTGTTAATGTTCTACACATGCACATCCACCCCCAGAGACTGGCAATGGTGCCATCACAAATCGCGGCAACGAATGACAAGATGGAATGTAGACAGCTCCAAGAAGCATCCGATCTGTACAATTTGACAGTGTGTTTAGATACAGATACAATGATGTTATAATGTATCTCTAGTTGTCTGTACTTTATCTTTATGATTTAGTTTTAAGGATAAAACAGCCGGCTTGTGCTTCAAGTGACATCATATTTATTTCCTGAACTGCTCTGTGCTCAAACACAAGCAAAGCAGTTAGAAAAGAAAAATCTATTGTTCAGACACAAAGCCACCACTCTGTTCCTGCTCTGTGGGTATTTAAAAAAAAAAAAATTCTCTTATCCTTAGCTTTGTATACTGCGCTGTGTTTAAACTGACTAGTTTTTTTGTGCACTTATGCTTTTTGTACCTTGTGTTGTTAAAATTGCTTCCATTGTTATCCTCACTTGTAAGTTGCTTTGGATAAAAGCGTCTGCTAAATGACTAAATGTAAATGTAAATGTAGAATACACCTATGATCTAGAACACATATTAAAAATACATTTTCTCTTTTCCATCATCAGGAATATTTATTCATAACCTGATACCTGCTCAAAGTGTCTTTGAAACATTAAACTGTCATAACTGTCAAACATTCATATTTTGAAATGCTGACATCTCCATAAAGAGCCCTCTTCAAAAGTACATGTATGGACCCCAGGTAGATTAGCTGTTTCCATAGAGCACAGCTAATGGGGATCCAAATAAATAAACAAATAAACCTGAAAGCAGTTTTATTTGGTGAGACCAAACCGGTTGAGACAGGCTGGACCCCTCCCTGCAGAAGGGCTGTACGAGATTTGTCTCGCCTGAGACGCAGTGAGAAAAACATGTCGGACAGGAGAGCCTGCAGAAGAAGAAACTGTATCTGTCCCACATGAGACACATACAGGCAGCTGAACTGGGAACAGAGGGCTTTTCCATTTTCAGGGAAGCTGCACTTGCTGTTCTTCGAGTAACAGTAATGTTTAGGGTATTTTTAACACAGACACATAACAGTAGGGCTACGAATCACTTGCTCACACTAAAATGTCATTCTTGATATTCTGCTCACAATAAGAACAATACAGTTTCTGTGATAAACACTACATTTCTAGACAGTCATTTATGACATCTATGAAACTGAAGTTACAAAAAGATTTGTCTGAAATGAAATCAGGTCAAATGCACAGTCCTTGCTCATTTCTACACAACTGTTGGCTATGTCAGAGACAGAGCTGCCTGTTTAGAAATACACAATGTCTAAATCTCTGTCACAATAGAAAACAATAATCACAATATCATTTTACCATAATAAACAGCAGCTTTAACCCAAGTACAAATGTACTCAACCTGAACTAGTGCTTCAAGCCACACATCGGCAGTTGTCACCACACATTACACCTGGACAGGAACATATACAATCCAAGAGCTCAGTTAAAATGCACCAGAGAACCCATTCTGCTGCTGCCATAAACCCTGGCTCAGCGCTGTGCTTTTACAGGCTCATTTCAGCCTATCCCATTACCACGTTACAGTAAAACAGCCCACATCCTGCTCGCCTCAAGGAAATGAGCTACAAAACATCCAACACAATTTCCAGCCACAGCATTATTTATTGACAACTGCCACAGGAATCAGATCCATCAGGGTGTGGCCACACAGACCATCCAGAATCCATAGAAAATGATTAAACTAATAATATGAGTTAATATTATACTCAAAGATATGACACAAGCTAAGTATTAAATTATGTAGCATGTATTTTATAATTTCCATTTTGACTTCTGGAGCTGTTTTACAAAAAAGACTTCACAAAATCCAATGAATACAATTCTAATTTTAATACTTGAAAATAATTTCTCAAATCCACTCAGATTAATTTGAGTGCCACTGTTTTAAATATCCTTTCATTTTTAAATGGCTTCATAAAAATTACTTTTGTAAGAGTGGAGCCCTTTGTTTTCTTTGCTACATTTGTCAAACTATGGAGTTGCAAATTGCTTTTAGAGACTTGAGGCACTGACATTGAAGAAAAGTCATTGAGGACTTTATGAGACAAAGTTTCAGTCCAATCATTGCTGTTGGGATAGTTTAGAAAATGAAATGAACTGTTATAAAAAATGAACACATGATGAGTTGATCTCACCTTGACGTTCCTCTTGATGATCTCGCGGCTCATCAGGATTCGGCCTTCGGATAGATCAATTCCAGACAAAGGGACAAGGGTCTCTCCGATGACCTCATCGCGGGAAAACCTGTCAAAGCTCAGGACCATGAAGTGAAGGGACAGCTCGGAGACGCGGCCCAGAGAGATCCCATAGAAGCTAAAGGTCTCATCGAAGGCTGGGTCCAAAGTCTTCCGCAGGACTCGGGTCTTGACGCGGTGCTTTTTCTCCGGCAGCAGGGTCAGTTTTATGTAGGGGTCAGAGGTCAGGGACTGCTCGTCAGTTGGGGTCAGACCCTGGGCTTCCTGGATTCAAAAGGATGTAAAAAAGCCTCAGTCAAGACAAAGGATATATGTATTTCTTCGATGAAACTGGTACTTTTCCCAAATTACTTTTGCACCTTTTACTGTCATTTTAGTTCTATATGTGGGATTCCCTCAAAAATATGGAAGTTCCACTTTCTGGTTGATGATTATATAAATGCAGATTACTAGTCAATATTGACAAGTTATTGACAGTTTTTAAATGAATAGTGTTGATGAATCAGGCAAAGATGACTGTGTATATAATCTCTTTTTGGAGAATCTAGATTTTATGGACTTTATAATAGACCTTCATTTTAGTCTCATTTACTGTACACGCATGGCGTTTACAATTTTTCACTTTACTTGAACTTTACAGTGCCCCAGTCTGCAGCATTTGTTCATGCTGACAATTAAAGCTAGGAGAATGTGATTAATACATTACAAATACAGATATATTGGCTCAATGGCAGAGCGGTCGTCCTTCAACCGGAAGGTAGGCGGTTCGATTCCCGCTCTCCCCACAGTTCATGCTGTCGTTGTGTCCTTGGGCAAGACACTAAACCCCCCTTGCCTACAGTGGTGTTCCAGCTGTAACACTGGTGAATGGAACCTTAATGTAAGTTGCTTTGGATGAAAGCGTCAACTAAAAATGTAAATGTAAATGTAACACTGGTGTAAGTCGCTTTGGATAAAAGTGTCTGCTAAATGCCTGAATGTAAATGTAGATATTGATTTTTCCATCAGAATGGTGGCTGATTCTGAACATAATGCTGTGTCATTACTGTGGAACACATATCTTTGCACTTTTAGACTGAATTAACAATACTTTTTATAGACCCTGAGTTTTATTTAGCCTCATCTTTTTGGCACATTCATAAATGTTAATAGTTCCAAATGTCCATTTTAGGACAGTAAAAAGCCATAATAAATCAGCTACCTTTATATGCACAATGAAAGCCTTCTTCTCCGGCTGGTACTCCAGGGAGAAGTGCAGCGTCCCCAGCCCGCTGTCCCTTTCCTCTCCCTGGGGCTTCTCCAGCGCTGGGGTGGGGGCCTGGCTAGACATGGCACTGGACGGTGATGCCAAGTCTCGACGGTCCATCGCACCAGGCTGAGTGAACCCTGCGTGGGGCGAGGGCAGCTCCAGTTCGGGAGAGCTGCGGAGCTTCTGGTGATGGTGGTGGAACGGTTTGGTAGTGAAGTTCCCATTCAAGTCCCGATTCTCTAGGTCTAGATGCATGGCAGGTCTGGAACCGTTCGGACTCGGAGCCAATGTTGGATTCAAGGGAGACACTGTTTGGCAGTTCCCGTTAACGTCAGTCTTAGCGGTTTCGTTGTTGTTGTTTGTGGAAGCGGAAGAAGCAGCAAACTTCCTTTTGCCGCTAAGACTCTCAGGATATATATCAACGCCTTTGAGCATGTGCACAAACTTGTAGGGAGGGGTTTTTTGGGATTTTGTGCTCTTCCGTTGGCAGCAAATCCATGCAAACGCTGACGCAGTGAAGACGAGGCCAAAGACACTCACCAGGGCAACACCAGCTGGCAACACCACTGTAAACGCAATAAAAGAAGAAACATCAGACTCTTACACAATCTCGAACAGATAACATTCTTGTTTGGAGACCTGTATCCTTTTTTCTGAGGCTAATGATTTGACTCTGAATGACAAAAACATTCTGACTCATTAAGAAGACAACACAATATGCTCAACCCTGATGAAGACATTGAACAGAAGGCTGCAGGCAAAGTGAAAACAGAATGTCAGTGAGCCCCTTATTGACTAATTATTATTAAAACCTTCTTCAGAGAAATGTCTATAGCTTATATACAGTATTGTTCAAAATAATAGCAGTACAATGTGACTAACCAGAATAATCCAGGTTTTTAGTATTTTTTGCTAAGTGGCAAATAAGTTACCAGTAGGTGCAGTAGATTCTCAGAAAACCAACAAGACCCAGCATTCATGATATGCACGCTCAAGGCTGTGCAATTGGGCAATTAGTTGAAAGGGGTGTGTTCAAAAAAATAGCAGTGTGTCATTCAATCACTGAGGTCATTCATTTTGTAAAAAAACAGGCTTGAATCAGGTGGCCCCTATTTAAGGATGAAGCCACCAGCACTTGTTGAACATACATTTGAAAGCCTGAGGAAAATGGGTCGTTCAAGACATTGTTCAGAAAAACAGCGTACTTTGATTAAAAGATTGATTGGAGTACGGGAAAACCTATAAAGTGGTGCAAAACATTATGGGCTGTTCAGCTAAAATGATCTCCAATGCCTTAAAATGGAAGCAAAACCAGAGAGACTTGGAAGAAAACAGAAGACAACCATCAAAAAGGATCGAAGAATAACCAGAATGGCAAAGGCTCAGCCAATGATCAGCTGCAGGATGATCAAAGACAGTCTGGAGTTACCTGTAAGTACTGTGACAGTTAGAAGACGTCTGTGTAAAGCTAATCTATTTTTAAGAATCCCCCGCAAAGTCCTTCTGTTTTAAAAAAGGCATGTGCAGAAGAGGTTACAATTTACCAAAGAACACATCAACTGGTCTAAAGAGAAATGGAGGAACATTTTGTGGACTGATGAGTGTAAAATTGTTCTTTCTGGGTCCAAGGGCCACAGACAGTTTGTGACGACCCCCAAACTCTTAATTCAAGCCACAGTACACAGTGAAGACAGCATCATGATATGGGCATGTTTCTCCTACTATGGTGTTGGGCCTATTTATCGCATACCAGGCTCATACCAGGGATCATGGATCAGTTTGCATTTGTGAAAATACTTGAAGAGGTCATGTTGCCTTGTGCTGACGAGGACATGCCCTTGAAATGTTTGTTTCAACAAGACAATCCCAAACACACGAGTAAATGAGCAAAGTCTTGGTTCCAAACCAACAAAATTTATGTTATGAAGAGGCCAGCCCAATCCCGGACCTTAATCCAATCGAGAAGCTGTTTCTGAAGCAAAACCAAAAAATGTTGTTAAAGAATCATGGAGTGGAATAACAGCTGAGAGGTGCCACAAGTTGGTGCCACACTGATGTGAAGCTGTTTTAAAAAAACTGTGGTCATACAACTAAATATTAGTTTAGTTATTCACAGGATTGCTAAATCCTAGAAACAAAAACATTTGTACAAAATAGTTTTGAGTTTGTACAGTCAACGGCAGACACTGCTATTTTTTTGAACACACCCCTTTCAACTAAATGCTCAATTGCACAGCAGTAATCACTCATTCAATCAGGGGCATCATTCATCAGCTCATGAACAGCACTTTTCATATCATATGATGTTATGATATGTTATTATGATTTGTCATATGACTTATTCCAAAAATACTTACTACAAATACAACCACAAATGAAAAGTTAATTCAACCCTTTGGTATTTTCACTACTATGAGAGTCTCAGTGTTACAGAATTGCTTACAGGTGAGCAGTAACACTGATTTGTACACAGTGCATTTGATTTCTCCACATGAATATTTCAAAGAAGTTTAGTGGGTGGAGCAGTCAACAACAGCTAACAGATGGAAGTGCCAACGGGAGGTCGGTTATGGAAGAGCCTGCCCAAAAAACAGAGGTTTTCTGAGGTTGAGGGCTTTATACAGTTTTAAAAAAGGATTATATCAATTAAATTGGATTTAATAATCTAAATAGGCTAATAATAGCAATATTTGATTTAAAAAGCAATCAACATGAACTATTAAAACATTTTCTCCAACTGTGCCCCCCCCCAAGTCTAATTACAAAGTGAGATTGACTTAAAAATACAAATTAGTACAGTTTAGCTTCTGACGCCATAATGTGGAAATGACTCATGAGTGGTAAGCAGGTCTTTTTTTCGTATTATAACATATGTCTAACGTTAGACGCATGTAAATGTATCATTTCAGTTTCCTGGACAATGAATTATTTTTACAGATCATATAGCTTTCATCCCACAGTGCAATAAAACATGCATTTTAATCGTTTTTGCTCTAGGCCTACATTTTGACGTTTGACTTTTATATTTACAATGTTGGTATTCTCTACTTCACTTTGTCCCGGTTTATTGCTTCAATAAAAATAGAGCTCTATCATTTCAAAACATTCATAGCAGAGTAAATGAATAAAGTATTGCCTTACCGAGCTGCGCCCCTTCCTCTGCCACAGGAGCCATGTTCGCTGTCCAATGTACTGAAACAATCCCTCCGCTCACCTTCTCTCACAAATCTCTTTTCCCGCCCTTCGTGTGCTCTCACGCTTCTATCTACCTCTGTAGGAACTCGGTTTTGAAATAACTAAATAATGTATGTGGTTTGTCTGTTCTCAATAATACACAAAGCCGCGTCGTGAAGAGGAGGACAGGATGCTGTGTGCTGGCTCCGCCGCTGATGCTCAGTAATGCGTGAGAGAGTCTCAGAGGCGGCTACACCCCGGTTTCCTCTCTGTCCTTATTTGTCTGGGATGCTCTCGCGCCCCTCCCGTTCGCTGACGCTGAGCTCATCCGCGCTGACGCTGCCATGACGCAGGCCGCCTGTAAAAATCGGGGCTGCTGGCCACTTTCACTGATGGATGGGGGATGGAGGAAAGGGTCTGTCTAGGCTGATACAGTAACTTTATACGTCTGTACCTCGGGTTAAAGAACGTTTTACAGAATTCAAGAGCTGCCGATTGGCTGAGTGCTCATTAGGTAGGCTATTTATACATAGACCTGCAGAGCCTGTCGCTTTGAGGCCCACAGTGGTTTTGGCATAACAACAAATTATAAATACAGGCTGTTCTTTAAAAATGCTGAATACTGAAAAAAGATGTGATTATGCATATAATCACATCCTTTTCAGTATTCAGTATTCTTGTAAAATATATACCGGAAGTGAAGACGTTCTGTGAACACAGGCAATTCTCAATGGTCCACCACTGACCTCTAGTGGTTTCAGTAACAAATTAACAACATGATGTGAAGAGAAATGTTTACAAAGGCTAGTGTACAATATAGGACTACAGATGGAAATGATTAAACTATAATTTGTTACAAGCAACTCTGCTTATAACAAATCATAGTTTATGCCCGTGCATGAGCGCTCTGAGCCATGTGTCCCGACTGCCTCTCGGTTCTCTCGTGGGACCCCCTCAGCAGTGGCACGAATACAGGCCATCGGCTTGAGTGATGAAGACCGTAACCAAAGGTTACAGGCTCCAATTCTCGTGTGCTTCCCCCGTTTTAATGGCATGCTATTCTCCCAACCTTGCGGGGAAAAGGTTTTACAATACGAAATAATTTCTCTACTGAGCAAGAGCGCAAATAGTGCCGCCGGAGCAGAGCCAGAGTGACTTCTATTCAAGATACCTCCTGGTCCCCAAAAAGGGAGGGAGGTTACGGCCCAATACTAGATCTGCGCGCTCTGATCAAGTAATGAGTTTACATGTTCGGAACCCTAACCCTGACACATACAACTCTAATACACTCAGGCGACTGGTTTGTGTTCATAGATCTGAAAGACGCCCTCACAGAAAATATCTCAGATTTGCTTTTTCAGGGAAAGGCATACGAGTACACAGAAATCCCATTCGGACTCTCTCTGAGCCCAAAGGTTTCTGTGAAGTGCACGGAGGCTGCTCTTGCACAGTCAACAGTCACAGTCTTCATCATCTCCGGGACCACACCAGGCTGCTAACATCACACCTGGTGTCTCTGGGTTTAACCATGAACTGGAGAAAGAGTGTTTTGGCCCAGGCTCAAAACATCAAATTTATAGGCCTGTAATTAGACTCAGTCACCCTGAAAGCACGTCTCACGGCGGATAGGATAAAGTGTTATCCGATAGTCTGGCCACCTTCCGCCTGGGCTCGCTGTTACAATACAGGACGTGCAACATCTGGTCTTGGTAACAGCGGAGTGCATGGTCGCTCTGCGTCAATGGAGACACGCTTTTTACCTGTCTATGGGCATCACTATGGGGACGGTCCAAGCACGAAAAAATATTACAACAGATACCTTCCTGGAAGGCTGTGGTGCCTCGCACAGGGGCAGGACGATAAATGGGAAATTGAGTTCAGGTATGCGGTTATGCCACATAAACTAATTCCAGGCTGTATGGCTGGCGTTAAAACATTTTCTACCTTTTCTCAAAGGGCAGCATGTTTTGGTCAGAATGGACAATACCACTGTGGTGGCATACATAAACAAACAAAGGGGGTTGCGCTCTTGTCAGCTGCACATGTTGGCACACAAACTGATTGTGTGGAGCCTCGATTAGATTCATGCACGTCCCTGGATTAATGAACTGAGGGCTGGACCTACTATCCAGAGGCACTCCTCGGTACAGGCCTGTTATTCTGACTTTCCTTCAAGGGCTGCTGGACAAAGGACTAGCTTTCTCCACTATTAAGGTGTACATGGCCGCTATATCGGCATGTCACATTGGTTTTGTGGACAAGACGGCTGAGCAGCATGCTCTTGTGTGTCAGTTCATGAAGGGAGCACGTCATCTCCGGCCGGTCTCCAGGGCTTTGAAGGCCTCGTGGGACTTGACAGCAGTGCTGGACGCCCTGTCTCGTTCACCCTTTGAACCATTTACATTTACATTTACTCATTTAGCTGACGCTTTTATCCAAAGCGACTTACATTGTTCTAATGTAATTACCAGTGTTACAGCCACTGGAGGCAAGGTGGGTTAAGTGTCTTGCCCAAGGACACAACAGTATGAACTGTGGGGAGAGCGGGAATCGAACCACCTACCTTCCGGTTGACTGACGACCACTCTACCCACTGAGCTACTGCCGCCCCAATATGCAAAGGTTCAAAATATCATTTTTATTTTTTTATTAAAAAAAGGATAGGTAAAGTCAATACATTTTAGTTTTTGTACACATTTATTTTTACATCTGCAAAAAAAACTTTTATTTTAACAGTCTCTCTCCAGTTGCTATGGAAACATCTAAATGCTGTCTCCTCCTTGTGGGATGTGTGGCCTCTCTGCTCCTGTGGCTGTTCTTCCATCAGAGGGAGCGGTTACAACACTCTTCCTGCTGCCTGTCCTGCTGAGGCAACTCACTGTTTTTCAAGGTTTTTTTAATTGCTAAGGCAAGATTTTCTGAAACATAGAAGGATATTCTTAAATGACAGAATGTGAGCAAAATGAACTGTCATCACCTTTATAAACCTGTCCATCCCCATGGTGTAGCAATTAGTACATTTCTACTAAAACTAGGCCTAGAATTCATTTTCATTTGTAGTATGTGGTAAATATGACTGCAATGCATTAACAAAATAACATTTTGACTTTACTGCCTCCAATCACCAACAGAGGTTTTGTTTAAGGTATTGAGAAAATAGTGACCAGTTTGATGAATGTGTTTAAGCACTTGACAGCTTGGTTCAGACAGAAAATAGCATTTAGTGTAATACAATTGTGACACCACAGCCCTTTCTTATATGAAAAAAGGATAACTGATGGATTATATTGTTTTTTATTTTTTCTGATCCGTTTGTGCTTTTGTAGGTGGCATGTACAAACTGGAAAAGAGTCCTGTATGTGCTTCAGACTGAACCGTATCCAGACCCACTGTCTATATCCAAAGTTATGATCATGAGGGGAACAAGTTAACCTTACTGAACAGCTTTCCTACAAACCAGATAAAGGTGAGTCCGATGAGCGGCAGTAAAAAACATTTCTTCAATCTGATCTTCCTCAGGTGAGACTGAGGCACTACACCAAATTCTTTTTTGTGCAAGACCCATTTGTGCGCTTTTTTGGCCTACAGAGACAAATCTTTTTCTACACAATGACATGCTGCGCCGTTACGCCCACATACCCAAACATCCGCACAATCAGGACGAGGTGTACAAACTGGGCCTCCGTCCGTCCTTTAGGCACTTTGTTCAGTACTTGCTGGACTCGCAGACGGAGAGGGACAAGACTTTGAGTCGCACTGGAGACAGACGCACCACCCCTGCCTCAAAAAGTAGGTCTGCATTGTGAAGTAGGACTGGGACGAACCCAGTACAAAACCATGGACACAACCTGGACTAAAACAGAATAATCTGCAAAAGTTGTACTAAATGATTCCGTTGTGTCGTAGATTAGAATAGAAATTAAATATTTAGGATAATAGGGAAAGGGAATAAAACAACACCTCAGGGTATTATTAAAACATATTTTTTACAACATTATTAAATCCTGTTTTTTATAGGACCTGAGAAATGTGAACAGGAAGAACTAGGATAAAAACTTAACCCATGACTAAAGCAAAATTGACCAGCTTTTATCAGCAGTGTGTTGTTCCTTTGACTATACTTTTCTTTGATTTATGTATCAAACTTTACTATTCCTGCGTGTCGAGGTTCCTTCTGCTACAGTTAAACTGTATATAGTAGCCTAGGTTAACTTTAACATGCTTCCATAAAGCTCTCAGTGAACCCCATCATCGCTGTTCAGACTGAGCTTACCTGCTCTCTGTCCTGCCTCAGTCTTTAAAGTGTCCTGTTCCTCACCTCAGGAACAGTCTGTGAGGCAATAATCCACTCGAAACAAAGTTCAAACTAATGCACTGTAGGTTTAATCCACGTTAAATGTATCAAATAGTGTGAAGGAAAAAGACAGCGTCACTGCGCTCCTGTAGCACAGAGCAGAACAGTCGGACCTCACAGAGCCGCACTTAAAGATTATTGTTATTTGTGCCTCATCAGCTCATATTACATTAATTAATACCACAATTAAGTGTTTTTTTAATGGTATTTATACCATGAATGGTTATTGTCCCTTCCCTTGCCACAATGTTGCTGTGAATGAAGATTGATTATTGTTTATTTATTTGGATCCTCATTAGCTGACACAAAATTTAACAGCTACTCTTCCTGGGGTCCAAGATATGAATTGTCACACAGCTTGTAATGGCAGCAGCTGATAAGGAAACTCAAACTCTGGGTTTAGAGTTCAGTTGAACTCCTAGTGTAATACTGAATACCCAGAATATACATGATTTAAACAGGGTTAATGTGTAATGATCGTGACCACACCTCTGAAGGGGGACGCCAAAAGAAGTTGTTTACAAAGAACAATGGTGGCTTTAAAAGTTGAACATCAAATAGATTCCAAGTCATGTACTGAGTTTGTATTATTACATAATAATAATAATTACATAACATTTACATTTACATTTAGTCATTTAGCAGATGCTTTAATTCCAAGTGACTTACAAATGAGGAAAACAATGGAACCAATTATAACAACACAAGGTATCAAAAAGCATAAGTGCACAAAAAACTAATCTGTTAAAACCCAGCACAGTATACAAAGCTAAGAATAGGAGAGAATTTTTTTTAAGAGAAGGAATCGATAGTAAAGGAAGTAGTATTCAGTGTTTGTCAGTTGATGAAAGAGATGTGTTTTCAGGTGTTTTTTAAAGATGGCTACAGAATCTGCTGATCTTGTAGCAGCAGGAAGATCATTTGTGGAACAGACCCAGAGAAAGTACGTGAGAGTGATTTTTTTACCTTTTTGGGACAGTACCACCAGACGTTCAGTTGCAGAGCGCATATTTCCTTTTCTGCTCTTCTTCAATGTGTTTTCAAATCCCTACTGTCATTTCAACACGAAAATTATCATCTGTTTCATGCAAAAGACTATGCAACCATAATAATCTGCATGTTATATCACTGTCAATAACTGCCCCTTCTACTTTCCCAATAGGCTTGTGGAAGTCTGCTGTGAACAAAGCTGATTTCATTACAGCTTTTGTTCAACATTCTGATCTTTCTTTTGTAGCACTTACAGAAACATGGATCAAACCAGAGGACTCTGCCACTCCCGCTGCCCTCTCCTATAATCACACTTTCTCCCACAGTCCTCGCGTCACAGGAAGGAGTGGAGGGACTGGAGTCATTATCCCTAATGACTGGAGGTTTAAACAGCTAGCACCCTTGTGTGACAACATCTCCTTCGAGTTTCATGCTGTTATTATCACCCACCCTGTTAAAGTCATTTTGTAGTTATCTATTGCCCCCCAGATCAGCTTGGACCTTTCTTGGAGGAGTTGGATGCACTTCTTTCATCCTTCCCTGAGGATGGTACTAAGAGACTTCAACATCCACCTTGAAAAGCCACAGGCTGCTAACTTCAATAACCTGACTGCATCATTTGACCTCAAGCAGGTCTCCACATCGGCAATTAGTTTAAAGCATAGAAATTGTAAATAAAATAGATGTAATCCGCCCAATGGTCCCCTATTCACCGATATTGTCATTACAACAAGGCAATAAAATGGTGGTTACATCCGGGCTTTTACTGCATAGTAGAACAATAGTTTTTAGATAGCATAAACGGACTAATTAATCAAAAACTTCAGAACCAGATCCTTCTTCTACGCAGCCATGATGTTGTAATTGCAGTATGTGGTCTGTCCTTGTCATGTTGGAAAATGCAAGGTCTTCCTTGAAAGAGACGTTGTCTGGATGGGAGCATATGTTGGTCTAAAACTTGGAAATACCTTTGAGCATTAATAAAAACTTGGGTTGTCCTTTCATCCTTTAGTCCGGATGAAATGGTTTTCCAAAAAGAACTTCTGAGAGACACTGCCACTCTGAGAGGCTCTTTTTATACTCAAGCATGTTTCCAATTGACCTAATAAGTTGCAAATAGGTCCTCCAGCTGTTCTTTATACTGTATGTACATTTAACTTTTCCGGCCTCTTATTGCTACTTGTCCCAACTTTTTTAGAATGTGTAGCTCTCAAGAAATTCAAAATGAGCCAATATCTGGCATGACATTTTAAAATGTCTCAGTTTAAACATTTGATATGTCATCTATGTTGTATTCTGAATAAAATATAGAAATTTTAAACTTCCACATCATTGAATTCTGTTTTATTCACAATTTGTACAGTGTCCCAACGTTTTTGGAATCGGGTTTGTAGATAACATAGTAAAAAAGACAACAGGGCAGTATTGTTAGGGAACATTGATGCAAGGTCCATGGTTTAAGCTTTATTATAAAAGATGACATCAAAGTGGTAAATGTTGTGGGTAAGGTCCACTCCAAAATGTGTTCCACATGTTTTTATTTGGCAGGTGAACACACTGTGCAGCAGTGTGTGCAGGGACAGCTCAGTCACACCCACAGCTGCCTCTCTGCAGACTTTAGTCACAGCTGTGTTAAAAGCCAGCCCGACCTGGGCCTTTTGACCGTAGCAGGTCTAGGACAGAGGGACATACAAAGTGCACTTATCTGCTGTGCCACAAACAACAGACAATATGGCTTCTCAATGTCTCACAAAGACATTTTAGAGTTTGTATTTACATCTTGTACAGTATATACAGTGTTTACTGTAAGTTTCTGTTCTCCCATGATATAACTCTCTTATATCGGACCACAGTTCCCAGTCGTAGACACTCGTGTGCACAAAGATGCATTAAATACAGTTTATATTGAACTCTCCTCGCACTTGGCCAGAGGTGCTGACGATCTAAATATAGGGAGGCTGCTGATGTCGTCCAGTCCGTCCGTTAAACCGTCCCCCAGCCGAGTGTCCACCTCATCACCCTCCCTTGCCTCCCTCTCTCCTCCCTCTTCCCTGTCCCTGTCCCCGTCCTTCCGTCTAACATGTCTGTGGATAAAAGGGCAGTGCCTAGCTTCAGACTGCTGCCGCTCAAGTTGCAGTTTTCATATATTGCTTTCCCATGTCCGTTACTGTTGCTTATTAAGGAGCTGCTGTAGCTTTTGCCGTGGAGGCCACCATTGCCCTGGTTACTGAGGAGTGTGGTGGTTGTGGTGGAAGGTGCAGTACCATTGCGTTTCTCAGTCAAGTGGAATCCATCGGAGAGCAGGCTAGTGCTGCTTGGTGACTGGGGCGTGGCTGAAGAGCCCAGTAGATCACGGCCCTTTTCTGAAGACAGAGAGTTGTCTGGCAGGTGGTGGCTCTGACGCTCGGCGCTCCGAGTTCTACGGGTCACCAAAAAGAGCAGGAATAATCCAAAAAGAACTCCACCCACAAACACCAGGATGTAGATGGCCAGCCAGTGCCGAGGCCCCGCAGAATCCACGCTTTCTCCAATAGTGGGGTCCCCCAGAGTCAGCTGATAGGCTGCTTTGCGACAGGGGGTGGGCTCTGTAACATCAGGGCCTGCCTCCTGAAGCACAAGACCAGTAGTAATCATGTCAGTCCCTTTACATCTGCAGTGTGGATACACCATTTAGAAATGGATACAGTATACATTATTTAGATTTTTAGAAAATGTATGTATTTGTTTCTTTTTTGATCTTGCCAAATGCTTGCTTTTTAATTTTAAAAAGGTATAACCTTTGCTGTGTTTTCACATAGCGTCCACATTACTCAGTGATTTTGAAAAACAAAGCCTGCTTGTCTTTAATTAATCTTAATCTGTTGATAGGACTTAGGAAACATGATTCTATGTAAAGATCTAATGCCTCAAACACAACACAACCCTGTGTGTCATACCTGACATGTGCAGATGTACGTGCCCAGGCTGTCCTCGCTCACAGTCACCTCTAGGTCGGAGTGGTGCTGTCGGGTGAGTCTGTGGGGGTGCTCCCAGCTGCAGGGCCGGGGTGACAACTGTACACAAGGCAGCAGCACACGCAGGCCTGTCACTACTCGCAGCTCTGTGAGGGAGGGGGAGCAGCGCCCTGGACAAGGCAGAGGGGCAATGAGGTCAAGGAAAAACACAAAGACATTGATAGAAATAATTTTGAAAAATGTATCATAGGAAACTAGTTTATTGAGAATATTTTGGCAAGAGATATATATCGGAACTATTAAACTCTTTCTGCTTTGGTTGCAAATGTATTTAGAAATTTAGTATAATACAATATGTTATATACCTGATTTTCCCCTGGGCATGTTTAGTGAACGTTTTTAATTCAAAATCTGAAAAAATGTTTCCAGTCTAAACTCACTCCACTGCACACAATTACTGTACAACAAACTTTCATTTGGTTGCAGCACAATGTGATTTAAACAACTGAATAAATGAAATGTCTGAAAAGCTTCACTTCATTGTTCAGTTTTTAGATTTGAAACTTTAAATGTATTCATGTGTAGAATGTTATTTAAAATAGACCAAAGAGTATTGATTCAGAAATGAACTGATTTATATTCTTTTACTATTTGTTTCACTTATGTGTTCAGTACTGTCCAGAGAATGTTTCCTTTCCTATCCAGCTCTCTTATATCCACGTACCTTCTATACCACATTTCCTTAGGGCTTCATCGACTACATCTCCTGGGCCAGGCCTGGACAAAACCACAACATGCTTATGCTGTTGAATTCTACGTTGACATGATTGTGAGCTGAGGGGCTGTACTCACTCAGCAGTGGAGGGTCTGCAGGCCTTCTCCTCGGCGCTCCACACACAGCCCAGACCTCGAGCCCGGGCGCACACCTTACAGCTGAGAAAGAGAGCACAGCCTTCGGCCTGGACCCGGGTCAGAGACAGAGGACTGCCCACCAGCGCATGGCCCTAAAACATGGCACAAGATTAAAGAGGATCTCAAAACGCAGAGCTATGCTAACATGTGTTTATTGTACCTGGTGAAGGAGTATGTTGTTGACCGGCTCTTGTGGATCGAACACAGCCATCTCTTGAATTAAAGTGGTGTTCTGACCTACTACTGCCACCTGGTGGAGCTCTCCTCGATCTGCACATCACATACAAACAATTCAATAAATTTTTATTGATAACCATTAGGGACATGGTTATTAATATCCAAATTTTTTACAATTCAAAGTTTGTGGACCAGAACCACAGCAAATTTAAAAATACGAAAGTTAAAATTGCAGTTTGTTGTCAAGTGTCATATGTCCCACCTGTCCCAAGGTGGAGCATGGCTTTGCTCTGCCCTTCCTTACTCCCGAACTGGGTCACAGCCAGTTTGGTGTATCTGACCCCCTTCCGGACCAGTACGGGGGCTGCAGTGACGCTGTTTTCCATCAGAGGGTGGTCTCTCACAAATGTTAGCACTTTGTCAGGAAGTTTCAGAGAGGATTCAAAGCCTTCAGCCTTCAGGTCGTTGTTCAGGCACTGCAGAATGAGACAAGACATTGAGTACGGGGCAGAGCTAGTGTATAGTGACAACGGACATGAGGAGTCAGAGTGGTACCTGGCCGGGCCTCGGGGTTGGGACTGGTTCAAGGTTGATCCAGGTTTCGCAGGTCTTTTTCAGCTCTTTAAAAGGACCGTCCAACACTTTGGTGATGTCAGACAGACTGAAGACACACACAGCTGATAACTCCTCTTGCTCCCTAAACAAGGCAAAGCACAATAAGCACAAATCGTGTTAATTAAACAATGTGTGTGACTTATCGCAGAGCTATAACAGTGTGACCTCAGCCCCAACAGTGTTATTGTGACAGGTGACCGTGTCTCTGTCAGTGCCAAACAGATGCATGTTCCCCGTACAATTATGACAAATGACCACAGAGGAGCTGTCGTAGAGACACGAGTCTCACCAAACATTGCTTAGCTGTATGAAAGTGTTGTATGCTCCTTTTGTGCAGATACCCTTTTTGTTTTAAATCAAAAAATAAAACAGAACAAACCAGATATTGATTCAATGTGTGATGAGAGCATGTGGTCCCACTGAGATTATTCTGTGTGCTGCACAAGCATCCATTTAAATGTAAGCAGCTGTTAACACAGTCCTGAACTTAGTCAAAGTCATGAATGCAGTGGCATTATTAACGGTCAATTATTCAGTTGATGAGGAGTGTAATTTTAGTTGTTCATGGTTTTCTACAAGCCTAACTGAGACTTTTTAAATCCTCACCACTGGGAGGTGAAGAGTCCATAGAAGTGCGTGCTGCTGGGGTCTCCAGGAGTGTGCTGCGTGGTGAAAACATCAGTCAGAACGTTATAGCGTTGGCTGCTGGGTTTGTCCTCACAAACCAGTTGAGCCTTAAGGAAGGTGGTCCAACGACGCTGCAGAGTCTTCATTCCCCCCACATCAGACTGAACAGACGAGCGAAAGGACACATAATGAGTCAAGGAGTTAACCAATAAAACCTGTGTGTCGGTCAGGAGGTGGAGTCACCTTGCACACTCGAGCCACTCTGGGGACTTTGACCTTGGTGTAGAGGTCATATTCTTTGGCAACTTCAGTGAAGAAGAAGTAGATCTTGTCGTCTTCTCCTTTGGTGTTGTTCTTTAAGGACTGCTCAATGAAGGCAGAGCTCACAAACTCCGGATCTGATCAAATGTGCACAGAAATGTCCCTACTCATGTCGACACTTGTGATGTACTGTTACAAGTAGGTGAAAAGTGTTACCACTGAGCCAGTTGATGGATCGTTCAGTCCGGATTCGCTCAGGCTCTGGACCTGTTGCCCGGGAGATGTCAAATAGTGTTCCCAGGAAGTTACTGGTAGCCGCTGTGTATAAGGTGCCACCTAGAAAAGGGAAAAACTCATTTAAAAACTTGATTTGAACAGGAAAATATTATGCTCACACGGTGAAAGCACTTATAATTGATAATAATGTTCATAATCCTATTATGTTTATGTTATGTTTAACTGGATCAGCCTTTAGGGAGAAATTGTGTTTGCTTAGTTTGCTAATAATGCTCTAAAAATGTCTATTCAAATGCTGAATAAAATCAGAAAGTTCAGGCACAGACTGACCTGCCATTACGGCTGCATAGTGCTGACTGGGCTCAAAGGGACACTTGCCCTTGCCTGTCTCCATCTTCACCCCCCCGTCTTCAGATTTCTCCAGAGTGAAGGATGAGATGTCCTACAAGAAGGTAAAGTGTTGTAACGCCACAGACCATTTCAGCAGTTTAGTCAGCCTTCTCTCTGATTATAGATATATTGAGGAGGTGGGTCTGACTATGATACAGTGGTTCAATGTCAGCAGCTTTAGTTTTGTTTAAACAGCCACTGGGGCTACACTTCTATTAAAAATTATTGTAAGATCAAACTGCACAACTTCCAAACCTACCAGGAAAGCACACTGCGGGTCAAAAGCGTAGGTCCCACACACATAAATGCGTCCATCTCCAAGAAACTCCAGCAGGCGGATGTAGTTGTTGCAGTCTGCCTGTAGAGGGAGACAAACACACAGAAATAAATATAATCACATGTTGCTTTGATGTCCCACAGAAAGATCCTTAGAGCTTTCGTTACACTGAACATTCGATTTACAACATTTAAGACGTATCATTTAATGAACTTATATTATATTATATATAATATTAAATAAATATTTAAATGGTCAGCAACAACTAAATTTAGAACCTAATTAAAACACTCATGTCAGTGGTCCCATAGGAGCCACAGAGGGCTATAGGATAATTGCTGCAGTTGCTTCTGAGATCAGTCAATGACTGTGATTGGAAATTGGAGACCAAAAGGCAGAAGGAGACACCTGAGAGCCCCTCTGGTCCAGCCAAGACCACCCACATTACTCACAAACACATACAAGCCTACCAAGTGCAACAGAAGAGCACCATTTCATGCATAAATTATACATAATCCTTTACAGGGAACCATCTGAGAAGCACACAAAGTTCCTCTCACATTTGTTCATTCCAGGTAAATGCTCCATGTGCTTTTATAAAGCATTGTTGTTCAGACTCACACCCAGGTTTTTACAAGTAGACACCATCTGTATTGCTGCTCCCCGAACACATTTTAAAGAGACAATGTTGACTTTAGCCTGAAGTCTTGGTGGGATATAATAGGAGTCTGTTTTTTTATTCCAATCATAAAAGTGCTCTATTCCTCTCCTCCTTTTATTTGTTGGTAAAGCAGTGGCATCAGAGGAGTTTTAATTTGGCAGGACTTATTGTATTTAAACTTGAGTATATTTAAAGTATGATGTTTATGCCATATGGTGTGATTATTTGTCACTTTTTGATCTTGGTGTAGTGTGGACACTGCATGAAAACACAGCAGAAATAATCCAACACATTTAGAATTGGGCTTAGCTCTAGAGAACGGATAGCCCTCTCTGATGCCCAGACCCTATCACCCACTTCAGCCAGCACCTCAATCTGACACAGGTCTGGACCCAAACTCAAATCTTTTTCTGACCATAGTATTTTTTCTTCAGTTCTATACTGGAAATAATACTTGTGACTTATGATGCTTTTATGCTTAAGTGACCTTTTTCTTACAAGTGTGATAAATAGGAGTAAAATAAAGGGTGCAGTTCTTGTTTTAATCTCATAACATCTTGAAGCATCTTCCAAAAGCATAAATGAAATGATATAATTCAGTAACAACCTCCTCATAGTGATATTATTTTCCCCAAAGTGACTTATAATTGCAGCCATGACTCAGGTTTTTATGAGAAAACTGCAGTGTAGTTTGAGGTTGGGACCACAGAACCATGATTCACTTATATGTCATATGTGCAAATCAGTAATAAGCATTGATCCTGTCTTTAGTGGTCCTTCACCTGTCTGTAATGACTTGAGAAAAATAGGCCAGAGCTAATTGTGCTTCCTTTCTGTTGGAACGCTAACCCTCCATGGGCTTTGTTGTTTTTTTATTACGCTTTAATGAAGAAAAGGTTAAAGCAAAAGCATCTGGACTCAGTTTTCAAGGTGAAAATGTTCCGTCTCTAATTCCAAGAGACTTTTAAAATTCTGAGATCAACTGGTAAGAGAGCTGAGCTTAAATCTCTAGAGGGAGGAGTTTAACCTGAAACTAAACCTGATGGACCAGGCTGTTCTGGTCTCATTGTCGTTAGTTATGACATTTAGACATTTCAATACATTTAGTCATTTAGCAGACGCTTTTATCCAAAGCGACTTACAAATGAAGAAAACAATGGAAGCAATTTTAACAACACAAGGTACAAAAAGAATAAGTGCACCAAAAACTAGTCAGTTTAAACCCAGCACAGTATACAGAGCTATGGATAAGAAAATTTTTTTTTTTTTTTTGAAGAAAGGAATTGATAGAAAGGAAGTAGAACTCAGTGTTTGTCAGTCAGGTGTTGACGGAAGAGATGTGTTTTCAGGTGTTTTTTAAAGATGGCTACAGAATCTGCTGATCTTGTAGCAGCAGGTAGATCATTCCACCAATGTGGAACAGATCCAGAGAAGGTACGTGAGAGTGATTTTTTACCTTTTTGAGACGGTACCTCCATACGTTATGAAAGATGTTTTGATTTAGGTTTCGAAACAGTGTTTTTTCATGTTGCCAAAAATGGTTTTATTCACACCCCTCTCTGAAACAATCACCAGCAGTGACACTAACCACTCTTTCATCAGGAGTCACACTGCCCTTTCAAGGTAACAACCACAAGAGCCTTCACAGACATTACGCTTTAATGTTCAAACATAGTGTACATTATACTAGATTTAATCAGTTTCCAGAAACCATTACTAAACATCTGTGGCTTCTCATACAACCCTGAAAAGCATTGGCAACGTTCCCAGATATTGCTCTGTGTTTCCCAACAGCACAAGTCTGCGACACACTCTGTCTACAAATCAAAAAGAACACACTCAGGATCCTGCAGGGGATGGATTTGTTTTCACCAAAGCTTACCTCTGTCTTTCCCTTGTCCACACACGACCTCCTCTTGTCCTCTGGTACGTCCCATATGATCTAGAGACAAAAGCAGACAATTCAATCAGTAATGGCCGACCTCTCTGTAGGATTATTGTCTTCTGGGCACTTTGCAGTACACAGTTCACAATACTAAAAGAAAAAGTGTGTCTGAGTAAAAAATAAAGTGCCTTTTGCCTTATCCCCATCCAGAGAACGCCACAGCTAAGTAGTTTGCATGAGTAGCTTGGCAATGGTTTTTCGCCAGATGCCCTTTCTTACTTTGAAATTGCATTATAATATACAGTACTAATATTGTGATGTGATTTTGTTTAGTGTCACAATATTTATCTTTTATGTTAATAATACATTGGCAGGAAACATTTCCGCATTTCAACTGTAACTATTGTATGACTTTAACTATAGCAATTTTTTTTTAATCCTTAAACAGAATGTAGTGTTGTCCATGAAAGAACATTATAAGCTAAGCATGTCCTGCTGAAAAACATGGACCACTGTTGTACTACTCCTCTTTGACATTAAAGTCCTCTTACACTGCTCTTGTCTGGCTGCAAGTCACGTGATCGTGTGCTGAACCTGCCCATGCTTTGTGTTTGACTATTGCACTCGTCTTAATTCTTGCCATGACATCCTTGTGTTATATTATACTGCAGTATTACTGTAAAGTCAAAATAAAACATCCAGAGTCCAAATCAGTGTGGGTACCTTGCATGGTGCCTGGTTGAGTTTGAGGGTGTTCACCGCCACTATAGCATCTCTGGCACCAAGGTAGAGCAGGCCAGACGTCTGGTTCAACAGGAACGTGCTGAAGTTGGACACACCTTCGAAATTCTTTGGACCCAGCACAATATCTGCAAGACAAAGACAGAGACACATGAGTCTGACTGAAAATGCAAGATGCAGTCATAAACTGAGACTGAATCAGCTTCATTTTTGCCCGTCTGCCTTCTCTCACAAGATGCACTTGTTCATTCAAACCTTTTGCTTTTTTATTTCTAGTTTTATTTCGCCTCTAAACCCGTCTCCACTGATCTGTCTTAATATAACTCAAAAAATGTGCATATTTGTGATAAATTCAAAATAATGCAGAGGACCTTTACATAATACACTTGATGTAATCCAACTATATTTGTCTTTTTAATCTAAAACACACCACAAAACTCAACCCTCTACACAGTTTGACTTGTGTTTCAGCTAGTCTCCTGTTTGAACACAAAGCAGGGCCAATGAAAGAGTGGGCAGTCTGCTATACAACAGCTCAAAGTGTCTTTGGAAAAGGTGGAGAGTTTTATTTAAAAAAATCAAAGGCCAGGTGTTTTGAGAAAGAGAACAGACAATAGGTCATTTCCACTCACAGTGCAACCACTGATTGTTTTGAGTCACACTTCCACATCATTGTGAAAGGGCATCAAATTCTCAGAAACATAGATAACCTCAGATTATATGACTGTTAATCTCAGTTACACATCTACTGCTGCACAGGTGAGTACATATTACTCAGAGCAAGGTTAACAATACCGCACTGTGGAAACAAACAGACCATTTTAAAAGATAACAGCAATTACAATGTTTTACTACACTGGTGGCTGAAGTCACACTTTCAACAGAGGTGCCATACTTTATGACTAAATCATGTAAAAGGAAACTACAACAGGAAAATGAGAAAACCCCAGAAAAAATAATATTAATAAAGAAAAAACTTTAACAGGTTTAATAATTAGTGGTACCAAAATAACTTAAAGTAAACTATCTCAATTACTATTACCTATTTTTAGCAGCTGTGGATTAAGTGAACAAGCCAGTTGTGGTAGAGAGGCAGATGGCCGACAGGGTCTCTTCTGAGAAATGCCACATGCTTTTCCACTCAGAGACTTTCTGTCCCTGTCCTATTCCTGAGAGTTCAAAACGAACATCTGTCTGAGCCCAATCCCAGCCGCTGTCTCTTCATCCAGACGCCCTCGTCTTCATCGTGTCAGACTGTGTCCGTTTCCCCGAACACTTCACATCAATGTCATCTCTCATTCACTAAGGAGCCATCTGTTCAGCTGAAAGCCCCGGGCCGTTCCCCAGCGAGCACCAAGCTCATTTGTGCACAATCACATTTATGTCTCTAAGAAACTGACTAATTCATCTCATGTACCATAATCTACAATTAACCACAAATTTGTGGAAATATCATAATGTGCAAAATCCATATATGGACAGACATATCATGATAATATTTCAAGAATCATTTCTCATATTATGAGGCTCTTTTGTTATTTAACAATATTATGGCCAAACAATTCATTGAAATATTAATAATATATCAAAAGGAAGAAAGCATAGTATTACTATTATTAGGAAAACTGTAATTGAAACAGTTTTGCATTTACAATATAATTTGGGACATATTGCTTTGACCCAAGGTCATTGTCCAAGTCACTTGATGCTGATTTTCATTTTCATTCAAGTGATGCTGCAAAAACATTAGCATCAAGTTGACACCAAGGAAAATGTAATAAATTGAGAATTCTGCATCAGTGGCTTTAGACATTTTCATTCTCATAATAACTACTGTGATATACAGCTCTGGAAAAAATGAAGAGACCTTTTCAAAATGATCAGTTTCTCTGGTTTTACTATTTATAGGTATGTGTTTGGGTAAAATTAACATTTTTGTTTTATTCTATAAACTACTGACAACATTTTTCACAAATTCCCAATAAAAATATTGTAATTTAGAGCATTTATTTACAAGAGGATAGTGATGACCACAGAAGTGTTCTTTTTATACTTTTCCTTCTTAAATAAGATTTGGTTCAGGTGATCAGTAGAATGAGCTGTGCACATTGGAATGGTTTACATACTTGTAGAGATGCTGATTGCTAGAATAAATTGCAGGGGTCTCTTAATTTTTTCCAGAGCTGTATTGCTAAAGACTTTGTAATAAAAAACATAACCCGAACAATAATGTGTGGTTTGATGAGAAAGCAGGACTCATCCATTGTTGTACTTTGTGTTTTTTTATACCCACTTTGTGCCATGTGTCCCTCTGTTAAACTCAGACAGGCTCAGGATGTGAGCGTTAGTGACACAGACCAAAGGCAAGCTCTGCCCTCGTCCCCATCTCCTCACTTTGCTCCAGGACGTGTTCACATCACCTCAACACAACACATGGTACCACAACCTGCTGTGGGTTTAACGTAGAAATAAGACTCCTGGAGCTGCACCATCTGCCCTGCTCACAACTTTCACCCCACTCACGCACCCCACCGGCTCAAACACACGCTCTGAAATGCTCCTTGTCTTGATGAATAAGTGTGATTTCACTCAGCACCAAGAATGACCTCCTGTCAGACTCAAGAGTGGCTCTAGATTTGAAGGACATGTGTTTCAAGACCTCAGGCCTTTCCTTTTTATAAATATCAGCAAGCAACATTCTGTACCAACTGTATTTCTATTGACATTTATTTCAGTTCATATTTTCACACTTTGTATTCTGCAATTGCAACCTGCCTGCTTTTTACTTACTTTTATTTAAGTTTGCCACTGACAATACTGTTACTTTACACCATACTGACCTCAGTTATCTCCACTTCCAAAATTTTGGGAATGTATTGCAAATATTTATCCATGTTTCATTTTGCTTCCATTTTTTGTGCTGTTTTTTTGTGTAAACAAATGTAGTCAGTGCTGAAATAGACACTTTTCCCAAATGATTTCTCAGTCCCCTGTGTGTGTGTGATTGGATAAAGCTGAACATTCTCATTGATTTATTCATTCACATTTACTTGCTACAGTCTCCTGGATGTGTGGCTGTAGTGCTAACCACCCTGCCACCGAGCACCACACAGAGCAGAACTGGCTAATGCACACTTTGTTATGAATAAATCTACATATGTGAACCGAGAATGCTGAAATAAGCTTTTTTGTTCTAATTTTAGTTTTTAGTATTTTTAGTATTTACTTTGTAACAACAGATGTGCTTTACCCTTAATAAACAATATCCATAGCTAACAGGCACAGAAGTAAAAAGCCAAGTGTTGCTAACATCATGCTCCACGAGAAAATAAATATTCAGAATGGAGCGGTTAAGTGCTGGCTCAAATAACAGTAACCATGACAGATATGATACAGGATCAAACTAAAACAAGGGGCATTAAAAAATGTATTCATGGATGAGGAAACCTGGCACTTGCTCTAGCCAGAGAAAAAATAAATAAATTACACCCACGGAGTAATATTTAGCAGCGGTGTGAGGATAAATGAAAGCTAAAATATGGCTCCTCTCCCGTGCCATGAATCATTCATTTATAATACATTAAACATGACTGAGAGCAGGCAGTTGGAGACCACCAGCCTGCAGTGTGTGTGTGTGTGTGTCTATTTTCTTAATAAAGCCACTTTTGCTCTTGGGGACTAACTCCGTTCTGGCTGTAGGGCATTGTAGGATAGCACCGAGCAGGAAGTGATAAATTATACACCTGCCTGCTTCATGTGTCAATCAAAACTGACGGAACAGAAAGTCAGAGAGGCGTGCACTACCCCCCCTGTTCGTCTACAGACAGGATACGACACAGCTGTGTGCTTTCAGAAACCATTTTAGAGAGGTATCAGTTCTCAGAGCAGCTGCAGCTTCCTCTGCATTGTTCCGCACCAGTCAGGGGCAAAAGCTTTTAACACTGGGTTTAGCTGATGGTCTAAGGGCAGCTACACTTTTCTTAGATTTATTATATGAAGAGTGGATGAGGCACATGGAAATCATGCACAGGAAGAGTGTTCACATTTCTGTAAAACTGAACAGGAGAAAGGTCCTGTCTAAATACACCAGTAATGTTTGTCTGTTTTGAATAAAGAGCTCTGTATGACACAAAATATCATCATTAAATGTTTTACAACACACAACAGCACAGAGTGTGTGCATGTAGCCTATTCAATACAGAAAAGACTCAGCGACCGAAACATTTCCAACAGCTATAATCCACCCATAGTCCTGGTCCTCGTCTGGTCAAATAATCCACCAAAACAACATCCTTTGCATTTATTAATTAGCATTAACAAATTAATAATTGTTGTGAATCTCGTTATGCAATTGAGCCCCAATAAGTTTTGTCTCGCACAAATGTAAACAAATGTGCACAAAGCGGTGTTTTACTGCAGCAAACATCAGTGAACAATAAAAGTCAGGTATAAGACGCTGTTGCTCAGTGTCTTTAATAAACTGTGGCTTATGCAGATATTTATAGAAGAGCATAATGGTTGATGCAGAGTCACTACTCATCACATGGAGATCGGCTTCAGTCGGACGTTTTTGGAAAAGTTTGGGTGGTTGCGCAATGAATTGTGGGATGCTGTTAAGCTCCTACTGTTCAGTCAGGGACATTAAGAGGTCCCTATGCTAAAGGAGGTATGACAGGAAGCTTTAAAATCCTTTCTTAGCCTCCCTCTTTACTAATGTGAGAATTCAGAAAGCACTTATTATGACAACCATGAAATACATCCGGGTCCGTCAAAAGGAGTTAGGACATTTCCCAAGCTTATAACCAGTTTTGGATTCAGCCCTAGCCTGGTATCCCAGACCGTTTTCCTTTTTTCAAAAAGGAGGACGGTTTGGTCCCTTTCTCATTGTGAATCTCTTTTCTCTGCGATTTTGCAGACAGACCAATCATAAGCCGTTTGTCTGCAGCAGGGTGTGGTTTGCTGGCCACGTCATACACAAGTAACTCAGCTAGTCCAAAACATTCAACATGGCGGACAATGGTGTCCGCTCTACTGCTGGCCACTACTAGTGCCATTAACTAGCAGCACTAATGTGGCTTCATTGTTGATAACTGGTTGTGTAGTGTCGCCTTTTTTGTGTCATGTCCAGCGTTTCTCTGATTGGTTAACAATCCTCTTGTAAACCCCACCCTTGAAACTGACTGCATGGGTACCAGACTAACTTCTTTGTATAGAATAGGAAAAGAGTTTGTCGCAGCTGCCCACTGCCTGTGTCCTATGTGTTGTCAGTTTTTCTAAAGCTGTATTTATTTTATTTATTTATTTAACCTTTATTTAACCAGGATAGTCCCACTGAGATTACAAATCTCTTTTCCAAACACACATGGGGCCAGGACTCCCCATGTGTGTTTGGGGGGGACTGTTGTACATGTTTTTGGTGGTAGGGGAAACCGGAGTACCCGGAGGAAACCTACGCAGACACAGGGAGAACATGCAAACTCCACACAGAAAGGCCCTGCCCTGGATGGGAATCGAACCCAGGACCTTCTTGCTGTGAGGCAGGAGTGCTAACCACTCATGCCACTGTGCCGTATTCAAGTGAACCATGATGCTGATGTATGTTATGCCTACAAGCATTGCTTTCCAGGGAGGAAGTCTCAATTGTAGACATTCACTATTAAAATACTACATATTACATATAATATATATATAACATATAACTCCAAGCTCTATTGTTCAGAATGCCACCACATGGTTCCTATGTACAGTAGCTTCATTTACAAAAGGGACTACTCTGTGTGCTTTAGACAATAGCTGTTATTGTGTGTGAGTATGGGCCTGTGGGGTGTTTGGTTAACCTTCTAATTGTTCCTAAGTGTTTCATTGTCTCTGCTTTGATTGATGACAGAAGTGAGCTATTCATGCACTTCCCGCCTCATGAGCCTCTTTGAGTCAAATGCAAACTGTGATTTACATCAAAAACACTAGAATAAAAGATAATTAACAGGGACGGCATCTGCTGTTTAGACTAAACATCTCCCGGTGGATTCCCTTTGACTCTCCAACCTTGACGTGACAAAACACAGATTTGTTGCGAGAAGAAAAGACGGGCCTGGTGTGTAGTGGTCACGGTTGGTTTGAGCTTTTTTTTACTCAATAAATGGACCTCACAAAGGCATCAAGGCAGAGCGCTCTTGAGATCTCCATAGAGCCGACTGTGGCCATTTGTTTGCTCCGGATAGCACCAGTCTCCGTACATTAGTACATTAGTATGTACATAGACACTTGAAGGTAGGAAGAAATCCCATTTGGCTCAAGTGTCGCAGCTAATTTACCTCAGTAACAAAGAGCAGCTCTTTAAAACTAAGTGCACTAAATCACACTGGCTGCTAAAATGCACACACAAAAAACATATTATGTGAGGATAAACTAAATGCCACAGGCTTGTGGTCGAGACCTACATCTGCAAATGACAAGCCACATTATATATTTTGACATTATATATATATATATATAAACCCCTACCACAGACTGCACATGGAGAAGACTCATGTTCTTTTAAAATACTGGTAGCCACTCTGTACAAACATGACATCCTCAGAGGTAAAGACATCAAACACAAATGGATTTGCTTCACTGCTGCAGAACACACACTCCCATAAGGAAGTAAAATAAAACAAGTGGAGATGGGATTGGAAAACTGGAAAAGATGACGGCGGTGTTTGAGTTAGTGACACAAGGACACAGAGTGATACAAACTACAGAGACAAAGGATGAGTCACAAATATTTGACCCTTCTGTCTTTGTGTGCTCCATCCTCGTCTCCCATTGGTTCTCCCACTCTCGATGGGTTAGGAGCAGGTTGCTGGCTGTGGATGATAAGCAGCACTACTAATCAAGCTTGCCCTAAATTCAGTGGTGCCCTGCAGGATTACTAAGCCCGCCTGTGTGCATGTTGATTTAGAAGCTGTTCGCCTGCAGTGGTGTGTGCACAGAGCCAGTGTATGACTGAGTCACTGATTCAACAAGGCTATTTTTAACTTACAGTAAAACTCTACTGAGATCTGTATAATAAAGGCTTACATTGCATAATATAAATGTCTCAGCAGAACATGCCCCTGTGTTTTGTGGAAATCTAAGAGGAGCAGCACCACTAAAAGGTATTGATAACCTCTAAAAAGGTTCACACTGACTTCAACTGGTCAATGAATCAATATGTGTTTGAGAAGTAGGTTCACTATGGAGTAGGAAGAGTGCACAGGACAAAGAGTTATCTGAATAGGGGACTTTGTTATGAGCGCACACACACCTGCGTCAGTGCTGAGTTTAAGGTCAGTGGATACAAACTAAACAAAGAGTCTATTCTTTTAAAGGCAACCACAGAACAGCCAGCCACAACACCTCCAGAACTGAAGTTAAGCTTCTGACTAATTCAATCCGACGTTTTAGTCACATCCAACTACAGCATCATACCTCAAGGTAATTTCCGACGAGCCGTGATGGCAAAGCTGCAATATGTTGCAAATATATGATAATTCAAAAAACAAAATGTACAATATCCAAATTGTAAACAAAGCTTAAAGTCTACTTGGTATGACAATAAGTTACATCAAATGTAATTCAAATAATTTAATACAAATCACCAACTTATTCTTCTATTCTATTCAGAAATCCCAGAAAATCATTTATTATGGTGACTGAGTTCCAAATCAGGAAATCCTGCAGGTTTTGAAGGCTCCTCAGCAGTGACCCAGACCTACTTCATGGTCGTTATGTCTGCCAGAAAATAAAAATTCAGTCACTTCAGTTCAAAAAGGAGCTTCAATGCCTCCTCTCCTGTCTCCTGTAGGGCCTTCTGGACACTTTGAAAGATTAGAGGTCACTGACATCACAAAATCCAGTCAAAAGAGGCTCTCTGTGATGAATTTGTGAAGAGTTGAAGTTACTCTGCATCAACCATTATTCTATAAATATCTGTATAAACCTTAGTTTAAAGAAAGCACTAGAAAAGCCACAGCGTGACTTCACTGTGAATGTGTGACATATTTGTAGCGTATAGCTTTTGACCTCATAGTAGGGGTGTGCCGGTTTCAGAATTGGTGATGACGGTTATGACGTGAGTCAAATGTGACGGTTCATAACATAACCGTCGGGGTGGTGGGTGGGGGTGCGTGGGGGGTATTAGTTTGAATAAACGAGCAGACACTGATTAGCTACTTGCTCTACGTTTATTTAAAATTAACAGCAAGACAACTAGCAGTGAATGTGCTTATTAAATGAATCACACACAGTGAACAAATCCTTAACAAAGAAAAAAAACAAAAAACTTTGCAATGAACGTGCTTTGTTTTAAATAAATCACACACAGTAAACAAAACCAAGTTCCGTGACAGGAACACCAACATGTTCACTTTACTCGGTTTTAGTGACGATCTGACAGGGGTAGCTATGTTCCCCGCAGTGCTAAAAACTCACTCTGATGCTGTGCTTGTAGCACAAATACACATGTATTTACGTGCCAATTTTGCTAAGAGCGGATAGCGTGTTTCATTGTCTCGCCACCATGCTAGTGGATCTGCCGTAGAGTCAATTGGTTGTTCTTGGAGATAGCGGGTTAACGCCGTGTCAGCGCGCTCTGATCGGTAAAGGGGCAGAGATTTCAGACCTCCGTTTATTAAGGAGATCTCCAAGATTGTGCACAGACCTCATCTCCAGCAGCAGCAGCCTTCGAAGCACCACTAACTCCGCCCCTGTTTCCCTCGTCAGCTGATACAATTTCCCCCCGAAGTGCATCTTTTGTCTCCCCCAATCCATTCCCCCCATTGCCTCTGTATCGTGGGTCAAGGAAAGATGACTTTGCCAAAAGCTCCTGAGTGGCTGGGGCACTGTATTTGTGCTAATGTATGAGGCATAGGCCTACGCTGAGTTTCATTTACGATGAGATGCACTGTAAACAAAGTTTACAGTGCAAGTGAACGCGGCGCGCTGGCGCTTCCATGTCACGGTTATCATTGTCTGCTATATTTACTTTTTATTTATTAAAATACATGCAATTGGTTGATGAAACATTTATTAAAATTAAGATAAAATTTGTACAAAACAGAATTCGTTTTTAAGAAAGGTTTTCTACAAAGCAAACTTTAATGAAGACGTAAATATAAAAATATTTTAATGACACGGTTTTGGCGGTTATAGAGTTCTAATGACGGTGTTCAACTATAACCGCCAATCACACGGTTATATACTAACCGTCACACCCCTATTTGTAGCGTATAGCTTTTGACCTCATAGACAAGGACAGTTATTGAACTTGCTAAAAAAAATCTTTGTGTGTGAAAAGAGAGATAAACAGATGGATCCTGCATTCCAACAAAGATACTCCCAAGAGGAGAAAGTCTTTAACAAACATTCCACTAAGACACACTTTAACAAAGCTTGACTTTCAATAATCAACGTTCATAGACTTTGAAAAGCTTTGATAAAGATTTAAGGACACTTATGGACAAGAGACAAACACTAATAAAGTCATCGCTATCTATCTATGTGAGGCATTCAAAAGGAAGATATGATACTATTTTGTAAAGGTTTAATAAGTTTTTCTAAGTGTTTGAAGGTGGGATATCTCTCTCCTCAAGTAAATCAAGTCATCAAGTTAAGACACGCCTCTCTAACTAGTTGGTAAAAACTCAGTTCTTAGGGTGTTGGCGCTTAGTCTTCATCTTCTCACGGCCTCGTCAGTTTTAGTTTGTCTTGATTGTCTTTGTCCTGAAGTTTACCTGAGCAACGTCCATGTTTATTTTTGATTCGCTATTTTTATTAGTGAGATTATTTTTCTTTAGTTCAGGACTAAGCCTTACCTGTCAAAAGACATGTTTTAACAACTCTTTGGTTTATTGGCTGCAACGAGTAATCGGCCACAATTAAGCTGTTTTCTTCAAAAGCCTACAAGGAACTCTAAACATTTTTCTGATTTTACTGTGGTTAAACTGACGCAGACAACCTTCAACAGAGCCGTTTCCTGACCTCTGACCTGAGAAGGAGCTCTTGGGCAGCGAGGTCACCGCCAGCCTGCACAAGAGCTGAGGCCAAACAGGACCAAGCCTACAGTTTGTGGACCACACATTCTGCTGCATCACCGGCAGTACCAAAGGAGCTCGGACCATGTCCCATTGGCCCTCGCCTTCTGGCACCCCCTGACCCACAGTCTCTGACCCCTAGCCTGGTTGCGTAGCCTGGTTCTTAAGTAAGATCTGCACAGTTTCACAGAGTTGGCACAGAACAGAGATTTAACATTACAACTTAATTTAGACATCTCTTCTAGACCTTTTTCCAAATGTGTAAACTACACAATTATTAAATTAATCCTTTGAGGTCATATCCCACATTCAATATGAATGGTTTATCATTTTAATCCTAGAAATACTACTGTTATTTATTTACAACTTCTAAGTTAAGGTTATTATTTTTGCTGCTTATATTGTTTTTGGTGTATATTCCTATTCTGTCTGGTTATTCATTTTGGTCAGTAAACATCATTATTTCTTTCTATTTATAGTCTGTGCTTGGTGTGGTTGTTTTGATCCCTGTCTGCCTACAAACTTACATGAAACTCAGATTTAAATTTATGAGGCTTCTTTATTGTTTGGTTTTTTGACTGGTGCCTCGTAACTTTACTGTAAGCCTAATCCTGTTAAGAATCTACTCTAACCTTTTACCCTACACATTAAAACATCATCTAACAACTCAAAACTGCATGACTAATGCATAAATCCATTAAACATTGGCCAAATAAACAAAACATTGACATTAGTTATAGTTTTTATTAGGTATATCTGCGATAGCATATCTTTCCTTGTTGTCTCTGCTGAAGGTCAAAGTCTAAAACACTGCGGACACTCCTTTCATTACTCCTTAAGGAGCTCCTCTCTAGAAAATTAGCCATCGTTGCATACAGAGTAAACCAAAGCAAGGAATCCCTCAGCAGTTGACCTTTAAAATGTATGGGTTTTTATTTCTCTAGTTCTGTCCAGTCCTGTCACGACCCTGTCAGAACTTCACATTTGGCAATATTAGACTTTATTATATTGGCCTGATCATTTCCTTTGATTTATTTGTGCAATCAACATACCTTGTCTGCGTAGATTTTGTCTACTTAATTTACTATTTATTCTTCTTATTCTGCCATGTGTGTGTGTGTGTGCGTGCGTGTGCGCGCGTGTGCGTGCGTGTGCGTGCGTGCGTGCGTGTGTGTGTGTAGTATTTATCTATCCTGTTAAAGGTGGTTTGTAAAGAAGTTTTTTGAAGATGACAATGACAGATTGTGGTTTAAAAATTAAACTCGATTTCCTGTGTGTGAATGACTCATGCAGCCGGTCAGACTTGAGTAACTGAATGGCAATGCACCTTCACCATTTCTATTGGCTTTCATCACCCTTTTGTTGAGACTTTAATGAGATACTTCTTTCATTTGGAATGTTTCTACTGAGTCCAAGCACAGAAGCTGAGCACATGTCCGACCACTGTTGTTTCCATCCTCATGAGACCACACTCAGAAGAGCTGACTATAACTATATATATATATATTGACTACTTCAGTAGGTTCATAAACATGACCTTTGATGATGTCAATGTTCTTTCTGAAGAGAAAGAGAAAGAAAATAAAACGGCAATAAAATTCCTTCAATAAGAAGCTTGCACAAAATGTGAGAGTCCGAATCATTTAACCAAGTCCTGTTTTACATTAACCAGAGTTTGACACTCAACATCACTAGAGCTACTCAAGAGAATATGACAATAACATATTATGTTTTTTTTTTTGTTTTGTTTTGCACATTGATATTGCAATAACGTTACATTTGCTTTTGTTATTCTGGGGCACTTACTATAGTTGCACATTGGAATTTACAGGCCTCTTTGTTTTCTGTGCTCTCACTATTCATTGAAGTGCACATTGATTAGGCCATCCTACCAAGTCAGGTCCACAAATATGTGAGCACAGACCCCAATAGTCATTCTTCCATCTCCTTGGAGCACACTTGTTGCTCTCCATGATCAAAATGACACATCTCTGTTCCACTGTGGGGCTGAGTCTATTCTGGACAGCAGCACAAAGTACCCAGTGTGTTCTGATCAAAGCATGCAGCATTTAAGAAGTGTCCAACCCTGAGGGGCAGCTCTGTTTGTGAGGAGCTGTGTGAAGGCATCACCCCACTGTAAAAGACTCAATACAACTGACGAAGTCCAAAGTCCATTAAGACTTCATGGGCTTCTGTTAATAATATGGAGTTGGTTCTTCTGAAAGATGCAAGAGTCTATGATGGCTCAGTGTCTCAGGACGAGTCAGACTAAGTGGGAAGTGATAAATATGGGCTTGCCCTGGTGCTCTTTGCTTCAAGTTACAGCAGGAACAATGACTGTGTTGTTCTAGAGACACAAGAATTCAGTACATCTCTAACGTCTCATGTCACCCCAAATAACTGCCACTTCCTGTGCACGTTACAAGCTCTCAATGTTTCACTAAATTATGGCAGGCACACCTCAGCACGTGTCTGTCTGAGAATGTATGTGCTTTAGAGGTCCACGTTTAGAAGTTCTCACCAGATCCCGAAACAAACACAGCGCAGTCTTTGACTTGTGACCTCTTCTTTGTGCGAAATTCTATTTTTTCCACACAGCTTTTCACAAACTGATTAGCTCTCTCTGTCAGAGTTGTGCAGAAAAGTGAGAAGAGGGAGGACAGTGACCTTGCAGCTGCACAGAACAGACCACTATTGAACATGAAAACATGGAGATTCCAAACCAACAGAGAAAAAATATGCAGGGAATGATGTCCACTGAGCACCACAAATCCAATTTACAGCATTTAAAGGAGCAGTTTAGTTTTTGTAAAAGTAATTTTATAAGCAACTAATAATTAATGTAATAAAGATAATAAACTAATTAACCACAAAGATCTGGGTCAAAACAAGTGTAGTGCAAAAGCAGCCATAAAATAAAGCTGAAGAAATACAACATGCTATTTGTAGTAATTGTAGGATGCACAATCATAATAAAAATAATAATTAAATTTATTCTGATTAGTAGTTTCAATATAGTATTAAATTAAAACATGCCAGGGGCATTTAAAACAACAAAAAGTCTGTTCAGTCAAGTGTATGACATCATTTCACTTGATCTCCGTCCGGGACTCCTGCCTCGAAGCTGTAAATAAATACTATGAAGCTGCAGCGGCTAGCGTTGAAGCTAAAACAAAAACAAAGTGCGGATTTTACCATTCAACAAGTTTTGGTATGTATTAATAAAAGTATTGGCCATGAGAAGCACTTGATTATCAGAATTGTTTAGGGCTAAAATGATTCATTGAATAAATTGAGTAATTCTATTAGAAAAAAGCCTTAATCATTTTTGCCTTTGGCAGCTAAAGCCACTTTCACACATCCACTGAGATCTGCTCCGATTGTATCTGCGTGCCAAGTTTGTCTAAACAAAAGGCGTAGGTGAGTCGTTGGTGTCACTGTTCCATTCAGGTGTTGTTGTTCTAGAGAAACTGTTTTTAATTTACGTTTCAAAACACTGTTATAAATACTAGGCAACATGAATCTGAGGCGACCTCTTCTGTTCAAAGAGGGCTTTTCCATTTTCACAAAAATAGCTTCCTTCACACCTCTCTCAAACCATCTGGCCTCTCTGGACAAAATTTGGACATTGTTGTCCTCAAAGGAATGTCCTTTCTCTTTGAGGTGGAGGTGGACTGCAGACTCAGGTCCTCCAGGATTGGCTCTTCTGTGCTGATACATCCTCTTGTGAAGCTGTTGTTTTGTTTCACCGACATAACTGTCACTGCACTCTTCACTGAACTGCGATGGGATCTTGTCTTTAGGTTGGGCCAGTTTTAGATAATGAGTATTCCCTGGTTTAAAGTGAACTGGAATGTTGTGTTTGTAGAAAATCCTTTTAAGTTTAAGTCTAACTTCCAACAAGTGGAAATAAAAATAATATTAATATATTACATTTTTATAACACTTTTATGGGAGGGACCATTTTGGGCCCAAGGATAAAGAGTGCAAGTTCATTTTAAAGGGGCCTCAAAAGGTTAATGTCCTCACATGTTTCAACAAGAATTAGTGCAAGAATCACCGTCTCCATGAAGGACTCAGCTCATTTGTTTGTTAGCTTTGTGTTAGCACTAATCGAGCGTCACACCCCTGCTGTTCTCTCTCCCTGCTTCTCAGGACAGTCACCAAACATTGAAACATACAAAGGTAAATTTCAATGTTCATGGATGTACAGTATAATGCATTGTCAAAGACAGCATTTCTGTTTATGCATTTTTTTATTTATTTAATAGCCCTTTAGTCTCAGGTATTTTCTTTAATTTTTTTGCATTTACAATGCAGAAATATTAAATGTGTACTGGAGTGAACAATGTAGTTTTACTAATACATTAGCCCAGGCTTTATCTTTTGTTTAGTTATTTCTTTACTTTAAAATGACAGTCTGTATAGACAAATGTGCAAGCTGATTTTCATGTGCCACTTCCTGTCAACTATGTAGACATCGTCCTTCCTCTTTATGTAATCAAAATGGAAGTGTACAATGCTGATGGATGTGCAATCAAGAATACATAACGTTAACGTTATTTCAATCATAAAATCGTATGCATATGCAGATACGCTATATACTTTACTAAAATAATCGATAGCTGCAGCACTAGAATTGTTTGAAAATGTTCATATTGGTGCATCTCTAATTAATTGTACAACACATTTTCTCTGACCTTTTGTATAAACTAACATGCTTTTGCATTGTTCTTCTGCTCAGGTCAATGACATGTTTCAACAGAAGTTAATACGTTTTTGGTCCACATTGGTTTATGGTGCTTTGTAGAGCCTTGTGCACAGACCACTGAACAACCAGCACATCCACATTCTTGCACAAATAACTTAATGCAGCTTAGAATGCTCAAAACAAGTTTTTCATTGAATAATTTTCAAAGAATTTATTATAAATGTTACCAGAGAAGGAGTGATGCCTTTTCTGACAGCCTCTCTCCTCTGTTTCTATACAAGAGCCCTTCATACACTTGACTCAGTGGCATCAGTTTGTTTTGCTGCCTCTTTCAATTGCATTTGTTAGCACCTGGCTGGTCCCCCTCAGAGTGTTTATTGGAGCTATTCTGCTCAGCCCCTGATCGCACCAGAGAACTCCACTGGGGGAAGGTTGAGAGGGCGAAGAGAAAGGATGGGAGCAGGAGGCACTGGGAAAACAATGAAAGACTGATTAATGAGCAAGATATTGAAGGTTGGGAGGAATGATGGGTTTGCATTTAAGATCAGTCCAACCTAACAGACTCAGTATATCTGTGTGCACAATTATTAGGCAAGTAATTATTTTGACCCTATCATCATTTCATCCATAATTCTCAACTCCAAGCTGTTTAAACTTCGGCGCAGTGGATTAGGTTATAAAACTCCTGCTAGCGTTATATCAAACTCCCACTAGCGCCGATAACCGAAACCCTCCGGATGCTTCCAAGCCAATGCAGGTGGGTTGTACACACCTCTCTCCCGAAGAAAGGATTCGTCGGCATCAATTGAACCTCTGCTCCTCCTCTCGGACGGTCCACAGACATGGCCACTTTTATTGATTTGTTTGATCCGATTCCGACTAAAGTTTGTTCTGAACCCTCTCCGTGTTAAGCGTTTGAGTCCTGTGCTACACGTAACACTCTGGTCTCCACCGGTGACAGGACATTTACGTTACTTTTTGTCCATTTTGTCAGCCTCAAACACAGACTTGTTTTCGTTGCGCGCTTGTTAAGTTAAGCATCCTTAATTATTATATTATAATAGCTGTCTATGTGCATTCAGAGTTGAAGAAAATAGCTTTTGCATTTAATCATGTCTATAGTGACTCTAGTGACTGAGTACTAATCAAGACCTCATCTGTCCTCTGCACTTTTGCAACAGAAGTAATTCTCTGTGGATGGTTCTTCAGTGCAATAATTCATGAACCCACTGACTTGACCAGAGCGCGGTGGAGATCTGAAGTGAAGTAATTTTCCATTGTGCGCTGTGCTGCAGGAAGTGGCTGTGTGTCTGAGCTGATATATAGCAGAGAGGTTGTGGGTCATCTGATGAAATGGGTTCTAAGGGTCTTCTGTGGCTTACAAAAAGAGATCTGTGCGGGTCATGCAACATATAACCATTTTAATCTCACTGCTCACAAGATCATGTTCAGCACTACATTCATATTTCTGCAGGGATATGTCTTATCCTAAAACTTTGTGACTGATTATTGCGTTATGAGGATTTTGAGGATTATGAGGGAAGTTGACTAAAGACCAAAGCTGGTTCTCCTTAAGGCAGTAATTGGAACAGATATTGTAAGTCCCAAATGACTCTTTTGTGTGTATTTGTGTGACATTATTGTGACAGTAATGAGTGACTTCTGTAAAGAAGGTAATCTAATACAGGTGAGAAAACAAGCTGTTAAGATCCAAACACACACAAAGGTCCCACCCCCATACCCACAACAGACAGAGACAGGGACAGGGTGTGTTAAATAAATGATGGGCTTCATTTGCACTTGGCTGGAGACACTGTGCTGATTCACTGTGTCCTCGGTGAACCACACACATGGCACTAAAATCTCACATTAATTTTCTAGTAACACCATTAAGTGCCACTGAAACATTAAACCTAAAACTAGGTTTGCATGGGACAATCTCTGGGGTCACAGGTGGTGAGGGAGTTAAAGATGAGTCACGAGGCAGAGAACATGTTTATATCAAACATTTAGAGAGAGGACAGGTTGAGATGGAGTTCAGCCAGAAGTAGTTCTTCTGTTTATAGAGCTGCAGAGTCTTAGAGCAGCAATGGATCCCACTATGTCAGGGTGTCTTTTAAATAAACACATTGTTAAACAATGTTAATAACCTGTCTATTGTGGTTAGTGTTGGTTTCTGTTCATGCAAAGCTCTAAAGTATTAGTATTATCACAATATTAGGCCGGCCACACACTCCATAATAATGCGCCTTCAACAGCTTTGACTGTCAGGGTGCTCCTGTGACCCTGTCAAGTCTGTTAGGGTTTTTATCTGCTTAGTAGAACCATAGGGCTACTTTAGGGCTTTAAAATTGTAAATATCATACATGTTCATAATTTAGATGTGTTTAACACTGTGTAACACTTATTGTCCTAAATATCACAAATTTACAAATATACAGTATGTTATTTTTTAAAGCTATACTCAAACACTAAATGCTAAAGTAAAGACACTTCCACATGGGTGTCAAACAAACTCAGATGTGTAGTGAGAAATGTGCACTCATTTTGATTAGATGTCAACCTAAAATGGCCTCCAGCCTTAAACAGAAAACTCACTCACTCCGCAAAAGATGTGGACCTGACACCTCTGTAACAAAAAGACAAGCTGAGGTCTTTAAATATTTTATCCAATATTTTGGAAAATGGTCAATGTTTTATATATTTCAGCAAACGGATGCATAGATATGCTTCTGTAACTGTAAAGCTTGTAATTCCAAAAATCAATAGACACATATAATCCTTAGCTCCATCTCAGTCTGTTATCTGATTAATATCGGAACAGAAATCAATACTCTTCCCCTCACACCGGTTTACTGCCAGCACACACTGCACATGCTCAGTCTGCACCCTTCATGGATACATTTTTCACAGGTTCACTGATGCTGTAAGAGGGATGAAGGGAGACTGCATTACTCTATAATTCACCCCAAATTCAGACCCACTATGAAAGTATGGTTTTAAAAGCATTATGATTGTTAAAAGGGGTATCCTAAAATAGTGCTCTTGTACTTGGACACTTAATTGAGAACAAGACATAACACTCCAAAAATACTGTACAACCCCCTATTTACACTGCACGCGTCTGTGGATCACCAGCAATCAACGCCGCAGACCCTCACCCCTGGATGCGTTTCAGATCCGCTGCTCAGCAGAGCGGAGTCCTGAGAAGCTCAAAAAGTCATATGTGGGAAGTACAAGACGATGTGAAAAAGCCACTGCTAAAGATGTGTGCTGGACCAAAACAAGTCTTCATTTTTTATCACTTTGTTGTCCAAATAAACATCACTTCAGGTGTTGTACTCAGTACATTGGGCACTTCAAAGCTTTGTTTTTGAGGATTTTATTGCATTTAATGCTTAATTATATAAATATATAAATGTTTGAGTCATATATAGCCGTATATTTTTGTATTACTTTTAAGAACTGGATGTTGTGCTTGTTCAGTTTTCGGTTAGGTGCGATATTTACTGTGCAGATTGACGCAAAAGTGCTCTGCCATTGCACAAAAATAGATTTGCAGATTGCAGCAACAACACAGCCAAGTCTGTGGGAATACTCTTATTGACTAGAATGGAAGTGTATTTGCTGAGGAGGAGAGATTCATACAGTGAGACTTATGCAGTGGAAATTGGGGGCAAGGAAATGTTCCTTGCCTCTGGAGATTTCTTTCGGTGTGTGATTATGAAAGTTCACACAATAATGCTTGTATCATGGCGAGATGCTCAAGGGGCTGCACACTTATTTGTTTATGTCTGCCTTTGTCTGGTGTTTAAAATGGAGTGTAAAATGGAGTGTAACTCCTGCAGGCAGCCTGGTACTCTTCTCACAGGCACAGGGCACAGGGCTTCTCAAACAAAGGTAAGTTATCTGCGTAATCATCTTTTCTTTTTTTTAAGTTATTCTTAAACTTAACCCTTTAATACTGCCTTTGTTTGTTCTCCAGAACCAAGCCTCTGCTCTGACAACCAGGCCCCAGTGATAAATAGATAATGTAAATTTCTCAACAATAGGGCTCATTTTTCATGCATGGTTTTGCTGAGTGTGTATACATCATGTAAATGTAGCCTCAGACTCCTTACAGCAAACACTGTCTTGATGTTGCTTACAGTGCACACCAGTGTTTATTATTATTGTCTTTGATTAACATTAATAGGATTGAGCTCTACAAGAGCACAGACAGGACTTGAAGAAGCATGTACTCGTTAATCATGTCCGCTCTCTCCTTGTGGCTCTAAGTGACAAACTGCTGACACTGTCCACAGATGGATTCCTTGTCCCTCAAGCCCAGCCTCCAAACCTGAGCTCATACGCCTTTTTCCTTTTTCTAGCCCACTCTTCATATGCAGAGGTCGAGGTGATTTCCCACACTGCATCCAGGCCTCTCTGTGACATCACTCTCACTCTGGGCAACAAGGGAAATAAAGAGGCGTGGTTTTCCTTCCTGACCCCAGCTCTAGTACAATGGTCACACATGCAGAGGTCTGGAGAGCGCAGGAAAGACTGTGAAAAGGGTTTATGCAGAGGCTGTGGTCCCTGCTTATTAGTGTGTTTATGAATGCTTTATGAACTGCACTCTTGTGTTCATGTAGAGGCAGAAAAACAAACACTGAAACTTGTACAGGTTCACACTGACGGAGTTTTTGTATACTACATAACATTGGGGAAATCTTTTTTTTTTCATGTCCATTATTTTGACAAACTACAGTGTAAAGACAGACAACTCTAGCCTGAAATTTATTTTTTATCTGAACATGGCAATGTGGCTGATTTAGGTTACAGCAAGCGAGCAAAATACAGTTACACAAACATCCACGTTTTACTGAATATATTAATAGCCTAGAGTCTAGACTAAGCTCAATCTGCTTGTCTTGTATTTGTGTGATTTCAATTAAAGTATGAACAAAAACAAATGCCTATAAAATGCCTTATTATCATCCAAAATTAAAATTTATTTATTCACATTTTCGTGAGGAATAATCCCTTAATCCCATGAATTATTTAGTTTTCAAGGACAAGTAACAATTGGTTCTTAAAAAATTATAAAGACTAATGCAACGCATCATTCTGGAATGAATAATTGTTTTTTTTTATACTTTTTAAACATTTGATGAAAAAATTTATAAAAAAAAAAATAAAAACATTATATACAGTTGTGCTTATAAGTTTACATACCCTGGTAGAATTTGTGATTGTTTGTGATCCCTTATGTGTGAGCTACAAAGGCACAGGAAAAGATGAATACAGCATGTTATCAGAAAATACTGGAGGAATATTTGCACTATATACATGTTAAAGGTCATTTGGGTAGTTTCTGTTGTCATTATGATTTAAAAAGACTAAACACATTTGTTTCACAATTATTGACAACTATGAGTGAAAGAAAAGTTTTTGTTACCATTCATATTCCCTGAAAAATGGCCATTCACGCACGTGCACACGTCACAAACACACAATCAATTGAGGAAGCAGCAGACAACCACAACTGAGAACTAAAACCAGACACACTGACGTGTCGCTCTTCAAAGAAGTGAAAATTATGGTCAGGTAACAGTCAAGAGCTCTTTATGATCAGAGGTGGCTAGAGTAGCCTAACATTTTACTCAAGTAAGAGTAGCATTACTTCAAAATAATTTTACTCAAGGAGAAGTAAAAAGTAGTCATCCCAAAAATTTCTCAAGAGTAAAAATGTATTTGGTTAAAGGTCTACATAATTAATGAGTAACTGACAATCAGACAAAAATATAACAATGTGCAAATTCTGGTATTGCCAATTAATAAAATAAAAAATGAGTAAAAATAAATAAAATCTTTACAAAATAACAAATTAAAAAAGGATCTTTACAGAAGATACTAGGTAGGTTTGGGAAGGTACTAGTATGCCACTTCTGGCTTGAAGGCCTGTCTCTTCCCCGTGTTTGCACGATTCATTTTCTGCCGCTAGCGTTTCTTAGTTTAGTTATGGCGGCAAATCAGGAAGTCAGAACCAAGTAAACGAGCACGCACATGCATTTTGTCATGCAGGCTACGTCTGATTCGTGAAACACAGTTATGTGGTCGATCCACTGGTGGCAAATATAAAGCATAGAATGTGTAGAATAAATAAAAAAAAAAATACATTTACATTTTGGTCTTTAGCAGACACTTTTATCCAAAGCGACTTACATTAAGGTTCCATTCACCAGTGTTACAGCTGGAACACCACTGGAGGCAAGGTGTGTTAAGTGTCTTGCCCAACGATAGTATGAACTGTGGGGAGAGTGGGAATCGAACCACCTACCTTCCGGTTGAAGGACGACCGCTCTACCACTGAACCACTGCGCCCCAAAATAAAGTAACCAGTCGAGTGTAGCCCAATATAACTGAGTAAGAGTAGCTTTACTTCTTCACACATCTACTCATGTAAAAGTAAAAAGTTTTTTTTTTAGTATTCAGTATGTAACTGAGTAAATGTAACTTGTTACTACCCACATCTGATCAAGACTATATATGGAGGTAAAAATCAAGACTTAAAAATGCCTAATTTTACTTCCAAAGTAATAATTCCATAAAGTATGGCTCAGTAAAACAGCTTGTGGACTTTCAGTTAACTGATCGTGAGAGTTAAAAGAAGAGAAACCAGTCTGACCACTTCATTCCTGGAAGCCCTTTCAATGCATTTTTTCTAAGTAACCTAAGTTTGAGTATTACATGCACGCATTGGCTCCTACGGAAACCTTTGAAATTCATATACAGCAGGAAAAGAAATGAGAAGAGACCGATGCTTTCCAGTACCTTTGCCTATAGGCTATTATGACTGTTATAGTGAAACCCCAGCTCTTTCATGTTAATAGCCCACACACCTGCAGGACCTGCGCCTCACCCTCATTCACTGTTGTTGTGAAACATTTAAATTGGGTCAGTCCATAGCCACAAGCTGCCAGTCTGTAATAGAGCCAGTAGAACGCAGCTTTATCCAGTTGCAACATCTTGCATGTGTTTTTTCCTATGGCCTGCTGAATGATATTTTAACAACAGGATTTGACCTCATTTTGAAATTCAACAAACTATTAACCACTTAGATAGATCAGCACATTGATAGAGCTTTACTGTGTAAAAGCTAGTCCGCAAAAAAAAAATCCATGCAAAAATCGAAGGGTATTCAAGCAGCAGGGAGCGAAGAACATGGTGATGGACAGTTTTAGACCACTGCTAACTCCAAATCTTAAAACCAAAACACCACCAATCTAAAGGCAATGTTGGTTCAACTGTACAAAGTGCACAAGCCTAGCACATTATTCATTCATCTTCTACCGGTTAACCTGTTATGGGTCACAGGGGGCTGGGCCTATGCCAGCTGCTTTGGGCTAAGGCACACTGGATATTGGCCAGTTCATCACAGGGCACTGAGATTCAGGGGATCGAATTGACAATTTAGTAAGTGGTCTCTGCAAGATAGAACTGTTTCACAAACCATCTGGGAGGGCTACCGTTGAACTACTGTCTTCACAGGATAGAAATTATTGTACTAAATTGCGTGGAATGCTAATGACCAATAAAATATAAACACATGGTGTAGTGACTAAACTGTTACTCACACAGGTCAATCTTCTGCAATGCCTTAAAAAGTTCTTAAAAAGATGTGCAAACCTGAAGAATGTTGAGCCTAAAAGTCATTCCCACAACAGCTTCCTTGTCACGCTGCCACAGCATATACACTGTGTGCACAATTATTAGGCAAGTGATTATTTTGACAATATCATCATTTTATCCATAATTTCCAACTCCAAGCTGTATAAACTTGAATCCTTATTGGATTTAATGAATATCAGGTGATGTGTATTTGTGTAACGTGGGAGGGTGTGGCCTAAGGAGAGCAACACCCTATATCAAGGTGTGCATAATTATTAGGCAGATTATTCTCAAGAAAAATGGGCCAAAAAAGAGATTTAACTGACTCTGAAAAGTCAAACATTTTAAAAAGTCTTTCACAGAGATGCAGACTCTTGAAATATCTAAGATATTGGGACCTGATCCCAGAACCATCAAATGTTTTGTAGTAAATAGTCAACAGGCTCGCAAGAAACATTTAGAGAAAAAGACGCAAATTAACCGAAGCCAAAGATTTGGGAAGCCTCAAACGTGAAGCTACCAGGAACCCATTATCCTCCAGTGCTGCCATATTCCACAACTGTTACCTACCTGGAGTGTCAAGAAGTACGAGGTGTTCAGTTCTCAGAGACATGGCCATGGTTAGAAAGTCTGAAACCTGACCACCTTTGAACAAGACACAGAATTTGAAACGTCAAGAATGGGCCAAGAAATATCTGAAGACAGATTTTTCAAAGGTTTTGTGGACTGATGAGATGAGAGAGACTCTTGACGGACCAGATGGATGGGCCCGTGTTTGGATCAGTAACGAACCAAGAGCTCCACAAGGTGGAGGTGGGGTACTGGTATGGGCAGGTATTATTAAAGATGAGCTAGTTGAACCTTTTTGGGTTGAAAATGGACTCGAAATCAACTCTCAGACCTTCAGCCAATTTTTAGAAGACACTTTCTTCAAGCAGTGGTCCAGGAAAAAGTCTGCATCTTTCAAGAAGACTTTGATTTTGATGCAAGACAACGCTCCATCACATGCATCAAAGTTCTCCACTGTGAGGCTGGCCAGTGAAGGTCTTGAAGATGAAAAACTAATGACATGGCCCCCTTCTACACCTGACTTAAACCCTATTGAGAACTTTTGGGCCCTTCTTAAGCAGAACATTTACAGTGAAGGTAAACAGTAAGTAAGTAAATTTTATTTATATAGCACCTTTCACAGATATAAATCACAAAGTGCTTTACAAAGTGCAATAAAAGAACAATAAAACTATGAGAATAAAAATTAAAACCACAAAATATTAAACATAAAAACATAAAAAGCCCAATCAACTAAAAGCTTGTTTAAATAAAAGTACACCTCTCTGAACAGTGTCTGGGAGGCTGTGGTTGCGGCTGCACAAAACGTTAATTCTGACCAGATCAAGAAACTGACTGACTCCGTGAATGGAAAACTTGTGACTGTTATCGAAAAGAAGGGTGGCTACATTGGTCACTGAGTTTTTTTGTTTTTTTTTCAGAAATTTTTATTTGCAAATTTTGAGTTTGTTTATTATTCTCACTTTAACAGGTGAAAATAAAGTGAGATGTAAAAATCTTTGTTTTTCATTTAGTTGCATAATATTTCTGCACACTAATAGTTGACTAATAATGGTGTAGATGTAGATATTCTCTTAAGAAAGCCAAAACTTCACTTTTACTGCTTAAATGTTCAGGTTTGAGGGTTTGTTAACATTTTGGATTGACCAGAGCACTGTAGTTGTACAATAACAAAATGTCATGAGTATGAATTCTACACATTTTTGGTAATCTGATATAATCTTGTGCCCTTGGCTTGTTCCATATCAGCATGTTAAGTGCAAATGAACGTCACCTCAGTGCTCTCTCCGGTGAGACACTGCTTGGTTAGCACAAAGACAAGGCATGAGTCAGCACAGCTCAGGTGATTTAGTGTGCTGTTGTGCCTAGTGCAGCAGATCTACAGCTTCCACAAGGACTCACTGAAGCATGGCTTAGAAAAAAAACAAAACCAAGTGCAGCCAGGGCTTCATAAAGTATTGAGAGGATAGGACTCATTAGATGGTGCCTGAGGAGACTCTGAGGAAGAAAACACTGGAGAGAAAGAGAGCGCTGTGTCATTATGTAATCAGTGCCAGATATGAGGACACTGTCAGAATACAACACTGGAATACAGCCAACACTAGGGCTATGAAAATAAAATATGAAATAATGTTATTATAAAAGGCTGCAATAAGAATGGTGAGTGGCAGTGCTATTTGTTTATACTGACAGGGGTTGCGTAAGTGGAGAGGAACCTACACTTAACTCGGTAAAACTGTAGAAACTAAAGGCTCAAAGATTAACACAGGCATTAATCTGTTCTGACATTTAAACAAAAACTCCACTTTGAGAAGTTTTGATCCGAGTGTTGAGTTGTACTGGGTCCTTGTGGATGCATAAAGTGTTCCGATGTACTGCATGTGGTGATAAAAATAAATAATAAAAAAACCTGGGAGCTTTTTTAGTTGTGCGGACTGCGGAGCCTACTTCAGTTTTTTACGCATGAGTTTTTCGGATTCCCCACTGACTTTGGATGTGCGTGTTGTTTTTCAGTTTTTGCATAAAGTATTACCTGTGTTATCAACATGTTACAGTTATCAACATGGACATTCATAGTTGTTGACCTAACAAATATAAAAGCCCCATCTCTGGTGTACTTTTAATTTCCTGTGCTTTCCGGTGCTGAAGAAAATAAATTGTTTCCTACTGCTTCTTTGACTGTGGCCTCTATTAAAAAAATAAATAAAAAGTGCTGTCCTAAAGTTTAGCATCTCCACAGGGTGACATTGCCCTCAACGCTGGACCACTGTTGGGGCCAGCAGAGCTGGGTGCTCTCTTCTCATAAGCCCCTGTCAGGCAGATTAATGCTGCTGATGGAAGGCCCCCTCATGTTCTCACACAATGGCCTGAACCCAGTGTCTGCCTGATTAATGCCAAAAGGAGAGCAGGGCCAGGCGCTGCTCTGTTCCTCTACAGGACACGACAGCTCGTCTTGACTTTGCACCCCAGCCTCTCATCCATCTCGTCACTTTTCATTGACTTTCATGTTCTTGCTGTGATAGGGAAAAAAAAGTTATCTCTAGTTTCACTTTACTTCTTCTGTCATTTCTTGGTCATATACAATTTAAATAAAAAGTGACTCCAACATTTTACTGAATTATGCTTGCTATGTAAATTCCTTTTTTTTTTTTTAGCTCTAATTGTTTTACAACAGTGTACAAAACTAGAACTTGGTAAGCAAGTAACATGTTTTAGGTTAACCTCAAACTGTTCATGAGAACTCAACGTCCTGTATGAACTTTTAAAGTGGCACTTTGCAGGTCTGGACGTTTCTTTGCTGTTTTTGTTCATGTTTTTCACTACAGAGCTCCCTCTACAGCTTCAGTGTAATGTTAAAGAACACTGTTGTAAAAACTGACAGCAACCCTAAAGCTCACAGCAGAAAATCTTTTAAACACAAGTGCAGCACATTTTTTACATTTATAGACATACTTTATAAATGTAAAAAATTACATTTATAGAGTTTTGAAATATGTATTTCCGTTTGAGTGTTTTAATGTCAAAAGAGGTTTAAGCTGTGAAGTGATGTTGAAATTGGCTCATGTCATTTATGTAAAAGCCTTTCTCTTAAAAAAACTGAAAAAGTAAACCTATTGTTTATTTGTAACAGTGAGGTTAAACAGCCAGTTTAATCCGCTGCACCCCCTGCTTTTGTAATCACTGAAGGTTCAATAATCCTCTTGTTCTCCCCAGAGACTCACATCCAAACAATCAAGAGTCTGTCTGCTCAGATTAGGCCTGACACGACAGATAAAAAAGATATAGAATTGAACCAGAGCGTTTACATCCCTGCTGCACCTGCTGTGTGTCCCTTCCTGAACGGACATGGGCAAAATGAATGATCCTGACCCAAAGTGTCGTGGTGACTTTGCAGTGGAGCTTTCAGCTTTCTAAAATTTTATGTTCGGTCTCCTTTCCTGGCTGTTTTCCTTTCTGCACTGCTGGGTTATTTTCCTAACATTAGTAGAGCTTGTTGGTGCACGTCTTCATCAGCACTTGATAGTCGAGAGGCTGATGGGACTGCTTCACGAATGGTTCAGCTGGGCTGCTAACACACACATGCTGACAGGACAAACACAAAGCAAATAAACCGTCTTCACGTTTTAGATACAAACATTCAAAATAACTCTTTAAAAAAGGTAAATCTTGAACTTACAGGAAACAAAACCTCACCAAATCACATGATCAATGTATTGAAAATAAAAACTACTCCACTGGTCTCTCCTTAGAGCATTTTCTCTCATGAACTTTAACAAATTTAGGCAGTTTTTGTTAGGTTCTGTAACTTTTGGTTTAACTCTACAGTTTTTAAAAGCGGGCTATTGGAATTACTGTTGTCATGACAACGGGTGACATGCCTCCTGTATTTATATTTTACTGTGGTGAATGTGTCTCTGCAGAGGCTCATTTTACAGTTGAACTGGAGAAATACAATAATCAGACATGTTTCTATTAGAATATTAGAAACTTCAAATGCACTGTTTAAGACATGATTTAAATCATTATAAGACTCTTTAGGAAACGGTTGGCTTCACAGGAAGTATCTGTCGTAGTGTTAAAAATAAAGCCATACAAATGTAAAACAACGTAATCTATGTGTTATGTCTGTTTCTAAACCGGACCGGTTTTGTATGTTTCCCTCCATTTGGTCTGAACCATGGTCGACTGGAGCTTTCACAACTGAAGATTTGGTTCCAAAGAGACCAAAGACCAAACGTAAGTGTCTGAAAGTCCAGACCAAACAGTACAGCTGTGAAAAACATTTTCATAGGATTTAAATCAGTCCAAATCTCTTGAAGTAAAAACACCTACAGTTTATATTTACTGTGGAATTTTTCACAATATGTAAGTCATGAAATATCTTTAGTTGTTTCTCCTTGTCATAAACACATATTTTTTTAATAACTGACTGAGGACGCTTTTACACAATCTGATGAAGATGGCTCAGTCTGCAGTTTTTCACAGAATGCCATAAAAGGTAAAAGCCAAATGAACACACCAGTTCGGAATTGTTTAGCTTCCTCTCAGAGATATTGATATAGAGATAATGAGATAAAAAAAAAAAAGTCAATAGATCTCAACAACTCAGGAACTAACAACATATCTGTATTTTTAATAGAGGAGTAAATAGCAACAGCAAAAATAAGTTGTGGTCAAGAATTGACTGAAATGTCAAACCACAGTGAGATCATCTTCAAAGAAATGTGAATACATCAGGCACTAAATAAAATACTTTGAACAAAGCTGTTGGAGAGCAGAAAGAGCACCTACAAGGAGCATGACAATGGATTAAGGTTGTTGCCACAGGGCCACAACAATAGAAACAGTCTAATTTGAGCTTGGAGTATTTTTCAGGCTTATAGCAAAATGTTCTAAAGTGCTCATTTACATTCTTGTCACTCTCAACATGCAAACTTCTTTTCCCTTCCCAATGCAAACCAGTCGGGCTGACAAACCAAACAGAATCTTGGATCAGCATCAGCCTCTGACTATATGTCTATATATACACAACTGTCTATATCAGATTTAAACACCAGTGCTTTTAAATGCATTAACACAGTGACTGACCATGTTGTTAATGGGAGTGCACCTGTTGAGGCTCCTGACAGTCCCCTTCAGGTACGCCTTACATGTGAGTAACTCTGACTAACGAGAGGACAACAATCAGCTGATAAGACGCTGTGAACGGCGCTGCAGAAGTGCATCCGGTTGTGTGGGACACCTTTAGAAAAAAAAAAACAGTGCGCCCACATGGATTCACAAATATTTCCCATGATGCTTTGCTGCTGGAAGGCACACTGTGGGAGAATGATGACAATAGTAAAATAAGCCCTGCTCTTGGATGTGTCAAACATTCCTATACAAACGACTTTCAATTTTTTTCCTCTACTGGCAAAATAGGCCACTCCACAGCCTGTTAAATATAGCTCTATAAAATTCTCAAATTAGCTTTACTTGTTAAAATAGAGTTAGCACAAAATGGTGAATATAAGCAGAAGGCTGTTTGAGGACTTTGTAAGTGCTATAAGGAATGTTTGCTCAGGTAGCAGCTCAGTTTGCACCAGGACTCGGGCATTAATGTTAATCATTCATTAGCACTAAAACCAAGGACAAATAACACACACATAATACATTACATACCATTCGATAAATGATAATGTTGCCACACACACATCCTCAACAGAAATGTATCTAATGTTTTAGGTATTTCAAATCAATGCTTTATATTTATTGTTATTTAACCCTTTAACTTGCATACAAAGAAATACTTTTGCAAAATTAAATTATTAGTAAAATTGTGTTGCTGCCTCTTCATTTAGCAACATTAAATTTTTTTAATCCAATCAAAAAGCAGATTCAACAATTCAACCAGCCGGTTGGCCTGCCAGCTTAGAGTAAGTTTGTGCATTATGTGTAACTGTTAGGGTTATACTGGGCATGAATGGATTTCTTTCATTTCTCCAACAAAATGTATTTTTACTATTACTGCTATCACTACCACCACTACTACTGCGGCCAATCCAACAATAATACATCTCTTTACAGATGTCCATAGGAGTAACCTAAATTTACTATCTAGCTAGCTTTGAGTAGCTGCTGTGTCAAACTGCATAATGCAAACTAACTATTTTGAGATATCATTTTGAAAATGTTCACACAATTGTACAGACTCATACAATATAATTATTAAAACTGTAGGATGTATAATATTTAAGCTATGAACATTTGTTCAACAACAGTGCATCAAATGAAAGGTGCTAATCTGAGCTAGACTGTTTACACTGACGTCTTAAACCGAGCGGTCGACCATGTTTTCTGAAAAATTACAAATATACATTTTATTGGCTTATGTATGCCATTCAACTAAAACATGATTGTCAGGATGTCAAAAAATATTTTTGGCCTCATCTTTCACACCTATTGCATGTCATTTCTTAGAAGCAGTGCACCACAGACTGACGTCTGTTATTTTTAAACAGCTTTCAGACAAAAACATTAAGAGACGTAACCAGTCTTTATAATTGGTGAGTGAATGAAAATAAACGTTTTTATAAAAAGCACAATGGCAGCAAAAAAAGTCAGCCGTGCAGTAACAATGCAACTCAGAGAGTTAAGATGATAAGCAATTATTGAACAAAACAGAATTTCCTTATCGTATAATTTTAAGCAGCACTAATTATTTATTTCATCATGTCACTTAAACTTTTCATCTACAATCACTTCCTGTTCCAACACATTTTCTCTGCATAGCGACCCTGGGTGGGCATCAAACAATCAAACAAGTGCATTTAAAGCTGGTTAAAACCCTCATTATCAGAGTGATTCTCATTCCTCTAAAAGCTCATTAGTGTGAGTCTCAGCCCTAAATTCCTCCTTAAGTGCCCTGCCTCACACGAGTGCAGAGAGAGGCCTGAGACATATGTTTGGAGAGGCTAAGCCCCACCACCTCTGAGTGTCACTAATGCAGTGTCACTTCCATAAGAGTGCAACTACAGACAAACAAGAACCCATCCATTAAAAGATTGGGACAGTTTAGGAGCTCGTTAGAAGTCCAGCAGTTTACCACTATACATCTCACGGGGTGGTTGTGTTGCAGCTATACATAAAGCTGCATTATGTTTTATAAGTCCAACATCGCAGCTGAAATTTAACCCATTCGAAGTGTTACACATCAAACATATTCCTTCTCAAATTAACAGAAGGAAGACAATTTTATTTAGCTGTAATCCATCGCCCTCCAGGTCCCTACTCTTCTTTCTTAGATAAGTTCGGAGCTTCCCTCTCTGACTTAATAACCCACTCCAATAACATCCTTCTAGTTGGTGACTTTAATATTCATCTAAATAAGGAGTGTGATCCTCTGGCCAGAGCATTTCAATGCTTACAACCAGTTTGTTCATGAGCCCACACACATTAGTGGAAACTATCTGGATCTTGTTTTGGCTCGGGGAATATATGTTTTCCATCTCTTCGTCTCTTCTCTTTTATCTGCTGTTTCAGATCACTCACTGGTGGAATTTGAGATAAGTCATACATTTCCCTCAAATTCCGACAAATGCGTAGTGTCTACACGGAATTAGCGCAGCTTCAATAGAAATGTTTGCCACACGGCTGACAGATGTTCTTCCTAATTTAACTCCACCTGGAAACTCAGTAGAGGCCTACACAAAGGAGGTCCATGCAACCCTCTCGGCCATCACTGACTCAGTGGCACCCCTCAGGACAAAGCCCAGACCAACCAGACGACCTACACCATGGTATAACGAGGAAACCCGGGCTTTAAAACAGGCAACAAAAACAACTGAAGACTCCTCTCCCTTTAGTGCACAAGACTTTTTAGATTTCTTTAATCATAAAATTTAAGATCCTGTATCCTCAATGAGCTGACAAACGTGGTTTCTTCATGTAAAGCAACTACGTACCTCCTGGATATCCTGCCAGCAAAACAGAACTGTGGCCCTATGTAGAGCAAATTATGTTAAACATTATAAACTTGTTCCTGTCTACTGGCACCGTTCCTTCCCTTTTCAAACAGGATGTGGTCAAACCCCTACTCAAAAAACCTACTCTGGATCCTGGATGCCTAAATAATTTCCGTCCTGTCTCCAATTTACCTTTCCTTGCCAAAGTCCTTGAAAAAGACGTGCTAAAATAACTTACTCTATATCTATCAGAAAACAACCTCCTTGAGACGTTTCAGTCTGCATTTAGGGCCTCTTATTCCACCGAAACAGCTTTAGTTAAAGTGACTAACGATCTCCTTCTTCAGATTGACGAGGACTTATCGGCTCTACTGTTATTGCTAGATCTCAGCGCTGCATTTGATACAATTGATCATGCGGTGCTAATCAACAGACTAAAGAATGTGTTTGGCATCTCAGGCCCTGCTCTTGCTTGGCTAGAATCCTATCTGTGTGATCTGGTCTCATTTTGTCTGTTTTAATAAATCCTTCTCCTCTACGGCACCAGTGAAATTTGGTGTGCCACAAGGGTATGTGCTTGGTCCCATACTTTTTTCACTATATGTTACACCATTGGGACAAATCATCAGAAGTTATGGAGTAAACTTCCACTGTTATGCCGATGATACACAGCTGTATCTACCAATAAAAGCGAATAATACTACTGACATCATGCGTCTAGAGGTCTGCCTCGTTTTGATAAAAAAAAAATTATGGATGTCTAAAAACTTCCTCAATCTAAACTCGGATAACACTGATCTCTTGTTAATTGGTCCTGCCAGTCATCGACACAAGTTCCACAGCTTTACTGTCTCGATCAACAACTGTGTGTTGGAGCACAGCACCACTGTGGTTCCTCACCGTGTTGGCTGATATCATCATGTTTGCATTCACATCTCTTTCCTTTGTGCCTTTGAACACAACAGCATGTATTAATCTAATCTGTGCTGCAGTGGGATCTCATTTCCATTCAGGCCCCGTTACGTAAAAGCACTTAGACTGATGAGTTTGCAGTACGTTGTCATGTCATGTGACTGCACATTTCTAATCAGAAGGTTAAAAAGAGACTGAGCAGTGCTTTAGATTTCCTTCACTCTGCCACTCATATTGTGTGTGATATCAGACCAGAGGCTTGCTGAGCTTTTATTTTTAATTGAAGCAGCAGCTCTGTTGAGATTAAAAATAAAATATCCTTGTCTTGGCTCATTTCCAAATGCAAAGCTGCACGGGTCACATCAAACCTGAACAGATCTGTTTAACAAGTAAACATTTCCTTTTGTAGACACTCTGGCTCCTTGTTTGAGCTTTGATGTGTACTCTTCTCACAAAACAAAGACTTGGTTAATGTGCTCTCACATGGTGCCATATTTCTCTTGTATTTTAAAAGCCTGTCTTCCATTGTAATGTTACATTCAGAGATCAAAGTATAGAGTCAGTGGGGCTCTAAACACCCTCAGCATATTCCCTCTGGACACACACACGAGCTCAGCAGACACTACCATTATGATAATGTGGATCAGCATTAATGTATCCTCAGTGTGTGTCCCAGACAGGAGCAGGGGAGGGGCCTCTGCTTACACAGGTTAAGTCCTCAGAAAGCACAAATCATCTACACAAATTGACAAAATGAAAGGGAAAACCCAGAGTAGGATCTCAGGAAGAAAAAAAAAATACAATAAACACATGAACTAGTTTATTAGCACAAAGTCAGGGCTGTCAGATTTAAATTGCCTGCCCTTTGTAAAAGTCTACTGTTGTAGATTATGTATCCTATATATATATATATATATATATATATATATATATATAAATATATAAATAATAGTATACACACACTTTGATGAACAGTAAAGCAGTAAAGAAGTACTCTTCTGTATCTTAAGTGCTAAAAGGTGCCACCCTTTGAAACGTCTCCTCCTGTCTTCTTCTCCCTCCTTCTCCCAGACTCCTTTGGCTTTCCTGCAATTACCACCTCAGACTCCAATTAAAGCCAACCACAATAAAAAAAAAAAAATGGCTGAGGTGGGGGGGGAAACGCTGTAAAAGAGGGACGGGGGTTGTAATGAGGGGTCTTCTCTTACAAGCATGGGACCAGTAGCTCGGCAGGTTTCAGAAACTACTGTACACATCTGCTTTGGGTTTATTCCTGCCTATGAACTACTGCTGACAGCGTTCCCTTTGTGTTTGCCCTGCTCCATTTCCTGCCATTACAGTTCCCAATGCAAACACAGACAGGAGGTCAATATACAGGAGGAAATCAACTCTGCATTCAAAATATTACCACAACAAGAGACACAAGCGATCAATAAACACAAAGCAGCAGCGGGGTAGCCCTTACTGTCAGGATGGCTTTGTGTGGAGGAAGCCAGGGCTAAGGCTGCCAAACGTTCCACACCATCCAAGAAAGCAAGCTTTATTTCCTCGACGGCCACAAGAGAATGAGCACAATATACTAAGAGGAAGCAGAACTGCCACAGAGCCGTGCTGTAGTGCACATGTTTGTACTTCAGTAAACTGACTCCATTTCCTGCTTTAACCTGCTTTGTTTACCATGAAGTGCCTGTTTAACTTGATTATCTAGTTCTCAAGAAAAGGAGATTGACCTTTTGAGAGTATGTGTAACTCCTTTTGTTATTATCTCACTAATAACATCTATAAAGCCTTTAAAGTAAAAAGAATTAGCTTTAAACATAAACCTATCATGGACATATGAGACAAAAGGCAGCAGGGGTGTGTCTCCATATAGAAAAAATGCTTTCATACTCTGAAGTAGAGTAGGCCAAACTCCTGCCATCCCAATAGAAACAAGTCTTTGTAGTAAAATCAGGAGACAAAGCTGCCAACACAAACATGTTACCAGATAGGGTTTAAACAATCAAAAAGATCTACTCAAGATTACTGAGATTAAAATTTTGATTTATTTGATAATATCCTCCTCTAACTCTTCATCCCACTGCCTACGCTCAAACCATGGCCCTCAGCAGGAATTTCTAAAGTGGGGGTTACCTAAAGGCTTGTGGGCTTCATATCAAATATTGCTAGAGATTTTTGTTCAATTAAATTAGTACAAATGAGTTGACAGTAAGCTTGGAGTTACATGAGCTCCTGGAGACAAGGGGACCTCTCTGAGCTCCTAATAATCTTGCCTCATTTATATGCATTAGCATCTGAAAAAAAAATTGTGTCAACAGCTAAAATATTTATACAAGTCATAATAATTCAACAAGTAAACTAGCCTATAAACACAAGTCTCAGAATGGCTCATATTATCAGTGTACTCCTCAGATCATGTCGCCGTGTTGTAATGTCACCGAGCGCACAAACTCAGCAGCTCTCCAGTGACACCAGGCACAATCCAAGAAGAAGCTGCCTGTATCAGCACTTTAGGAATAACAAACATTGGGTCCAGCTTTTCCAAACTGGACCAGCCTTTCTCACTCAAACGCACTGCTCACAAAGGTTTAGCATTGATTTTGGCTGCTCTTCATAGAAATGAGAGCAAGATGGAGAGATCGATGTATATGCCCAGAGAAAGAGTAGTACAGTGTGTGATAGGGAGGGGTGTTATAGTCATCCTTGTGGTTCTTCACCCACATCCGCCCTTTTGGATTAACGCTGACACAGGTCCTGCACAGAGAGGAACACCCACTCCGTGCGGGCTTTGATCTTTAACAGAAACATCCAACCATTATCAGCCACTTTATTTAGCACACAGTTAAGCTGCAATATTAAATACAACAATATGAAAAACTCTACTTAACATTAAGATTTTGTCTAATGACTAGTATTAAGCACCATTGAAATGGTATTGAAGCAGCATTTACAACCACTGTATGCAGCACAGAATGATACTGGCTGTTAATATTTTGTTATATTATTGATCCAGTCTGCCAGATCATTTCTATATATTTTAGCCTGTAGTTGATGTTGAAAGCCTAAACAGAAGAGGTGTGGTTTGGCTGAAGACGGAGGTGATAATAAGAGGAATCCCAGACACTCTCAGAGTCTTCATTCTGTCTGGAGTGTGTGTTCTTGACCTCCTCAGTGTGAACAGGTTAAATGGATGCCACTGGAGCCTTGACGTGATCAAGGTGACCCAACTGACCTCTGACCTCAGACACCCATTGCCTTCTGCCTGCCTCAGACTGATCAATTTCACTCTGTGCTCTCATTTATCGCTAAACACACAGTTCAGATCCGTTTGCGTCTTTCTTATTGCTTTGATTTTTCTGGGTATTTTAGAACCAAAAAAATACCATAAAAAGAAAGCCACTGCACAGTCACTTAACAAGGCTGAACAGGAAACAATTGCTTTTTGGAAGCAAAAGGTGGATCTGCCTATTTTAGGCATTCATCTAGATATTTTAAGAAATAACTGTTTCTGTGTCTTGTCCAAAGTGTTTTCAGCTACAACTTTTTAAAGACACCTTTCAAAGCTCACACAAATTGATAAACTGACAGATATTTTGTAAAACGAAGATGTCAAATTGAGTAGAAGTTTCATTAGTATATACTGTACATAAGAGTCTTGATCCCAAACAGAATTTTGTAAACATAAACGGTATTATGAATTTCAGCTTCATGAGAGTGTGACGTTCTGTTTTTTATGCATGTTTGGTCCTTAACGCCACGACTTGTCATGGATTAGCTCAATGTAGACCGATGACCATTTATCACAGCACAGTTCAACCTCTAAACAAAAGACTAATTTCCTCTCTCCTTCTTGGCTGAAACTGAAAAAAAAAAAAAAAGTACAATATCTAAAACTTAAATGCGATTACAATAGATTTAATTTCAGGCCTCAGAGATCCAAAGAGAAGAGATTAGCACACACGGTGAGAGGGATGCTATTGAGTATTAGTCTCCTCAGCACTTAGCACTCTACTAAACCAGCCCTTCAGCTGTACAATTTCTATAGTGTTCAATGTTCTGGTGCATCTATTACACAATTTTATTTTTTATACACATACTTTTATTTATGCCTTAATTATTTAATGTTATTATAGATTGTGTGTGTCACACACAATTCATTCATTCATTGAGTCTACCCTTAAAAGTTGCTGTCATCAAGACTTGGTTAAACCTGGTTAAGAACTTGTGCTTAACCAAGGTCCATTTAAAGTGTTGGAAATAATATGGAAGACTGACAGAATGAAGGGGAATTATTCTCAGCCACTAAGAATATGAGCTTAAGGTATGATTGACCTTTTGATGTTTTAATAAAAGTGCAAGGTACGGTTGGACTGAGCTGAAGAACACGTGAAGACTGTGAATGTTACACAGATTGTGATGTGTGTGTGACCTTTGACATGTGAACGGGCTTGACCTTTCGTCTGACAGGCCGCAGTCACAGGACATGTGTGGGCTGAGCTTTCACAAACAACGTGGGAGAGTCTGCGGTCAGCTATGTGCAAAATGTAATTCTGCGACACAGGGACAATATCAGGGCTTTATACACAGCGCTCTGTGACTAACGCTCACTGAGTCAATGCGCTTTGCTGACGAATGTGAGGAGTGTTTGAGGTAGTTGGGAATTCTGACTTTGAATAGACCGATAGGAACTGGCATAATGTAATTCCTTCTTTTGTGTTGGACCATTCCATTTGGCATTATTATTAAGATAAGACTATCTACCAAATAAAAATACAGTTTCAAACTCACTCAAAGCACTTCCAAAAGTAGACAAAAGAGAGACAATCAATTCTGTGTTTGACTGTTCACTTACTGAACAGTCCAATCAAGAGAATCTTAACTCTAGGCAATCTTTAAGAACACACCCTCTATCATCACACTACTGCAGTTTCTTCTCGTCCCTATAAGCCTGGCCTTTGTGCAGCTGTACTCTTGTCGTCACTGTGCGGTCCCTGTTTATGCCATCCCCTCCTGCCCCTTACACTCCCACAATCCTGAAATGATATGCAACTGTCTATGAGTCTTATTCAGTGTTGCTTTCGTCAACAAAAATTACTAAATGACTAAATATTGTCATCAACAAACCTTTATCACGTGACGAAAACGAGATAAGAAGCAACGTATGATGCTGGTCTTGTGACAATGACTATAATTACATGTATAATGCAATATTGTTGAATAAAAACAAGACTAAACTAAATGTTCAGAAAAAAACACCACAAACCTTAAGAGACATCTCAAGGCATTTCATAAGATTAAGATTAACATAACGGTACTTTTTATTTAAGAAAAGGTCATGTCTTTCACAAGGTTGTGGTTAATATGTCTCATTTTAACATTACCTTTAAATGTTAGCCACTGGAGCTGAAAACGACCGAGATAAACATGTGTGACTAGTGTGTGTGTATATTTGTTTGTGAGAGAGTTTAATGTGGTTTCTCAGTTCCTTTCTGACTGATTCCATGTGTAATAAAAAGAGACTAGATTTTCATTAACTAAAACTAAAGTTAGCCCGGCAACGAGTATGAATGTGCCTGAAACAAATAAAAATTTAAATGCCAGCTTCACACAAAGACTAAATAAAAACTAAAATTAAAACAGGCCGCAAAAACACACTGGTCTTATTTTTACAATCAAATAATAGCATCTGACCAACTCATGACCAACTCTTAACTGACAACCTTTGTCAAGAAAACTCTAGACTCTAGACTTAAGTTCATATGCACTGTGCACAAACAATTGAATAAATTATTATTATTTTTAATCAAGCAGTTTTAAATCAAGCAGCATCAGGATCATCAAATCTTTGTACAGCCAGTCAAACAGTTTAACTTGAAGAGCTGTTGTAATTGTTGCCCCCCACTATATACTCCATCCTCACTCTATTCCCCATCTGCCTCCATTAGTCTTTTTTTAAGAGCATCAACCATCCACTCACGCTCTAACCAAGTGCAAACGCTGGCACTAAAACAGAAAACTACAATGGAGCATGAACGTTCCATCTCCAAAAGTGAGTGTGAAATGTTTGAATAGAGATTCAGTTGAGCTACTGTTGACTAAAAACAAAAAGAAAGTATAGTTTTGGAAGGACGGCAGACAAAGTGGTGTGCGAGCCAAGCAGGTGGCACTATAGATGGTCAGTGGGTGGCCTGAGGGAGGGAGCGGTGTGGTGCTTATAGACTAATCAAATCAACTGCTCTTCACTGGAAATGAGGCCTGCTCCCTCCATGGGGTTCACTGCTGGGAGTCAGAGCCACCCTTGTGTGTCGACGCTCTAATGAGTTTCATGTGAGATGCATTAAAACACCCTTGAACCTGTGTGGACCAGAGAAAAAGGTCTGGCTCCACATGTTCTCTGTATGTTTCCACCACACACTTTCAGCCAAACTGACTTATTTGTGATCTTTTTAAATTAAAACCCCATATTTATGCAGCATGTCATTTGTGCCAAACAGTTTTATGACCTTTCTCCAGACACTTCACCAGAGACTGGAACAATGTCAGTTTAATTAGCCACACCAGTCCCAGTCAGTAATGACTCTGGCACATGAAGAGACTGCAAACATCGCAAACCTCAAACACACAATCTTCCACAAATAAAGTCATTTAGAGAAGTGGTAGAGACTTTTCTACTGTTCTACTGTGCTAACGAGGGTCCATACATACACAATATATCACAAGCTCTACTACAGTAATGGTACGTTATCCTATTGGCATTCTAACTAAGTGACCTAGAGAACTTTATTTTTGCCCAAAGGGATATTCATTTGCAGCATTGTCAGCAGTGAAAATGCTCTTAAAAGAATCACATTGTGGTGCAAAATAAAAAGGTGTTCAAAAGTAAATCGACAGTGTGACCATTATTTGAATTTTCACTTCAATTTCCGTCAACAAAGACATATACTGTACATAGTCATTTTCCTATTAGTATAAAATAATGATCATAGCTTGTATGATTATTATTGCACTATGAGCTTCCAAAGTGCTATTTAAGGGAGGTGTAGCCAGCTGAGCACACACCCATCATCTGAAAGCAGCTGAGCTCCACAGCCTTACATAAGAGAACACAAGAATGCACTGGGCTGTGGACAGACTGGTCTGTGACAAAGCAGTTAATGTGAAAGTGAAATCTACTGTCAGTATGAGCATAGGGCTTCTCTCTCATTGCACTATTTTGGCACTTGCTCATTTGTTTAGTGTCCATAGTGTCACAAGAGTTCTGACTCAAAAGGAGACAAGGAGCAGACCCACAGCCACTGCATTCACTAAGTGAACTACAGAGAGTTCACATGTAGTCCGGCTTGTGGATGTAGGTCGATCTCGGGGCGAAAGCACAATGAGCTCTGCAGGCGAGTGCAGCCCACTAATAAGGTCAAGCGACTGGAGTACAGGTCGTCAATGGACACAGTGACGCAACATTCAGCCCTTTCCTCCCCCACTGCATCTGGGAGTAAACCATTACATCCTCACATGGCTCAGTGAAAAAAAGTACTGGGAGCAAACAGGTTCTAATGACCAACAAAATGCACATCTCAAATCCTGTTTCTAGTTCATCATCCTGTGAAAGACTTAAGACATACACATTGTGGGGCATTCTTAAAAGCCACTACAAATGCTCGCCTTGTGAGCTTCTTATTATTTTGATGTGACGAATGTCTCCTCTATTTTAACTGTCTGTCTATTTCCAGAAAACAGGAAGGCTGGCCAGTGTGTGCCGTTGACCCCATCTCACGAAGCACAAAGAGGCAGCCTGTTAGAGAGCCAGGCGCTTCTCCCATTCACATTCTCACTTACAGCCATCCAAACCTGTCCACAAACACTTGTGATGCTTATAGAAATTGTGAAAGGAAGTAAGTAATGTGAATGTTGAGATTTGTGCTGTCTGCTTTGAGAGTCATCCTGACTCCTGCCTTGTCTGGAGATGAGAGCAAATGACAAGACAGAGAGAATCCATCAATCCCAATAAGCTGCATTTGTCCGTCTGTCCCTTTAAATGTGAAAGCAGCTCCGTGTCTGGAGAAAGCCACAGCATTTCTTTCTGCCCAGTCTGGAGCAAAACAAGTCTGGCACCTGCTCGCTTCGCCAGCATCACCATTTATCAAGCGCCGGTGAAAGCAGAAGGCAGTCTTTATTGGAACAGTGTGCAGAGCACAGCCGAGTTTTAACTTCAGACTGATCTTTTCCACCAAAGGACAAGGAGACAACTCCACTTTAAAGCTAGGGAAGGCAATTATGCATCAGTAGATATTTTGTAGTTTTATTAAAGCAGACTCAACAGAAACATTGCCAGGATCTGAGCACACTGATTGATTTGACTTTTCAAATTAAACTTTTAAATTAAAAAATACATCACAGAACTAACTTAACTGCTCTCATAAATAACTGGCTGACTGCCTACTGCACCTTCAAGTGTTGTTTCAGTCCTAAGTACCTCGTGCTCCTGTTTTGAAACGAGTAACGCCTTCAGCAAGGACGCTATAAAAGGCAAAGGGCATTTATTACTGTCGTAAACGCAATATGGATTATTGAAAGGATTATTGTTTAGATGACGCCTGCTCTAAAAGTGCGGATGGAGTGTAAGAGCGTTTGTGTTGATCCAGATCACTCACCTCTCAGTCTACCCAGAGCCGCTGCCCGAGAGGCTCCCCACAGACAGCACGTCAGGAGCAGGAGCCGCATCACGCCCAGAGGACCTGTCATGTTCAGCTCCCGGTCTGCTCTTCACTTCAACAGCACAAAGTCCACAACTCAGTTGAAATACATCCTGGTCACCACTTGAACGTCTCTCTCTGTCCAAAACTACGCGCAATTAGTTCCTGATCACACCTGATTTTTGCGGCTAACACAGAGCAGCTAGTCCTGCTCCTATGGTGCTGTTTGTGTACACACTGCGCTCAAGTGAATAGTACATACGCTCAGCCTCTATTACCTACTAAAGAAAAAAGGTCATGTTCAGGGGCCAAAGTAAACGAGTTTCAATAATGTTTTTGGTGTAGACTATTTCGTGCACAACCGCGTTTCTAAGTGCTCCAAAGTAGCGTCCAGCCGAGCTGCGACAGTCCACTCCAGTCCTGCTGAGAATAAACGAACGGGTCTCGTCTCCACGGTCCCCTGTGTCGTTAAGTGTGCCCCGCTGGTGAATAAAAAAAACACTCGTACAGCGACCCAAATATTAAATAAAACCTGGAAAATTAAAGCAAAAGAATTGGCTTGTGTTGTACGAGGCAATAAAGCTCCGCTCTTACGTGAAGGTTGGTGACCGGGCGCAAGCGCTGCGTGCAGCTCAGACCGCCTCTCAGCCTCGCGCTCCCAGCCCCGCCCAGAAGCATACAACAGGTAGTTATGCGTATGACGTCACACGCACAAGTGCGCGGTTCATTGAGTGTCATTAGTCACAAACACTACTCCAAGACTGAACGAATCTGTTAAAAACCCAGATGTTTGTTGTGCAGGCAGGGATAGAGCATTGCAATAATCCAGTTTGGACATGAAACAAGAGCCAGCACTAGGATTTGTGTAGAGTGCTCTGATAGGAAAGGTCTAATTTTCCCGAATGTCTCCTCTTAAATACCATATATAAATACTAATAAAATAAAGAATTAATTTATCTGACAGCCAATGATACTATGGGAGGACTCTATGTCTTTTGATTTAATGGGAGACACTACACTCACCTCTCATGTTTTCTGTTTGTCTAACATAAATATGTACTAGAAGCAAAAGAAATTCTAAAGCCTAGGGGATGCTGCAGTATAATGCAGCAGCTGATAACAGAGCTCACTTTGTTACAATGAGCACAAGATTTTTCCTACTTTAACCACATCATTTCCTTTTAGAATAAGTACAAACTGAAAGTATGGGTCTCCTCTAGGTTTGAAGTAAAAACAGTTTCTGTGAACTGTTTGGTCGGGCTTTCCATAATCCACCTGTCACGTCTCTGACATCTTGGTGGGCGGGGCTTCAGCAGTAAAGATGATTAAAGAGTGGGTGTGAGGTCATTGGGCTTTAGCCACACTCATAATCCATAGATGGTTTGTCTTCTGCCATGTAGTGCTCATTCTCCCACAGACTACTGTTCACATCTTTAACAAAGTCATTTCCAGTCTTCCAATGAATAAATCAGATATTTATAATAAATAATACTAACAGAACTGAGTTGTGGCTGGCTGTGGACTACATTACATTGGGGGTCAACCAGTTAATTCTAAGAGTTCACTTACTTTTTCCAAAAGACATGAAAGAGCAGTGTAAAGTGTAATTATTTTAGACACATTATGTTTGTTAATACCTTTGACTTAGATGAAGATCAGATCACATTTTTAGAAGAATTTGAGAAAACCATGAAATTCCAAAAGGTTCACATACTTTTTCATGCAACTGTATATATCTCTATATCAATAGATAGATAGATAGATAGATAGATAGATAGATAGATAGATAGATAGATAGATAGATAGATAGATAGATAGATAGATAGATAGATAGATAGATAGATAGATAGATAGATAGATAGATAGATAGATAGATAGATAGATAGATAGATAGATAGATAGATAGATAGATAGATAGATAGATAGATAGATAGATAGATAGATAGATAGATAGATAGATAGATAGATAGATAGATAGATAGATAGATAGATAGATAGATAGATAGATAGATAGATAGATAGATAGATAGATAGATTTATGTTGATTGTCACTTTGCAGCAGCATCTACTTTTGTTCCTTCTCCCACACAACAGACCAATTTCATGGAGCATGGCGCAGACATGTACCCCTGGTCAGGACAAAAAGGAGGGGTCACAGAGAAGGCCAGATTAAAGGATTTGGTAAAGGTTCCGGGGAAGAGGAGGAGGACAGGGTCAAAGGTCAGGCGGCCACGATAAAGAAAGACCTAAAGGATGAATGCAATGAGTGGCACCGTCTCAAACAGAGTGTGTTAGGCTCACACTGAGCAGGTCTCCTCTCTGTTGGACTGATGAACTCCACTCACAATCACAATGGACAGCTCCATCTTTGACAGTTGACAGTTTTGGGCACTTCACTCCACTCTGCCTTCCACTAGGACTTTTGGATGTAGAGAGTATTTATCATTGTCAGATTGGAGGTCCAGATCATGGCCCTGTTTCTACAAAGTGGCACAGCTGAGGTCAATATGGCATGGTTTGAAACAGCTTCTGTTGAGCAGTCCCTCAGTTTGTCTCACTGAAGGGGAAAAATCTTGAGTTGTTATGGCTGGCTTTTAAATATATTTCCACAAGGTCACCCCATGTTGTTCCAGCAGTGAGGGATGGTTAATTAAGATGGAGCTAAATACAGTCTGGTCTGGTGAATGATGGAGACAACACCAAACAGTATAGTTTTCACTGTCCTAAGGAACAGAATGTAAAATGTTAATTGTTTTGAATAAATTTGCAGGCTTGAATAAAAAAAACTGTTTCCAGTTTTAGAGAGAGTCAGTGTCTATCGGCTTTTGCTTCAAGAATTAAAAGCAACCAGATCTTTTTGTTTTTCTATTACAGCTGCTCTTTTGACAATAGAAATGCACATTTGTAAAGCAAGGAGTGAATAAGCATCAAAGGCAAAGCTACTTACCTCCTGCTAATAGCCCTTGATGAAATTCTATGAACTTTTAACCATTGCCCTTCTGGACAGGTAAAACAAGCACAGTCCATGTCCTAAAAGTTGCAATTTGCAGATAATGGTATGCACTAATGAGGCCCAAAAACACAGAATGTGAGCTCCATGCACACACCATTAGCATGAAGTAAAGATACACATTAGCATACATTAACCAGTGGCACCAACCAGAGACAAGCAGGGCCTTAAAGGGATTGCTACGGCTGCTTATCTTTCCCCCTACATTAATATTCAGACCCTGTAAGGAGACTGCAATCCGTGACCCTGCACTTGTTTGGATCATTGGATCATGTTGGAGTGCTCCCTGCTCATGCACTGCCACCAGACTCCAAAAATACTCCATATCTGTGCCTCTATCAGGATGAATGATGGGGTTTTTTAGCATGTATTAGTGACTAACCTGACTACAGCCTGTGGGAAAGCTGCTGAGGTGAGGTCAAGTGTAGATTGGGAAAAGTAAAGGAGAGCGATGGGTATTGGGTTGAGAAAGACAATTGACTTCCTGCAGCAGATACACTTTACATCTTACACTGAGAGAGTTATCCATGCTTTCATCTCCTCTCAACTGGACTACTGCAACGCTCTATACACTGGCATTAACCTTTCCCAGCTCCGCCGCCTGCAGTTGGTCCAGAACTCAGCCGTCGACTCTCACTTGCACAAAAGCGAGAACATATCACCCGGTCCTCGCATCACTACACTGGCTTCCCATCCGCTACCGCGTTGATTTTAAACTGCTACTTATAGTCTTTAAATCCCTCCATGGTGTGGCCCCCACATACCTGTCTGAGCTTCTCCACCACCACATCCTCCAGAGCACTACGGTCAGCTGACCTACTGCTGTTGGAAGTGCCCAGGTCCAGGCTAAAAACCAAGGGGACAGAGCCTTTGCAGTAGCAGCCCCCAGACTCTGAACTGCCTCCCTCCACATCCGTGCAGCCCAGTCTCTAAACATTTTTAAGTCTCTCTTGAAGACTCACCTCTTTTCTCTAGCCTTTGATTAGTGTCAAAGGCTAGAAAAAGGCCTACATTATTTTAACTCCTGTAGTTATTTGTATTGTTGCCCTTCTTCATTTTATTTTAATCTGTTTATATATTATGAATATTATTTCTTCTTTGTCTTCCTTTGTTTATTGCACTTAGCATTTTATTGTGAAGCACTTTGGTGTGGCTCAGCCATCTGTAAATGTGCTATATAAATAAATTTGACTTTGACTTTGACTTGACTTTGACTTTGTGTGTGTGACATTGTTCCTGCGCTGGACATGGCTGTAGACATTAATGTACACAGCACTAAAGCCCATGCAGTATTCGTTCATGTATTTATTAACTCTTATTGGGAACTATAGCTGATGTGTTTTTGACAACATTATGATGTTCTCTACAAGTTAATGTTGGTGTGTGGTATTTTTTTTTACAGACATCCTTTTTATTTTGAATAACTCACTAATTTTTTTTGTCAAAAGGCTCCATTATTCTGTGTTGACTTTGACATTACCAGTTACCAATATGAATAGAATGATAGCATCTGTCTTGTACAGAAATATCTCATTGTTGATGATGCAGATGATGTAATAATGGTTACTAAGGTAATGTTAGAGATATTATGGGTAACCCTGAGTTCATGCATTATTGTTTTGATGCACGAAGTAAGGGACTCCAAGACTTTGTATAACTTTGTCAGAGCTCAGTGACCTCCAACAAGTACATCCAGTAAAAATCAACCACTGGTCATGTTTTATGTTTGCATAAAGTATTAATTTATTGTTTTCATAAATAACGTCCAGTGCAATATTTCAATTTGCAAACTCATTTATGGAAATGCAACTGTACACCTGCTCCAGACTGTTGGGGGAAGTCCTCTTTGATGATTGAATACTGTCCCATTTTACAGAGTTGGGCATTTGAATATAAAATTAGTTTTACTTTTCTAATCCTTTCATTAATCACAAACTCTTCTTGAGAGGACTTTCTGCCTTCATAACAACAAACCTTGTGCCTTCTTTTTGATCTTGACTATGGTCCATGGACAAAGCTGTTAGCCATGACTTTGGTCCCAACCTTGAACAAATTCCTTTCAACTACCTACTGCTTTACTAATGCATGCAACCCGGGTTTTTAATTCTGCAGGAGCTTTGAATTCAGGAACAGCTTGGGTGAAAGGGAGGAGGGGAGGTGACAGAAGGGTGGGGACTTCTGCCCCAAGGAGCTAAAGGGCAAATGTGCACAAAAAACACTCAGTTAACAGCTTTCATTTCCCTAATTAAATTCTCCAGTAAAATATTGGAGCCCACCATACATCCACACTGCATCCATCTAAACGTCTCCATGGAGCTATCATTGTCAAAAGTCTGCTTTTGGTGAAGATTGTCTGAATGACCAACATGTTTAAACAGCTGGATGTAAAAATGGCTGGGTTCCCACTGGTTTACTGCTAATTCCTTACCTTGACTGTGAAGAAAGCAGAAAGTATTCAGCTAATCCCCCAACAATAGGCTCTAAAGGTTGGATGGAAAGGTCTGACCTGTTGTAATGAGCCCAGGTAAAGACTTAGCATTTGATCAGCTTCATTCAATGGGATTATGCTTAAGCAATTTATTATTGTTTGGTGCTACTAGGGGTACTCACTATTAAGCTTTGAAACTGAGTTGTGTCTGTTTGCATGCATTGACTTTGTATAATTCACAGAGTACAGCCTTGTTTAAAAAAAAAATAAACATTTAAAATTAGATGGAGTGGTGTTTCCAGCGTTTTCTAAACTAAACATTTGCAACTCAAGTGGAAAACCTTCCATTTTTTAAATAGTTTTTTAGAGTCACCATTGCATGTCATAAGCTATGTTTTAAACAAAAATATGTTTTTAATCTAAAACCAGAAAGTCCACATCTAAAACAATTCTTTAACCTCTCCCTCTCATATGTGCATGTAGAAATCATAATGTCTGTAAACCCACTGATGCAGTCAATCCTATTAGAGCTAAAATAATAATTAATATGCCTCATCTTTTCTTTATAAGATGCACAGGCTGATCTCTGATAAAAGCTTGGTCAGACAGAGACTTTATTTTATTAATGTAATGATTTTATCCTGACAATGAAAACCTTTTCTGCTGTAGCCGTAGCAGCTTACCTGATGTCTTGGCACAAGGTAAGTATACACTAAACAGTAGTAGTAGTGAGGCCAACTGACACTCACCTTCTTACTTGAAGGAACAATCTGTCAGAGTCTGACTGAAGGGCTGGCTCTTTAAAGGCTGGGGCTTGATTGTAGACCCACAGGTGAGTAGCTGCCAGTTCTCTGAAGACTCCACACACACACACACACACACACACACACACACACACACACACACACACACACACACACACACACACACACACACACACACACACACACACACACACACACACACACACACACACACATAAGTAGCACTAATGCATTCAATGAGTGCTTGCAATTGGTCCATGTATTCATGGAGCAGCCACCTTTTTCAGTCTGAGGTAAATGCTCTCACCAGTCCTGCTCTATAGTTGCTTTTGTGACAGATTGATTCCACAGCAGATGGTGTTATAAATAATTGAGCCTGTGTGAAGACACTGGCCTCAATCAGATTAAGTAGCTTATGCCAAATCAACTCCCTCATGATGCACACTGTATTTCTTAGATCAACATACAAGATCAAGACGCACCCCCATCACTCTGTCTGAGGTCCCATGGGTGCCGGGCTTTAATGTATGCATTTTCCAAATCTGACCTAAATACACTGCATGTGGAGCTCTCCAAACGTTACATACAGTAATGTTGTGCCAATATTTCCAATGCAAATGTCCTAATCCTGTTGAAGCCACTATCAGTGTGAGAAGAGCCGAGAGCCTGGGGCGGACGCAGCACTGTACCCTCCACCCTACAGAGATCTCATTTATCAGACAAAGTGCGCGCCTCACTGTGACGTCTGTATGCTGTAGTGTGGAAGAACAGTCTCAATGAGCCGCAGTGTGGAAATGTGGCAAACCGAACTGAAATGTGGGGGTGCGCAGGAAGAGGAAGTAACTTTAAACAGTGCATCAGAAAGTTCAGATGAGATTTTATTTCACACTGAATACAATCTGTATTCACTGAAAAACAGCAGGAACAGTTCTTTCACTTTCAAAGGTTCCTAGTATTTTATACTTTACACTAAGTTACAAGTTACTCAGATGTGACTCAAATGCTTTGAACCAGTCATGTGTTTATGGGATTGAATCAATATTTGAATCACCTGCACCTTATATAGTTATTAGACCAACTAAATGTCAGCAAACCTCAGAACCAACCTCTCACCGACTGGAGCAGTTCCACTTCAATTTTATTCATTTAAAAATAAAGTGAAATACCTAAAGCACAGTGAAGAACAACATGCAAGTATCCCCATTAATACTGTGCGTTCATAATTACTTGAGCTTAGCTTGATCTTAGCAATTTTCCTGTGACCAGATCAAATCATTTGATCTACTAATGTTCCATCTACTTTTTTTTTTTAATCCTTGTATTTCAAATAAAACACAAGTCTGAATATGACCGCTAGCACTAGTATAAAACCCTGGTGATAGTAGTCCAGGAACATATTTCACTGAATTCCTTCTGACTTATTCAACAACACTAACATGTTTTGCTTCAAGAGTCACTGACTCAACCAATTTAGTAACATCGCTCTGTATGTCTATAAATATGGCAAGGAGCACTGGATTAAATGTATGCTACTTTTGTATTGATCATTAGTATTTTACAGACGGCAGATGATAACACAGTGGGCTGTATCTTGTGGCAGTGCGGGGCCTGGCAGTGATCAAGACGTGATATATTTGCTATCGCAGCTGCCTCATACAGAGCATGTCCAGATATGTAGATGTAGGTTTTGTTGTGCAGAAGATTTGCACAGTTAAAATGATCACACATAAAACCTGACACAAAAATCCCAATTCTGCCAAGATAATGATAAAATATATATTTATCTGGATGTAATGAACTTGGTTTAGAATAAAATGAGTGATAAGGAAGTATAGGCTTCTCTGAATGATTAGTATTACAGTCTGCTCATTCAATATTAAAAAAGAAAGGCTTGACTATAAATTTAACAATAAGAGTTATGCATTATAACACAGTTCAATGACTAAAATAAAACTGAAATAATTAAAGTGATATCATTTAATCATAATAATAATCAGTGGAGAAAAGCCCTGTGATTGGTCAAAAGCAAAACACCCGTCACACATAAATCCAGCCTCTTTATATCTGCGCTGGCTCAAGTCCTGTCTATTTGTACCACTATCTTTGCCCTGAAAATCGGAAAAAGTAGATTTGGAACCTCCCCTCAATGAGCTTTGGGAGGGGGGCGTATTGTGGGTATTGTGTTCTCAGACAGATTTCTCTTTTGTGAAGTGATTGGGGTCAGTGTTTCTTCATGATAGAGTCTGACCTGTGGTCACTGCAAACGTCATAGGACTAATCTATTGACATTTAATCCTCCTTCTGTGCCTACCAAAGTGGGTTGGTGGGTAGGAGACTGTAACTTTTACAGAAACATACTTTAGAGTAAATCTGACCACAGTTTATTCTTTAGTTTTAGGGGTGCATGATCTGTATCAGGTTGAAGTTGTTTCATCCTAAAACACGACACCAGAGAGAGTGCTCCATATTGTTTCTGCAGTTTGACACAAGAAGTGAAAGCAGGCACTAAAATTATCCATTATTTTTTTGACTGAAACAGTGCACAACAGCCAGCTTAATGATAATATTGGATGAGCTTTTCCCTTCTACAAACACGACAGATTTAAGACATTTTAAGAGTTTAGTGGATTAATTCCACCACAGCATGCGTTGACTGAAGAGGAGATCAAATATATGAAATAGTCAGATTCTGATGGAATCATTCAGTAACAACGCTGGACTCAGAACAAAACCAAGAGGCCCTCAGCCTCAACACTGTTGTATGCACACAGACATTTGGAATAGACCATGGCCAGGGGCCTTTAAGTGTTCTCTCTGTAAGTGCCTAAGGTTCTTCAGTGGTAAAAAAAAAAAGTTCATTTCTCCCAGAAACAAACACAGGAATGTATTTTGAAGATGTCTTTCACAAAACACTCCTAGGATGTGTGCACTCCAAAGCTAAAACTGAAACTTACTTGATTACTTGATCAGGTTACTAGGTTTGAGCCACAGTTTTCAGTCACAGGGTGGAACTCACTCAGAGCACCTGAAGCTCTTGTGTTCACTTTGCCTCCTCTGTGGGGTGTAGCTCAGTAGAGCGCACGTGGAAGATCCTTGATTCAAACCCCAGCATCTCCATCATTTTTGACACCGAAGTCAACCATGCTGCTTCAGGTCAGTTTAGACTAGTTTTTATTAATAGAACTGCTGTCCTTGCACAGAAACTGACTATTTACAGTAAACACAAAATCCTTCCTCGGAACCATCTACAGGGCCATCACAGACAAACGATCTTTTAGGTTTAACTCCCAGTCCAGCAGGAGTTTTCTCTGCTTAGAGCAGACGATGAGACCATTTTCCTGCTTATGAGTGATGGCCTTTTTACATGTCTGTGCCGTTTATTATTTGTCCTTGTAAGCCTCACCACAGAGAGGTTAGGATGAAATAAATAAGGTAAACAAAAGGGCTGCAGAGAGAAGTGGGGGTGCAGGATAGACATCTACACAATTGAACTAATGGAAAATGATGTATTTAGGTACTAACAGAAAAAGTGTAATTGTTGGAGCGAGGTTTGGAATGAGGGCAGAATCCAGCAGTGTCTGTTTTAACTCACAACAGGGAGACTTTTTATGAAGAACAGACAGAACAGAGTCACATGTCGTGGCCTGATTAGCAGGTCACTCTTACATCCAGCGCACACAAGCCTAAAGTTAGATGAAAGGCTAAAAACAGACTAAGTGCATCTCTAATATTTCATGTTAAATACTGTATAAGATTAGTGGATGTGTTACATAAGTCTATTTTAAGAAAAGGGTTGTTAACCTTCATGAGGAAGGGATTTGCTGCTGGTTCAGAGCTCTGTCTCTTCTTTTGCTTAAAGTGCCTCTTAAGGCTGTGCAATTGGGCAATAATTTGAAAGGGGTGTGTTCCAAAGAATAGCAGTGTCTGTCGTTGACTGTACAAACTCAAAACTATTTTGTACAAACATTTTTGTTTCTAGGATTTAGCAATCCTGTGAATCACTAAACTAATATTTATTTTTATGACCACAGTTTTTTAAAACACCAACTTGTGGCACCTCTCAGCTGTTATTCCACTACTCCATGATTCTTTAACAACATTCTACAATTCATTTACATTTCTTGGTTTTGCTTCAGAAACAGCTTCTCGATTGGATTAAGGTCCGGGGATTGGGTTGGACATTCCATAACATTAATTTTGTTGGTTTGGAACCAAGACTTTGCTTGTTTACTCGTGTGTTTGGGGTCATTGTCTTGTTGAAACAAACATTTTAAGGACATGTCCTTTTCAGCATAAGGCACCATAAACTCTCCAAGTACTTAGACAAATGCAAACTGATCCATGATCCCTGGTATGAGCCTGGTATGCAATAAATAGGCCCAACACTATAGCAGGAGAAACATGCCCATATCATGATGCTTGCTTCACTGTCTTCACCGTGTACTGTGGCTTGAATTCAGAGTTTGGGGGTCATTTCACAAACTGTCTGTGGCCCTTGGACCCAGAAAGAACAATTTTACTCTCATCAGTCCACAAAATGTTCCTCCGTTTCTCTTTAGGTCAGTTAATGTGTTCTTTGGTAAATTGTAACCTCTTCTGCACATGCCTTTTTTTTAAACAGAAGGACTTTGCGGGGGATTCTTAAAAATAGATTAGCTTCACACAGACGTCTTCTAACTGTCACAGTACTTACAGGTAACTCCAGACTGTCTTTGATCATTCTGGAGCTGATCATCGGCTGAGCCTTTGCCATTCTGGTTATTCTTCGATCCATTTTGATGGTTCCATTTTAAGACGTTGGAGATAATTTTAGCTGAACAGCCTATAACTTTTTGCATTTCTTTATAGGTTTTCCCGTACTCCAATCAATCTTTTAATCAAAGTACGCTGTTCTTCTGAACAATGTCTTAAACAACCCATTTTCCTCAGGCTTTCAAATGCATGTTCAACAAGTGCTGGTGGCTTCATCCTTAAATAGGGACCACCTGATTCACACCTGTTTTTTCACAAAATTTATGACCTCAGTGATTGAATGCCACAGTGCTATTTTTTGAACACACCCCTTTCAACTAATTGCCCAATTGCACAGCCTTAAGAGCATATCATGAATGCTTGTTTGTTTTCTGAGAATCTACTGCACCTACTGGTAACTTGTTTGCCATTTATCAAAAAATATTTAAAAAATATCCTATAAACCTGCATTATTCTGGTTGGTGACATTGTACTGCTATTATTTTGAACAATACTGTACTAAGTGAGTGTCTGAAAGAGGGAAAACCATACACTGAGACTCAAGGAGTTCTCTGTGATTATTCATGTCGTGATAACAAAATATATAAATCATATTTAAAGAGAGTTTTTAAAAGAAAATAAAGAAGAAAGAAAACTCTGGAGTGTGGTGATGTGAGAGGGCCAGTTTTACTAAAGCATAGCACCATCGCAAAAATGGTGTTTTTCATATTTTCTAACGAGCTGCAGCACAGTTTATCTCAGGAAAGGCTTGGACACAGGCGCTTCTTTGACTGGTCTCATTATTGATGTGTTTGTGAAAGTTTCCATTTCACAACAAAAACTGTGGAAGAGACTATTTAAATGAGACACAGCTTCATTTACCGAGGTTTGTGACTGTGCAGAAATTTTGACACAAAAAAAAAACGTCTTAACCGTTTGTGTCTGACTTCAACCAGGTCAGGTTAAAAAAAAACAGCACTGTCAGAAACAGCACTGTGATTTAGGGAATCACTATTTTATGGAGCCATACAATGTAGAGAGAGGAAGAGTTTGAATTCCCAAAGCCAGAGCTATAAGACTCCTCTGTCTAACACTTGAACCAGCTGATGCTTTGGCTCAGTTGTTTTTAACAGAATTGATCTCATGGCTCATGTGACTGTTCATCATAAAAAGAATGCAGGCTTTGTTTCAGAAAAAAAAATTTTTTTCTTTTTTAGTCTCTGATATTATCTTTTCACCTTTGTTAGGTCTCTTCAAATAATTCCACAGACTGATAGCAGAGTCTTATGGCAGTTGGGAGAAAGGAGTTCAGCTCACTGATCACAGACGTCCACCGGCTGCTCTCTGTGTGTTCTTCAAAAGCCCAGTGCAGGAGCGTTGTTCAGTGAAGGGCTTTTACAGATCTAATGAAGAGGGCATCAGGTGCTGGGTCTGTTCTTAAAACAGTTCCACTGGTGATGTCAAAAGCAGTCTCTGGTACAGAATATAAACTGTAACCATGACAACATGTGAGAACTCTCTTGGTATATAGAATGTGCTCAGTCCCACTGCCACAGCTCCACATCCTGACAACAAAACCTTTCTTTAACTGTAACATATCCTGGACAGCTGTTATTTACATTAAATAATTCTGCACTGCTTACATTCTAATGCAGAATGGCATTTTCTTTTGTCCAAATCTTGAAAAGTTGAAAGACACAGATAGAAAGCACATATGTATTCCCAAAAATACAAATCAAAACAAGAACAGGAAATGATTTGGCAGTATTATAATGAATGCATTAGATCCACTGAAAGAGAGAAATACATGAACTGCACCACTACACTACACACACTACTACTGTCGGCTCAGTAAAGTGCACTCAGGTGTGGGGTAGAGCTGTGTTGTGCTGACAGGTCACTTCTCCAGAGCAGAACACACAGGATTTTTCAGACAGCGTCAGAATGTATTGGGGATGCGTTGGTCGTGATTGAGCCAGTCGCTCATATCGTCCTCTGGGCAAAACCAGAGGAGTATATGAAGAATGGGAGCAGCGTGTTCAAAATCACCAGTGAATGTCACGTCACATTCAGTCACTTACAGCTGAGACGCCTGTTGTGTTCTACAGTTTACTGAACTTTGGAGAACTGGGACAGTGAATGTTGAAGAGCACCCACTTACATCAAATGTAAGATGTAAATATTATATCAAATCAACTTTACGATAGATGTATATTTCTAAATACCTCTACTAAAGACGGTCTGCGGTAAAAAAAAAAGTGAAGGAACATACAGTATGCCCTTTAACAGGTCGCTGAAGGATCAGTTCCCGAATGAAAACTGAATCATGTGCATGTGTGAATAGGGATATACAAAACACAAGATTTACCACTTTTCAGGGCTGTGGTTCAGTGGTAGGGCATGTGCTTTAGGTCTAAGAGGTTCTAGGTTCAAGTGCCAGCATCTCTAGAGGTTTAAGGCTCTTTGCTCTAAACCAGGGGTCTCCAACCTTTTTTCCTCAGGGAGATATTTTTGCAGTGAAAATGGCAGAGAGCTACTTGTGTTTGTAACATTTATTCTAATAAAAGCTCAACGCAAACAAAATAAATTTTGTTTTGCCAAAATATTAACCCTAAACTTTTACAAAATGTTGGTGTCCATTACTCACATTTTGCAGTAAAACACAACAAAAAACATTTAGTTTATCGGCATGTGCATTTCTTTCCTCTACACAAATTCTAGTCCAGTCTCTTGTCTTGTCCAAACTGGATTATTGCAATGCTCTTCTGGCTGGACTCCCTGCCTGCACAACCAAACCTCTGCAGCTGATCCAGAATGCAGCGGCAAGAGTAGTCTTTAATGAACCGAAGAGAGCGCACGTAACTCCTCTATTCATTAGGTTACACTGGCTCCCGGTTGACGCCCCCATCAAATTCAAAGCTCTGCTCTTGGCCTACCACTGGTTCTGCCCCCTCATATCTTCACTCACTAATACAGACATATGTTCCTACCAGATCCCTGCGCTCTGCAAATGAACAACGTCTGGTGATACCGTCCCAAAAGGTAAAAAATCACTCTCACATACCTTCTCTGGATCTGTTCCACATTGGTGGAATGATCTACCTGCTGCTACAAGATCAGCAGATTCTGTAGCCATCTTTAAAAAACGCCTGAAAACACATCTCTTCCATCAAGTCAGATGCCGTAAACCAGTGCATTAGTTATCTGCCGAATCAACCTGGTCAATCCCTGCCTGTTTTCTCTCTGTCTACTCCTTCTTCTGTCTCTGAGTTAATCTTGAAATCCAACCCTTCATCTTGTCATCTTGACCCTGCTCCTACCACTCACTAAAACTTTGCCATTCAGTTATTTCTGCACCTATCTCTCATTTCATCAATGCATCTCTTATCTCTGCTTCATTTCCTCTGTCACTCAAAACTGCAGCTGTTACCCCTGTCCTCAAGAAACCCAACCTTGATCCCTCAGTTTTATCTAATTATCGTCCCATTTCAAATCTCCCCTTCATAGCTAAACTACTGGAAAGCACTGTTGCCTCCCAGCTCCAGTCTTTTCTAGTTGAAAATAACCTTTTTGATCCTTTTCAATCTGGTTTTCGCCCTTTGCATAGTACTGAAACAGCACTAGTTAAGGTAATGAATGATCTGCTTCTCGCTGGTGATTCTGGTTCTCTATCTATGCTTTTGCTGCTCGACCTCAGCTCTGCCTTCGATACCGCCTCCCATCAACTACTCATTTCTGCCTTTCGGATGTGGGTATTTCTGGTGCTGCTCTTTCCTGGTTCTCCTCTTATCTCTCTGACAGACTGTTTTACATTTCACTCCAGAACTTTCGCTCACCCACTGTCCCCCTGAAGCAAGGTGTCCCTCAGGGATCCGTTCTTGGGCCATTATTATTTATAATTTATATAATACCTCTTGGTCAGATCCTCCGCCGTCATGGTTTTAATTATCATTTTTACGCTGACATTCAATTATATACTACCTGTACATCAACTTTATCCTTCACAACTGACAATATCTCTGCTTGTGTGCATGAAATAAAAGACTGGCTTCATTCAAATTTTCTAAAACTTAACATGGACAAAACTGAGATTATTTTCACTGGACCTTCATCACTCACTAATAAAATTCCTACTAACCTCACCTGTGAGATCGCTCTTTTATCAAACCAATCTACTACTGTTAAAAATCTTGGTGTAATTTTTGATTCCTCTCTATCTTTCCACTCTCACATTAATTCCATCACTAAATTGGCATTCTTTCATCTACGCCAGATCGCTCAGCTCCGTCCCTTTATCAGCATCTCAGATGCTGAAACTGTCATCCATGCATTTGTCACCTCACGTCTTGATTACTGCAATGCACTTTTCATTGGCCTACCAGCCAGCTCCATTTCCAAATTACAATACATTCAAAACTCTGCTGCCAGACTACTCACCCACACCAAGCGCTCTGCACATATTTCCCCAATTCTGCATGATCTTCACTGGCTTCCTGTGGCATTTCGTATTAAATTCAAAATTCTCCTTCTTGCTTTTAAGTCTCTGCACGGCCTTGCTCCCCTACCTCTGTAATCTGCTTCTCCCCTACACCCCTACGCGCTGTTTACGATCCGCTGATTCCAGCCTCCTCGTTGTCCCTCGGCATCGCCTTGCTTCAATGGGGGGCAGGTCATTCAGTGTTATTGCGCCCAAAATGTGGAACTCTCTCCCCCTATCACTCCGTTTAGTTAACACTATCTCTGAATTTAAATCCATGCTCAAAACACACCTATTTGCTGAATGTTACAGTTCTTAGTGGGTTTTTTCACTTACTGTACTTGCACTCTCATTTGCCTATTGTTGTCCTGTCTGCTCTCTTTGTCAATTGTCCTTATTGTTGTTTGTTTATTGTAAAGCGTCCTTGAGCTCTGGAAAGGCGCTATATAAATAAAACTTATTATTATTATTATTATTATTATTATTATTATTATTATTATTATCAACACCTGACTGACAAACACTGAGTTCTACTTCCGTTCTATCTCCTTTCTTTATATATATATTAAAAAAATGAATTCTTATCTTTAGCTTTGAGGGGCCTTTACAGACTTCAAAAGGCTTATAATTTTATTTTTATTTCTACAGAATCAACACAGAAAAGTCATCTGTCCTAAAATCTCACTTGTGTCCACATTACGAAGGTGCTGGCCATAAAAGCCTTAAAAGCCTTAAAATGCCACAGCCTTAAAAGCACTAATCATATCAGATACTATGTGTTTATCTTTTCCTCATAACTGTATGTTCAGGTGGTTCATATCTGTCAGGAAGATCAAGTACCCACTTTGCATCAGACAATAGAGTGGTGTCCTCCTCCCTCATAAAGGTCTTCATTTCAGCCAGCAAGGAAACAAAGTGTTAGCTGTAGCTTACCCCAACTTAGTCATCTGACGTCAGAGTGGAGAAGGAGACCCCTGTACTCCACAGATAGGCTAGCTTGTTGATGAATAATGCAATGATAGTTCAGAAACTTGGAACCATCCGGGTCCACTTTGCAAAGCGCAATAAATACCAAGTGGCAATGTGTCATATCGGGCACTCCATCAGTTATTACAAACACCAGCTTAGTTTTCAGCTCCTTTACCTAGCTACCGACAGGAAAGTCCCGTGAAAAGTTGCACCTATGAAATTAATTAGATGTACATGTGTGTTGTTTGCTGAGTGACAAATCAAGTTTGACTAATCAAGTTTATGTGGGATTCTATGGACCATATCTTCCCGATCAATACGCAGGTATCTGGCGGAGACGGAAGCTCATTGAGGGGCGTGTCCAGATCTACTTTTTCCGGGCAAAGACAGTGGAACAAATAGTTTGGACTTGAGCAAGCGCAGATATTAATAGGGTGGACTTGAGCCAGCGCAGGTATAAATGGTAAATGGTGTGCTTTTTTGCACCCTTCTCGGGCACCCAAAATGCTTTACATTGTGCTTCCATTCCCCCCATTCACACTCATTCACTCCTGGGGCAGACACAGAGGGAGGCTGCCATACACACGGCACTCACAGTCTTCTCCGACCACCACCAAACTCACCTCTACAATCACACACATTCATACACCAGTGCCACGGACACTGGAGGCAAAGTGGACAAGGACACAACGGCAGTATAAACAGGGGAGAGGGGGAATCAAACCACCAACCTTCTGGTTATAGGACAACTGCTCTACCTCTGAGCCACTTGATCTGGAGCAGGTAAGAGGCTTGATTTATGTGTGATGTGTGTTTTGCTTTTAACCTACCTTCCCTTTAATCACAGGGCTTTCCTCCAGTGCCAATTATTAGGCCTATTATCATTAAATTATCCATCCATCCATCTACCGCTTATCCGGGGCCGGGTCGCGGGGGCAGCAGTCTAAGCAGAGACGCCCAGACTTCCCACTCCCCAGACATTTCCTCCAGCTCTTCCGGGGGGATATCGAGGCGTTCCCAGACCAGCTGAGAGACATAGTCCCTCCATCGTGACTTAGGTCTTCCCCAAAGTCTCCTCTCGGTGGGACATGTCCAGAACACCTCTCTAGGGAGGCGTCCAGGAAGCATCCGAAACAGATGTCCGAGCAACAGAGCGCCCCGCCACCCTGCTGAGAAAGCTCATTTCGACTGCCTGTATCCGGGATCTTGTTCTTTCGGTCATTACCCAAAGCTCATGACCATAGGTGAGAGTAGGAACGTAGATCGACCAGCTTCACACTCGGCTGCAAACTGCCCTAGTGCACACTGGAGATCCTGGCTTGATGGAGCCAACAGGACAACATCAGCTGCAAAACGGCCGGAGGTCAGATGAAACGACTACAAAGTCGATCATCGACCTCCGGCCTAGGGTGTCCTGGTGCCACGTGCACTAGTGGACACCCTTATGCTTGAACATTGTGTTTGTTATTGACAAGCTGTGACTAGCACAAAAGTCCAATAACAGAACACCGCTTGGGTTCAGATCCGGGGGGGCGTTCCTCCCAATCACGCCCCTCCAGGTGTCAACCAGGTTGGGGCCAGTGTTGTGCCTGAACGCATTCATTGAACGATAGTTCATGAACTCGTTCATATTTTTGGCGAACGTGAACTGAACGTGCTGAATTACTGCCTGATGAACGTTACTGTGAACTCATTCATTCTGGTGTCTGTGAACGGCACGCTCTCTCAGATTAACTTCGTTCAATAGGGTGCCAGATTTCTATAGAGCCTTCCAGGCGAAAACCCGGCTAAAACACACCGCAAACGGGTCTTAATATGTAGCGGAAAAAAACCCAAACCTGGCAACACCAGCTACCAGTGTCGCACCGCCGTCCGCCGCATGCGTGACGCGTCATCAAAAAAATATATAATAAAGCATGGAGGCGACAGCAGCATGTAGCAAGGCGTATGATCATTTAAATTCATTCATGTAACTTGTTTGTTGAACCTTCCTGGTCTATTTTTCCAGGATTCCAATATTCTGTTTTAGCATGTGGACAATGGAAAATTATTAAAATTTAAAAACGTTTGCACCTTAATGATTACTGTCCTGTTTTTCTTTAAATAATTCCTCATTAAAAAAGACCATTCAAGCAGCAAGTTTTTCCTCATGTTCTTGAGAATGTACTGTAGGGTTGAAAGCTGCAGCTGCTACTAGTGTGGAGTGAATGGACAGCAACAAAGCATTAAAGCAACAATGTCCCCTCAATGCTAATGTAAACCCTGGTTGGATAAGGATTCAAAATTGGATATGAAAATGAAATCTGACGCATAGCTTCATTGTTAAAACTGATAAAATAATTGCTGTCTGTGATTCTACTGTATAATAGCTCGCAGCAACATATGGAAAAAAAGAACTATGAACTAGTTCATTTTTGGAACTGTGAACTGAACTTTGAACTAGTTCTTGTAGAAAGTGAACTTTCCCAACACTAGTCAGGGCACTTTCCAGCACCCCTCCCAGAGACTCCAAGAAGGCAGGGTACTCTGCACTGCCATTTGGCCCGTAAACACAAATAACAGTGAGAGACCTACCCGAAGTTGCAGGGAAGCGACCCTCTAGTTCACGGGGTGAACTCCAACACATGGCAGCTGAGCCAGGGGCTATGAGCAAGCCCACACCAGCCCGCCACCTCTCACACGCAGCAATGTGCTTTTAGGCTTTCATAAAGCCGTGGTTGTAGGAAAAAAAAAAAAACATTCATTAATAATGTTTCAGGATACAAGCCCAAATTATTTATAGAATATTTTCATTTATTTTTTATTTATTTTACATATTTTAAATAAATAATTGTATTTAATAATTAGCAATTTAGAAATTAACGATTATTATACGAGGGCATGTGCACACTAATAATTAAAAAGTGTGTGACAATAACTTCAACTGTTTTAATCCACCTCTGCCATGCCTCACTTTTTTAACCACTGCTCACAGCGCTGGCAGAGCTGCAGATAGGCACGAGGCCTGCGCCTACTTGGAAAGTGGTTTTGGGCTATCGCGAGCAACGTGTTGGAGACACTCCTGCTCTAAATTCATTAAAAAATTACCAATAAGATTATGTTAAAAATAAATTTAAAATTATTAAATTAAATAAACCTTTAATTCTGTGGTACAGTCTAGGTTTTGAAAGATGCATAAAAACAGTGGAGATAGCAGTGTCTTTCTAAGAACACATCTCTAACATAGGCAATTATTCCTTCAGTGTGTGCCAGTCTAGTCTCATCAAACGTCTTTATACACAACCAAAGCCCACTTCTGAAACTGTCACATCTTTGTCACTGTCATTATCCCAAACGTCCTGAAATACAAAGTGAGCTGTCTGTCTGGAAATGCTTTGCTAAACCAAACCTTGTAACAGTCACAGCTTTAGTCCGGTTGGCAGTTAAAGACTGGTCAGGTGGAGATAAATACATGTAATGATTAATGACGTCACTGCCTGCTCCCCCACAGTGATGTATATGTCCCTGTTCTCCTCATTTACCCATGCCTCCATCTTGCTTATCCTTGCAGACAGAGTGGAGTGGTTCTTTGGGGGATGGGGGTGACGACGGCTCCTGTCAAACTCCATACGGGCACTTTAGCTGGAGAAGGCCGTACACCCACCTCCACACATCTGCCAGCAGCCCCCAGACACCACTGAGCTCTAATTGGTGTAATTATATTTGCATAGGGCTGCCTCACTCCTGACAGGTTTTAATAGCCAGGATAATTGAATCTGCTGCTCCCACCGTCGTGCCCTGAAGTGTCCGTTTGCATGTTCACATCTCTATATGTTTATCCAGACAAATGGGAGCGCAGTTCATTACGCAGGTTAGTACAGTCCAAAGGGCAAATGGGAACATCATTTTCTAATGATATGTAAAATAGCTGTGGCTCAGAATTGAAAAAGTTGAATTCAAGGTACTTCTATTTGAAAAGGTTCCGGGTCAAATTGATCCTAATTATATTAATGATGAATGATTAGTTATTATATGAGAAACTTATTAGATAACATTTACATCACATCAAATGTCACAATCCCAATATGATTTCTGATCTCTGTGTAAAGAGTGCAGTTATTTGCTGCTTCTGTCAAGCATCTGGAGCCAGCACTAGATGGAACATGACCCGCTTCCAGTCATGTGTTACCAGGGGCGCAACTACCCAGTGCTAGAGGGGTATGCAGCATCAATGCATACCCCCCCCCCCCACCCCACCCCGAAAAGAAAAAAAAAAAACGTTAGCTACCAAATGGGGCTACCAAAATCTAGAGCAGTCTTTAGTTCAGTTGTGTATATTGAATGCCTATGTGTAAAGTGGTTGGATAGCTCAGTTAGTAAGGACAAGGTTTAACATTCAGGGTTTGGGGCGGCAGTAGCTCAGTGGTAGAGCGGCCGTCCTTCAACCGAAAGTAGTAGGGTTGCCACTCTCCCCACAGTTCATACTGTCGTTGTGTCCTTGGGCAAGACACTTAACCCACCTTGCCTCCAGTGACTGTAACACTGGTAATTACATTAGAATAATGTAAGTCGCTTTGGATAATAAATGTAAATGTAAATGTAGAGTTACCAGAAGCACCACGAATCAAAACTGCACAATACCACACTGCAGGACTACCTTCAGACAAACAGCCTTTTCTTTTAAGAGCTGTAACCGTTACTGCCATCTGAATTTAAGATCAAATCTGATTGCAAATGTTCACTTCCAAGCTTAAGGTGTGGCTAGAGATAAAACAAAACGGTTTAATTTTTAAACAGAATAGTGATTATTCTGTGTAGGGGAGTGAGTAAAAAATGTGAATGTTTTATAATATATATATATATATATATATATATATATATATATATATACATATATATATATATATATATATATAGATGAGTATATATATATATATATATATACATATATATATATATATATAGATGAGTTGTAAATTGAGTTGTAAATTACCATTAGCCATAATGCAGCAAATCAGTTGCAGGTTTTCTTCAACAAAGACAACAACACAGCTTTGAAATAAACAAAATAGCAGCCTCTCCAAAACTATTTCAAATTATCTAATCCACTGAGCATATTGAGAACATGGACATTTGTACGTTTTTTGTTTGCTGAAAGCTTTTCCCTCTTTGCTTTGTTAAGCACACTCCCCTCCCCCTCGTCTGTCTCTGTTTCAATCGTGAACTCTCCTCACCTTCATCCATCCCCCTCCTCATCCTCCAACTCATATTCCACAAACCTCTCGCCAAAAAAAAAAAAAAAAATCTGATTTCTCTCTCTCTTCTTGGTTGAGGGTCTTTGGGAGCTTTTGTTCATGTGGCCTCCTCCTTGTCGCCATGGCAACCGGCGGTACACATACTGTTGCTCCAGGAGGAGAATATGGGAGATGGAAAATAAACTACAATTCTCAATAAATCATTTAATAGAAAATAGTAATTTAATACAAAGTTATTAATTAATATTCCTTCATTACATTCAGTTCATGATGACAATATTTAAATAGGCTTTCTAAATATAACTGGAGTATTTGTGTTGTCTGTTGAAGCTGTTTTTTGTCAGACTGTACTCATTTTTCCTTGTTCTGGTCTCAGCCTGAGGCACAGAAGATTTGAGATTTCTGAATCAAGAGCAGCCAAGCCCACGCCTGGTTCATTTGTCAGATGTTATTAACTGTAGTCAATTAATTAAGATTTTTTGGGGGTTTCTTTCTAGAAAACGGAGAGTAACATTGGGCAAATCACCTGAGCTGGAATCAAACCCAGGTCTACTGTGTATATGGTATGCCCTCTACCAAGTGAGCTACTGGGACTGAAAAAAGGTCTATACAATGTTTTGTGCTCATGGATGGATTTTATTTTTGGGAAACTATCCATATTAGATCCAGTCACTCTTTAATGCCGTGTCTGAAGTGTCCACAAACTACACCCTGTCCCACATTACTGTCGTATTTCTTTCTTTTATATAATACAGCACTGTAGGGTACTGCAGACAGATTCATATCAGAGCATCAGAGCTATGTGTTACACTGAAAAGATTTATGTAAAAGAATTAAACCACAAAGCCCTTCCTCTGTATCATGAGTTGTGTTCATGATCTGTTATATGGATGGACCCCAGAGGTTTAGAGATGAAGGAAAACAACCAGTACTTCTCACAAAACCTGCACAATAAACTTTGAAAGACTTTGATTTATTGTTATCCTGTTAAATTTACAAAATTTCATCTGTCATTAAAGATTTCACAATTTATTGCTCCTATGAAGAAATGACAGTACAGTATCGAAGCACTGCCTCATGAGCAGGAAGCAGCTTTTTCCTCTCTGCTGTCTGTGTTTGCTGAAGTCGAAGCCCTGTAAGAATCCACACCCTGTAGTCTAGCAGCCATCTGCCATTCTGAATTCACTCCAGCAGTGTCCACCAGAGCCAAGATGGCACCCGGTCACACACATTCACAAGAACCACCACCAAACTGCACTAAATTCTGCCACATTTTAATTCTGCAGACAACCACACTGCACCAGTCGACCTTGTTATAGACGTTTTGCATATCATTTCTCCGGTAAGTTAAGAATTGTAATATGTAATGGGAAAGGAAATCTCATTTAAGATATTACAGAGGTAATTATAACATTCATAAACTCTCAGCCAGCTGAGAGACATAGTCCCTCCAGGGTTTGAGTAGATTTGTGAAGAAGCAACGCTACTCTTACTCAGTTACAATGGGCTACACTCGACTAGTTACTTTTTTTTTTTTTAACCATTTATTCTACACATTCTATGATTTAATTTTGACATTAGTGTATCTACCACATGACTGTGTTTCACCAATCAGACAGCCATGCAATCACATGACCAACACAAACTATGGAGGCATAGCGGCACAATCAAGCCCCTCTCATTATTACCATAAGCAAAAAAGAGAAAATATACCTGTCCAAACATTTGATATAGTAAATCATAACATACTTTTCAATAAATTTGCATTTCTTGGTTTTGATAAATCTTTGATAAACTGGTTTACTTCCTAATTGTCTAATAAATCTCAATCTGTAAGTGTTGATGGTTCTAAGTCATACCGGTTGATAGTAGAAAAAGGTGTTCCTCAAGGTTCAATTTGGGTCCACTACTTTACCTTTTACTTTTACTTTACTACTACGGCCCATTTTTATGCAGATGACACTATTTTATTTTCAGTTGCCCCTAATGCGCACCAAGCCTTTTCTCAGCTTCAAATTTGTTTTCAGTAGTCTAGAATATCTCCTCCTTGAACTGCCACCTTATTGTGGTAGAGGAATTCAAGTACTCAAATGATCCTAGGAGCTTTGATGTCCCCTGCTAGGGGCCCTTACCCTGGAGCCAGCCCCAGGGTTGGGGCTCGAATGCAGGGGCCTGGTGGTCGGGAAAGTCTATGCCAGGGTACTGGAGGGAGAATTTGTCTGATAGTCGAACCTCGGATTCAGGAAACCAATGCAGTTATCGTCCCAACCCGTACAGGTGTGCTTTGTGGCTTTGGAGAAGACATTTGACCGTGTCCCTCACGGCCCTCTGTCTATCCAATCCCTGTACGACCGGAGAAGGAGCTTGGTTCTTATTGCCGACAGTAAGTCAGACCTGTTCCCGGTGCATGTTGGACTCGGATAGGGACAGTTGCCTTTTGCCAACGGTCCTGTTCATTATTTCTATGGACAGGATTTCTAGGCACAGCAAGTCCAGTTTAGAGACCAAAGGATCTCGGGTCTGCTTTTTCCAGATGATGCTGTCATGTTGGCCAGGACCTTCAACATGCACTGGGACGGTTTGCAGCCGTGTGTAAAGTGGCTGGGATTACAATCAGCACCTCCAAATCTGAGGGCATGGTTCTCATTCGTAAAGGGTGGTTTGTCCCCATTTTGTTTGGTGGAGAGCTCCTGCCTCAAGTGGAGGAGTTCAACTATCTTGGAGTCTTGTTCACAAGTAAGGGAAAGATGGAGTGGAAAAATTGACAAATGGATCGTTGCAGCTTCAGCAGTGATGCAGTCAATGTACCTGTCTGTCATGGTGAAGAAAGATAGATTGATATGCAGCTTCAGCAGTGATGCAGTCAATGTACCTGTCTGTCATGGTGAAGAAAGATAGATCGATATACCAGTCAATCTATGTTACTACCCTCACCTATGGTCATGAGCTTTCATGACAAAATGACAAGATGTATACAAGGTGACTCCCAAATGAGTTTTCTCTAGGGTGGCTGGGCGCTCCCTTAGAGACAGGGTGAGGAGCTCTGTCACTCTGGGGGGGACATAGACTTGCGGACATAGAAAAGATCATACATACAGTTTTACCAACATTGAGATGTAAACAGGAGTTTTTTAGCCAATCACAAACTAACACCATTACAAATGACAGCTTCTCAGTAGCCTGCTGCTTTGATTTAGCATGCACATATACAGTAATACAGTATGATCAGCATATAAGTAGCAGAGCAGACCTCAGAGAACTCATGCAAATTCAAGCTTAATAGAAGAGTCCCAAATGTCAATCCCTGGGACAAGCCTACATTAAATACATTAGATATCACCGCCAATATTTTTTTGTCTACACATCTTTTTTAGTACAACTCCACCCATTGCAAAACCTTTGGTGAAAGTTTTTGTTAGTATATGCCAGAGCTGAAAGTGTGAATAAGGAATATTTATGCAAGATTATCAACACAATGAAACATAGGGCGGCAGTAGCTCAGTGGGTAGAGCGGCCGTCCTTCGATCCCCGCTCGAAACATCCCAAAACATTATAACATCCCGCTCTCCCCACAGTTCATACTGTTGTTGTGTCCTTGGGCAAGACACTTAACCCCCATTGCCTCCAGTGGTGTTCCAGCTGTAACACTGGTGAATAGCTTAATGTATGTAAAGTGCTTTGAGTGCCTACTACAGTAGGAGGAAAAGCACTATATATTAAAAAAAACATAATAATACTAATAATAATATTTTGTTATTATTACAGCACTAACGTGTCCACACAGTAAAGGTGGCCAAAGACTACAGCTACTTTCCTCGGCTGCAGAGCAACATTTTGGTCTCCCTGGAGTTGTGCTCGCACCTACAGCTGAACTGGCACAGACACAACTCCACAGAGGACAGGTGTGTCAGTCACTCCCACAGGAACCATTATGTTTTGGTCTCATGCAGCAGTGGAAAAGTCCTTATCAGCTTTAAACCAGAATTTCTAGGTGCTCTTATCTACACTGCTGTAGACATGTTTGTTACTTCTTAAACACATCTGTATGTGTATGACATCTGTATGTCTGTGTAATTTATGCCATAAATAAGTATTGAAATTAATTAATTAATGGCCACATAAACCAAAGGCAGCAACAAAACGAGACTGTGGTTCAATGCGACATTTCTTTATTATAAATATGTGCAGGAAAAAATCTATAATTATTAGTGCCGGGACTTTAACGCATTAACTAAGATTAATTACGCAAAAAATAAATAACATAATTTTAACCACACTTATTTTTGCACCGCGGGACGTTATTCAATGAATGAGTTTCGACGGACCGATTATACTGGAGCACCAACTAGCGTTCTTGACTTCCGACAACAACAAACCACAGTCAACATGAACGAAGAAGCTGACGAGACAGCTTTACTTGGACCCGTGGATGGGAAATTTTTTTTTTTTAAACGAAAGGATGGAAGCATCGACAAGAGCATGGTTGTGTGCAAGCTATGCAACAAGGAGTTTGCGTATCACTGCAGCACATCGTGCCTCAAATATCACCTCAACGCAAAACACATAAGAGTTAGCGTGGACGTTAGCCCGACTCCGAGTAAAGTTACAAGGACCCACACCCAATGCACACAATGCACTGGTCTGCTGGACTGAAATAAATAAACAATATTTTGTTGATTAAGCTTATGTATTCAGTCATTATTCAATGGTATACTAAAAATCCATGTGAAAAATTACTTCTCACTGTTCTTAGGTCAAATATTTATATGCAATTAAAATGTGATTAATTTCGATTAATTACAAAGCCTCTAATTAATTAGATTAATTTTTTTAATCGAGTCCCGGCCCTAATAATTAAATATCTGTATAAACCTTGATATTAGAAAAACACTATGTGGTGGGCTGAGACACTCTGTTGGGAACATTTGTTTCATGTTTGCATGACTCTGCGGTTTAATGGGTCCTGGTGTGGCTCTGTCTGTTCTCCATCACATCCAGACAAACCCCTGGCAGACGAGTTACAACCATCTGCAGAACTTCTCTGTAACTGTGCCTGAAAATGGAACAACAAGCATTGTTTAGATTACAGAGGTTTATTTGGGTGTGTGATCATTTCTGTAGATACATGACCTACCTGCTTCTGTTGTCCTGGCAGCAGCTGAGTTCCCCCTCAGTCTGTCCTCCTCACTAACAGCTCCAGCTCCTGCTCTCCTCCTTCTTCAGTCACTGTCAAAGCTCTCCTCCACAGGAGCTTGAAACTCTCCTGAGCTGGAGTCCTGAGAAGAAAACATTTTAATAGATTACATATCTGAATGACACTAACAGTGAAATAAACAATATAAGCTGATAAATGATACAGTGAGGTTATATTTATGTTGTCTCAATCTAATGCAAAACTAATTTAGTACAGTTATGGTTCATAGAAAGAAGCAAAACTCCTTCACTCGGTCATATTCTTTTCTCTGCATACGTTTTACTCTGATTTTTACTCAGAGTGTTACTGTGGAGCTTGTCACTGATGTGCTACACAAGGTGGTTTAGGAACAGTGCAGCTGTTTTGACCAGATAAACATGAAGAGCTCTTACAATTATACAAAGACTCAAAAAACTACAGTAATAGTAACACATGTACAGTATCCTGTCTTCCTGTCCTCTGCATACCCAGTCGTGCACGTACAAGCACACGCCAGCGAGAGCGAGCAGGACACTGACTGCAGTTCTCCTAGTGGCCACTGGTGTCAGTTAGGTTTTTCTGAAAATCACGCAATGTTCCTTTAAACTTGTGTATATTTATATTTGAGCATACTGTTCGCCCATGTTCATATTGATAAATGCCGACAATTGCATTGAAAGGGTCGCTTATGGAGCTTAAGCAGTGGCTGCAGCAGAGACAGACAGAAGGCAGCACATAATTCACCAGAAAATTATTATAACCCCTCTGACAAGGATGGGCCTCAAATAGGTGAACACTTAGTTTAAGAGGGGTCTGAATGTGTTATGAAATAATAACTTATGAGATGGTTCAGTCTCAGGACGACAGCCTTTGTTTAAGGTTTAGCCTCTTTGCTAACACAGATTACTGCTCACATTCTCTCTGTTCTTCACTGGTAACAGGACATTTACGTAACTTTTTGTCTGTTTTGAAGAGAGTAACGCTCAGATACAGACATGTTTTCGTTACGCTCATTAAACTCCGCTCATTAAGTCCGCACGGAGCTGACTCAGCCCGGGACCGGTCTGTGAGACACAGACAGTGAGCGAGTAAACTCTTTTGCTAAAGTGGATTTAAATTACTATTTCCATTGTGCAGTTTAAGATTGTGTTGATATTTTGCACATCCACCTTCTGAACTGACCCTGACAGTGACAGGAGGGAGGTGTGTCCCGAGGAGCATCGTGGACCATCCCCAGGAGGGCGTTAGTTTCGAGTCCTGGTGGGTCCCCCAGTTGATCATTACTGGTGTACATGTTGGTATGTGTGCAAAAATGAGGAGGGACTGTGACATGTGAGTGAGCTGGAGCTAACACAAGCTCTGCGGCACAGATCCATTTTCACACAGGCTCATACTCTCACATACATTTACATACTGCACTGTGTCGCCCCGGGCTGCCATATGCACCAGTCGAGCTTCAGAGGTTCATCCGGAAATAACCCAGTTTAAAGCGGAACATTTCCAAACCTATGCTACTCTAATAAAATATTGCACTTTGTGTTTTTACTGACACTACATACCTTGAATATCATTAACAGTCTTTTTTATTTATTTCATTGAACTTGTAATTCAGCCCGACACTGGTTCTTCTATATATATGTGTTGGGTGAGTTATTGTTAAATGTAGCAGTAGCATCGGTGAGAGAAAACGGCTAATGGAAAGCAAAAGTGCATTTTATATCTTTTCACTGCTCACCCTACAGTAGTTTAAGAAAATATTCTCAACTAAAATTAATTGATTTGCTTTTCTCGGTCTATAGTTTGGATAATAAACATTAAGTTAAATATTTATGCAATTTTATTATTTGAGCAAAGACTAAACATCATCCTAGCATACAGTATGCTTTAATCATGTATTGTCCCAATAACCATGTGCTGACCTTAGTTATTTTTCCAGCATGGTGCTGGAACTGTTTACTGTTTTGAAGTGTCTGTTCTCTCTGCTGCTTCTCCGTCTCCTTTTAGCAGGTCACTGGTCAGATTATAGCCCTGGCTCCAGAGTGGATATAATGACAGATTATGTGTGATTATACACCACAGTGACATATGTAGCACCGTATAATCCAGTATCACTCTTCCATCATGTGCTGGAAGTCAGCATATTTTAATTGTTTTGACAGACACCGGGGCAGATTAATATCAATCTAATCTGTGGGAGTCCCAGTGCATAACTGTAATCATTTTCAACATAAACAGGCAGAATCTGAGGTGATGTTGCCCATATATCTTTCTTATTAGTAAGCACTTCATTTATATATATAAATACATATATATATATATATATATATATATATATATATATATATATATATATATATATATATATAATATATATATATATATATATATATATATATATATATATATATATATATATATATATATATCCTACATTTATATCCGGTGGTTGAATGTGTGAGGGGTTGTAATCTGCAGGATTAGAGCCTGTCAATCGAGGCCCAGATTAAATCCAACACCAGGATAATGTGTAAAGACCTCTGCTTATTCAAGCTTAATGAAATGAAACAGCTCTATAGTCTTATTTGGCACAGACCATTATTCCTCACACATGTACATAACACACCTATCTCACATCTATCTCACATATCCCACAGATACAGTTGTGCTCAAGTTATTACCTCATAAGTATTGAGGCCAGGAGACTGAGATGGCCAGTCTAGACCCTTCACTTTATGCTGCTGTAGCCATTGGCAGGAACGTCCAAGTTTGTCCCATGTGCAGCTTCCGGGGCTGATTAGAGAAAATTTATTTTGTGTGTAATAGATGTGTCATATATGTGAGTTATATATGTGTGATATACTGTATGTATATCACACAGAAGGAGGGATCCACTTGCAGGACGGACACAGGAATGTCTCCAGGACAGTTGAAAACAACATAGAAATATACAGAAAATCTTTACAAACAAAAAAACATTTATACTGGCAGTGTCCAGTGTTCACACTGTGTGTGTGTAATGGTGGATGGGACCGCAGCCAACATCAAGGTAGATGACAGATTGGCTGGGGGTCCTCATACTGGAGCAGAGTCCAGGGGGTTTGCGTCTACTAGAAGAGATAGAAAAGGAAAAAAAAGTGCTAAATACTACTGCAACAATAGGCGGGTGTAATAATAATATCAAAGGTTGAGCATGTAGCTACAACCAGTGTAAACGTGTACCTACAGCTACAATTAGTGTAAACGTATACCTAGAATCAATCAGTCTCCATACGTTTGGTGAAATAAGTATGTTTTAAGTTTGCTTTTGAAAACCTCAACAGAGTCAGCTCGCCGCACTTTACATTTACATTTAGTCATTTAGCAGACGCTTTTATCCAAAGCGACTTACATTCACCAGTGTTACATTTTACGGATGACGCTTTCATTCAGTGTCACAGCTGGAACACCACTGGAGGAAAGGTGGGTTAAGTGTCTTGCCCAAGGACACAATGACAGTATGAACTGTGGGGAGAGCGGGATTCGAATCGCCTACTTTCCGGTTGAAGGACGACCGCTCTTACCACTGAGCCACTGCCGCCCACTTTCACCTGGAGCCCATTCCATGAAAAGGGGGCTCTATAAGAAAAGGCTCTGTAGTCAACAGACTTCTTCTTAATTCGAGGAAGTTGAAGGAGGCCAGAGTTATGAGAGCGAAGGGTACGAGCTGGAGTATACCGGGTGATGAGGTCAGATAGGTAAGAGGGCATGCGTCTACCCTAAGAGGGAGGGTAGACGCATGATGTCAGTAGTATTATTCGCTTTTATTGGTAGATACAGCTGTGTATCATCGGCATAACAGTGGAAGTTTACTCCATAACTTCTGATGATTTGTCCCAAGGATGTAACATATAGTGAAAAAAGTATGGGACCAAGCACAGACCCTTGTGGCACACCGAATTTCACTGGTGCCGTGGAGGAAAAGGATTTATTAAAAGAGACGAAATGAGACCTATTACACAGATAGGATTCTAACCAAGCAAGAGCAGAGCCAGAGATGCCAAACACATTCTTTAGTCTGTTGATTAGCACTGCATGATCAATCATATCAAGTGCAGCGCTGAGATCTAGCAATAACAGTAGAGCCGATGAGTCCTCGTCAATCTGAAGGAGGGGATCGTTAGTCACCTTAACTAAAGCTGGTTCAGTGGAATTAAAGGCCCTAAATGGAAGTGCTCACCAACACAGATTTGGACAGATTTGTGAACAATATTTGACAGAAATAGGCCTTTTGTGAACATAGAAAAAGTTTTAGATCTTTGAGTTTAGCTCATGAAAAATGGGGGCAAAAACAAAAGTGCTTATATATATTTTCTTGTTTTAGGAGGATTTCATTAAATTATTTATAATGATAGCAATTCTCTCCTGCTCAAACAGAACTAGTCTCAGCTTTTGCACCATGTATTTTGTGTGCTTTATTGTGGCACAACTCTACCTTAATGCCTGGGGCAAAGAAGCCATGCTTGAACTATTTTGGTTGTCCTCCTTGACCTTTAAATCCTCTGTCAGTTTCCACATTTTGGCCAAGACACAAATCTGAGCTGAAATTGCCTGTGGCTTCAATTCACAATCTCCAAATTGATGTGTTCTGACATTTACACGGGGGAGGGGCAGGTGTGAGACAATCCGGTGGAAGAGGGGGAGGTCAGGTTTGCACTGCACACATGTATTTACCTGTCATTTCAGTGAAGGCTTTTACAAATAACTGTTGTCATGTCTGTATATTGTTCCACTCACACGGCTATAATTGCACTTCAAGAAGCATTTTTCATAGACTGTACAGTAAAAAATGAACAGTGCAACGCTGCATCTACAATTAGGTTAAAATAAGGCTGTTTCCCTGTTTGATTTCTGAGTGTATTGTTACATAGAGCCCTCCTCAGGTGTGTTTTATCTGCTGCTGAATAAACTGCCTCTCCTTGTCTCTAAATACACGTTATACCTGCACTTTACTGCTGCAGCACACCTTATACATTTTACTGCTTTTTTTTTTACTTTTGTTTTATTGCTAACAAAAACAATACAGCTGTTAGAGTATGTGTTTTTATTATTTCTTCTTAACAAATAGCTGTTATGTGGTTGTTATTATTATTGTGTGGCCTTCTCAGGGCCTAAGTTTAGGGCCACATGCTGTGACCTCATGTTCAAAACAAGAGCAGCTGGGTCTGAGCGAACAGGCAGCCATGAACTTTAAATGATTTTGCACAATACATGCTCACATTTTGGGATATAAAACTGAAAACAGCATTAAAATAAATATAAAATCATAAACCAGAGCAAGAGGCTGGATGTACAGTTGTACACTGCTGTAATAAATAGATACAGTAGCTGTGAAGAAAAGCATTGTTTCTGCATTATTTCTCAAATTTCCCAAACTAAAAGCGGGTAGACTATGTAAAATGTTACTAATGAGAAACCAACAACACCATACATTGATTAGAAAGTATAAATACATTTGTGCATGAGGTTTGACTGGCCTCCAGGAGCTAGACATTTTCAAGGCACATAGAAATAGCTTGAAACAGTTTTATTCAGTTTCATTTGTTCCATGTATTTATATAGTTAATTAACACCATGTAAAAAGGGCAATGTCCATTAACAAGCAATTCAAGCAAAAAGCAGTCAACATCGACCAATAACAAGCCAGCAGCCTCACCTTGAGAGCCAACTTGGTGAACAATAACGATGATCAAAAAGGTACAAAGTTACCAGACAATAAAGACACCACCAAGATCAACACGCAATTGGCCGGCCCGCAGGTGCAAAGAAGACAATCAATATATGAGCATAATGATTACAATATTATAAATAAAGAATTATGTACAATATAGTTTGTAGAAGAACATGAAAAATAAATTATCAGAGCCACAAACCTACAACATCCATTAGCTGACCTACGGACAGTCCATGGAACTGTAGCCCTTTTTAAAATGTATAAATATTGGACAAATGCCAAAGGAAACATAGAATGAGATTTGAAACTGTGTGTTGCCTTATTTAATTTAAAGCAGTAAAGGAATTGAGAATACCAATTGTCAGTGTTCAAAATGAGGGATTCTGTTGAAAAAAACCAAGGTCAGGTACACCAACAAAAATGTCAGCCACAACTGCCAGGGAAAATTGTTTGGAAGGCCAAAAAATATATAAGGATCACTTGAAGAAAAAAATGGGTGCATGATCGAGAAAGCCATTTCTACGCAAATGCCCCAAAGCCTCCCACTTACGACACGCCAAACAGCACAGAGACAAGCCTCAAAACATCTGGGAACACTCTGGGGAGATCTCAAACGTGCAGTTTATGCAAGGCAGCCCAAGAATTTACAGGAACTGGAGGCTTTTTGCCAAAAAGAATGGGCAACTTTACCATCTGAGGAAAATAAAGAGCCTCATCCACAACTACCACAAAAGACTTCAATTCATATTCTCGGAAAAAATCACAAATTCTGCCAGGGTATGAGCACAACTGTGCTTATGTAAAAGTTTTATTTTATTTTATACATCTGCAAAGATTTCAAACAAACATATGGGGTATTGGTTGGAGAATTTTGAGGACAATAATGAATTTAATCCTTTTTGGAATAAGGCTGTAGCATAACAAAATGTGAAAAAAGGGAAGTGCTATGAATACTTTCTGGATGCACTGTGAGCCTGAAAAGCAGCTGCCCATCAGAAATAATGCTCATCTGACCTGTCCACTCAGTCTAATGGAGGGCAGTATCGACCTGTTTGTGTTTTTCTATTGAGATGCACTCTCTTTTTGTATTTGCTATTTGCCTTGCTTTGCACGCTACGTTGTACACTAGGTAAGACACCCAATACCTCATCTGTTAAAATCAGTAAATCAGTCACTGCTGACTAACCACATAGTGGAAAAGTACTGCTACAGTCGCTTACTGCGAGGGACATAGACTATTACAACTGTAGTGCCCAGGTGACCATTGACACAATTCGTTGGCTGACTTTCAGTGAACATCGTAATTGTGTACCAGCACTGTACTTGTACCTTTTTCTGAGTTGGATTAAATAGACAAACTCTACATTTGGCATTCTGGTCTTCCTTTTGTTTATGCAATCAAGAATTTTACAGATAAACTGAATTTGGTGAATTGACAGACTTCATGAAGTATAAAAGTATAAAACCCAGCTGGTGTATGGCAATTGCAAAAAACTCACATACTATATTTTTGATGAAATATTTTATTGGTAATCTGACAACAGCTTATTCAATTAAATAATTCAGAGAAGATTTGTCCAGATAACATTGTTAACTATACTTGTTGAGGTCTCTTACAGTGAAACTTGTTGCAACATTTGGCTCAAAAGGTCTCACATTCAGTGAAAACAGAATTGGAAAGGCTGTGATTTTGGGAGTTGTGATCACAGAAAAGGTTTTTCCTGGTCCCTGAATACGCTGTAACCATCCAAAACATAACAAATGCACAAAAAATACTAAAGGCCTGACTGAACTGACCCTGTTGAAATGACCACACGACCCAGACTAAACTATGACTTGGTCCTGACAAGACTGAACTTGGACTTGACAGTTCTACTAACACTGTGTGTTCTGGATGTGTGAACTGGTTATGGTAATTTATAATTTTCTATAGTTAATTACTGTATAATAATTACTGTTTGCTTCTTCATGTCCTTCATAATAATCCAAACATAGACATATACATAACTAGACATAGACATAACTTGCCACAGACTAAATCCTGCACCTGGGAGCTTGTCCTGGTGAACAATACGCCTCCTGCAACCTTTACAGCAGGATATAAAGCTCATGTATTGTTTACTTTTCCAAGCAAACTTAATCCTGTACCATTGTTGCATGTTTGTGCTTTGCTTCATTCTTGCAAGAATTAAACCTGATCATTAATTTTAAATTGTAAGCAGACTCCATCGTCTCTCTTATTAATCTGAACAAAAAAGTCTTATAACAGATCTATAACCACCTTTTTCCCCTCTTTCAGACGGAGATGAGCAACCCTGAGATAACATGTTACTCTTCTTGGCTTTATTTTTGATACTGTTTATATGTTAATATTTTTTAGCTCAGAACACACCAAACTGTGAGTAACTTATGTTGCAGAGCCTTTGAGTTCATCCTGACCTTGGTTGACTACTCTTTTTGCCCTGCTCTGTTTACTTCATGATGTCATTTAGAAGAATGACCCTTTTTCTGCAGCTCAGCACAACAGGCGGAACTAACTCACATCTGACCAACTCTCTTTTTCCAAAGCTTTAATTAATGTGATTAATATGAATAGCATTGTTTCTTACATTTACATTTACATTTATTCATTTAGCAGACGCTTTTATCCAAAGCGACTTATTACCAGTGCTACAGTCACTGGAGGCAAGGTGGGTTAAGTGTCTTGCCCAAGGACACAACGACAGTATGAACTGTGGGAGGCGGGAATCGAACTACGCCTTCCGGTTGAAAGACGACCGCTCTACCCACTGAGCTACTGCTTCTTGGCCAAATTAATTTTAATGGCCTGAGATGGTCAGTCCAGAACCTTCACTTTATGCTGCTGTAGGCAATGACAGGTCGACTTGGCCTTGTGCTTTAGATCATTGTCATGTTGGAACATCCAAGTACGTGCAGCTTCCAGGCTGATGAGTGCAAAGTTTCCTCTAGTATTTGCTGCATTCATGCTGCATTCATCTTTTCCTGTGCTTAGTAGCTCAGACATCCCCAAAACATCAGCGATCTCCTCCATGTTTCACAGTAGGAATGGTGTACCTTTCATCATAGGCCTTGTTGACTTCTCTCCAAATGTAACCTCTGGGCTCCTGACAGACCCTTGCATCTTTCATCCAGTGCTGCACTAATGTTTCTGTATTCTGAGTCATGGGAAACGCAGAAGAATTGTCAAAGGATCTGCAGGAAAAGGTAATTGAACTGTATAAAACATGAATTGAGAATCAGCAATGTTCAAACTCTAATTAAGTAGTGGAAAATGAGCATTTCTGTTGAAACCAAACCATGGTCAGAAATAATTTTAGCCACAACTGCCAGGAAAATTGTTCCATTCATCCATCCATCCATCTTCTACCGCTTATCCGGGGCCGGGTCGCGTGGGCAGCAGTCTAAGCAGAGACGCCCAGACTTCCCTCTCCCCAGACACTTCCTCCAGCTCTTCCGGGGGGATACTGAGGCGTTCCCAGGTCAACCAAGAGACATAGTCCCTCCAGCGTGTCCTAGATCTTTCCTGAGGTCTTTTCCCGGTTCCTAAATCCACAAATAACTTGTTAGGAGCTGAAATACAGGACTCTCTGAAAAAAAGTGGTGGGGCTGTTTCTAGATGCACAATGAGGAGGCACTTGAAGAAAAATGGGCCTGCATGGTCGAGAAAACCATTACTACGCAAATGCCACAAAGCATCCCACTTACAATACGCCAAACAGCACAGAGACAAGCCTCAAAACCTCTGGAACAAAGTCATTTGGAGTGATGAGACCAAAATTTAACTTATAGGTCACACCCATAAACGTTACACTTGGATCAGGGTCATTTGGGTAGTTTCTGTTGTCATTATGAACACAATTGTTTATCAATTAATGGCGTCATTCAACCACTAACTATGAGTGAAAGCCCACCCAAACCCCAGGAGCGGCTCTGTGGACAGATACATGTCGGTGCTGGTGGGACACTTAGAGGATAAAGTCATTCATTCATTCATTTATTATCTACCGCTTGGTCCCGTTAGGGGTCGTGGGTGACTGGAGCCTATCCCAGCAACTTTGGCCCTTAGGCAGGGTACACTCTGGACAATGGCCTGTTAGTCGCAGGGTTAACATTTAGAGACAGACGGTGACAGACAACCATTCACTCTCACATTCATTCACTAGGGAAACCTTGGAGTTGCCAATTAACCAATACATGCATGTCTTTTGGACGGTGGCAGGAAGCCTGTGGCTCAGTGGTAGAGCAATTGGCAGTTCGATTCCCGCTCTCCCCTGTTCATACTGTCGACACTTAACTAATCTTGCCTCCAGTGTCCATAGCACTGGTGTATGAATGTGTGTGACTGTAGAGGTGAGTTAAAATAAAAAACAAGAAAAGGATAAGGTCACTCCAGGGGAAAAGCCACATTGCTTTTGAAAAAAGCTAATAGATTTGACTGGACCATGTTAAATCCTCCTTGGGCAAGCCTTTGACCTGAAAACATCAGTGTAATTCTCAAGGCTGTGGCTCCTAACACATCAATACACCCTCAATCACTCACGCTGCACTCACAGCCTGTTGGTCATGAGACCCACTCCCTACAGTGTGGGAAAAACATCTCCAGAGCATTTGACTCTTTGTAACTCACCTGCTCTCTGTGTTTCATCATATTTCCCTGTGTTTCAACAGGGCAGCGCTAACAATCATATCACTGCAGCTTCTATTAATCTGTCCACCTCCCATCGGGGCCAAGACATTGAAGAGAATAGAAGAAAGAGGGAGTCTCAGGAATGAAAGGGAGGGTGTGCTGTGGCCTGGTGAGTGAGAGCGTTAGAACAGAAAAAAGAAGAGAGGAAAGGAGAAAGAGAGCGCTGTTGTGGGCCTGGTGCGAGAATGTAAATCAACAGGACAGGCCAACAGAAAGGCTTTATTAAAGACGAACAGGATGACCAGAACATTGTGTGTCTCCTTCAGATTCTTCTACAGCCTACAGTTATAGGCAGATTTTAGCAGGAGGGCTGCAGATTTAGTCCACATGTAAAAGGAAAAATGCTCCATTCCAGTCTGCAAACCAACCTTCTTTTTGAGGGATAATAAAGCTCAACTGAACGTTTGACAAGAAGTGTTACTTTTGAGACGTAGCTTGTCGGGTAAGCTGAGACCCAGTGAGACAGTGAGTGCACTGAGAACACACAGAACAATGCTCTCTTTCACAACAGACAACCATAGCATGAACAAAGCCAGACCTTGAGGCTGCCTCTGTCTTTAAAGGGTCCACACGGTTGAACATGTGTGTTAATAGAGCTTAGGGGTGTGTCCTGCATTAGAGTATATAAATATGTCCCAAAAGACAGATTGAATAATGACAGGCTTCATGCTCCAGTGTCCAGTGCGTCCAGTGTTTTGAGACATTTCTGATGTGGATCTTAAAGCAATGAGCAGAAAAATGGAAGATGTTTTCACGTTTATTAACTTGGTTTAATGAAGCTGTTTTAATCTAGATTTAGCACTTGTTTAGACCTCAGACCAACAATCTAAGCCTCTAAATAATTCATGATTTATCTGAGATATTCATTCACACTCATTCTTTTGCTAAAGTTTGGCTGATGCTGTACAACACCCCTGTATACGGTTTGTGCAGCAATATTAGTTCATGGAGTGGAGGGGTTGTATTTAAACTATCATTACAGGCTTATACTCATTTCCATTGTGCCTGTGATTAGGGTCCACTTCTATGTTGTTCTCTTCTCTGCTTGTATAAAAGGTTGTTCTTTTAGGTTAAGACTTTACTTAATGTTAAAAAAAAAAAAACAAATAGAAAATCCAGTAAGTGCATATGTATAATAAGTGTAAAAGATGGGTCAAAGGTCACATGGGAGATGCTGTAAAATCTGGTGTAAAATGCACTGCCGTGTGAACATCAGACCGGTCCGACAACTACAACAGAAGTCTCCAGAGGCTTTTTTTTATAAAAGCTGGTGTTGCATGGCTCATTTAACAGGGCACAGTGAGGCCAGGTGGTTTGATTTTTTTAGCACAGCATACACTGGACAAGAAAAAGAACTTTAATGGTAGAAAAATTACACCAATTTGCAATTATAAACAAGAAATAAACATTTATTAGGATAGTAAATGCCACTGTTTTTAATCTGGTGTTTTCAGGACCAGAACCTTCTACATGGATGTATTATAACGTGAAGTTAAAGAGGAACAAGAACATTGAACTTGTATGTTGTTCTCACTAAGCATTACCAGCAGCCAACAGCAGGCTTTTTCGCTGGAGACACCATTGTCATAGTCAGACTTTAATGTTTTGTTCAGGACTCACCATTTGTTTGTTGAGCAGTCTAAAGTCCAGTGAGAAGACTAATCTAAACTAAAAACTATGGAAAAACCTTTCTTGAATTGAGATTTTCCTTTTGATTTTAGGTTGTGAAAAGCAGGTCAGATTAGATGTGAGTCTGACACTTTCCTCGGCACAGTCCAGGGTATGTTAGGGTTTAGTTGGAGTAACCTTTTAATTACTCTGAACTGTGTGCATCCTCAGTGACAGGAAAAAAAAAATGTGACAGTTGGGACAAGACGATGGGAAAACTGGGACACGGGACGGGGACTTAAATACGGGACTATCCCAGCTAAAAAGGGACATATGTTCATCTTACAATAGACTACAGAAGACATATATGAACAGCATGTATTGAACCCATTTGTGAGCCACACAAGACATTGCATAAGAGCCAGGAGTGTCAGTCAACTCAATCAGAGAAAAGGACATGAAACAAAAAAAAAGCTATAAACTATAGAGGGTCATTAAGACAAACCATTTCCAAATTAACTAGGCTGCTCAATAAATGGACTGCCCAGCATAAGATGCATGTGCTGCAGCTCAATGACATCAGTAATTAACAGTGAACATTTTTGGACACTTCAAGTACAAACGTACCTAGTAGTAGAGAGCCAGACAGCTGCAAGATACTGCATACAAGTATATCAGACAATTCTTCAGAATAATGTGAGGATGTTTGTACGTCTGCTGAAACTGTGTAGAAGGTCAGTGATGCAACAGGACAACGACCCAAAACACTGGAGAAAGTTCACAACAGAATGGCTTCAGAAAAACAAAATCCGCCGTTTGGAGCGGCCAAGTCAGAGCCCAGACCTTAACCCAATAGAGATTATATGGATGGAGTAGGGCCATACACATGAGACGTCCAAAGAATATGACAGAACTAAAGCCATTCTGCAGGAAGAATGGGCAAAAATTTCTCCTCAACGATGCGCAGGTCTGATCCACAGCTACAGGAAGTGCCAAGGGGGGGTCAACCAGTTATTAATTTTAAGTGTTCACTTACTTTTTCCACAGACATTTTTAATGTTGAATGAGTGTGTTCAATAAAGACATGAAAGATCAGAATTGTTTATGTAATTATTTTTAGACACATTATGTTTGTCAATACTCTTGACTTTGAATATCATCAGATCACATTTTAAGACAAATTTATTTAGAAAACCAAGAAATTCCAAAAGGTTTACGTACCTTTTCTTGCCACTGTATATAAAGTGAACATACAAAAAAATGGAACTTGGGCGACATGTATAATATATCTCACACACACCAGCCCCCAACTGTTCTTGTTGGGAAACAAAATTTCAAATCAACATAAAAACCAGTAGGCCAGACAGTTTCAACCAAAATACTTTTTATTCAATATAATTCACCCAATGTGTTTTTATTATTTACCCTTGAGGAAAATATCCAGTAACTAGCAAGAATTTGACAATAAGATTTACTTATTTGGCTCACAAAGAAGACAAATCTTTGTCACTGGTCGTTCAATGATGAAACAATGATTGTTTTTTGTTTGTATGCAGACAAAACTCTTCTTATCCGGAAATGTTTGTAAAAGTTGTCCCAGGACCCAGGATCCTCGAGGAGCTAAGTAGCCTACAACACTTACAATATATTCAGGTACCAAACTTTGTTTCCTTTCATTCCATTTTTGTCTTTCTTGTAACAGGGGAAGGTATTCTCTCATCCATCTCTTCCAAAACAGGTCAGCAAGATATTGAATCTGTCTCCATCTTCTTTTGACATACAGATCAGGTTTTCCTTTCATCAACAGGATATGATTTGGAGTTTATGGTTTGAGATTATTGATATCTCCAGACAACCTTGTAATAGGACGATTATTTAGTATGGCTTCTATTTCACACATTATAGTATGTAGACTTTCATTGTCTACACACTGTTGGTGGAGAACTGTGTTCAGAACTCTTCTAACCATACGTACGATGCATTCCAAAACTCTCCTGTGGTGGAATTGAGTGGGGGAATTGAAACTCCATTTTATTCCTTCATGAGCCAAAGTCCTTTGTATTTTGCCAACATTTAATGAAATTAAAGCTTCTCTGAGCTCCTTTTCAGCTGCAATAAAGTTAGTTCTATTATTTGTTCTTATACTAGAGACTTGTCCTCTTTGACAGATCAATCTTTGTACATGAATCTCTGTCAAGAGAGTAAGCTACTTCTAAATGTACAGCTCTATTTGCCATGCAAGTGAAAAGTACTACATAACGCTTCACAATATTCAGTCCTCTTAATATGTTAAAGTAATCTACCCCAATGTGTGTAAATGGTGGGAGATGAGGAATAAGTCTTTTGGAAGGTAGGTCTGCCATCTTTTGCTCACCCACCATTTCTCTGTAGCGTCTACAAAAAGATCACCTTACGTGCTGCAGAGTTGACACTTGATCCAGAATCTTGGAGTGTGGAGAGAACATGGTTTCTTCTGCCGTGACCCAGCAGTTCATAAATATGTCGCAGAAGAAGGACTGAAATATGTTGATGCTTTGCTTCTTCTGGCAAGATTTTGACAGCCTTCCTCCCAGACCTCCTTCACAAATTGGATCTATGTTGGATTTGTAGATAGAACTGCTCATGTTCACCTTTGATGTTTCAGACGACAAAGCAACCATCTCATTGTGGAATCGCTCATGTTGACAGAGGGGCACAATAGATGTCTCTACATTAAGGAGATCCTCTGCAGACAATGCTTGCTTCCCAAATGTACCTTTAAACCTCTCCTTTTTCATGTTCTGTTTTTTCAACAAGTGACCACACATACAGTTTCTACATATGGCTGAGAATAAGTAACACGGACCTCACCTTTAGTATCCACTCTACTGCAACCTTTAGCCTTTTCCAACTGGAATTTATGATCTCATTGTTCATAGGTTCCACAAAGGGAAAAAATCACTCTCACGTACCTTCTCTGGATCTGTTCCACATTGGTGGAATGATCTACCTGCTGCTACAAGATCAGCAGATTCTGTAGCCATCTTTAAAAAACGCCTGAAAACACATCTCCTCCATCAACACCAAACTGACAAACACTGAATTTTATTTTTTTCTATCTATTCCTTTTCTTCAAAAAAAATAAATAAAATAAAATAAAATAAATTCCTATTCTTAGCTTTGTATACTGTTGTAGTGACCAAGAACACAGGTCCCAGTCATAAACCGCATCCCCCACGGTCAACTGGAGTTTGCAGCACTAAAATTGTCAAATCCCTGCAATTTAAGCTGTAATCCACCTTTTCCAAACCCAGGAAATGTTTTCTTTTGCCAGCCAAAAGGACTTTTAAACAGACCCAGATGGCAGCCTGTCATCCCAATTGTAAATCCTTGAGATAAAACTGTTTATCTAGCTCTACAGAGAAACTTTACGACCGTTCCATTTGAACATTGGAATGCGCTTTGATCCAACCAGGATTTGAACGATTTAGACGTTACAACACTGCCCTCTAGCGACAGCAGAGAGGAACTCTGCTGAATTCTTTTTCAATCAAAACTTACTTTTAATTTCTTTGTAAACGAAAAGTTTACAAAGGAATCGGACATTTCAGGAATAAAACATTTGTGTTTAATAAAAAGGAAATGTTTAAATGTTGAATGAATGCTTTTCCCACAGGATTTCGAGTCACGACGGAGAATCCTTTCTCTCTCTCAGCTTTACAAGCTCCAGTCAAGTAAAATGATTGAATGAATTTATACTTGTCACAACATGTTCAAAATGCATTCTATCGATATCAATCTGCAGTATCAAATTTAAATGTATGCTTATGACTGTGTAAAGGCTAACTATTCATTACATCTTGTGGAGGAATTACAAGTCTAAGAGTTGTAGATGAGGAAACCAGCATTGGAGCCGCCTCATGTGAAGGAGCCCCAGGCGCACCACCAGCTGGGCTGATGCCATCATGCCCAGTAGGTACGGGCCTAGTAGGTATGGGCCCAGTAGGGACCGGCCCAGTAGACGGAGTAGACCAGACAAGACGGAGCTGGCAGAGCAGCTGGAGCAAGAACAAGCCAGTTGTCTATGTAGGTTAGAACCCTGAGACTCTGACGTTGGAACGGTTCCAATGCTGCCTCCACACATTTGGAGAACATGCGTGGGGAGTAGCCAAGTCCGTTGCACTGAAAACATAGGTCCTGCAGTCAAACCTGAGGGACCTCCTGTGCCTCGGCAGGACAGAGACGTGAACGTGGGCCTCCGCCAGGTTGATTGGTATCTTCCAATTTCCGCGGCCAATCTCCAGGATGTGCCTGACCGTTAGCATGCGGAGCCTCTGGTGGCCACACAACAACTGAGGACGCGCAGCTCCAAAATTACACCGCGGTGCAGGAGCGAGGACACTCCTCTTGGAGGGCCATATCCACAGCAGGACTTGTGAGCTGCGTGCAAAGTAACCCAGTGACAGGGGAGGGAGGGCAAGCAAACAGCAGGGCACATCTTGCAGTACACAGGAACCGAGGGCCTCCTCAGGCCCTCGAGGCACTCCTAAAAAGTTAATGCATCTGCCTTGAGGTAGCTGCGGGAGGTGGGCAGTTGAGAGCCCCTCCCAGGATTCCACAGCTGTCTGACGCCGGTCAGTGCAACGGCAGTAGGTGTAACGCTGCTCACGTCAAAGCTGTAGATGTGGAGCAAGCTGCTGCTGAGTCTTCTCAGTGAGTAGAAGCTCTTTTAAATCTATCTCAAAGTAGCTGACAAAGAAGAAGGGAGAGCGTTTGTCGAGAGGTAACCAAACTCAGGCTATGTCCACACGAAGCCAGTGCATCCCCTATCCGATCTTGAGACGGCGTCGTCTCAAGAAAATATCTGCGTACACACGGCCGGCTGAAAACGATGTAGTATATATGCCCGACCAGTATGGGGCGCTGTAATTCTGCCACAGATATACACTATACACGAAGAAGAAGACTTTGAGCATGCGCATAACCTTGCGCGCTGCAGAAGAAGACGAAGACCTAAATATTTATTTTCTAATAAAAACAAGTTCTCAAATTGTTGCAGTCATATATTTAGAGTGTAGTAATTGGTGCCCTCATGTTTGTTGTTTGCTCTTCAATATACGGACTGAGTTCTGAGTGCTTTGGACATGCGGAAATTCTCTCTCCATTCATTTTCTCCTGGTTGCTCTCCTGGTTCTCTTCGGTGGATCTAAGAGCATGTGGCGTATGGTGCTGTCCATTATCGCTTGTTGCTCACCACAACTGCATAGAAGCAATAGATTTTGCTGTAATAAAGCTAGTAGGCTTAGTAGCTTCTGCAGCACGAACTCAATCATGTAGTCCGCCATTATTGTTGTTGCTGTTACGTGTGACGAGGCCGACACGTGATGCGATGACATCATCGTTTTCACAAAATATACGGATTGGCTGTACACACGACACCGCAAGGGTGTCACCAAGGTGTTGTCGAAAGATTTATCCACTTTAGAACCCTGTTTCAAAAAATAGCGGATACAGTCTCCCAAAACACCGGATCCGTGTGGACGAAAGGCCAATACGATACAAAATGTATATGGATACAGTGATTTGTGTCTCCGTGTAGACAGCCCCTCAAAGTAACCAACTGGCGGCATCCGCTCTGGGCATTAACTAAATAATAAAGTACCCAAACTTGCGACCGGCACCGTCTTGCAGTCAAAAACTGCAAAATATCTAACTAAGCACTGCCAAAGCGTGTTCTATAAAGAACCTAAGATTTAGGTGATAGTGGTCAGGAAAAGACTTGAAGCTAACCTTTCAAACTTATGGTCACAACTAATTAAAAGACAGTACAAGAACAATATTGTTTCTGTCTAGTTCCCAGCCTTCTCTTCTCACCTGTCACCACTCTTCATGGTAGGTTTAATGCCATGTAGACATTGAAAACAGTGTTTTTAATCCACAAAGTGAGCGTCAGAGGTCATCAATTCTTCCTAAAACTGCAAACAGCTCTTTCTAATAAAGAATCCTCGTTTTTAATATTTAAATTTATTAGAAGAGCATAATGAGCTTCTTTTAAGGAAATCTTTTCCTTTTCATTCTCATTTTATCCCGAGTGATTTTCTTTCATTCAATCATCAGTGTTTGGCTCCACCGTCTACTTAGTGTACTTCACTGTTGGAAACACAGCCGAGGCCAAAGAGACCAAAGAAGTCTGTCATCCTACACTTCTCTGTAGCCCTTTAGACACTGACCTGGCCCACACTTCTTCTCTGTACTGGTTAGTTCTTTACTCCTTTCACAGATGCCATCAGTCCCTCACTCTGTACTGGCCTCCCTCCGTCATTGTTCGTCTCAATGGGATTAGATGTGATTCCTCCAGTCCTTTTAAGTGGCACACACCAATCCTCTTAGAATGAACTGGGCTGAGTGTGGAGCTTTTGCAAAGCCGGAAACATGAAAGAGAACAACGGAGGAACAAAAGAGATAAAATAATGGACCCTGCCATAACGAGGACTGGACCTGTTGCTACGGTGACAGGAGGCAGCCCAGCCCCCACCTATTCCCACAGTGATGTCATGGGTTGCCGGGCCAATGGGAGGAACTTGGACAAATAGGACAAAGGCCCAGAGGCCCAGCCTGTCCTTCTCTTTTCAGGTGAACCAGCAGGGTTTAGTCTGAGAACAAAGCTGATAAGAGCCGTTTGGAGTTAAGAAAATAAACACTTATTAGTCAGAGTAGAGCTGATTGTTTGTTTCTTTGTGACCTTTAATAATTTGCATAAGCACTAATATATTTAAACACTGGAACACAGACTGTCCTCTCTCTGGACTCAGACTAACCTCTCTTTGGACTCAGTCTGTCCTTTCTGGACTATGTCTGTCCTCTCCTTGGACTCAGTCTGTCCTCGCTCTCTCTCTCGACTCAGTCTGTTGAGAGGTCAGACTGAGTCTCCCTCTGGACTCAGTTTGACTCATTCTGTCGACTCAGTCTGTCTTCTATCTGGACTCAGGCTGTCCTCTCTCTGGACTCATTCTGTCCTCTCTCTTTGACCCAGGCTATCATTTCTCTCTGGACTCAGACTGTCCTCTCTCTGGACTCAGACTGTCCTCTCTCTTAAGGATGCTTTGGTGAGGGCTGTTATAGGCTGTAAGAGATTCTGTCTCAGAGTAATTGAAGGGTTGATTGCAGCTGTTGAAATATATCATGGATATATCTGAGATAGCGATATCCTTCATAATCACTAATAATTGTAAAGTCTACTATTACGTGTTTTTTAAACACACTCCATAAAACCCAGTGCTATTAGTTTTCATCTACATTTATATACAACTCACTAGTGAATATTTTAAATAAAAAGGCTGGAGGCCCTGATTTAAACCACAAATCACTGGATAAATTGTCATATGCTTTTTGACACATGACATTTATTTTTGCGGAACATTTTGTCATGTCCCACCCTCTTGGTCTGTGCTAGTTATTCCGCGTTATTCCTCTTGTTTCTAGTGTGTTCTGACCTCAGCCTTGTTTCGACCTCGTGATTTGGATTGTGATTCTGTATCTTTGCCTCGGAAATAAACCCTTTGAAACATCTGCCTATTGTGGGGTCTGCATTGCAAGTCCTTTTGCCTGGTCCTGACACATTTAGAGTCAAAAATGTTTGGTGGTTTCCTTTTGATTCTAATTTTATGTTATCCAATCAACAGACTGTGGCGTCTGATTATAATGGAAAGTGAACTTGTTTGGAAAGCTTATTACTCAAAGTGCCTACTCCATTTTCTGTTATCTGTCACTTTTCCTCCGTGTCTGCTTATCTAACTTATTTTGGTACATTTTGTACTTGGTGTAACCTTTAATATTATTTTTCCCTGATTTATGATACAAGCTTCTATTTATTATGTACCTCTTACTCTAATCCAAACAGTGCTGCTGTGCACTAGTGTCCTATTCCTGGAGTCTTCTGAGATAAGGACACTCTGTGAGCACAGAGGAAGAGAAAGATAAGGGAACATCATTTACGGTGGCCATCCATTAAGCACTGGAGTGTTAGTCTGTGTGCAGCAGGTCGGAGAATGGAGCCAGTGGGGCGAGACAGATTGCTAATTATGAAGAAGGATGTGGAGTGTGGAGAGAGCTAATGGTCAACTGCATCTACCTGCCACACACTGGTAAATATGAAGTCATAATGAGTCTGAGACACAAACATTTGGAGTATACTATACAGCCTCATTAAACACCAGTTGCTGTGCTACTGTTGATCTGGATCTGGTGGTGGTGATAACACAAAAAACTTTTAGTTAGTGGTTGGGTGAAGCCATTTATTGTCAAACAACTGTTTACTTTTTATTAAATCATAATGACAACAAAAACTACCCAAATAACCCTGATCAAAAGTTTATATGCCCTGGTGATTTTGGCCTGATGTTATGCACAAGTGACACAAACAGGTTTTGAAAGGCTATTAAAGGTAAAAATTCTCACCTGTGATCTATTTGATTGATGTCTGTGATATTATTAGGGATAATATTTTGTTTTTGTCTTCCTCAGCTCTGGGTCCCATTCACTTGGATCCATTGACCTCTCGTCTCTCAGTCTTAGATCCTGTATCCCTTGATGAGCTGACAAAGGTGGTTTCTTCATGTAAAGCAACTACGTGGCTCCTGGATATCCTGCCAGCAAAACAGCTTAAAGAACTGTGGCCCTATGTAGGGCAAATTATGTTAAACATTTTAAACTTGTCCCTGTCTACTGGCACCGTCCCTTCCCTTTTCAAACAGGCTGTGGTCAAACACCTTCTCAAAAACCTACTCTGGATCCTGGATGCCTAAATAATTTGTCACTGTGAGGAACCTTGGTGTCATTTTTGACCCCACACTATCTCTGCAGCAGCACAGGTCACTAAACTGGGCTTTTTTCACTTGAGGAATATCTAAAAAATTCACTCCTGCCTCTCTTTAGCTGATACTGAAATTCTCATTCATGCCTTTGTCACATCCAGGCTGGACTATTGCAATGCGTTATTCTCTGGACTGCCGAGGAAAAGTACTCACAGACTACAAATGGTCCAAAATACAGCCGCCAGACTTTTAATTAAGAACCGAGAGTGTTTGATCACATTACTCCGGTCCTGGCTTCATTACATTGGCTTCCTATTCATGTTACAGCTCATTTCAAAGTTTTCCTGTTAACATATAAAATCCTTTATGGACGCGCGCCCTCTTACCTATCTGACCTCATTACCCGGTATACTCCAGCTTGTACCCTTCGCTCTCAGGACGCTGGCCTCCTTCAACTTCCTCGAGTAAAGAAGAAGTCTGCTGGCTACAGAGCCTTTTCTTATAGAGCCCCATTTTATGGAATGGGCTCCAGATGGAAGTGCAGCGAGCTGACTGAGGTTTTCAAAAGCAAACTCAAAACATACTTATTTCACCAAACGTATGGAGACTGATTGATCATAGGTATACGTTTACACTGGTTGTAGCTGTAGGTACACACTCACACTGGTTGTAGCTGTAGGTACACACTCACACTGGTTGTAGCTGTAGGTACACACTCACACTGGTTGTAGCTGTAGGTACACTCAACCTCCCATATTATTATTACACCTGCCTATTTTTGCAGTAGTATTTAGCACTTTTTTTCTTTTCTCCCTCCTCCTAGGGTGGACGCAAACCTCTGACCTGCTGGGTGATGTGTACCCCCCAGACTATGCCCATCTGTCATCTACCTTGATGTTGGCTGCGGTCCCATCCACTTACACACACAGAGTGGATACTTGGGCTATACAAAAATAAATGTCTTGTCTTGTCTTGTCTTGGTTGTAATTAATGTGTGTGACTTTCTGGGCTCCTGACAGACGCTTGCATCTCTTATCCAGTGCTGCACTGACATGTCTGTATTCTGAGTCATGGGAAAAACAAAGGAATTTTCAAAGGATCTGCGGAAAAAAAGTAATTCAACTGTAAAAAACTATAGGGATATAAAAACATATTCAAGAAAATGAAAATGCCAATCGGCAGTGTTCAAACTAATTAAAAAGTGGAAAATGAGGGATTCTGTTGAAAACCAAACCAAGGACACAAGGTTACAACTTCCAAGAAAATTGTTTGGGATGTCATTCATTCATTTTTTTATTTTTTTATATATATATAAAAATAAAAAAATAAAAAATATATATATATACAGTATACACAAGACTCTAATCAACCAATCACAGTCAGTTGCTTCAGTGCATTTAGGGGTATGGTCCTGGTCAAGACAATCTCCTGAACTCTAAACTGAATGTCAGAATGGGAAAGAAAGGAGATTTAAGCAATTTTGAGCGTGGCATGGTTGTTTGTGCCGGTCTGAGTATTTTACAATCTGCTCAGTTACTGGGATTTTCACACACAACCATTTCTAGGGTTTACAAAGAATGGTGTGAAAAGGGAAAAACATCCAGTATGCGGCAGTCCTGTGGGCGAAAATGCCATGTTGATGCTAGAGGTCAGAGGAGAATTTGTGAAGCCACAACACGCACAACCTTGAGGCGGTTGGGCTACAACAGCAATAGACCCCACCAGGTACCACTCTACTCAACTACAAATAGGAAAAAGAGGCTGAAGACTGAAAAAATGTTGCCTGGTCTGATGAGTCTCAATTTCTGTTGAGACATTCAGATGGTAGAGTCAGAATTTGGCGTAAACAGAATAAGAACATGGATCCATCATGCCTTGTTACCACTGTACAGGCTGGTGGTGGTGGTGTAATGTCCATCAACTGCAAGATGCTATCCTATCAATATGCGCCAACATTTCTAAAGAATGCTTTCAGCCCCATGTATATATAACAATTACACTTCTTTAGTGTCTTGGTTAATGAAGGCTCATTGAAAGTGTTGAAATCCTGAAACCTGAGGTAACAGACTTGAAAAACAACATAAGACCATGGGAAAAAAATAATGATCAGAAACCGCTGATACAAACAGAGAGTGTTTTGTTCTTTTGGCTGACACCAACAGACAAACGCCACATGATGCTCAAGTGATGTTCCACAAGCCTTAAGCACGTATCCAACAAAACATTCATTCAGGCTCAATACAGATTGATTAAAGACATTAATTTACATAATTCATATTTGTGATCATAGGTCACAAACATGGAAACTGTTTTTATAGTAAAATATTGTATAGAATTTTGTTAATTGAGAAACTGAAATAAAATGATTCTGGTATCCTTTTAATATAAAAACAAAGCAGTCCCCATCTTCAATCAAATTAAGCCCACTATTCATATTGGGTTTCCACAGCGACAGACCTTTTGAACCTCTCAGAGTCTGATTAACAATAACCGAGCATAATGTACTGTATGTATGCATAATTCCCTCTCAATCACTAAGTATCTCACTCTATGGGTTTGATTAACATGTGGACAATAGAATCTGTTTTTGTGACTGGAGTCAGACTCATGTGTAGAAGGCCAGAGCAGACATTATGTTTTGCTTTTATATTCAAACATTTTGTACCACATCATTTACTGTATACTACAAAATTTTAAAACATAATGTAGCAGCTACCTATCAGTATTTAGATGTTATAGATGGTATTAGATTTGACAATTATGCTCTAAAACATGCAAAACATGTCTAAGTACATTTATTCCTACATTTACATTTAGTCATTTAGCAGACTCTTTTACCCAAAGCAACTTCCATGAAGCTTCAAATCACCAGTGTTACATTTTACATTTAGTCATTTAGCTGACACTTTTCATTCAAAGCAACTTACATTACGCTTTTATTCACCAGTGTTACAGCTGGAACACCACTCGAGGAAAGGTGGGTTAAGTGCTTTGCCCAAGGACACAACGACAGTATGAACTTTGGGTAGAGCGAGAATCGAATCGCATACCTTCCAGTTGAATCAGGAATCAGGAAGGTTTTATTGCCATTGTCAGTGAACAAAATTCACAAACTAGGAACTTGCTTCGGTGAAGACGGTGCAACATATTACATTTATACATAGATAGGCACACAAAGATTGCAACTACACCAATGCAGCCATATTTCGGCGCAATGATCTTCAGGAAAATGAAATGAAATAAGGCATTGTACAGACATAGCAGACAACAGACATCAGACATCAGACAACAAACAACAAACAACAAACAACAAACATAACTACAGTTGCAGTTATAGAATGGGAATAACAGCACATGCGGTCACGTGATGGGATTTTCCAGTGGCTTACAAAGAGGGGGGGGGGCGAGGGGGCGAGTACAGGGTCTCGCCCCTTTAGAGTACAGGGTCAGACAGATGTAATTTGTAATTTATATATTTTGATCTTCGGTAATTTGTCCGGATCGTGATCAATCAGTCCAGCTATCATGAATCCAAACATATAAATATCCTCGACGTCCTCCACGGGCTTCCAAACACAGAACCTGCCAGTTCTTCCAGGCATCCTGTGAATAGCCTGCCGCAAAGGTCCTGCCAGGGCAAATGTGTTCCCCCGGAGCACCCTTCTTTTGTGAAAAAATTGTGTCAATAGCGCTCAGAGACCAGGTAATTAGATCCATATCGGTTCTTAGGAGTCCAGCAAGCAGTAGAGTCAAAGAAATAACAGAGAAAAATGATGACGCGAGACAAGACAAGACAAGAGAAGCTTATACTGATAGCAGAGAGCAGGGAGCACAGGGAAGACACGTCCGGCTTGTCTGAAGTCAGGAAGTGAAAGTGAAGGACGACCGCTCTACCACTGAGCCACTGCACCCCATGTTTTAGGAATGTTCCTATCCCTAAAAACTAGTTTTGTGTAGTTGAAAATGAAGGACTCGTTTTTCTTTTCAACGACTTCAAAATAACACCGCAAATAAGGCCACGGATGTTGTGGCACTGGCACTTTAGATTCAGGAGTTTGTGATTCTTCCATCCTAATGAAGAGTGAGGACAATCAGCACTCTCAGAATGATATGCTGTTGCACTGACGCACTAAATAAGCGGTAACCAGAGTTACCAGACCAAGTTAAAAACAGTTTGCCACGTGATTGCCCTCTTCAGTTTTTTTTCTATCCACTCATAAATAAAAAGGAACGACTAATTTTGCAAAATGTAATTGAGTAAAAAGTAAGATATTTGACTTTGAAATGTAGTGAAGTTAAAGTAAAAAGTATCCCCGAATGGAAATACTGGAAAAAACTACTTAAGTACAGTAATGAATTACATTTACTTGTTACTGTCCACCACTGGAGGACATGCAGACTCCTCACAGAAAGACCAGAGTCTGCCAAGAATGTTTGAGTCAGCTGGGTTTTGAACTCACAACCTTCTTGCTGTGAGGCAGGAGTGCTAACCACTCTGCCACATGCACCCTACAAGGTACATTAGTAAAAAAATATAAACGATTTCATAAAAAATAAAGAAGTATGCATTGTACCAGGTTTTAGTGAAGTTATTCTGGACTGGACCACAGTGTAGTCCCTGGACTAGTAGATCCACCTGTGGTCCCTGGACTGTCAAACAGACATGAGAAAAACCTAAGTTTGTATGGACACGTGATGAAAGCAGTTTTCAGCTATTGCACCTCAAACACTAATACAACCAGCGCAAATGTGAAGAAAAACACTAGCTCTGCACGTTACGGTTCACATATTTTAAAGCAGTGTTATTTGAAGTGTCTTTACTACTCCTTGTGTTAACAAGGAGTAGTAAAGAGTCTATTCTGGGATGGCTAAGTCCCTAGCCTAGTTTTTCACTATGGATTAAGCAGTTTTAGCCTAAAGCAATTAGACAAAACCAATCGTCCTGTCAGCAAATCTATTCAGTGCACTCGTAAACCACTAGATTCCCTTCTATACCCTCTCCTAGTCCCTTTACCTTGAACTACTTGTCATGAACTCTGAAAAATCTTGCCCCCTTTCTATGACCAGAGCCCCATTTCCATCACAACAGCTTTAAGGATTAGAGTAAAAAAAACAGAAGAATTGCCAGAGCACCTTGATTAAAAAGAGCACTTGAGCAAAGCCAAGGAGCAAAAGACAAGGGCTACAATAAGGAATTTAGGTCAGAAGAAGATCAATTGAACAGTGTGGAACAGTCCCTCCACATTCATTCTCTCACTGAGGAGTAAAAACATACAGACAAAAGAAGATAAAACTACTAAATGATTCAAAGCCATAATTCCACACATCAGCTTCAGTGTTTGAAAAATATCTTTAACACATTGGTAGGCTTCTTATTGATAATAATGAGATCATGAAAAGGACTGAGACTCAAATATATACTACATCTAAACCTGCTTAACATTTTTTGAAAAGTTGGCCACATGTATATGTCTGAAAACCATCATTTGATGAACAGAAATAATCATGTAGATAATGAGATTGATTAAGGGATGATTATCAAATTTTTATAATACGATTACACATGACTACTGTATATGGTTCACACATAAGGTCGCCTCTGTGTTGAGTTAGCATGTTCTCTGGTTTTACCCACCAACATCAAAAACATGCTGGGCGCCCCCTGGTGGTAGCTGACGACAATGATTCATGTAAGTATATGAGGCAACATTTTAGGTCTCTAAATGTTAGTGTCTGTTGTTGCTTTTGACAGATCAGACAGCCTTAACATATTCAACATATTTGAAACATTCAGGGTTTAAAATCTGTCAAATATGATAATGTAATATTAAACTGACTGGCTGGAAAGTGACACATGTGATTCCTTTTTTTTTTTTTTTTTTTTTCAATTTCTGTAAAAATTGTGGCACCAGGACAGACAGGCTGTGGTATGTGTCTATGCTGTTAATTCCATAAAAGATCTGATAGTAGTTACACAACAGTTTTGGGACTTTTTTGTGGTCTGTGTTCTTTCAAAACATTGAAAATGACCCTTTGATTTCTATGTTAAAATACTAGCTTGAGAGTTATTGCCAGGGACTGTACAGTTAATTATTTATTTTTCCACACTCTGGCATGGTGCAGCCCTCACCCCTCAGTGGCTACTTTGAGACCAGTCAGAGAACCTGATTAGACATGGATATATGATTGACATGAGATGTAACTGACAGTAATAATGATGTCCTCCTTCCTCCTAATCCATGTGACAAATGTTTCATGTTCTACACCTTTTTCTTATTGACTTTCAGATTGTGCTTGACACTTTAAAGTGAATGAATAATGTCTGAGTGATGTTTTCTTTCTTAAAGGACGGAGTGGCTCAGTGGTAGAGCAGTCGTCTTATAACTGGAAGGTTGGCGGTTCGATTCCCGCTCTGCCCTGTTCATACTTTCGTTGTGTCCTTGGGCAAGACACTTAACCCACCTTGCCTCCAGTGTCCGTAGCACTGGTGTATGAATGTGTGTGACTGTAGAGGTGTGTTTGGTTGGTGGAGAAGGTTGAGTGCCGTTTGTATGGCAGCCCCCATCTCTGTCTGCCCCAGGAGTGAATGTGTGTGAATGGGGTGAGTGGAAGCATGATGTAAAGTGCTTTGGGTGCCCAAGAAGGGTGCAAAAAAGCGCTATATAAATGCATGCCATTTACCATTCTTTGTTTGCACAAATCTGTACACCATCATGTTGAATATACCATTTATTAATTCTGTTGGACTGAGAATATAGCTCTTTTAACCCTGAGACTGAGGCAGGTGAGAGCAGGAAAGGCACCACAGTGTGGACCTCACAATAAGAGGTAATTTGAAGGTTCAGTGAAATGAGTTGCAGGCGGTTAGTGAAGCAACACCTTGAAATTCTTGAATGAACCTTCTCTGGCTTCACCTAATCTTCCCTCGACAGAAGGATTACCTCATGAATCTCATGTGGTTCTCACATAGGGTGACCACCTGGCTATTGCTCTGTTGCAGGACAGCAGACCTGATTTTGCGGGACAATGCGGGACACGAGGGAGAGAAATTACTATTATTATACTAGGTGAATAAATATTGATTTTTTTATTAGATATCTTTTTGCAGTGATGTTAACATGTTTTAAATTGCTAAAAGGGTTTATAAAAATGTTAATGACGGCGCTGACCGGCGCTGTGAACGTCACTAATAATATTTAATAGTAATATCAGTAAAAAATTATTTTAACAGCACGTGTCTATTCAATCCAAATTATTCAGTGAAAATAATAATTCAATCGCTACGAAGCACATTTCCAAATAAGCACATAAATTCCATTAGGAAAGACTAGAAAGATTAAATGCGTTCTTACCGGATTCAGTGCATCTTGAATTTATATTTTTTGTCTGATCTGGCAGCTTCGAGTAGGGCCTTCTCATTCATTATGTGTCTGTAGAACTCCTGGCAGGTGTAGCTGTAGTTCACTTTCACCAGGATTTCACTTTTATGAGGTCCACAGTTGCGCGGTTCCTTGTCTCTGTCCACGCAGCAGTCATGAGAGAAAACACCCTCTCCACGAACGCATTGGTGACAGGAATGCTCAGCCTCAAAGCCAAACCAGAGCTGTTATGTTTGGGGCACGGACGTGTCCAGTTTAAAGCTCATTTTTAATGCTTCCGCTTTTTCTCAGTGTTTATTTTCCCGCTCTGGCTAGCTAGCCACTAGAACCAATAATAACGGCTGCGCTGCGCATGTTCAATGTTTTTTTAGACAAAATTAAAATGCGGGACACTGCTTACGACTTGCGGGACGCGGGACAAAGCTTCAAATTTCGGGACGGACAGGTGGTCACCCTATTCTCACAGCACACCACATAATGAATTCTTCTCGAAATCCACAAGTGGAGAAGCACTTGTTTATCTGCAGCTTTTGTGTCTGCGGTTCAGAATTTAGACGCCATCCAAGTTCCAATCAAACCTCAGCTGTTTTTAAAAGCCATGGAATAAATATTCAAATGTGTGAATTGAAAGGCTTTATAAATGTGCCTACATCCCGATACTGTACAAATAGAAATAACAAATCAAAAGGAACATGTTTTGGCAGCATATACAGTAGATGGATGATAAAACCAAAATATAGTAGTTGTGCTCATCAGTTTACATACCCTGGCAGAATTTGGGATTTTTTTTTCAGAGAATATGAATGATAACACAAAAACATTTCTTTCACTCATAGTTAGTGAAGATAGAGATGGCCAGTCCAGAACCTTCTCTTTATGCTGCTGTAACCAATGACAGGTTGACTTGGCCTTGTGCTTTAGATTGTTGTCATGTTGGAACGTTCAAGTACGTCCCATGCGCAGCTTCTGGGCTGATTTGTGCAAATTTTCCTCCAGTATTCTCTGATGACATGCTGCATTCATCTTTTCCTGTGCCTTTGTAGCTCACACATCCCCAAAACTTTAGCGATCCACCTCCATGTTTCACAGTAGGAATGTTGTACTTTTCATCATAGGCCTTGTCTCCAAATGTTATGTTTATGTTTGTGGCCAAAATGACTCCAAATGACTTTGTTTCAGAAGTTTTGAGGCTTGTCCCTGTGCTGTCTGGCGTATTGTAAGCAGGATGCTTTGTGGCATTTGCGTATTAATGGCTTTCTTCTTTCAACTCGACCATGCATCCCATTTTTCTTCCCTCCTAAGTCCCTCTTTATTTTCTTATCTTATCTTAAAACAGCCACACCACTTTTTTTGGAGAGTCCTGTATTTCAGCTTATTTGTGGGTTTTTCTCTGCTTCCCAAACAATGTTCCTGGCAGTTGTGGCTGACATTTTTGTTGGTCTACCTGACCTTGGTTTGGTTTTAACAGAATCCACTTCAGAATTTTCCACTTCTTAATTAGAGTTTGAACACTGCTGATTGGCATTCTCAATTCCTTGGATATCTTTTATATCCCTTTCCTGTTTTATACAGTTCAATTAGCGTTTACCACAGAGCTTCTGAAAATGTGTTTGCTTTCCCCATAGCTCAGAATACAGAAATGTCAAAGCAGCACTGAATGAAAGATGTAAGGGTCCTTCTGGAGCCCAGAAACTCACTGACCTTTTATCCACACAAACTGATTACAATCAAACTTATCAAAGGTGAGGATGGTTACCTTTAGTAGCCATTCGAACCTGTTTGTCCAACTCTGTCAACTTGTCTGCCTGTTATCAGGCCAAAATCCTTAGGGTATGTAAACTTTTTATCTCGGTCATTTGTTTGTGATTTAAAAAGAGTGAACACAATTGTTTAACAATAAATGGGTTCACATAACACATAACAGACTCAATAAAGTCCAACCACTGAGAAGTAGTTTTATTATAACAAATAATGTAAAATTAAAACTATTCAGTCACTTCAAGTAGTATTCATAAGGCTGACAGCCAAGCTTAACAGACTAAGTGTTTTTTTTTTCTGCAAAAATACTGCATGAAATAAAAAGTGTAACTACTAGTGGTTTCAAAAAGACTCAGAATTCTGTAGCTTTAGCTAAGAATACTCACTCACTGAATCCATGACAATCAACATTGCACTATGGGTCATCAGTAGCAGTTCTTGATCAGCAGAACTGAACACCACAACACCACAAATACACAGAGGTTTTTGTCCTCCTTTGTACTCCGCTGATAATAGACTTCAGTAATAAATCACAACACTTTAGTGATATATGTAATAATATAAATAAGGGTTTTATTCAACAACTCTTGTCCTAATGACTGAAACTGACTGGATTATTGCAGCTCTCTTATGCCTCAGGAGGAAAGCTCTGAAAGGTCCATCTGTATATGTAGGCTAACGTTAGTTATTTTACATCATAACGGTTTATTGATGACAATTTATGATGGATTAAGGAACACTTCACAATGCACTATGCATTTGAGGTTCAAATGCATAGTGAACACAATGTAGACACATGCCAAAGCTGCTACACATTGAGGCGGCAGTAGCTCAGTGAGTAGAGCGGTCGCCCTTCAACCGGAAGGTAGGTGGTTCGCTCTCCCCACAGTTCATACCGTCGTTGTGTCCTTGGGCAAGACACTTAACCCACTTTGCCTCCAGTGGCTGTAACACTAGTAATTACATTAGAACAATGTAAGTCGCTTTGGATAAAAGCGTCAACTAAATGGAAATGCAAACATCAAACTACTCTACAGTCTAATTAAAGTAAAACCCAACCTTTAGCAACACTGCACTATTGTTGTTATGTGCAGCCAACATATGCAGACACAGAAAAATAATGTGCACATACCCACAACAACATAGTTGCGTGCTTATTGATGGATGATTAATAATTGCTCCATGACTTTGTACTCACAGTGAACTGATGAGCAATATATTCTGAGTCCAGTTTTGGTGATTAAATGTCCTTCCCATTCTTGTGAACAAGATATTTGAACTCCTCCTGAGCAGAAACGCTTGTTCAACTTGGACTGACAAGCCACCTTTTGACGGAGTACCATGGTCTCAAACTTGGACCTTCTGATTCTAATCCCAGTCGATCCAACCCGTCTCAGTACACGCTGAAGAAAATAAAATCAGGTAATATTAGTTTAACACTGACAGTGTGAACCAGGCTCCAGCTCTGGTTGAACAAGAACATTTCCACAGACACTAGTTGGCTTTATTTTGATGCGTAACAAACTGGTTCAAGGGGGAAAGCAGTGGTTTGATAAAAGAATAGGCTGTGATATGATTACTCATCATGCCTATTGTAACCACTCTATACTGTTGATTAGTATTGTGTTCTTCACAAGGTCAGCTGACTACCTGGATAAACTCGGGTAGCTCAGTGGTAGGAGCGGTCGTCCTTCAACCGGAAGGTATGCGGTTCGATTCCCGCTCTCCCCACAGTTCATACTGTTGTTGTGTCCTTGGGCAAGACACTTAACCCACCTTGCCTCCAGTGAGCTGTAACACTGGTAATTACATTAGAACAATGAAAGTCGCTTTGGATAAAAGCGTCAGCTAAATGAATAAATATAAATGTGAACAATCACCTCTAAATGTCCAAACACATAAACACCTCACTTAATCATCCCATTACTAGTGACAAACTATAATCAATCACTGTAATGTAAAGGGATTTTCTGCAGTGTGCACTTTAGCTCAAACTCAAAGCTGTCTCTCTGTTCTTTGCACTGTTCTCCATCTCTTAAGTGATAGACACAGCCAACAATGGAGTGCATTGTCGAGAGTCATGTGACCCCTGGGCATTTTTTAATTAAATTTTTGCAAAATTAGTCGTTCCTTTTTATTTAAGAGTGGATAGAAAAAACTGGCGCGGCAAACCACCAATCAGGATACAGCGTGCACTCTGTTTTGAATTTGGTCTGTTAACTCTGGTTACCGCTTATTTAGTGCGTCAGTGCAACAGCATATCATTCTGAGAGTGCTAATTGTCCTCACTCTTCATTAGGATGGAACAATCACAAACTCCTGAATCTAAAGTGCCAGTGCCACAACATCCGTGGCCTTATTTGCGGTGTTATTTTGAAGTTGTTGAAAAGAAAAACAAGTCCTTCATTTTTAACTGCCTTCTTCGCCTGCCTCGGAACTGTAAAATTTCTTCGTACTGGAATTCTCCAAAGCTGCTGGGATAGGCTCCAGTCACCCGCGACCCCTAACGGGACTAAGCGGTAGAAAATTAATGAATGAATGAATGGAATTCTCCTTCCAATCTCAGAAAACACATTGAGGTAAGCCATTTTCATTCTGGTGGTCATTTTTTATTGAGTAATCTAACAGTAGCTCGCACCATTGTGTTTAAGTTAACGTTAGTTTGCTGTTTCACCAACGTTTTTGTAGTATTTATTTTAAACTGAGTGATTCAATATTGTGAAATGACAGTCGATTGATGTTAACACTTTTGGTAGAATATAAATATATTTTGGACTAGTTTTATTTGCAGCTTATGATGCTAAACAGTTGAAAGGTGGAGTGGAGTGCTGCTTATAAACCGAGATCATTCTTTTCAAAAGTTCAGCTTCTGACTGTGATGTACAGAGCCCTGCACATGGCATGCAAGAAAAAAAATATTGTGCACGATTTAACATTACTGTGTTTTCTCCCAGACTGATTTACTAAAACGTGCGCACTATTACTATTTCGCTTCCTCGATTTATAAATTATGTGCATGATTTTGATTCGAAACTCTACAACTAGCTTGTTTTTTTTCCTGCATGTCATGTCTGAGGCTCCGTAGTGATCTACTTTAAGAATAATTTTAAATATATCACTAGATTTATTGAAATCAATTACATCTATGACATGAAAAAAGCATATTAAATTATTTTAAGCAAGAGACTGACAAAAATGATAAGGGCATTATAGCCATAATAAATGATAGTACTTGGATACTTAAGTACATTTGAAGGCAAATACTTTTGTACTTTTACTCAAGTGAAAGCTAAAAGGGAGTACTTTGGATTTTACTGAAGTAATATTTTACCTAGTGTATCTGTACTTTAACTCAAGTACTTGGTTTGTGTACTTCGTCCATCACTGTGGTGGACAAACAGCAGAGTAACTCCCAAACTAGAGGAGTGGCTACAGCAGATTCCAGGTAGAACAGCAGACATCTCAGTCCAGAAGAGCGCAGTCCTAGGCACAGCCAAGATACTGTGCAGAACCCTCAAGCTCCCAGGCCTCTGTTAGAGGACCCAAGCTTGGATGGATTAGACTACCCGTGGAGGGCAAACATAACATTTTATATAATGTTTGCAGAAGGAAATAATATATTTATGGACAGTCATGTGAAAGATTTGAAAACACTTTATATGATTTTCTCTTTGTGAGCTCGAATCAAACCCGGGTCAATCGAGTATGTGATATGTTCTCTACCAGGTGAGCCACAAGGCTCCCAAAAACATGGCATTGTGTGACATTTAGTCTGCAATCATAATAAAAAGAAGTTGACAAGGGACACGACCCGCCCATGAGTAACGTTGCCACCTGCCATTTGCCCTGAAGACAGAGTCCTGCCTGTTCACACAGTCCAGCAGCGCAGGCATGGCGGTGATCAAGACGGTGGTATATTTGCTATCTTGTGCCCAACGCAGCTACACCTCGTGCCTGTCTGCGGCTCTGCCAGCACCTTGAGATGTGGTGGTTTAAAAAGTGAGGAGTGGTATTACGCTGGTAAAACAGCTGATCTTAGTCAAAGCAGGAACTGACGCAAACATCATTAAATTCAATTAGGACATGAAGTTATTGCCATGCACATTTCTATTATTATTGTGCACATGCTGGTATAAAAAAATTGAAAATAAATCAAATGTATTAAATTGCTATTTATTAAATACAATTATTTATTTATTTAAAATGTGTAAAATAAATATTGGGCTTGTATCCTGAAACATTACTAACAAATGACTAATCTACCAACATTTTTATTTTATATTTTACAACCACGGCTTTATGGAAGCACAAAAGCACTGGTTTACTTTTGAAAAGAAAAATCATTATTCTACGAGCCAGGACAGCGCAAGGCTAAATAAAAAAATACAGGTTATGATTGAGGCGGAGAGGAGTCAAATTTTTGGTAAAACTCGGAGAAAGCAGGGCTTTACAAGCAAAACAGTGGAATCTCACCAGGGATGCAGCTTGATCTGTAGTTGCAGATTGGATCTGGGGTTTGGAGCATTGTGAAAATACTGTCCCAAACACATTGGTGCCTGGTCATCTCTGCCTGGCCCCGGACCAAGTCCTGACAGGTGTGAAACCTGTCTGTCCTGTCTGTCTGAGACCGGGGCCGCGCTGTTTTCCAGCGTAACACGCTGAAGTAATCACGCAGCGTCCATGTGATTGAGACAAATAACTGCAGCATGAAACAACTAGGACGGCTTTACATAATGTGAAAGAAAAATCCCAGTGTAGTTTCTTTTGTCTGTAGTCCACTACCAAATTAAAATAAACTAAAACGCAGCAGTTTGTTTAAAATACTCCTCTTTTTTGACTTGTGTTGATACAGAGCATGTCCAGAAATGTTGTTTTGAGCAGAAGATTTGCACAATTAAAATGATCACACATAAAATCTGACAAAAAAATCCCAATTCTACCAAAATAATCATAAAATATATTTTATCTGGATGTAAGTGACTTTGTTTTTTTATAAATTCAGTGATAACGTATAGGGTTGTCTGAGCAATTAGTGTTTTTCTAATAGTTTGCTCATTTGATATACAATAAAGAATAATTATGTATTATAACACAGTTCAATGACTAAAATAATAAAAGTAGTAATAATAATGGGTGTTTAACAGGAGGAAAGCCCTTATGATTGGTTAAAAGCAAAGCATGTCCATGACCCATTTTGTGTCTTCTGACCCCTTTACTGAGCTTAGTCATGCTGTCATTACTCCAAAAAATAGGAGCTTAAAATCTAGTGACGGGCAGCTGTGGTAAAAACAATTGTTGGGCTGACGGTAATGGCTTTCGGTGCACAATTGTGCTCTACATGAACAGGACATTTACGTGTCTTTTTGTCTGTTTTGGAGAGAGTAAAACTCAGACTCAGACATGTTTTCATTGTGCGCTCGTAAGTCCTGCTTGAACGGGACCGGTCTGTGCAGCAGCAGCGGAGAGAGACAGACAGTGAAATTTTCGATAAAGTGGATTTATTTATGCGCACACCTCTGATTTGAATGAGGATAAAACTTCCTCAATATCAACATCCACACTCGTCGTCACCATACTAGAAATGTTTTGCAACAACTTGTTAAAAGTGAGTTTGCAGTAAACAGAGTCGCCTCTGTTGTTCAAAACATGAATCGTGATTCAATTAACATCTCAACTGACAATTTTCAACTGACTCATGGTTAATGGTTACATCCTTACTAAGCAGCCATTCTTTCACTTTCTTTTACTTTGCTATGACTTAATTTTCCATTTTTCCATTTAAAGAACATTAAATTACATTTGAATGAAATTCTCTTCTTATTCTTCTTATTTATTGTGTGATGATGATGAGTCCATTCTTGCTTTCTCAAGGATCCGATCATTAAGCTTGCTTCACACGTGTAAATGTGTATAAAAGTTTTCCCAACATCAGTGTACAGGTCTTCAAACAGTCAAAAAGATACACCGTATCCATTTATTTTCACTTCTCCATAAAATAGGTCTGAAGCCCCTTCCATGAACAGCCACTTGGTATAAATACTGTCAAACCAATGGTAACCTTTTATTGGAAATGGAGCAAGCTTTGTACAGAATAGTGTTATCACGATACTTGAATTTAAAACTTTGATACAATACCTAAAAATATTGATATTTCTATTCAATTTCAATATCTTAAAGAAAAACAAGTGCCAAAACATTAAAGATTTGCTTTTTTTATATCTTTTAATTAAAACAGATGTATAACAGGTCAACAATAGGACTTTTTCACAAAACAAAATTCTTAGCATTATTTGAGTTTGCATCATAGTTTTGTTGTTGTTCAGATAGAGCTAGTAGTTTAGAATGTGAGGGTTTTGCTTTTGTTGCAAGTTGGATCTTTTATTTATTTTTTTATTTATTTATTCTGTCAGCTTTTATTTATTTATTTTTAGATCAGCTCAAATTAACCTTAGAACCTAAATAAATTGTAACACTATAATGTATACATTTACTAATTAAAATCCTTAGCTTTATTTATTTTTATTTTTTTTGACAAGCACTAATATGAACAGTTTTGCTTACTAACTGTTATCATAGATTGAACTTTTCTGTACTCATCTGCCTAAAAACTGAAATAGTTCCAGATAGCACTCCTGCTCTAACCTTGCGCTGCAGCTGGATTTTCACAAGATTTGGGAGTTTCCAAACTCAGGCAAATCCACCTTGTATTACGCCAAGCCAACTGCTTGAGTCGAACACTGGGCTTGTGTCCAATAATGTGGCAGCACAAACAGGAAGAGGCGGGTCTTCTGTCCTAGCCTCTAATATATCTACATCTTTAATATAGTAAGATGATAAAAGATTAAAGAGGGGGTTATAATTATTAGATGTCCCCTTAAGGCTTCTGTAGTTTTTCCTAAACCTCTCAAGCAAGAAACCTAATCCTGGTTCTGTAAGAATTTTGTTATGTCACTTAAACATAATGTCCTTCTAAGTGTCAGAGGTCATCAGTGCTACTACTTGAGACCAAAGCAAGAGGTTGTGCCCTCACATTTTTACTGAGTTTGCGTTCAAAATAAAACTGCAGGTTGGTTTCCCACATGCTGCTGAAATACATTCCTCTATCTGCATTTCCCACTGAGATTAGTAAAAACACTCAAATCCCTGCCTCTGCTAAGCTCCAAACAAACACATGCACAAACATCCTACTGTTTCCACAGTAGTCACCATTACACAATGAGCCAACATAGCCACAAATTCCCAGGAACAATAGGATTGGACTTGCTCAGAAATAGGACATATGCAGATCAGAGCGGAGAGCTGTGAGCCTGTTTGTACTGAGCCAGAACTGAGACTTAGAACAGCCGCAGAGGAGAAGGAATGTACAGTATGCGAGTTCACCGAAGGCTGCACAGGATACCACAAATTTGTCATTACTGAACTGAAAATTCTCAATATATTCATAACATATGCTCTCCCTGTCCTTGGGCAAAACACTTAACCCACATTGCATTCTCCCCTCCAATACACACATGGGGGGACCAGGACTTCCCTGCAAAAGAGATTTGTAATCTCAGTGGGACTATCCTGGTTAAATAAAGGTTTTAATAAATAAATAAATAAATAAATAAATAAATACTAGGCACGTTTGATGCATCCCTCAAAGTTTTATCTTTTTTTGGTCTTTCAATGTGCCAGCAGTACGTTTTTTTGTTGATTTTTAAAAGTATGACAGAGATTAGACTGTATGTGAAATTGTATTTAACTAATATAACTAAATATAATATGTTTAGATTCCAGTGATGTTCTTTTTTAGTCATTGCCTTCAGTCTTTGATTCCACAAGTATACTCTTCCAAAGATCTCTGATGTCTAAGAACCCTTTTAGTCATGTTTAATCATCTTTCTAATGTTCAAGAATAAGTCAGAGAGCAGGTTTAACATTGCCAAAGTGCGTGTGAGGCGGCTGTGCTAATACTGTAAACAGTTTTCTCGGTGCATGTCCAAATTTTTTCATGGATCATAACACAGTACAGAGATATGCTCACGTGTCGGTGCTTGCCTTTTGTTTCAATTTCAATTCCTACATGCCCACAGTGATTATGGAGTAAACACACTGGTGACTTATGCAAAATATAACAGGGTTAGAATGAATGTCAGGGTGGAAACAAAACAGATAATAGAAACCCCCAAAAAAGATATTGTAAGACAGTAATAACATCTTTTTTTCTTTTTACATTTTATCAGAACATAAAACCAAACCTGCAGGAATCTAATAATTATTTCTAGGAAGCTTCTGTTATCTTTCAAAGTTTCCAGAGCATATGGGGGCCGTGTTCTCTGTTTCTAAATCTTCTGTCTGTTTTATTGGGAGTAAACTCAGTATTGTATCTTATCCATCCTAGTAATTTACTTTGTAGTTCTAAATAGTTTTTTGTGATAGCTTCAAACCACACACTGCGTGAGACTTTTAGCCGTGGATTCATCCTAACTCCACCAGGATGTTTTGGAACAAATACAATATCCGAAGGCTTGAAGCAAAGCTTGTAAATGAGATTAAATTCTATCTAGGAAAGTTATCATTTATTCTAGATATTGGGTCATAATTTGCTGATTTTAAATGACTTGTCAAGTTGACACCAAGATATACCATATCTTTCATTAGGGTTGTAATTGAAAGTTAGGACTGTTTTCTGTACATTTATTTTGTACCCTAATAACTGTCCATATGAGCTATGAGCTGGGGCTTAAATAGGAAAGCTAACTAATTTAGCCACTTCCATAAATCAGACAGTTTATAATATATATATATTTTTTTTTTAAAGCGCTCCTGCCTCACAGCAAGAAGTTCAAACCCCGGCTGACTCGAACACCCTCGGCCAACGCCGGCATTTCTGTGAGGAGTCTGCCTGTGTTACCGTGGGTTCCTGCTGGGTACTCCGGCTTCCTCCCTCCGCTCAAACACATGCATGTATAGGTCAACTGCAACGCTAAAGTATCCTTAGTGAATAAATGTGAGTGAATGGCTGTCTGTCACTGTCTATGTCTAAATGTCAACCTTGTGACCAGCTGGCCAGGGTGTACCCCCTGCCTCAGGACCAAAGCAGCCATAGGTCAGGATGCTCTCCACAGCTGACCTACAGCGCATGCTTTAGCTTCAAGACGCAGGCAGCAGACATCTAAATGGATCAGGAACAGGAAGAATAAGACAAAATGCAACACTAAAATCATGCAACATGTTTCTGAGCTTGACATCTTTAGTTACCCTGGAGAGCCAAAAAATGCAATGGAACACATGGAAAAAAAAAACTTTTAGCTATTTTTATTTATTTTGTATAAACAATAGCCTTTGATGCACTTATACATGTAGTTTTGTTTTGGCATCTAGCGGTGCAAATTATTTAGCTTTGCTCCGACAAAGATGTATGCTAACACGCTAACATAATGCAATGTTTTATAGAGATTGGGCTGGAAGTTTGGCAGCACATTCTACTTGCTAATTGCCAATATTTGTTTTTATGTTGTCAGAGAATAAACAGAGCGCACCTACAAACGCAGTCCCGGAGTCTCATGGGTCCTTCAGCTACCACACACACCAGTCACATTTACACCATGGCTCTGAGTCAACAGTAACACCTGAAAGGCTTTAGCAAACGCTGCATTTCCTAAACATTGTCTTCTCTTGATTCATTTCAAACATGACATTTTTTGAATCTTTTTTCTACAGTGATCTTGTTTACAACAAATTTGTTATCATAAAGAATGTGTATAATATATGTGAATAAAATGTAGTGTGATTGCACTAATGATTTAATTAGTGAATTTTTTTATTTTGAAGGTTTATTTGAAAACGTTATATATTTTGTTTTGTTTTTTATGCAAAAGCACATAGAGTCAGTTTTAGTCAGATTTAGCACTAACTGATTTTGACTGAGCCACTGTTTAACCTCAGCCATACATGTGGATAGAACATCAGCAGCCTGCTCAGGTGTCCTGGCAGATGTATAAAAAACTTCATCATCCACATAGAGCTGACAGCTGGTCCCTGAGCCGACTAGAGGCAAGTCATTTATAAAGAGACTGAACAGCAAGGGTCCCAATATAGAGCCCTGTGGTATGCCTATCTTCATGTTCAGGAATGAGGATTTGTCCTGGGTAACACTCACACACTGGACTCTAGACTAAGGGTATGATGTGAACCAATGTACTGCCTCAGAAGAAATGTTAAATAATGATAGTTTAGACAGGAGTAAGTTGTGATAAACCGTTTCAAATGCCTTTTTAGGATCAAGGAATACGGCCCCCACCACCTCACCCCTATCCAAAGGATATTTTTTTTTTCAACTGGTAAGAGAGCTGAGCTTATATCTCTAGAGGGAGGGGTTAAACCTGAAACTAAACCTGGTTGGACCAGGCTGTTTTGGTCTCATTGTCATTAGCTATGAAAGGGCAGTGTGAACAATTTATCTGCTAAATAAATAAAAGTGTACCTAATTTATTGTTGACAAAATAACAACAAACAAATTGTGTACCGAGAATGTGTACTACAGCCAAAGAGACCAATTTTCTGTTTTTTTTTTTTTTTTTTTAAAGGAGTGTATACACTCTAAATCAAACAAGATAAAATTCAGGTGCAAATCTACTAAACTTTACTGCTCTCTATCTGTTTTCATCTCAGCTGCAAGAGATTTTCTCATTTCATACTCCTGCTTTAGGGAATTAGACTAAAACATCTCAAACAACTTGGACATAAGCAACTCGTAATCATCTGTGTGAAAAAAATATCAAAGCAGTGCAAGAAGCTAGCAACTAGTGTGCTAAGCAAGTCCTGAAACTACTGGGCAAATTTTCCCCTGATCCCCCCTCAGAGTAAATCTTAAAGGCTTAGCAGATTAGTGCGACGACGCAAAACTCCCATTGACCTAAAAGTGTGTTTGTCACCACTAAATATAAGAGGCACATAAGTGTATTTTATGGCAGGGTGAATATTTACTCAAACTATGGCTGTGTTAAAAGTTTCAGTTAGTCAGTTAACCTAATCATTGATAGGCTTCACATTGGATCCTCAGCAGCAGGTGAGTGAGGACGCACCTGAGTGAATTGGTAGGCTCAAAGTCAGGTGGAAAACTTTTGAATCTCTCCCCAATCCAAGCTCCAATTGTCTGGTCTGTCCTACTTGGCACATTCCAATCAGGGCTGTCACATGTGTGCCTCTGCCAGGAACAGGGAGATGCCAGGGGTTACAAACAGCTCTGCATCCATCAAACACACACCTCACCTTATCTCCCCAAAGAAGACGTGCAGCTTTTATCACATAAATGCACCTCAGTGTGTGGCATGTTGTAGAGATGTGAGTCTATGAACATAAACAGGGATAAAGCAAAAAAAATCAATGAGAATTAAAAAATAAACATCTGCTGCAATGTCCCCATAATGTTAATTTGCATGCTTCTTATGCTTCTTGTAAAATACTACAGTATGTGAATACACTGTATGTAACTATAATAACACACAATCACAATCAACCAATACACAGGGCAAGAAAATATATTATTGTATCCCATATGAGAACATTTCAGACTCAGAGGTAAAAAAAAAATAAACTTGCCAGGACGGAATATGGGGTGCTTAAAAAAAAGGCTATGATTATATGAATGGACAAAGGATCTAAACATTTACTACTATATAAAATATATACTATACTAAATTGATATTGTATTATCAAGGGTTACAGAACAAATGTAACATTAATGATCTTCTTGGCAGATTTGAGTTATTTGTTTATAACAAGTTCATTGTTAGCAAATTAACTAGTTCATTCCAGTTTCCATTAAGAACCAATCAGAAACACTCTCTGATTCGCGCTAACTGTAACTGCTTCCTGTTAGCGTTAGCGCTCTAACTTTAAGTCCTTTTGCTTATTAAGTAGGTGTTACTGCTTACATACTAATATAATACAGAAGACATTTATGTAGTGGCATATTGTAATTGTTTCCTATTTATCTTCATAACGTTTTACCAACAAAAGCCAGAAATAACAACTAACTTAATTGAGGTAAGGTAAGCTAACATTAATTAGCTTGTTGTAAACAAATAACTAAAATTTGCCAAGAAGATTTAGTGTTACATTTATTTTGTAACTTATCCCCTTACTTTAATAATGTCACTTTTGCATTTGTAAATGTTTAAAAAGAAAATGGCGCTAATATTTAACCTAGATTAAAATAACAGACTCACTTAAGAGAAACTATTGAACATAGCTACAACTTTATTCTTGAAATATCACATTATTTGTAACATATATTTTTTTAATAATACAGTAGCAATTACAGAAATAGGTTACTGCTTCATCAGGTCTAAATTTCCTGGCTAAATTTATTTCCAAATGAAACGGTAGATGAAAGAGTAAAGTCAGAAGTCAGGCTGTATGATGTGTGGTAAAAGAACAGGTTTGGGCTCAGAAGGGGAGAACTGAGGCAGAGATAGATGAAAGGGCACAGATCAAACGGTGAATACATGCACCACACAATATGCCCTTTATATTGTCTCTTATTGTAAGAAGAAGGCCCTCTCTGTAAAGACGGAACAGAGCTGTGTGCGATGATAAAGACCGCCCTGAGCTCAGCTTCTGATCAGACACCACACTTTAGGTGTTTGCAGCAGGAGAAATGGATATGTTTGAGCTTATTTTTCTGAGCTCAAACAGAAAAATAAGTTTGAACAAATGCATGTTCACTGGGTGGTGAACACTGGCTGTGCACTGAAAACCCAGTTGTCATTAACTTGTCGTGTGGAGCAAAAAAAATGTATAAAACTATACAGCATGAATCTCAACCGTGTCAATTGGTTGAATAATAAAAATAAAATAAATTAAAATAAATTATTTTTATTTTAAATAATAATAATAACAATAATATAGCGCTTTCCAAGGTACTCAAAAACGCTTTACAGAAACGCTTTACATCTAAGTCAGTGTTTTCCAAACTTTTTTCAGGGGGCCGAATAATTTGTGACCGAATTCCCTGGTCTGTATTAACAATCCAAATTTTGGTCATCTTGTGTTTTATATGTTTTCAAAGTGCCATGTAGTTTTTTAAAGTATGGTAAAAGTTTTCGAAGTGCCATGTAGTTTTTTAAAGTATGGTCAGTTTTTTTATAGTTTCCTTTTGCATAATGGCATTCCTTACTAATGTATAAAAACAGCTATATTTACATTAAATGCCCATTGACTTCGAATTTACTTTTCTGTTTAAACTGAGTTTGATTTGTTTTGGTGGCCCAAATAAAATCTCCTGCAACCCACTTTTGGGTCCTGACCAAATGTTTGGTAATCTCTAGGTCAATCATAAGCAAATGTTAAGAAGAAAGCAACGAGAAATAATTTAAAGGGTTTTGTCACTCATCCAAGGGATTTCTAAAGTAAACTTAATATTCTCAGAGGGAGTGCTTTAACCTGATGGCATTGGTCAAAAGCTAATGAAGGGCTCAGATGTGGTATCACTCAGAATGAGCTCTGCTGATATCAGTGGTTATCAGTTGTTACCCACCTGTTGAACCTATCCCTCTAAGTAATATAAATTGGAAAGCCACTTAGAAGAGGGACACTGGATGTTAAGTGCACCAATAAGTGTTATTTTAGTCTGACGATCTATCAATGAAGAGAAGCAGGGACTGAACACAGGTGTCCATCCACATCTAAATACATTAGTGTAGTAATTTCAAACTAAAATAGGGTTTGCAGCATTTTCTGATTTCATGATTCAGGAGGAGTGTAGAAAATGCATTCACCAGCATAGCTTCAGACTCTCATTCACTTGTATTAGCCCAAGAAAATGCAGACTCTTTATATTTGTATCAGTTTTGTGAGAGGTATACATTTCAGATCTATTTCAGATTTATTTCAATCGACTTTATGCTATCACACAGAAATTGTCCTGTTAGAGGTGGGAGTAAGTCACACGTGCAAGTCTCAAGCAAGTCCATGTAAATTCAAGTCACTGCTTTTTTTCAAGCAAGTCATTGGCAAGTCATGCAATTGTTTGAAGAATTAACTGAGTCAGTATATTAAATGAAGTTAAAACTACAGTGGTTATGGACTGTGGGAGTTTTATTTGCAACAAAATAATTTGCAATATGCATTTCTACTCAAAAGGAGTCCACATACAGCTGAGTTGTTAATACAAAAGAAAATCTAAAAATAAAAACATAAATTAGATCTAAAACTACATAGCCTAAAATGTAAATGTGACTGAAATTGGGCCAACATAAAAGTACAGAAGAAGAGTAAAAATTCATGTGGGGCGGCAGTAGCTCAGTGAGTAGAGTGGTCGTCTTTCAACTGGAAGGTAGGCGGTTCGATTCCCACTCTCCCCCACAGTTCATACTGTCGTTGTGTCCTTGGGCAAGACACTTAACCCACCTTGCCTCCAGTGACTGTAACACTGGTAATTACATTAGAACAATGTAAGTCGCTTTGGATAAAAGCGTCAGCTAAATGAATAAATGTAAAATGTCATGTAATATAAAGAGAACTTATCTTACCCAATATAGAATTAAATCGAACAAAAATTATATATAATAATAAAAATCAAAATTAACATCAACAAAATTATGAATGAACAGAGATATACAAATCAAGATCCACACATCAAATTTGCTTATAATATTGGGTGAGATACATTCTATTTGTATTATTTTAATTTTCTCTTTCCTGTTTGTCATATCCAGCCAGCATGATAATCAATTAATCTGCCAATTTTATTTTCAATGAATCGATTAATAATCAGTGTTGCACATGCATGAGGCCCTGGTGGACTAACAAAAACTTTTGTTTTATTTATATTTGTTTTATTGTTCCTGCTTAAAACTGCTGATAATACTACAAAAACTCACATAGATTTTTACAAAATCTGAACCAGCTGATGCTGACGTATGCCACAGGACTTATACACATATGCATATATACACATATATATCATTACATCTATCCATCTACCATCTATATCATACATATATATCATATGTACTAATGTAAACATTAACTTTTACTGTTCCTATCGTTCCTACATTTACTGCTCTGTCTTGATGGACTCTGTTCTCTCTAATTCCAAAAGACTTTATCAATTAGTAAGAGAGCTGAGCTTTATCTCTAGAGGGAGGGGTTTACCCTGAAACTAAACCTGATTGGTCCAGGCTGTTCTGGTCTCATAGTCATTAGCTATGAAAGGGCAGTGTTACTCCTGATGTGAGAGTTGTTAAAGGCTCAGGAGAGTCGTTAGTGTCACTGCTTCATTCAGGTGTTGTTGTTGTTGTTGTTGTTGTTATAGGGTGAAACTGCTTTGATTTAGTGCTGCTTTAATTTGCAGTTCAGTGTAGTGAAGAGTGCAGTGACAGTTACAGCTCTGGAAAAAATTAAGAGACCACTGGAATTTTTGCTAGCAATCAGCATCTCTACAATTATCCATTCCATTCCAATGTCTGTTGAATCCCAACAGAGGCACACCTCTTTCTACTGAATGAGGTGCTGATTAGGTAATCACCTGAACTAAATCTTATTTATTTATCCTCTTGCAAATAAATTGCAATATTTTTATTTGGAATTTGGAAAAATTTTGTCAGAAATTTAAAGAATAAAGCAAAAATGTTAATTCTACCCAAACACATACCTATAAATAGTAAAACCAGAGAAACTGATAATTTTTTCCAAAGCTGTATGTTGGAGAAATGAAACAGTGTAACAACAGATGTAATAACACAGAAGAGCCAACCCTGGTGGACCTGAGTCCACCTTCACCTCAAAGAGAAAGGGCATTCCTTTGAGGACAGCAATGTCCAAATTTTGGCCAGATAGGCCAGATGGTTTGAGAGAGGTGTGAAGGAAATGATTTTTGTGAAAAGCCCTCTTTGAACAGAGGAGGTTGCCTCAGATTCATGTTGCCTAGTATTTACAACTGTGTTTTGAAACCTAAATCTTAGCAGTTTCACCCTAGAACAACAACCACAGTCACCATTAGTGACACTAATGACTCTCCTGAGCCTTAACGACTCTCACATCAGGAGTCACACTGCCCTTTCATAACTAGTATAATAACCTTTGACTAGCCAAGACGTTAGCGACAGCTGAAAACACTTCGTCACTTACATTTTTATGTGGGATTTGAAGTGTCGAATGAGATTTGAAGTGGTGGTGGTTGTATCACATATCTTCGTGTTGCAGGCCTTGCATACTGCTGTTCTTCCCTACTTATCACCGTCTTACACATAATCCTTGAACTTAATTAATTTTGGCGTAGTGCCTTACATGTTCAGTCACAACTGCTCTTACGTTAGCCCTCTCTGCTTGCCTGCTGCGTCACGTGGTTAGGTTTCAGTGAATCAGTGTGTTAAAAAATAGATATTTATTTAACAAAAGAAAAGTTATTTCAAGTCTTTTAACTCAAGTCTGAGTCAAGTCTCAAGTCATGAATGTCAAGTCAAGTCTTTTATTAATATTTGTCAAGCAAGTCTCAAGTCCTAAAATTTGCGACTTAAGTCTGACTTAAGTTCAGAGAGGTCCCCACCTCTGCTGTTAGCATACTATGTTTTCATTATTGTTAATTGTGGATGTTTTTTATTCTTAAGTCTTGCTTATTACGTGTACTGTTTTGTGGGGACTGGGCTGTGTGGAATTATAAATAATAGTCATATGACTACTATTGAAAAAATGGGGTCCATGAAGATTAACAATTGACAAACTTCCCTTAATAGTCTCTGCTTCAAGATTTTTTTTTTCTTCTCACAGCTTTAATGCCCTGGTTTACCCACAAAAAAGAAGTGTTTCTGTTACACACCAAAACTTGTATCATAGCCGTGCTGTCTTTAGTGCTCTTTAGACACTTCTGATGCAGTTGTTGCTTTTTTGTCCCTTAAACAGATCAATGTAAATTCCACTTGTACTTAAAACTACACACTTTAACACTCTTAAAAACAGTTATGACCGAAGCTGTTTCGTCTCTCTATTGTATTACTGATGTTTTTGGTATTTCTGTGTCTAAGGTCTTGAACACAAGTTATGATTGTATGAACCTTTGTTAATCCAGATTTGGTTATGACTTACATTATGCTTATATTTATCATGGAATATTTATTTCTGTTTACAGCAGTGCTTTCATTACTGCATAAATGAAGGTTGCAGCCAATAGGCTTGATATAGATGTTAATTAAATTTCCATCTTACAACTTTGTTGAGTCACAGTCAAGCAGTAAAGACGTATTTCTCACTGTGGCTGTCCTTGTTGTTTTCAGATGAATGACAGGAAAAGAGCAGCCGGATCTTCCCAGTCTGGAAACCTTCTTTACCACTCATTTTCTTGTCCGCGTCAACAAGCGAGGGTCCTAATAGTGGAGGCCCTACCCCCCTGGTGGTCTGCCACCTGTACAGTACTTTGTGATGCTCTAGACAATTTCCTGTCCCTGGCCTCTAGTCTGGATGGACCTAGTAGAATCCCACTGCTCAGTGTGTATGCCGTCAGCCGCCAGCAGGAATGTCTGCTGCCATTTGTGGTAACTGACATATACTGTGTCTTTTTGTGTATTTTATTATCTTTTGCTCATAAGTCTCATACAGTAGTTTTGTCTTTGCCACTGTTTTAGCCAGTGCGTGGTAATTTTGTGAGGCTCAATTCTTGTGTGGAGGAGCTGAGGACACTGCCAAGTGAAGGCTGCATCAGGGGAGCAGCCAGAGGTGGAGAGCTGTTGAGACAGGCTGTGCTAGATAGTCTGCAGCAGTTTAAACAGTACCTCAAACATACCAGTGCTGGGAGCCAGACTAATGCCAACTCATCTGTGGAGGTCAGCAACACACCCACATATTTTCAGTATGCTACAATACAACACGTTTTTAAAGTTGCCAACTTCACAGGGCCTTTTCTTTCAGCTAGATAAAATAGTGTAGGAGTTGATTAGCACTAATACTACAGACAATTGCCAATGAGAAAAGATTTGAATCATTCACAGGAAGGTTAGGATGCTCAAACCAGTGTCAGCACTATGTACAAAGCACAAAAGTCCTATTCCAAAGTGTGTTCTAGGATTGGGCAATAGCCAATTTTTCATAGGGTCTTTCATGAAGATGCTGGCGATTGAACCCAGAACCTCTTGCCATTAAAACACCTACCATCTACCACTGAGCTACATTTCCTCTATATCTTAATATATTTATGAAAGCAAAGGATGGCTGGTTCAACATTTACACTGTAGATTAATCATAAAGGAACATTTCCATTAAGCTTATTCTACTCGGGGACTTCATTGCTCATGTGGGCAAAGACAGCAACACCTGGAGGGGCGTGATTGGGAGGAACTGCCTCCACAATCTTAACACTAGTGGTGTCTTGTTATTGAACTTTATAACAAACACCTTGTTTAAGCATAAGGGTGTCCATCAGTGCACGTGGCTGGAGACATTGAGTCCAAGTGGACCATGTTCTCCGCCTCAAAGGTGTGGCTGTAAGGGATCTGGTGCCTGTCTTGGCAGAAATCCCAGAACCCTGTGGTTGACACCGGAAGCAACTGATGCTGTCAAGCTGAAGAAGGACTCGGGTCTGGTTGAACTTCTGAAGCTGCTGATGGGTACCACCAGGCCAAGCAGACTGCAGCCTGGGTTGTCACGGAGAAAGTATGGCCTGGGAGGAGTTCAGTGCGGCTATGGAAGGTCACCCTTGAAGAAATTCTGGCAAATCGCCTGAAAACCGTCATAAAGACACTTGATATGCTAAATTTGCAAATGTCTGAACATGAAATAACATCAGTGTTGCATTGAACAGTTTGAGTCTGTGTACAGAGGGGAGGTAGTTCACGGCCAGGCCACGTTTGTCTGTTTTAACTCTCAGACTCAAAGTCTGATAGCACTAGACCCTAGTCTGATGAACCTGAACCCATAGTCTATTTATAAATCAAGTCCTTCATGCTAATAAAGTTGGGGAAAAGGCCACTTGCATCAGTTAAATGAGCTCTCTGGGTATGCATTTCAATATATTTAAGAGTAACAAAACCTTATTGAATTGGGAAAGTAATTTGCATTTTTAAAGAATTGCTAAAAGAACTAGACACAGTTCCTTTGTTAAGCTATTAGTGACTGCTGGAGAGATCTATATTGCGTCTGTTATGAGAGCCGCTGTGTTCAACAGCCACAGATATTAATTAGGAAACAGTGCAGAGCAGTGGTGTGTCTGTGTTTATCTGTCCTCTCATACTGTACATCAGGGGTGCTTACACTTTTTCAGCATGAAAGCTACTTATTAAATGACCAAGTCAAAATGATCTACCCACTACAAAAAGGCAAAACATATATTTATTTACAAATATATTGAGGATTCTTTATATGTACAGTACTTTGTTGATGTACCTTGCATAACTGTATGAGCCAATATTGCACAACACAACATAAGTAACTATGTACATTTTCTGTCATTACCTGAGTTTACTCTGATGACTTGCACTGAATTAAATCAGCCAGGGATGAAATAGTCTGGACAGTAGCTGCTGACAAATGAGGCAAACGCATTTCGAAAACATATTTGTGAAAAAAAAGTCCTCCTCCCATTTCGTATGAAAGCGATACGTTTTTGTCTTCTTATTTAGTCCAGCTCCCCCACTCATTTGTATACCCTTTCTTAAATTTAAGGGAAAAAACAGAGGTCTAAAAATTGGAAGTAACTTGCTTGTTAGTTTTGCTGCACTTAGCGCCGTTGTTTGTGCATGCGCAGTGACCTAAGCAACCTGCGATCTACTACTTTGCGATCGACATATTGAGCACCCCTGCTGTACATAGTTAATTTAAATGTCTGCAGCATTAGGTTTGTCTTTTGATCTTGGTTATGACTTTATCAGAAAGTGATACACCAAATCCACAAACAGTCAACCATCATATTCAGCCTTTGCTAATGGGATTCATTGAGACAGGCCTAATTCTCCTTCTGTTTGCCGCTGCCCCAAACTTATTTACATTGCCTCATTATCTGATAGCTGCTACTCATTTTCTTCAAATGTTGTAACAGAAATCTAGTGCTTAAGTAGATTTATTTATCAAGGGCAATATTGCTTTAGCCTTTAAATTATGGCAGAAATTTGCTTTGTTGTGGTGATCCTGTCTTTCCAACTGTAAAGTCAGAGTGTTGGTTATGCTCAAAGATTTGGGGAACAATAATAATGGAAACTTGATTTAGGTTTTTTAAATGTGGTTCAGAATAAGATGCTTGATTATTTACTATTACAGCCTTTGTGGTTATTATAATAGTAGTAGTTATTTGAAGTCATGAATAGAAAGAACATAAATTGACTTTTTCCACATTGTGTATTGTCTGCTTCTCTGGCTTTGGCTCATTCATTTGTTGTGGAATGCATAATGTTGTTGATATAATGTGTTGCTGTATTTCCAGGTTACTGTGGTGACCAGTCATCCAGGAAGAGGGGTGGTGCAGCAGTTGAAGCTGGGACTTAAAGGTGCAGACCTAGTTTCACTGAAGAGACTCCTGGTGGTTCAGATGTACAACTCAGCAGAGTGGGCCCATGAAACCCCCTCCCCTGAGGGCTCCCTCAATGAGACTGAAGGTACACATACCAGGGCAAACGAGGTCCGGACCTGTGCCAGCTCACCCATCCCCTACGGCACAGCTGGTGTAGCTATTCGGCCTTTGTTTGGCCGGTCTATAAAGTGTAAAACCCAATGGTTGTAACGCCAAAACAACAACAATTAAACGCGTTCAGTCAATTAGTTCTTTCTCACCACTTTCCATAGCGTAAAACAGCGCCCGAACCGTTAACAAATAAGTAGCTGCAAACTGTAGTTAAACTATACTCTTTTTAATTTATTATTAAGCTTAAAGCAACACTATGTACCTTTTAGCCACTAGGCGTGCAGATCTCTCTACAGACTGACTGTGTTGTTTGTTTTCGAGAGGAAAACTATCCAAAACCAGCAACTTTGGAAGAAAAAAAAACATATCTCCTGAAACGATAGGGTCATTTTAGAGCATTTTGTACAAATAGGGTCCAGTGTATTCTTGCAGCAGTCTTAAACTGAAGCACACATTAAAAGGTCTCTCCTACATGAAGGATCAGGTCAAAAGTAAATGCTCTGCAGTTTTAGGTCTGTATTTGTTGTCTGAGCGCTTTAGTCTCTTTCTTGTGGATAAGTGAAAGTAGCTCCGTCAGAAATAGAGACCATAAACACAGAACATATAGTATAAACCATGTTTTGAACGATGGTCAGATTTAAGCATGTGCAGGTGTTTTTCTTCCTTTTGCAGCGTAGCTCCTTCTATTGTTCTAGTGATACTAAACGGTCTGTGATAGCACTGTTGAGGCACAGTTGCGCTTATTAGATGTATATCTAAGTCCTGACCTCAGAGAGGGGTTACATTAATATTTCACACAAAGGCCTGTAAAGAGGCTAAAGCTGCAGCCTGTGGACGTTTGTACAAAAAAACAGAGGCGGAACAATGTGATGGGTTTTCAGAGCAAAAGCCTAATTTAGGGTGGCTCCATACCATAGGCATAAAAAAGGAGGACACCCCAAACCCACCCTCCTAATTAACACAGTCTCAGTGCTGTTTTTAGCCATTTGTGTGTCACATAAAATGTTCTTATTAAAATGGTGTAAAAAAAAAAAAAAAAAAAGAAAACACTGTTGCTGTTGTCACTTACCATTCTCTTGTCTCTCAAAAATTACTTTGAACATTGTTTTGTATATTGAGTAGATAGACCAATATCACATTGGACCAAATCCAAAAACAAAGTCTGGTTTGCATTGTGTCAATGTTGTAAATTTTGTTCGGATTGTTTGCAATACTTACAATAAGAATAAAGCAGCCTGAAGTGTTAAGTGCCTACTATGGAAAGTTGTCAACATAAAAGTGATCCTAAAACATTGCACTTTGGATAGTGGGAATACTCAGGAATACAGATGTCTTGTGGAATCATTATCAAGTCCATGTGTGTAAAATAGTGGGTGGGCAGAAAAAACTGCAGAAAATACATCTCATTTACTGCTGCAGTGTTGACTTTGTGTGTGTTGGCTCCCAAAGTGTAATATTTTACACAAAGAGAGTGAAGGAGTCTAGTCTCATGTGCATTAACTTAAAAGGGAGTGCACTGCTAACTACTTTAACCTTTTTCATTTATTCTTCAGAGGTAATGCAAATGTGTCATGTTCAGGAGGCAGTCAGGTGTTTTGCTCATGCCATGCAGCAGTGTTCATGAAACTAGAAACTGCTGGTAGCAATTGATGGGTGCCATTAGGGTTAAATCATACTTTAGGATGGTAAGGATGAACTTTCCTAATGTCCTTATTTGAGGTTATGCTGTATTGATATCACAGTGACAATACAGTTGTGCTCATAAGTTTAAATTCCATGGCAGAATTTGTGATTGTTTGGCCATTTTTCAGAGAATAAAATTGATAACACAAAAAAAAATGTTTTTAACTTATAGTTAGTGTTTTGGTGAAGCCAATTATTGTCAAACAATTGTTTACTATTTTTAAATCATAATGACAACGGAAACAACCCAAATGACCCTGATCAAAAATGTACATACCCTGTTGAATTTTGGCCTGATAACATGCTCACAAGTTGACACAAACAGGTTTGAATGGCCCTTGCATCTCTTGTTTTTCTCCAGTGCTGCACTGACGGTTCTGTATTCTGAGTTGTGGAAAAAGCAAAATAATTGAAAAATTATCTGCGGGAAAAGGTAATTGAACTGTATAAAACAGGAAGGGGATATAAAAAGATATCCAAAGAATTGAGAATTCCAATCAGCAGTGTTCAAAATGAGGGATTCTGTTGAAACCAAACCATGGTCAGGTAGACCAACAAAATGTCAGCCACAACTGCCAGGAAAATTGTGATAAAGATGCACAATAATATAGCACAAAAGAAAAATGGCTGCATGGTCAAGAAAGCCATTACTAAGCAAATGCCACAAAGCATCCCGCTTACAATATGCCAAACAGACACAGAAAGAGCCTCAAGACTTTTGGAACAAAGTCATTTGGAGTGATGAGACCAAAATTTAACTTTTTGGCCACAACCATAAACGTAACATTTGGAGAGGAGTCAACAAGGCCTTTGACAAAAGGCCTACTGTGAAACATGGAGGTTGATCGCTGATGTTTTGGGGATGTGTGAGCTACTAAGGCTCAGGAAAAGATAAATGCAGCATGTTAACATGAAAATTTGCACTTATCAGCCCAGAATGGGCAGCTGCATATGGGACGTACCTGAACGTTCCAACATGACAACAACCCAAACCACAAGGCCAATTCAACCTGTCATTGGCTACAGCAGCATAAAGTGAAGGTTCTGGACTGGCCATCTTAGTCTCTTGACCTCAATATTATTGAGCCACTCTGGGGAGATCTCAAACGTGCAGTTCATGCAAGACCGCTCAAGAATTTACAGGAACTGGAGACTTTGTGCAAAGAAGAATTGGGCAGCTTTACCATCTGAGAAAATAAAGACTCCACTACTACAAAAGGACATTAAGCAGTCATTGATGTTAAAGGTGGCAGTACACAGTATTAAAAACTTTTGATCAGGGTCATTTGGGTGGTTTCTGTTGTCATTATGATTTAGAAACTGTAAACACAGTTGCTTAACAATAAATGGCTTCACCCAACCACTAACTAGGAGTTAGTTAAAGTTATTATGTTATCATTCATATTTTATGAAAAATGGCCAAGAAATCACAAATTCAGCCAAGGTATGTAAACTTATGAGCACAACTGTATATTTGTAATACATTGTTCAGCCTCACTCTGGAGGCCCTGGAGGGAACCTGTTCTCATGTAAAAGAATAACAAGAGAACTTTATCTCTTTGAATGCCCCATTCTAGTGTAGTTTCTAAGAACTAGATTTTGTTGGAATAAAAATATTTCAGCTTATCTGTTTGAGGAAGAATGTTTCTCTGGAGAATGGTTCTGAGGTTAAGGGTTGTGGAGGGAAGGTTGTAAATAGGGCTGTACTAGATTAATCGAATATTCGAATATTCGTTCGGTGGGGTGGCATTCGATTTTCAGTTTTGAGATTCGAATATTCTTTTATTTTTTTCAACACGTGACTTCCGTCGCGGACTCATTCTCACTCATGCTTGAACCGCCCGTTGGCGAACGTAGTGATTTATTTCATCTCAAACTGAATAGGTACAAAATGCCCAAGACCTCAGCTGTTTGGGAGCACTTTAAATTAAGTGAGGATGACAAGACAAAGGCAGTGTGTCAAATATGCGATTTGAAACTGGCCTACCACAACAGCACCACAAGTTTGAAAAATCACCTGAGTTCTGTAAGTACTAGCACGCGGCAAAAAAACACATTTACGATGCCGAAGAGTGAAACGTGAAGTCGTGAAAGATGATACAAATGCAAACCTACACTATTATTATATATTTAGCCCCACCCACCGAAGCTTCGAATATTCGATATTGATTGCCACCTAAGCTTCGAAGCTCAAAAAATGGCATTCGAAACAGCCCTAGTTGTAAACAGCATGTAGGTGAGGTCCTTGTAAGGCTAGGCAGCATAAATGTTAGTTTTTTTTTTTTTTTTTTCGGATGTTTGAACTCCACCGCTTTGATAAGCATCCTGCTTTTGTCCAAACCAGCTCATGTATCCTTCTATCCCTGGGCTGTGGTGTACTATGAGCGCAGTACCACAAGACACTGAAATGGGTCACAGAATAAAGAGGAGCAGATCTGGAGAGTAAAGAAAATACCAATTATTATGATGTTAGTGGTTTTGCTTTTTCTTTGTAATCAGAAAGGTTTATTTCTGTTGATTGGGAGTTTGTTTGCAATGTTGTTTGGATAAATTATTATATCAGTAACAAAAAGGGATTGTTTAACCAAAACAAACAAACAGAAAGGCCTTACCCAGCCTGGGAATGGAATGAACCCAGGACCTTCTTGCTGTGAGGCAGGAGTGCAAAACCATTCTGCTACTGTGCCAGTCAAGAAAGCAGGTCCCCACCAACACTCACACATCACCCACACAGGATCCACACAGCACCCACCCAGCACTTACACAGCCTGATCTTCTGTGCACAGGCTGTATGTTTGTTTACAGGTAACAAGAGATGTTACCTTCTTTGCTCTTGTTATTTTATATTGAATATTGTTGTCTTTCCAACTTTGGCCTAAAACATGACTGTTGCTCTGTGTGGGAGAGTTTGCAAATGTGTTTGAAAATGAGTGTCAGTGTCATTGTATTCCTAAACCTCTGTGAATTGAATTGTAAAGTGTTATCTATGACATGCATGCTTCTTAAACCTCCCATAAGCTTTTTCAAACCTCTGCCAATTTCAGCTTCTTCACCATATTTTGACAAATTTAATTCAAATGGTTTTTGTGCCATTCTTTATTCTGTTCTCAGCTTTGATGATGCATTCATCTCACTCAGACAGTGTACGTGGAAACGCTTGTCATCACATCTGCATATATTTTGTCATAAATCCTGTTTGTGCCAGTTTGTGCTCTATTCAAATTCTGTGCACAAAAGCCCTGTTTGGGATTGTGTGTGGAGGTGTATTTTTCTGTCAGCGATCTGTCTGCCACCATCCACTGCTTCTCTCTACTGATCGACCAAGAGGTGCACTAGTAATGGTGCTGTGGGGTTATAGTAATTGCGTTAGCTCTGTTGTACCTGTTTGACTTCTGGGAGTAGATAAACATTTCTATTAATTTGTAATCACTGGCTGGTCTTTAAAACGCAAACTTTTAAAGACCAGCCAGTGAATAGTTAGTGAGTAATGCAGCCCCAAAACTACACTGGCCCTGTGCTTAATCTAAAGATGGATTAGGAGGTAAACAAGGTAACTTCGGGGTTATTAGCAACGAGAAATGAGCTGCCAAGGTTGTGGTGGTAAAGAGAGCGACCATTCATTTTTTTTATTCATTAACACTGTAAAGTGATCATATAAATTCCATAAATTATAGATTTAAACTTGAATACTACATGACATTATGCTAAGTTGAGTGGTATTTAATTGTCTGCATTATATTCAGAGCCACTGATTAATAGACTCCGTAATGCAACAGTGTATTTGGTGTGTATTTTCCTTTTATTCAGCCTGTGATGCAGTTTGTTTTGAATGAGTTTAATATGGTTTTGTGTTATATTCTTTGTGGTAACTGTCTCAGATCTTTTACTGTAATTAGATAATTAGTCCTGACTCCACCTGTTTCACATGAAGCTCACAGTTCCCAAACTCAGGGTTAACTCATCGAGTTGTTAACACCTTTAGAGGAAGCTCTGGTTGGAGCGTTTGTTTGCTAACTGGCATAAAAAATATTTTAAGATGCATTGCAACAGTAAGCGGAGGCACAGTGTAGCATTATAGTAGCGCAAATAAATGTTGTACCTAAACATTTACAATACAACAATTTAATATTTAGACCATTGTAAAACATTCCATTTAAATGAGACAAGGACAGTGAGACGGGTACACCTGCAGGTGAACTGAAAGTTTATATATCCCACAGAGCGCAACCCCAGTGTGAGAAATGTTGAGGACATTATCATTAATCAAAGGTAGGCCTATGTATGGCAGAAAACTGTGTGTACAACCATTTTCACACAATCTTTGGCATTTATCAATATGAACATGGCCGTACGGTTCCCACCCAGGTCAGAGTCTGGTGTTCAAGTTTGAAGACATTACCGAGCAACAAATCCATTATTGAAAACAGACAACATTGTCACTTTAAAAATATTACATATTTCATTCCTCTGTAACAATTGTTAAAATTCAAACACTTTTAGAGCCATGTCCAGCTTGAGCTTCTTTGTTTATAGACATATATATAGACACATCTCTTTGTCTTTTATGGGAGGCTGGTTTAATGATACTCTCAGGATCACTCCAGTGTCAAACTAATGTCACCGAAGTAAACCGTCAACATAAAAAGATGGATTTAACTTTCCTGGTCAAACGTTTTGCCCAAACAGAACAGTAACAGTAGACAGCAGTTTGCATATAGGCTAAAGCTATAGTATCGACTCAGCAGGCACACCTTGCCGCCTCCACTGAAGCTAAATTGTAGCACAGACAGACCCTGCAAGACGTAGAGCTCAGTTTGGGACAGTGGCTCTATCTCCAGTGCTATGTTGTTTAATGTGTTATTATTTGGACTCACCATCTTTGCCTTTAAATAGTACTCACTTAGGTAGTTATTATAACATCTATTATGTATGTAGCCTACGTTTTATTTTAGCTGGTGGACTGGTCTGGTTCGCACAGTTTCATAAATCCCACGCGCTCTGCCTACTGTCAATTTTACAAACAGATCTAAGATTGCCGACCCCTGATCTATTATGTCTGAACTAACAGAACACAGTTGCAGTAGCTAAGGCTGACAGAATAGAATATTCAAGAGAGTTCATTCTGTTGTGGAAGACATTTGTGATTACAGTTTTAAACTTAAAGCACCTTTCCATTTTACTTGCTGTGTGTGGTCTTGCTTTTTAAAGTGTAATTTCCACTTATAATTTCCACTCTTCTAATCATTCTATGCTCCACAGAATCTGCTGTGCTCCATCAAAGCAGAACACAGGCATAAGAGGATGTCTGCCTCTTCTATTCTTTCCCTTGACTTAAATACATTCTCTTCCTCCTCTGCCTCCCTTCACCTAATTCCACTCTTCTGTGTTTATTTTATATAGGAACGGGATAGTTGTTGTTTTTACCCTCAGACATGTTGAATAGATACCAAGGCTCCAGTTGCTCAGCAGGTCATACGTGTTGTTTAAATAAGAAAAAATATAAAAATCCAGGTTAAAAAAAAGTAATATACGTGTAGTATACTATTCTACTACCAGTGTGTGAATGGAATCAACTATAAAGCGCTTTGAGTGTATTGATTGTTTTTCATTTGAGTCCTGAGGAGATATATAACTGGAAAGCAAAGGAACAGAAATAATGTTTTTTTTGCCAAGGAATTTATTGGGAACTGTGAACTTCTTGACAGAACTAGTGGCTCTTCTAAAAATCAACAAATCCTAATGTGAGTGCACATTTTTACTTTTCACTGAGTCCTGGTTAAACAATAACATGCTGGACTCATCTGTGGACTTAAATGAATTCACACTGATTAGAGCAGAAACAAATGCATCAAATAAGAGGAGTCAAGTGGAGGGCTTGCTGTGTATGTTAAAGAGAAGATCTGTTAGAAATTACATATCAAGAATACATTTATTATTTGTATTTTTCTTCATTCTTTACTCATCTTTCACTTATGACATTCTTTTGATGGGACTCAAAAGTAACATGGAGATTAGACTTGGTTCAAGTTGTGTTCTCCTCATGCCTCAGTGCCTGTCCCTTTCTCGTTCCTGCGCATTCAGATGGTTTTTGTTGTGCACTGGCACTATGTAAATATACAGTAGATTAATTGACTCACCTTGTCTCTTCTCAACTTAATTACTGTAATTAAGGAAATGTTGCATACAAATTATTACATTGGCACAAAAATGCTGAAACTGAATGTAAATTGTGTTGCGTTGTACAGTTTAAGACATTTTAGTGCTTTTCTTTTGTGTCCACACCAATCTTCATGGTCTATTCTGCATCTGATGATTTTTACTGGGTCGATTGATTTTTCTACTTTTCATGATGTAGTCTACATTTGATAAGCAGTCATTCAGGGAATAGTGTTGTTGAAGGTTGTGGTTTTAATCACGGGTGTGACTTATTTTGCAAATATTGTATTGTAATCTATTTTATATCACATTTCCATAATTTCTGATAACATATTTCACCCACAAACCAGCTTTATATTCAGCACACAGTGGACAGTCACTTCGGAATTTTTTGAAGTAAAAGAACATAGCCTCTCTTTGTTTATCCTCCTCTTCCTTCTCATTATCTGACTTGTTTCATGTTCCTTCTCAGATACAGTCTCCATAGCTCTTCTCATCCTTCCTTCTCTTATCTGTTTCAAGTGCTTCAAATAAGTGGTCCAGCTGCCACTGCTTACTCTGAGGCTGTGTCTGTGTCAGTGGAAACTCCCATCTCTAGATTCCACTTAAAAGCAGCGGCTCATATCTGTTAGCTGAGATGTATTATATGGACAGTTATGTTACAGTGTTACAGCATATTGATTGCTTATTCCTGATTAATGGCAACTCACTTAGAAATAAATGTAGTTTGACTCCAGGATTTAGCTAGATTGTTTGATATATCTAATCAGCCAGGCATTCTCCCCTGTTTTATTCTGTTTAACTGTCTATCCAATAAGATGTGTTTCCAGAAAATATCTACAGTTGTTCTCATAAGTTTACATACCCTGGCAGAATTTGATTGTTTGCCAGCCATTTATTATCAAACAATTTATTACTTTTTTTAAAATCATAATGACAACAGAAACTACTTAAATGCTGATTTTGGTCTTTACACAAGTTGACACAAATAGGTTTGAATGGTTACTAAAGGTAACCATCCTCACCTGTGATCTGTTGCTTGTAATCAGTGTGTGTTTATAAAAGGTCAGTGAGTTTCTGGGCTCCTGACAGACCCTTTTATCCCTTTTATCCCAGATAACAGTGGACTAATCAAGTGTCTTTTCGTTGGTTCAATGACCGTACGGCTCTAACACAAAGGGCTGAAAGTCAGTGATGTCTTGAAGCCACTGGTCTGTTTCTCAAATCTAAGTTCTGTTCTGTTTCCCACTATTTCAATTAGTTATTTAAACTTAAAGTTGCAGACTCGAGGTTGGTGTGTCATTAGATAAGATAGGATGTGAGAGGGAAACTCCACAGACAGGCCCATCAACAACACACTCTTCATCTTTATCTACATTTAATAGTAATATTAGGTCAGGGGTGCTTCTCACCCTCATATGCATGTGACACATATTTTTACCTCTGTTACATATCCTGGAAAGAAGTCACATGAGATACAAATATTACATCAGGAATTGTTTATAGAAACAGTCCTATTAGCAAAAACTTACTTTCTTAACATTGTGAGTGAATAGACTGATGTGGTTTCCGGTTTTGGAGACTGATATCTGGTAACAAATGTTTGTATTGAATTATGAGTAGACAAAACTTTTAACCTGACGGTCCCTCTCTTCGCAATGGCATCTCCCAGATCAGATTGTTCTTTGTCAAAGGTCAAAGCCTTGACCATTGTTTTGCATCAGTTCCACAGTAAGCATTAGAGTCAGAAGCAGCAGCTCTGACCTTTTGCCTAAAACCACTGCAAAGCCTCGTCTTCATTGAGGATGGCATTTAAAAGACCCTCACAAGCTACAAGAAAGAGCAGTCTACATAAAACTTCTGATAAGCGTTTCCTTTCAATCTCCACACATACACATTCAGTCGCATTAAGTGAACAGGCCTACAGCTTCATTATTCAGTCTTAATTCATCTTAGCTGCTCTTATGTGTGTCTATTTAGCTATTTCTATTTGTCTTTTACAACTCTTTATTACTCTCTTCTTCAATCCTTTCCTATTCCCCAGACACAACATTTCAGGAAATGGGATCAATTTACGTCAACTCTATTTCTCAGAGTCAGCACATTCTATGCACCCCCATCCTATGCCTTCATGTCTTGCGTGTCTTGTTTATTGTCCATATTCTCCATCGCAGCTTTCTGGTTATTTTATTTTATTTTATTTTATTTTTTGGGGGCTTTCTTTTTATATGCACTGTTTTCACCACAAGTTCTTAATACACTACACAACACACGTGAATACACCATACTTTACTACACTATACACAACAAAAAATATATTTTTTTGTCTTTTGTTTTTAAAATGTTTGCGCATCCAACATGAAAACATTTCTCTTAAATTTAGTACTCTTGATGAATAAAGTATTTATTTTATTTTATTTTTTAAGAAAATAGAATAACAGTAACCTTTATTTAGTTGTCTGCTTTTGAAAATCAAAACTGTTAACTATATTTTGAATTCATTCATTCCCTGCTTAATGTCAATTCCAATCCTTTGCTCTTTTGCCACCATTCCGCTCCTCACTGTTCCCGCCAGACCCATTAGTTATCTCCGAATGGGTCATTAACAATTCAGCAGCACATGGTGGGAAGCAGGAGAGACCCAGAGAACAGGGCGGGGCATGGCCATAAAAGCCTTTAAAGGAGAACTGTGTAACTCGATAGAGGGCACAGATCCCTCTACAGACTGTGTGTTGTTAAGACATCGGCGCAATATTTACGGACCTCATTTGTTTACAAGTGAATGAAAAAACAGAGAATAACAATGATAATACAAAAAGATTTCTTTCACTCAGTTAGTGGTTGGGTCATTTGGGTAGTTTCTGTTGTCATTTTGATTTAAAAAGATTAAACACAATTCTTTGACAAAAAATGGCTTCACCCAACCACTAAGTATGAGTGAAAAAAAAGTTTTTGTGTTATCATTCATATTCTCTGATAAAAAAAAAAATCACAAATTCTGCCAAAACCTATGAGCACAACTGTATATACAGTATTAAACTAAAAGTTCTCTCAAAATGAAAAAAATAAAATAATCAAACTGAAAAAAAATATATTTTTTCTAATCAACCATGCCACATCTTAGTCATTAGTCATGTTTCTTTCTATTTACACAAGTTTAGAATACTGTTTATATTAGTAGTGTACTGTACTAGTGTTATAGTGTATCTGACTCACTCCAAAGTAACATTTCTTCACCGTCGTGGCAGCAGTAGCTCAGTGGGTAGAGCGGTCGTCTTTCAACCGGAAGGTAGGCGGTTCGATTCCCACTCTCCCCACAGTTCATACTGTCGTTGTGTCCTTGGGCAAGACACTTAACCCACCTTACCTCCAGTGACTGTAACACTGGCAATGTAATGTAAGTCGCTTTGGATAAAAGCGTCTGCTAAATGAATAAATGTAAATGTAATGTCTATATCTGTCCATCCTATAGCTTTTCCTGAGGTTTCTATTTTTCCTTATGACTGGGTTTTATGTTGTTTATTCCGATGACCCTGATGGAGAATCTAAGTTGTCCTGTACAGTTTGTTATTTGCTGCTTATTTATAAATGTTTTGCTGTGTGATATTGGTCTTTCAAAATATTGAATAGAAACAATTTAGGACTTAGATAAATAGGTTGAACAGGCACAACATTATAGACTACACATTCAAACAGGTTGCAGGACTAGACATATTGTTTTTTAGATTTTGTAATGCTTAATAATAATTGTAATTATTGTTAACAATAATTGTTGTATGCATTTTTAGTATTTTTCCATTATTGTTACCCTTTAGTTTAGATTAAATTTTAGCTCTTTGAGCAGATTAAATGCTCTCACAACTCTTTGCGCTGTTCCTGAGGTCTTATAGTAATGTTTATCTATGTTTGTCTGTTTACAGAATAAAGTTTGTAACTGTATTGAATGCACATGGCTGTCTTCTGTTAATTTCACTGAACATTTTACAACAGTTGAAGCACAGACAGCAAAATAAAAACATGCTTTGACCTGTATTTAGTTACTACTTTGATTGGGGCAATTTGTTGACAAATCTTAAAACATTAGAAATAAATGTCTGAAAATCAAGCTTCTTTATTGGTCCCACCTGTCCATGGCACATCAACATGCATACAAACTCTACAACTCTAAAAGACATGCCTTATTATATATAACTGAAGTTTATAGACATACAGTAGAATAACATTTCTAAAGGCAGTGCTAAAAGGAAACAAAAAAGATGAGAAGATCTTTTCTGAAAGCTGAAATTTAATTTACGTTCTATAGTAGACTTTTGCTGCCCTCATATGGTGAGACAAGAAAATCACAATATGGCCAGACTTGAGACAAAAACAAACGTCATGGTCTTCAAGTCCATCTAAAGCTTGAATTCTCATTTTCTCTTGTCAGATTCGTACATGTTAGGAGCCATAGTGGACCTACAGCAAGTGGACAACAGTGCTGTTGCCATGGAGATTGTTTTGAAGACGTGGCTACAGGAGCAAGGAGGAGACAGAGAGCACCTACACCTGATCCTGCCCAGCCCCGGGGACAGTCCTGGTTCAGAAATACACACCTCCACTCATACAGCCAGAATCTGACTCTTAGACTTCAGATCTGGATTTTATTAATTTTGCAGCACTGAAATAAAATCTTGGTACTTTATTAGTATTTATTATTAATAACACTTGAAGGAGTGTTTCCAACAGTACAGTTAAATTAAAAAATGGATTTGCTATCACAATCAGGTTATAACAAGGTTGAATGTCTCCATCTATATACTGTCTAATACCTAACCCTAATGCAAACCTAACCCTCAAAACTACTTATAGTTGAAGTTAAAGAACTTTAAACCTATCCAAAATCTTCTGTAACATGTTTAAATTCACTTAAAACCACTTTAAAAACCAGTTCTATCTGGGTAAGGCTTGAGTTTAACCTCTCAAAACCCCTTTCAAATCTGAGGATAATCAGTTTTAATTTATTCAAACCCCATGTTAAACTACTTTAAACCTGTTCAAATCCTGTTCTAACCAATCGTTGAGATCTGTGTTAAACCAAACAAAGCTTATCTAAACTTGGTTGTAACAAAGTTATTTTCCTGTCAACAATGTCACTGTCAGGTGTAGTTTGTGTGACTAACTTGCTGTTACCCTGCTGTTTGTGTCTTGTACAGTGTGTGTGAAATGTGACATGCAGGAACGTCTGATATGCCCCACCCTCATCCCCCTGACTACAAACCTGGGCATAAAGACCGACACAACCCGGGACGTCCTACCTGCCAACAAACGTTCAGCCAGTCAGAACGCTTTACCTCAGAGACTTAAGGCAATCAAGTAAGTGCACTCCCTCTTTGGAAGACCTCCTGTCAGTGGGAAAAACCAACTAATTTTATTCTCTTAATGGCCTTCTGTCATTTCATTTGTTGTTAGTCAAATTAAAAGACACATTTTGTTGTTTTTCATTTCCAGGAGCTGACGTATGTTTTGTGTCTGTCAGAGTGTGTGCTTTACATACAGATGACTCATATTTGTCCTACAAATAGACTTGTAGGACAGTGATTAGGGTTTTTTATTTATAACAAATTAGGACGGATTATGTGTCCACAGAAAGTCAAACTTGTGTCTGACTCGTTTCATTCAAACCTGTTGTGTTCAGTTGAAACACATAAAGACATGTCATGGTCGCGCTGCTCTCCTCCGACAATTTGCAAAGCATTATGGTCTATTTGACCGCCTTGTGAGCACCGCGGCTCACTACTTTTACCATTACTAATGCATTCGGATACCATACAAAATGGCGTGATCACTATATAGTGCACTACATAATGATTAGTGTGTTGATTCGGACGTAAATACAGCTCTGGAAAAAATGACCACTGCAAAATGATCAGTTTCTCTGGTTTTACTATTTATAGGTATGTGTTTGGGTAACATTTTTGTTTTATTCTATAAACTACTGACAACATTTTTCCCAAATTCCAAATAAAAATATTGTAATTTAATTGCAAGAGGATAGTGAAGACCACAAATAAGATTTGGTTCAGGTGATCACCTAATCATCACCTCATTCAGTAAAATGAGGCGTGCCTGTGTTGGGATTCAACAGACATTGGAATAGTTTCCTTACTTGTAGAGATGCTGATTGCTAGAAAAAATTGCAGTGGTCTCTTAATTTTTTCCAGCGCTGTATATACCATCAATGCACGGCTTAACACTTTGTCATAAGAGCAGAGGAGTGGTACAGTAGGCTTACTTTTAAAGCTTTTTTACCCCTTTTGACAATGAAACTTAAAAGTGCACCAAATGTTTAATGTTATATATTGTGCTTGGGAGGATCTTGCATGCTGACGGCTTGTGTGAGAGCGTGATGCACGGCCTGCCTCTGGTGATCCAGCCCACTACCTGCTGGCAGCTGGACTGGGACGAGATGGAGAACAACCACAACCTGTTCCACGCTCTGTGCCATACACTCAGGGTCTGTTTTAGTTATACTTCATTCAGGACTTAAGCAGTCTTTGCATTTTACCAGTGTTTTGCTGAATGCATTTACAGCTGAATGTTCTCCACTTTCCAGAGCCGTGACTTGTTTCTTCTGCTGCAGTCAGAGTCTTCCCAGAGACCAACCTTTGGAGGCCCTGGAGGTTTGTGGATTTCTCACTAAAGACTTTTTCTAATCTATACCATAAATTCGCAACTCCCTCTTCATTCGAGCTTGATCTTGAGGCGTAACAGATGGACGCAGGTCAAACTACCACTGAATGCATTTTTTTTTACCTGTAGCAAATGTATTCTTTAAGCATTCTGGTGTACTCCGAGAAGAGCCCGTCTTCTCGGAGTACACCAGAATGCTTAATATACATGTTAAAATCACACACACACACACAAAAAAGAAATTAAGGGGGGTAGTTACCTTTTTCTGCCCATTTGAGTTTGCAGGTATGTGGATAGACTTTCAGAGGGCAGTACCAAAAACACTGATGAAAAAGACTAATCAGAAAAAGGTTTAGCTTTTTGATTTTCAAATGAAAAGAAGGAAGACACTCGTTTGTTGTTAATAAAACTTTTTTCTTGAGTGTTTGCATCAGCAGGTGTGTATTCTTACTACGTGCTCCAGTCATCCCCGTCCTTTTCACTGCTCTTGAAGCCGGTGGTCTCTAGAGAACTGTTGCTGCCATGTTCCATGCCTCTCTCCACTCAGGACCCCACACCTGATGCAATCCATGCCATACAGGTCCGTTTAAAAATACTTGTAATTTAAATAATCAACAGAAACAGGAAGACTGACGCTACAAACTTAAACTCATGCAAAACTATAACTTAAGTATTGTAAGTAGGGTTCTACCTGTATATACCTACATAGAATAAAGCAGTGGTTAATTTATCTCTCATATGCATTTATGCTTTTTATGTTGATGTTGTCATGTATTTAATTTATGCATCTAAGCTCAATGACTTAATGTGTGGTATAAAAGTAAAATTTGATTCTCACACTATGGCTGCTGATGGTGCCATTTATATTCAGGTATTCATACTGAATGGCTGTTCTACTAGTGCTTGTTGGTGTCTGTCCCTGTCAGGCCTGTCTCAGTCAGTTGGACGAGGAGTTTGTGTTCAACCCTCTCTTCCTCAACAGTAACTTGTACCAGCATCTGAGGAGCAGAGGGCTCCTGTCACAGCAGCGATACCCATACAAGTCAGAGCCTGCTCACAAAAATAGCACTTATCTTCCAACATCAGATGTGCAGCTTGTGATTTTGTGTGGGGTTTTTTTGGTTGTTTTTTTTTTCAGGCTTCAATCGACTGCTCAGAAAAAGCCACTAGAGGGCCCTAAAACCACAGGCAACAAACAGCCCCTACAGGTAAATAAAGAAATAATATGGAAGTAGATAACTAAAAGCAACTGCTTGAAAATATTTATTTTATTACAAAACACTTTTGTTGCCCTCTGCATCCACAACAGCCCCTTCACTCACAAGATGCTTCCACAGAGCCACAGTTGATTGTTCTTTTGAAAACTAGTTTTCCAATTCTAGGCACGTTTTGATTTGTCTGTGTGGGTATGTGGTGTTGGTTTATCAGATGAACATTGTAACCTTAGAGTTTATAGCTGTTGGTCATGTGACTCATGAGAGCAGATAAGGCCATGCAAATATTCAGTCCAACAGTAAAACACAAATAAACTGTGCACCACTTTTCTTTCGGTTTAATCCAGAACCACTGACTAAATTATGTGTTAGCACAACCATCTATGTTATAATGCTTGATTTATTAGTTATTCATTACTGGGAGCAGCGTGCTCTGTGGCCAAGGCAATACTTGGACTTTTAAGGATTAACGTTAACAAACAAAGCTGACACGACAAAGCCCAGTGCAAGTTATATTAATCTGGATTCTTCCATATGACACATGCGAGTTTACAGGGAACAGATATAAAATATAAACATGACTACAGTCTTAGACCAGGTCCAAGCTCTTATGAAGGGTTAGTGTTAAGTGAAAGAGACAGAGTTTGTGGGATATCTTTTAAAAAAACAAAGAAAGCACACAATTATGTAAAGGCTTGTACTATACTGTTTACAATAGTGTTGAACTGTATCAAGATAACACTGCTGTTTTTGTATTTGCATATCTTAGAAAATTAGACACAGAACTCAGAAAAAGGAGCCATCAGTTTTTGAACACCATGAGGGCGAACAACATTCATAAAATAAATAGGATTTTATTTCTAATTTGTAAACTGATTTAGTAAAATGCAGGTATGGGACATCATTCCTAATCATGAGTGGTCGATGAGTTTATGTGTCTTTGGTTGACTCCAGTCCTAAACCTCAGTGTAGTACAGTTTACAGTATACTGCACTTTGACAGTCCTTGTGTGTGACTTTGCTCGCCTCTCAGACTCACAGACGACAGGTGGGAGCCAACGGTAAGGTCCGGGTCACGGTGGCTCCTCTGCCTCCGTCTTCCTCCTTGTCCCACTTGTCCTCTTCCTCCATGGGACTCCCTCCTGCCAAGGCCTCGCGCCCCGCTCTGACACTCCTCAGCAGCGGCAGGAGCAGCAACCATAGAGCTCCAGCCCCAAGTACGAGCACTGACAAGTCTTTCAGCGGCCTGGGACAAGAGGATGAGGATGATGAATCTATGGCCATACTGTGACAGGACCAGGAGTGGGACAGACCAAAACCAGCATGATAACACCGGTCCTGACACATGTGTTTGGGGTGCGTGTTCTTGTGGGTAAGAAACAAAGAAAAACCTGCCAAAACAAACTGCTGAGAAAGCGAAACTTCAAAAATTACACCATAAATAAAAAAACATTGGGGGAACGAGGAAACGAAAGGGAAGCGGCAAGACAATGGAAAGAGATTACAAAGCAGGGCAGGGAACAAGAAACAAGTAGGAAGTATAATCAGAGGAAGATGCCACCCACAAACACACTTGGAAACCCATTTTAAATGAATGCATCTGCACATACTGTAGAGGTAGCACACAACGTCTTATAGACACATGCACATTCCATTTGCATTTTGCCCTTAAGCCCTGCTCTAAACAGAGCAGCACAGTTTTAATGAAAGAGGAGAATGGGGTAGACAGAGGGGCCTCTCTGCTCTGCTTTAGTCCTTCTGCCAACTTCTTTTCTAAAAGTGGACTGTGGAATACAAATTCAAACTAAAGCTTAATTATTTCACCAAAAAGCTGACACAATTTTCACATTTTATGTCACTGCTTTTGTTATATCCCTCACAGACATACTAATACATCATAATGTGTGAGTGTCCCGCCATTCCACCCCCTTCTTGAACCGTATAACATTAGGGACGACCCAGTGGCAAATGACCTCACAAAGTTGTGATACAACACACTGCTTTTGCATTCACAAATGACTTTCACAACGATGCTTTTGTCTCCAAAGAAACTCTCTGAGCAGCTCTGTGAAACTGGCTGCTGACATTTTACCCACTCTCTTCTCACTCACTTCCTTAACACAATGTCAGTGTGTGGATATTAGAAATGTAACCGCCAGTCCTAATAAAGGTCAAAGGTCAAGGTTTGGTTGCTCTAAATGCCTTCTGCCATAGTTATTGTAAAGTCTAAACTAGTTTTCTTGTATGTTCACTGTTATTTTATAGTTTGACAAATTAGTTGTGTTCTTATTTAGCTTTAACACACATAAAAGTTCATTAATCCTTTTCAGATTTGTGTTATTGTGTTAATAAAATAGTTTCACTAAAGTGACCTTATTTCTTGTCCTACACCAGTCTGTCTGCATCAGTCTGAAAAAGAAAAGCATTATCTATTAATTGCATGCATTGAAATATGCAGAACCTTGACCTGAAAGCATTTTTGAGAGTTAAAATGACAGTGATGAGACATGTATGCAAATTTGAGATCTGAGATATACCAGTAGTCTATTGTGTCTACTATGGCATTAAAATGAATCTTTAAAGGACAAATACTGCAAGTGACATTGAAATGTGACAGTAAAATATTGTCATTGTGTTTCCTCTCATTTCCTTGACCTCCTTTGCAGCAGTGTTTTTGTGTTTCATCAGCTTCTACAAATGAGTCAGGACAATATTAGTGCATGACTTCCTGCTTTATTCTCAGCGTTCCATTTCCTTCTTTGTAGGGCTGTATTTTCAGAACAATCTTTGCCACTATCTGAGTTACAGAATCAGATACTTGATCTTTCCTGTAATTGTCTTCTCTGGCGTGTACACACACAAGAGTCAAATGTGAGTTTGGAGACAAAACATGAAACTGTGAGCGCTGATGCAGTGCAGGTTACAGTAGTGGACAGTTGAGTCCGCCCACAGAAAGAGGAAGTGCTTGTGTGTGCAGAGGAAGTGTGGAGGTGCAGTCAGAAGGCTGCATGACCGAGACAGTAAATTAAATGTGAAATGTCTGAATGCCTATGGCCTTCAGGAGAGTCTTATTTAAACTATGTTAAGAGTATGGTATTGACCTGTTCTAAAGGTATAATGCCATCTTTGTTGTTATTTCCTGTTATATAAATAAGTTTAACTGATTAGTGCTATTTATTTAGGCCAACAAATGAAAATACCTAAACAGATGTTTGGTGGAAGCATTAGCATTTAGTAAAAAGACCACACAGTTATAGATTTATTGGGATACATTTGTTGTAGAGTTTATAATCAGGCTATAATAAATGGATATGTCTAGAATGGAGTCTTGCTCAAGAATAAAAGACACACTAGGCTGGTTCATTATCTGATCTCGTTTAAATTCCAGTGTTTGTTAAAGAGATTGCATTACATGTAGTTTTCCGAGGCACATTGCTCTGTCTGTGGAGTGACTGTGATTTGTCAAACAGTCATGTGACAGAGCCATTGGACCATTTGAAATCTGTAAGAAACATGAGATCAACAAATGTCATTTAAACAACAATAAATGTGTCACATGTCTCCAACAAAGTAACAATGTAAAAGTAAATCTCTTTTAGGTATTCTACTACTCAAGTACAATTTAGTCAAGAAGGACTAACATTAATGTAAGAGAGTAAATGTAACACGGATTCTATAGTCAAACCCTAATGTTTCAAAGCACATACAGAAGCTAAAAAGGAAACTGACAGTTCCTAAAGATAGCACTGAAAGAACAGAACTAAGTCAGTGAAGGTCTATTTCAGATGTGTGTCACTGAACATGTTACCCACGCACAGCTAAAAATAACAATTGGTGGTCTGCAGAATCAAAGACTGGGGAACCCAGACGGTTTTAAGTTTGTCTAAACACAAGTATAACTGTCTGACATTTTAAACCCTCATATACCACACTCCAGTCAGAATGAGGAAATGTAGAAGTGTGTTTTCGATTCAGCTCATGCTGACAGATGTCTTTGGCTCTATAGCTCTCTATAAGGCTCTGGTCCGGTTAATAAAATGATGGTGAATATGTCCATGAAAACATAAAATGATATGTCCATAAAGCAGATGAGGAGGAGTGTGAATGTTAAAGCAGATAAGACTATAAAGCTAGTGGTTAGTAAATGACAAAAGCTAGCCATTACTTTAATGAAAGACTAAATGTTTTGGTACAGCCCCATTTATATTTCAAGTTGTGTGTGGAAAAGAAAAAAGGGCTTTCTAGTAACTTCTTATTTCCCTAAAACCTGATGTGAGACTAACTAGTTTGGCCTCACTCACTTTCATTTTGATGCTGTGCAAAGTCTCACATGAACTGAATACAGCTCTGTAAGTTTATCTGCACTCTGGCAGTTGAGTTGTTGTGTGACAGGTCAAAGGAGACAAGGAAAAAAAAGGAAACTTTATATACACTTATACTTATACAACTTTTATATACACTACACTATACATACACAAGACACCCAACACTATAATATTGGTTTTACTGGTTATAGTCTTGAGACTGGATTACTTCTAAAGGTCTTGGGTATTATACATGGTCTAATGTTAGACTAAAAGGTTTCAAAGAAGGCTGGCTGTAGGTTCATAAAATGGTAAGTCACTAGATATGTGTCAATAGATGTATGATGAGGTATATCTGGAATGTACACTACAGATGTGCTCATTAGTTGGCAGAAATGTGATTTTATTTTGGCCATTTTTCGGAGAATATGAATGATAAAATCTTTTTTCACTCATAGTGGCACATCATAGGAAGTGGACAGTCCATTTAAAGCTGACTGACAAATACTAACAGCAGGATGTCCTGGTCTTTTGACCTCTCAAATTTGACCATTTTCAAATTTGTCTTTTGTTCCAAATAATCACACAGCAGTAGCTGCACTTTTTTTATTTTCTTATATTATAGCAGTAATTATTTGGCTCTAGGTCCCCTGAATTTAAATCTGTGCAGTCACCTGAGATCAAATGGAATAGACTTTCTTTCTCCTGCACAGACTTGTAATGAATGTGTAGACAGCAAGTGGGATATTCCAATGAGGAAGTGCTAAAGCTAATTTTGTACGTGTACAATCCCGTGCATCGTGTAAATGTCCCCCAGCTTTTTTTTTTTGTGCCTCTTTTATGCGTTTACCTAGAGTTTAATGTGTAAAGCAGACTGTCATGGCTGTTTTTCTTCCCTATGCCCAGACTTCACGAGAAGGCAATCTACTTTAAAGTGTAATCCAGTTACTTTTAGATGGCTTTCTCATCTCAGAAGTCCTCCAGAGGCAGGTGGAGAAATAAAGAAAGAGATGACACGACTAGAGTGCAGTGAAAGGAACAGTGTGTGCCTGTACGAAGCCAACCAGGCAGACCACCAAGTACACCCGCCAGCATTGATCCTTCAGACTCCTTTTCAGCACTTTCTTTGGAGCTTTCTTTCATTTTTCTCTTTTTGGTGCACACATCCACATGTTCCTTATTTCACAGGCAGCTTTCTCCAACATTCTCCTCTCTTCATGTTGTATCAATGCCCTGGTCATACACCATCTTTACCTGGGACAGCAGTTAAAATCCACAGGCCATCCGACACAAACCAGGCGCCATTAACTATCACCAATCAACCAAACAACAGAATTAGAACTGAGAGCTAGAAATGAAGGAATAATGTGCAATAGAAAGAAAGAGTTGTGTGTGAATTGTGAGGCTAGGCTTTAACCTGTGATTAAGTGGTTGGAAACAGAGTGCGACAACAAAAACAAGAGTGTGGCGCAGGGAGGGAAGTGGTGAATGAGGTCAGCCTCTCTTAGTATCCAGAACAGAATGTCTTTCAAACACAAAACACACTGAGGAGAATGGTGATGGCTCCTTTATAAGTTTTCTCGTCTCGAAGAAAGAGTTGGAATTTCAGGGTTCTGAGTTTTATTAGTTTAGGTTTGTCAACAGCACAGCTGTATCTGAACATAGCAATGCATATACACATATAATCACATGGGACTGATTAGTTTTAGTATGTACATCAAAGATAAAAAATAATAACAGTATTGCTTTGTGCAGCAAGTTGCCCATTTAATTTAAAATTCACAAGGACCATGTGAGCCATGTGATGTCCATCTAGGCCTGTATACAAAACCCAAATACAAGTCCAACTTTTCTTTTAAATAAGTAATAACCTGTTTATCATGTTACAATGTTAGTGTTCTGAGCTGAATGATAAAGATATGATAAAAGGTTTATCAGTTCAGATACCAGTCCGAGTCTAGATCCTGCTGTAATCTAGTCTCAGAAATAGTCCAATAGTACACTCCAGAACCCATGTGGCCATCCCATTAGGCCTAGCTGCCTCTGGCACAGCTTCATGGATTGTGTGTGTTCATGTGGTAGGCTCTTACCACACTGTGGTATATGCTTCACCATTATGGCTTTGGGCATACAAACACAGTCTCTCTTAAGACATATATACAGAGAGTAGCCTTTAATTACCTCCAACAGAAACATGTGTGGTAATGTGGTCATTCACCAAAGATCTCTCTTTTTTTACAGTCATTTTTACTGTATTATTACTTTTTCACCAAGAACTTTTTAAAAAGTAAGTCAAATCTTCCCCATGTTGTCGGTGATGATGTCCGGTGACCTCAGTGGTGCTTGGTTGATGGTTATGCCATGAACTGACCGGTTTCGGTTTAGACACTTTGCTGTACAGCTCCTTTTCTTCACTACTCGAGCTGTTGTTGTTGTTGTTTTTGTTCACATTAGTCCCTGTCCCGCTGTGTTTCCCAGAGGGAAGTGCCACAGGCTCCTTGCGAGTCACAGCTCGTCCCGGTTTGGGGGCAGTGAGAGGTTTGGGCCACCTTGGTGCAGGAGGCATCGCACGACTGGGACCATGCTGTAGAGAAGAATGTTTGTGCAGGTCTGAGGATTTTCCGTAAGAGGGGGTGCTGTGGTTTCCCTCCGGTCCTAAAGGGCCAGTCGCTTCATCATAAATAGTCTTTCCCAAGTTACATCCTTTGGCGCAGCCCTCGGGTTCATCGTAAATGTGGTCCTGGGAGCGACCTGGAGGCGACGAAGCACCTTCAGCCTGACCTCCAGGGGGTCTCCTGTTAGTTGCCACTCCTCTTGCTGCCCCTCCCCTTTCACCTCCGGAGGTCCTAGCCCCGTTAAGACTCAGTGCGCTTGTTTTTTGGTTGACCTCTAGGCTGATATGGTCATACACATGAGAATATAAGTCTGGGAGTTTTCTGTCCTCATCACCTACTGGTCTTAGGCGCAGGGTAGGCACTGGGGGGTTAGCTTGATTTGTGCATGTTTTGCTCTGAGCCATGATGCTATCCACTGGGTCGGAGTAAAGGGAGTCTGTGATTTGTAGAGGCAGTCGAACGGAGTCGGCTGGTTCGGAATATAGCCCCACCTGTTCATCTGCCACTGAAGGAGGACTTTTTCCAGCTGCTTGACCTCTTGGGGACCTTGGGGAGTGCCACCACTTCCCAAAACCCCTAGCATGGACGGTGGTTCTGGTAAACACCTTCCTTTGAGAACACTACTTGCTTGCCCTTTGCCGCCTCCTCCATCTCCTCCTTCCCTCTTGCCCAGAACACCATCTGCCGAGCCGGGTTTGCTGCCTCCAGAGTCTCCATCCGCTTCTCGGCTACTGCAGCTGCTACTGTCTCCACTGGTGGTGGATGGTAAAACACCAGGAAGAGCATTGCGTAGAAACTGCAGCGATTGCGGGCACTCTGACTCGTTGTTAATGAGGCAGCTCTGCTGACTTTCTTCAGCCAGAGCTTTCTGGGACTGAATGGCCCGGTCCACCAGAGTAAAGATCTCATTGCCTTGCTTGGTCTCAAAGGTGAAGTTACCAGGGCCAGAGTCACAGCGACGGCCGGCCTCGAAGGAAAACATCACCTACAGAAATACAAACACAATGTTATACATATCATTATTAATAACATAAGCCCCCTGTTCCACCAGTAACCACTGGGATTTCCCCATAGACAGCAATGTAAAGGGGATTCATAACCTAAAACCACCATCAACCTAATCTTCAGTTTCCCCCAGGGATGTGTTCCAAGCCCCAGCTCTACATGCTGCTTATACCCTATTAGCAATATGCAATAATATGAAGTATGCAGACGACACAGCTGTAGAGGGTGTCTACCTTTAAACGGCTGGTGTGCACATCTCAGCTGACACTGCCAGCATTAAAAAGGCACACCAACGTCTGTACTTTCTGAGGAGGTTTAAGTGAGCTGGACTCTGCTCTCACGTCCTCCTCCAGCTTTTATTGGTGTTTGGTGGAGAGAGACTGTCCTCCACCATCACCATGTGATCTGGGAGCTGCTCTGCTGCTGACAGGAAGCCTCTGCATAGAGAGTAGTGCTGCTCAAAGAATAACCTACAGCAGCTTCCCTTCCCTGGAAGACATTTAAATTGTCCGATGAAGGAGCAGAGCAACCTCCATTATGAAGGATCCGTCCCATCCCAAATAGTGTGTACTCGTGTCTTGCATGAGTAAAAGACAATAAATTACCTTGTAAACTACTTTTAACTAAAAAATGTACTTTTTATTGGTCAAACTAATATCAGTCTAATATTGTTTGATCTCAAACTCTAAATCCCATTTACTGGGCCAAATAGTTTTTAAAGAAACATTTAGAAACAGTTTATGCAGCACAATCAGTCTTTGTTGTGCATTTTGCAGAAAAAAGCACTTGCAAATGATGGAATGGAACAATAACACCCAGAGCATGTGGGTGAAATATATTAAAAATGTGTTAGTTATTCTCTTCACCTTCTGTAGTATCTTTATAACCATGAAAACCTGGCCTGTACACTTAAGAATAAAATAATGATAAAGAGATGATAAAGAGCTGGTTGCTGTAAATGACAGCAGAGCCGAGACAAAACGATTCTTTGTGGGGGAGACTACAGCTCGGAAATTGCAAAACTGTTGTAAAGGCCACCTTTAAATATCATATCTAATATTAATAGCCTGTTCAAAGGTTAACTGACAGCTAAAAAAAAACAAGAGATAAGACCACCTCTAAATGCTGCTGAACCTCAGAATACATTCACACATCAGCCAAAAGTGTTATTTCTATGTGTTATTTAAGGTCAGTTGCAGTCTGCACTTCCTCTGCTTACACTTGTTGCTTGTGAGCAAGCACACAAAAGTTTCCATGCAGCACAGTATAGAATGAATATTCACTCACCCGATCTCGGCCGTATCTCCTGAGCAGCTTGTAAGGCCACACCTGGATGTTCCTTTTGGTTTTTGGCTCCATCAAGATCAAGGCATCTTTTTCGGCTTTCAGCCAATAATTTCCAGCCAAACCACAGCGCTCTGAAGCCTCCGTTCGCTGAATGCCCACCCAAAACTCATTCACTGGAACAGAAAAAAAAACAATTAAAACTAAATAAAACATGCAGCATGCACAGTTTTTCAGAAGTTTTATGTCGACAACCTGATCGAGAAAAAAAAAGGTTGAGGTAAAAGCAGAACAGCCTGGTCCATCAGGTTTAGTTTCAGGGGTAACTCCTCCTCTGGAGATATAAGCTCAGCTCTCTTACAGTTGATCTCAGAATTGATAAAGTCTCTTGAAATTAGAGACGAAACGTTTTCACCTTGAAAACCGAGTCCAGATGCTTTTACTTCAACCTTTTTTTTCCAAGATGTCCTGGATGACTGAGAACCTTCACAGACAACCTGATCAAGATTGTGTCTTTTTAATGAAATAGACGACTGCTGCAGCTACTGATTATTTTAGTAATCAAGTAATCTATCAATTATTGAACTGATTAATCAAGTATTCCGATAAATAGTGTAACAGCATATATTCAGCAACAGGCAACATAAAATCATATAAACGCAATTTTATAATTAAATTTCTCAATTTATTCGATGACTCGTTTCAACCCTAAAATAGATGTTGTTTGTCTATGTTTGTCTTAATATTGCTGCTGATCACAGAGTTAAACTGTTGCCCTTTGAAAGTGCATTAAGCCTAATGGCAGAAAAAATCTCAGGTGAGTAGAAAAGACCAATTTTACCATAAACATTTTCTAATGTAATAGAAAAGTGACTATTGCTCAATCCAAACCAAGCGAAGGATCCGAGCGTAGGAGTTCTTACCCTCCTCTCTGGAGAAGTAAATGAGGTTCTCAGACATCTGCAGATCCTGAGCTCCTCCATTACAGTCCGGAACAGTGCTGCCACTTCCTCCCTGTTTGCATGCGCAGAACAGAAAAGACAGAGCATAAGGTTTATTTTAAACGAAGAGAAACGAAGAGTGTTGTCAGTTTCCCAAGTGGCAACTCCAAATTTCCTGTCTGTCACAATGTTTTTACAACAAAAAGCCTTGAAAACACTCCAAGGCATTTGGGAAAATGTTGGAATCACACAAACAAAACAAAGGGTGTATTCTTAGTTTAGTGCAAAATTGAAGGCTGTACATTGTCTACCCAAGACAATGACAACAGAGGTAGTCGCACACATGGTCAGTAACGTACATGTACCTGAAAGGCAATGTCACACATTATGTCCATCCACTCTTTGGCAGCATGCTTCTCTGCAGCAAATACATGATTTTTGTCGTTGGTTTCCACACAGAAGGCACTCATGTTGTCTTTGGGACAGCTCTCAGTCAGTGCAGGCAGGATGGAGATACATTCAGACAATCGGATTATTTTCTTGTCCAGCTTCCGAGTTTTTTCGTTGGATCCAGTGGAACCACCCCCAGATCCCCCTCCGCCAGAGTGTGAATCAAAAAACTCGAGCCGGGCAATCCCGTTCAGGCTGGCAGGGTACAGGACAAACCAGTTCTTCTTCCATTTCTGGGGGAACAAATGGAGAACAAGTGTAAAGCTCTGTTCTGTTTATTAACTTACTGAAGTTGGTTCCCTTTTTAAACTAACAATTGTAATTCCTCAGCTCATCAACACTGAAACTTTGAGGTTGTTCGCTGAAACGTCCCATAACTCCCAAAAACCTTTGTGATTAAAAAAATATCCATACCATCTTGTTCCTTTTTTCCCCAAAGCAAAGTAAAAACTCATGGATGTCTATGAAAGCTATAGGCAGTAAGATAGACAATCAAGCTATAATGAAAACAATTACAAAGCCACAAATTAATAAAAATCCAATTTTTCTAAAAAGGTTTTATCTAGAAAAGAGCAGAATAGAAGACCTTTTTATCTAGACACAAACTCAAAGAGAAACTCTAGAACATTATTAAATAGGGTCTGGGAAACAAAAAGAGGGAAAACATTTTTTTTGCCTGTGGTGGTTTGTGTAGACAGCAGTGGAGAGAAAAAACTGAACGCGTTTTAGCCACAAACTGAGAGGAGAGAGAGAAGTGGAGTGGATATTAGCGTTTCACAGAAGATCTGAGTCAGACAATACTGTTCTTCACTGAAGATTAATGTAGGACATCTATGAGTTGATTAGGGCTGAAACAATTCATCTAATAAATCGAGAAATTAGATTTGAAAAATGCCTTGATCATTTTTATGTTTCTTTGATGATTCGGGCATGTCCATTCATGCCTGTAGCAGCTAACACATCCACTGAGATCTGCTTCAAGTTGTGACCCGTTGTGCGTGAGCCGATGATGATTACCGATACCAATACTTTTAAATAATTAGGTGGACGCATCATTCAATCTAAATCTGAATGTTTTTTTATGACATTTAAGTGTTTTTATTATTGGCCTTTTGGATTATTAATCTGTTAAAATTCCAGTAGAGAATTTTGGCAAAGTTTACAATTAAAGAAAAAATACTTTATCATATGTTCAGAAACAACACAAAATGATCGCTTTAGAACAATTGAAAAATAGTTTTTCAGAAACTATAATAAAATGATAAAACTAAATTGATTTTATTTCTTTAGGACAGCGTACAATGTACATTAAGCCGAAGCAGAGATGCTTGTGCCAGATTATATCTTAACAGATTGTTTTCATCTGTAGTCCTATATTGTACAGGTCTTTAGTGGTAGGGGAAACCAAAGCTTTGGAGGAAACCTACACTGACACAGGGAGAACATGCAAACTCAACACAGAAAGGCCCTGCCCTGGATTGGAACCAAACCCAGGGCCTTCTTGCTGTGAGGCAGGATTACTAACCACTCTGCTACTGTCCCTTCATTGGACATCTTGACAAAAAAGTAACCTGCAGAATCTGCAACAGTCACAACTGGTGATGAGAAGGTCAAGATACATGGATAAAACAGAAAGGTCTCCAATTGTTTCAGCACTGGGCAGATTATATGAAACAACAAAATCTCAAAAAAGGAAAAAAAAAGGTAAGCTAAACAGCATCAATGGTAAATTGCTCACACCACTGAAATGTTGACAAAAACACAAGTGAACCATCTCACTACAGAAAACATCTCAATAGGGATGAATGGTGGAGCAGTGATTAGCAGCAATAAGGTTGTGGGGTTGATCCCTGTGCCACTGGGAGTTCTGTCTACAACTTTCTCCCACAGTTTAAAGACTTGCAAAAACAGTGAAAGTGGCAAATCTAAACTGTCTACAGTGAATGAATGAGATTGGTTGTCTGTTGGAGTTTGTCAAGAAAAGCTTTCCCATAAATTATAAAAAGGCAGGCATAACTTATTCTACACACTGATCGATTTATAATTAAACACATGCAGCCTATTAAAAGGCAGTACCAAACAGGACAGGAAATGTGTGGGATTGTCATCAGTTAGGACTCTCTGTACTTCCTCCTTTTGAGGCCAGATGTGCGTTTACATCCATTTGTTGTTCTCGCGACTTGCCCTGGATTAACTGTTGATGTACAAGTGAACACACACACACACACACACACTTTAAATGCAAATGTTCATGTTTGAATGTTCGTTCTATGTGCTTGTCATGACACATTAACCCTGATGTGACTCAGTAGAACCAGTTGCTAACAGACAAAGTGGAAATGATGCAAATAAGATCACGAAACACACAGCTAGAGATACTTCCTCACTGCTCACAAAAACACCACACAGGAGGTTAAAAACACAACAGAGGCTTTCAGTTTTCAACATGCGGTGCACTGAGATATTTTTGTATTTACAGCTAAACCAATGTCCTTCTCTGCAGTAACACTACTTTCTGTCTGAGCATGTAGTTCTGTAATTTTATAGGATTGGAATAAAATGGCTGTAACATTTGCATAAAAACTGATACCATGTTTTTTTTTTTAATAACCTAAAAACTGTCACTTGAAACAAGGTTAGTAAAATCACATAAACACACATTGTAAAGTGTAAATTTGAATGATGCTGTTGACAGACAAGTCAGGTCCAATTCGTTTTGTTTCTTAATTAAGGGTGCATGATCAAATATGTACCTTTGACAAATCTACCTGATTGTTAGTAAGGATAAAATACTTGTACTCATGTTAAAAAAAAGGTTAAAGTAAAAGCATCTGGACTCTGAGATCAACTGGTAAGAGAGCTGAGCTTAAATCTCTAAAGGGAGGAGTTTGACCTGAAACTAAACCTGATGGAACCAGGCTGTTCTGGTCTCAAAGTTGTTAGTTATGAAAGGGAAGTGTGACTCCTGATGTGAGAGTCGTTTAGGCTCAGGATAGTCGTTTTTTTTTTAATTAATTTTATATAGACTATATACACTAGTTGTTATTGTCACGGTTCCATTCAGGTGTTGTAGTTGTTCTAGAGTGAAACTCTTTTAATTTACGTTTCAAAACACTGTTATAAATACTAGGCAACATGAATCTGAGGCCACCTCCTCTGTTCAAAGAGGGCTTTTCCATTTTAACAAATATGGCTTCCTTCACCCCTCTCTCGAACCATCTGTCCTCTCTGGCCAAAATTCAGACATTGCTGTCCTCAAAGGAATGCCCTTTCTCTTTGAGGTGGACTGCAGACTCAGGTCCTCCAGGATTAGCTCTTCTGTGCTGATACATCCTATACATCAGGGGTGCTCACACTTTGAGCTATTTATAAAATGACCAAGTCAAAATTATCTACCCACTACAAAAATGCAAAACATGAATTTATTTACAAATATATTAGACTAAAAGTCTATTAAATATGTCCCGTCACCGATGGAGAACAGAGAATGCGAGCAGTAATCTGTGTTAGCAAAGAGGCTAAACTGTAAACGGGGGCTGCTGAGTTTTATTTCATAACACAATCAGACCAGTCTTAAACTAAGTGTTCATTTGTTTGAGGCGCTTGTCAGAGAGATGTAACAATGTTCTGCATCATGTGCTGCCTTTTCTGAGTCTCTGACTCAGGGGTCTCTAACTTAAGGTCCGAGTACCAAAATTGGTCCTTTGTGAAGTACTTCTGGTTCTCACACTAATTATTACTGTTAATACATTATTGTTATTATTAATATAAATAACAGGTGAAAATGCATAAAAGGTAACAGTTAAACAAATAAGAGTTGTTTTGATAAAGTTCTACTGCTTTAGGGAAACACATCAGACCAGTGTTTATTATTGGGTTTGATCTAAAGAGGTTTTAGGTCTCAGCTAAAGTTAATAACATAAAATAATTAACCAGGTCTAAATCCATCAGAGGCAGATTCATTGGGGATTTTAAGTTACTTTGTTAATATCTACTTATCTAGATTTGAGATTTTTACTAACTTTAATATCCACTTATTCAAAGTACCTAGCCTTTATAAGGAAATTAAAATGTATGTAAACACATTTAGAATTTGATTTTATTTATGTTTATTTATAAACATACAAATTGACAAACATTAGCCTATATTTTAAATAAATAGGGAAACATTTGATATTCAATTAGGGTTATGTTGGAACTAGCTTTCGGGATGGTACTGGGACAGTGATGAAAAAGGTTATTCTGGAGCCCTGATTTGTAAAATAATATAAGGGCACTTGTTCACCTGCATCAACTGATTTCATATAAGAAAATTGTAACAAAATCAAATTGTAGCGCTGTGTGTTTTTTCCAAATAGTTCAATATTAGTTTCATCAATCCACAAAACATTTTTCCAATACCGCTGTAAAGCGTCAATGTGCTTTTTTGCAAACTGTAGGCGTGCAGCAATGTTTTTTTTAGTAAGCAGTGGCTTCCTTTGTGGTGTCCTGCTGTTGATTTTATTGTAGCTTCAACAGAAGGAATACTGCCCATGTAACCACTTGCACTGGTCTGTGTCATTTCAAATTAAAAGGCCTATACTACAGTTTGACCACTGCTTTACTGCCATAACCTCAGCCTGTGCGCCAAACACAAAACTTTAACATGTCGGGACATAGAGGGAAAACTGGGATTTTCTTTGCACACAATGGAATAAGGCCAACTTAAATAACTGCTGGTACAAACATGTATCAATCACAGGCTTATTCAATAATTCTAGACTGAAACATGATAAAATATAGTACAAAACTGACTGTAGAGCCCATAACAACACTGGGTTATATTCATGTCCTGTAACTACCATAGCACATGTTGAAATGACCGAACGTAGAAATGTCTTAGAGTAGTTATTCACACAATTGTGGCTAACACTTTTTTAATGCACACTTACCTACTGTGACATGGCTGCATCATGTAGTGGCACAATTCACTTCCGATTTCTGTCAATATTTTGAAATAGTTTTGTGATCTTGCCGTTCTATAAGTGGTGTAACAAGGTGAGTATGTTGTTTCTTATGTAGTTTCATAAAAATAGTTTCTCCAGCAATCAGATGGACCTGATACTTGTAGAAGCTTGGTATGTTGTGACAGAGAGAAATATGAGATATATTAAATTGAAAAAATTAAAATATTTTTGTACTTTAACAATACTATCACCATACTTTCAGTTTTGCTAGAGTTACAAATCCTGTTCTTACAGGTTTACATGAAACATGAAGTTTGTACTCTGTTCTCTTTTTAAAAAGCAGAACACAGGCGACCGGGTGGTTCACCTTATTAAGCATCAACTGTCTCTGTCGATAAATGCACAAAACGCCCCAAAAATACATCTTTCAAAAAGCAGAACACGGTTACTTCTCATGCTCTTATTTATAATAAAAAAAATATGACAAATAGCTTTGTTTTAATAAAAGGACATTACACATCTACTTGACATTAATTCTCTCACAATCTAACCAGTAACATGGCCTGACTGGCTAATATTAGCTCTGTTATTGCCCAGTTTGCCCCTCCTCTAGTAATCCTTTCCATATCACGTTGAAATTTATGTTATGATGCCATGCAGATTCTTGGTAAATATGTGTATAGTGTTTCTTTAGGCTCAATGCAGATTACTGTAGAAACAGTCCTTGAATATCATTATCAGATGCTTTATCTGGAGCTGGATTACACTAGAAACATTGCAGGTTGGAAAAGACTTAAGCAAATTTACAGATGTTTTTCAAACTCGTAAGTTAAGCATCGTCTCTCATAGTCGAGGAGAACAACTACAGTTTAGCCAGGAAGACTAACTGCTGACTTGTAACTAAATCTACACTCAGCACTGCTATTGAATCTGTGCAATGATCTATTCACAGCAGGTGGACACTTGGATGATCTCGATGCAGGCTCGGGTCAGTGCAGCAAACTGTCATGAAAAAAACAAAAACATTTATGATTGCAAATTTTGATGTACTCCGCTTGTTTTGAGACTGGTTGTGTGAATGATAACATGCCAGGTTTGATAAATTGGTGATTTATGCCAACTACAATTTTAATATATAATTCATCAGCAAAAAGTTTACTTATCTTGTCACTAATGTCCTGAAAAATGAAATGGCTATAATGAGAATACTGGCTTCAAAATCCACAAACCAGCAGCCATTTTACTTGTTTACAGTTTCTGGGCACACTTTTTTCTGTTTTAAATAACTATGCTTACAGCATGTCTAATGTGGATTTTGTTTGTATTGTTTGTGTACTTTACACATTGCAAACTCTGAAAGAGAAACTGTGGTGGGGCATTGGTGCTACACTCTTGGGTCATACTTTCCAGCTGTACACATGGCAACAAGCCTGACAGTCCTTACATAATAATACACCCAACAGACACCCATTTCAACACTTTCAGATTGAATATTCCACTTCCTGCTCTCTTCTTCATTCTTTTGCTACATTTTTGCCTTTGCCTCCACTTATGTGGAGAATGTAGATTGTACTTGTTTATTCATTACTGGGAATAGGTTGTAAAAGGCATTGAACGTGACTGCATTTCTATTGTAGAGTGCTAACTCTCAGAGCAGGAAATGGCCTGAATGTTTTGTTGCTGTGTGTCATATGACCAGAGAAAAAGAGACAGACAAAGACTCCTTACAAATGAGAAACTGAGGATGATCTCTCATCGAGCTGTTGTACCGAGTAAGCCATTAATGCAAACAAACAAATATGCACTGCAACAAATATGATCTGGTAATACTTTTTTACATGAGCTACAAGTCCTCATTTCCAAAACTCAATTCTGGCTATCAGATTTTTGCAGTTAATATTTTTATGTTTGTCTATTTTGCAATAAAAATAGCTCCAACTTGTGAGTGTGTAAAGACCACAAAGACATGTCAAGACTAATACTTACATTTTCATAAAGCATTATAGACTAAAAATTAAAGACAAAGTTGGATACAGAACATTCAAAATTTATTCTAGATTTAACAAGATTTAACAGATTTTTAGGTTAGGTTTTGCTGTATTCTTTCTTATTTAGTTTAAGCAGAACTAAGTAAGATTTGCGAAGCTAGGGACACTTTAGAGTTGCCAATTAACCTATACATGCATGTCTTTGGGCGGTGGGAGGAAGCCGGCGTACCCGGAGAGAACCCACAGTAACTCGTGGAGGAACTTGCGTGAACTTGACCTGGGACTTGGGAGTCAGTGGCAACTCAACCTGCAAGTGATCTTTGCTGGTTAGATGCACCAGAGGGGGATACATTACACCAGAGCAAGTCCACAGTAAGTAGTGGCTTCCTTCGTGGTGTCCTTGGGATATTCTGCTTGTTCAGTGTTTTATGTATTGTAGACTCATGAACAGAGATGTTAGCAAGTTCCAACGATGCCTTCAAATTTTACCTCATTGATGAGTCTTCATTGTGCTCTTGGTGTCATTTTGACTGGGTGCCCCCTTCTTGGTAGAGTAGCAACAGTCCCAAAGTGTCTCTAAAGTCTTTGAAATAACTTTGAAACCTTTTCCAGCTTTGTGTAAAGCAACAATTCTTGATCGTAGCTCCACTAAAAGCTCTTTTTGACGAGGCATGGCTCACATAAGCGTGTTCTACTTGTGCAGAGCAAACTCCAAAGGTTCGAGGTGTTTTTATCAGTCAAAGTAGCTGTAGTCCACACCTTCAAACTATTATCTTAGCGAGACTCCAGGTGTGTTAAAACCTGACTCCAATTAGCTTATTTGAGGTCATTAACAAAGGTTCACAGACTTTTTCCACAAGCACTATGAAGTTTTTTTGGTTGTTACATTATGTTATGTTGTAAATACCCTTGACTTAGATGAGGATGAGATCAATTTTTGACAGATTTATTCAGAAAACCATGATTTTTTTTCTTGCCACTGTAACACCCTCACATCCACATGGACTCACACCCCCCCTGCCTACCTCTGTACAACACCCCAGGTGAGAAAAGAACTGAGGAAGATAAAAGCGAGAAAAGCAGCTGGACCAGACGGCATCAGCTCCAGGGTTCTTAAACTCTGGAAGACCTCCTGCGTGGTTCCAGTGCCTAAAATCCCACCTCATGAATACACTGGAAAGACTGGTCCTAGGATACCTCCGCTCCACGATGGGCTCATCTATGGACCCGCCAGTTCAGACCAGACAAGGACCAGACCAGGACCAAACTAAGACCAGACCAGGACCAAACTAGGACTTGACCAGACCAGAACCAAACTAAGACCAGACCAGGACCAAACCAAGACCAAATTAGGACCAAACTAGGACCAGACTAGTACCAGACCAGACTAGGACCAAACTGTGACCAGACCATACTAGGACCAGACCAGGCCAAACTAAGACCAAACCATGACCGAAACTGATCTGAAACCGTCCTCTGACCTAAGAGACTTCTCTCATAATGTTAGAAAAATATTATTAGAATATCAATTATGTCAGCACTGATTATGTTTACAGTAATAATAAGGTTTTAATGCAGTCATTTTAAAAGGTTGACTGTCATACAGAGTTTCTTATTCAAAAGAGACAAGTACAATTTACTGAATGAGTCTCTCTAAATTTGTGAGTTTTGTTAAACTCAGTGCTAGGTGGAGAATAAGGTGCTTGTTTAGGTTATTGCTGGGATTGGAAGTTTTTAATAAGTTGTTGTGCCACAATGTAACTTCCTCGGTTATTTACCGCTGAGGTTAGTGGAGTCAAACTGTCAAAAAACTGCTGTTGTGTCTTTTCTTAAGTAGGAAGGAAACTTCTAACTTTTTACTGTTGTCCTCATGACGTTTTTCCCAAAAGGTTAACGAACCAGAGTTTGGTTCAGGAAATAAATTTAAATTTTAAATTATGCAATTTTTATTAACCATTCTCATGTAATGTCAATCGATCATGTGATTCTGTTCTTGGTCAGTAAAATGTAAAAGTAGCTACTGCCATACAAAATCATTAGTCACATTTAATTAGTCCTGGCAAAAACACGGTGAATCCGAAAAAAACTAAACAAAGACCATTTCAGTTCAGAGACATGGTTAGCTTACTGTATACGAGTCGTATGTTCCACTATTCTTTAATACACAATGAACATATAGAACATGGCTGTAAATGCAGAGGCACACAGTACTAGTCTACAGAATATAGTCCTGACAAAGAGTGCTTGTCCTGCTGAGATAGTGCACTTATAAAACACAGTCTAGGTTTGCTTGGTTAGTGCTAAACTGAGTGATTTAAGTGAACAGTACAGAGGAGAATACAGATTACAACAGGGTAAAAGGCTGATGGAATGGGCTTTCCCTATTTCTATACATTGGACATCCGCTTTGACTAAAATATTTATAAAAGCTTAAACAACCAGACTATACTATACACCGACATAAATTATTATCAGAGTTTTACACTATTGTTGAAATGTGTTTTCATTCACACATACAGCATATTTATTCAACACAACACATGTAATATCTATCAAATCCTCCATCAGCATCTGAACTGAAGTCTTTGAAGCTAGAGGCCTCTGCTCTAAAATTGCAGCAATATGTGCTCTGTTTATTTGTAATGACCTGCAGAGCTGCTTTTCAGTTTGGGAAATTAGATCAAGACTTAAGTGCAAGGCCTACTTGTCAAAATCAATGCCCAGAGCAAAATTCTGTCTTTTGCAAAAGGGTCCAGTCGCAATTACAACTAGCTTTTGATATGTAAATGTTGGGTTATAGGAAGTAAGCAAGTATTTTATTTAGGTAGGTTAATAAAATATAAATAACTTCACCTGTTTCAAAAACCAATATTATAGTTTCAGGTCAAACCCCTCCAACTAGAAAAAAGCTCAGCTCTTTTAATTTATAAAGTCTCATGGAATAAGAGACTAAACGTCTTTACCTTGAAAACCTAGTCCAGATGCCTTTGCATTAACTTATTCGACCACTATAAAGATGTCTCTGTCTAGTTTTGATGAGGTCACATTCAGTTTTGGACTGACTGCTATTAATTTCCTCAAGTGTTGTTTCTACAGAACAGAAGCTTACCTTTCCGAACTTTTGATGCTGCACGTAAAGCTGTCCCTCCTTAACGTGGGCGTCCATGTCTCCGCAGTCTATCGCCAGAGAGAGTGGGCTTAAACTTCACAGAAGAAAAGCCCTCTTTATTGAGGCTTATTTCCCTTATTTCTCCGATTGTATGTAACCTCCACAAACCATTAAAGTGTCAGCTCATGGTTCGTAGAGAATAACCCGTGTCATGGTGGAAGTGAAAGGCTCCAAAGCGCTGCAGCTGCTTCTTATAATTTGATAAAATCGAATGCCGTGAGCAGTCACCTCTCTGTCGCCTCACTCTGTTTTTGGGTTGGACCATTAGCGTAAAGTTAGGAGTAGTGCCGAGGGAGAATCTTCCGGTGTTTTCTTTAGCAATAAAAGTATGCAATAATGAAAACTGAGTTCTTACCACTTGCACACATTTGCCACGAATTAAGGAGGAAGAAACGGGTTAAAGCTTTTTTTATGGTTAACTTCCGTTCAAATTATGTGACAGACATGCGCCTCAAAATGAATCATTTCCGGTGAAGCGCTAACCTGTAGAGTTTAACGCACGTGTACTAAAGCGCTCCGCTTCCTCCTCACCCGCCTCCTTACACTAACTTCAGTTTGTTTCTGAGGCAATATAACCCTGTTTAAATCTAATATCATCTACAAGGATCACATACAACACTTCAAAGGCTGTCTGTAAACCTCTCTCCGAGCAATAGCCTACTGTAGGATTCAAATGTAGCCTGTAGTATTGACTCACATTTTATTGGCTTTGTAGCGGAGCAGGAAATCCTTCTCATAAAGTCGCCTAGAGTTAAGTTTTTTCAAGGCTGTGTGCGTTACAGGCGCCCTCTGCTGGCTCGCACAGAAACAGTTTTCTCCATTCATAAATTAAAATAAATTCTTTTTTTTTTTTTTTTAAAGAAATGTGATCAGCTTGGTGTTAATTCAGCATAATGCCTGGATTTAAAGATCCACTGTATATAGTAATGTTATAGTCGTATAGCGCTGAATTGAGCACATTTAAAACTATATATTCAAATGTGAATAATCACATTAAAATAACCCTCTTTGCATTTGTCTACCTTTGAAAAACAGACATTTAAAGCTTAAACCACACAGACAATTGGAACACTGATGGAGGAGAGCACAGGTGAAGCTTTAGCCTACATTATTTATGAACTAAATTAATTTTGTTTCAGATATTGAACATGAATACCTATCTGAACTTGCTTTATGGTCTCTGCAGGGAACCATAGCTATTCACCAGTGTTGGGTAGTGTTACTTTGGAAAACGATAGTTACTTGATGTAACTACGGTTTCTACGAGTGTGTGCGTAGCCCACCTACGGGCCTCGCTAGTGGTCACCTCTCTGGCGCCAGCCAGCACTCTGAGACAGATCAAAGCACTCACCGCGCTAATCATGCCAATGTCCGGGCACATCCTCGGGGGCTATATAAACCCCCTCGCCCAATGCTCTCCTGTCTTCAAACAAGCTTAAAAAGAGGGAAGCAGTCCAGCTGGGCCTGAGAGTAGGTTGGCTACATACACACTCGTAGAACTGTTGTTAAATCAGGTAACTATAATTTTTACTTTGTGTGCTCCGCCCACCTACGTGGGGCGGCAGTAGCTCAGTGGTAGAGCGGCTGTCCTTCAACCGAAGGTAGTAGGTTCGATTCCCGCTCTCCCCACAGTTCATACTGTCGTTGTGTCCTTGGGCAAGACACTTAACCCACCTTGCCTCGTATGAATGTGTTAGAATGTTGATGGTGTTGGTCGGAGAGTCCGTAGGCGCGGAATGGCTGCCACGTCTCTGTCAGTCTGCCCCAGGGCAGCTGTGGTTACAGATGTAGCTTACTACCAGTGTGTGACTGTGGAGTGAATGAATAATTGATATGTAAAGTACAGATACACTAGGTAAAATATTACTTCAGTAAAATCCAAAGTACTCCCTTTTAACTTTCACTTGAGTAAAAGTACAAAAGTATTTGCCTTCAAATGTACTTAAGTATCCAAGTACTATCATTTATTATGGCTATAATGCCCATATAATCTTTGTCAGTCTCTTGCTTAAAATAATTGAATATGTTTTTTCATGTCATAGATGTAATTGATTTCAATAAATCTAGTGACATATTTAAAAATAATTCTTAAAGTAGATCACTACGGAGCCTCAGACATGACATGCAGGAAAAAAAAATAAGCTAAATCGTGCGCACGATTTACTAATTCATTCCCTTGAGTTTCAAAATCATGCACATAATTTATAAATCGAGGAAGCGAAATAGTAAATTGTGCGCACGTTTTAGTAAATCAGTCTGGGTGAAAACACAGTAATGTTAAATCGTGCACAATATTTTTTTTCTTGCGTGCCATGTGCAGGGCTCTGTACATCACAGTCTTTGGAAGCTGAACTTTTGAAAAGAACGATCTCGGTTTTTAAGCAGCACTCCACTCCAACTTTCAACTGTTTAGCATCATAAGCTGCAGATAAAACTAGTCAAAATTTAATTTGTATTCTACCAAAATCGACTGTCATTTCACAAATCGAATCACTCAGTTTAAAATAAATACTACAAACGTTGGTGAAACAGCGAACTAACGTTAACTTAAACACAATGGTGCGAGCTATTGTTAGATTACTCAATAAAAAATGTCAATGTGTTTCCTAAGATTGGGAGGAGAATTCCAGTACGAAGAAATTTTACAGTTCCGAGGCAGGCAAAGAAGGCAGTTAAAAATGAAGGACTCGTTTTTCTTTTCAACGACTTCAAAATAACACCGCAAATAAGGCCACGGATGTTGTGGCACTGGCACTTTAGATTCAGGAGATTCACTAAAGATTCACTAAATAAGCGGTAACCAGAGTTACCAGACCAAATTCAAAACAGAGCGAGCTGTATCCTGATTGGTGGTTTGCCCTCTTCAGTTTTTTTTCTATCCACTCATAAATAAAAAGGAACGACTAATTTTGCAAAATGTAATTGAGTAAAAAGTAAAATATTTGACTTTGAAATGTAGTGAAGTTAAAGTAAAAAGTATCCCCGAATGGAAATACTTAGTAAAGTACAGATACTGGAAAAAACTACTTAAGTACAGTAACGAATTACATTTACTTCGTTACTGTCCACCACTGCTTACTACCACCAGTGTGTGACTGTGTATGAATGAATAATTGATATGTAAAGCGTCCTTGAGCTCTGGAAAGGCTCTATATAAATAAAACTATATACGTGCTTCACTAGTGGTTACCTAGTGAGGCGAAGGCCGTAGGAGATTAATGCACTCCCAGCTGTACAGCCCCACAAACGACTGGCGCATAACAAAACCTCGGGAGCATTGCGGGCCAGCCTCTCCCAAAAGCATCCTGGCACAATGGTCAAGCCCCAAGACCCCTGTATCAATGATCGGGGGATAGACCGCCTCTCTCAAGAGCATCTGTCCTGCCGGCCGAGCCCATGACCAGCTCTCCCGAAAGCCCGCCGTGCACTCCATATAGCAGCGCAAAACCTTTACTTAGCACAGCATCAGTCAGTCAGGGTTTTGCGCTGCTATATGAGGTGCACAGCAGGCTTTCGGGCGTCAGACCGCTTATTTGTGTGCTTTGGGGCCAGCACAGCACAAAAATAATGAGCACAGCATCAGTCAGGGTACTGAGTTGGTCGTCCTTCAACCGGAAGGTAGGCAGTTAGATTCCCACTCTCCTGTGTCCTTGGGCAAGACACTTAACCCACTTTGCCTCCAGTGGTGTTCCAGCTGAAACACTGGTGAATGGAAGCCACATGTAAGTCGGATAGTTTGGATAAATGACTAAATGTAAATGTAAATGCATCCGTAACCGCTGCTGACCCCTCCGAGGGCGGGCAGAGATCTTTGATCTCTGATCCTGATCACCCTGGACAGGAAAGATGAGGCGATAACCTTCGGCTGAAAGACTGAGTTGAGCCAAAGATGAAGGTCCCAAGGAGGCTTAACAGAATGCAATGATGTTGAAGTTTCAAATTTCAATATTTTATTCAGATTACAACATAGATGACATATCAAATGTTTAAACTGAGAAAATGTATAATTTTAAGCAAAAAAGTTCATTTTAAATTTCATGGCATCAACACATCTCAAAAAAGTTGGAACAAGGCCATGTTTACCATTGTTTGGCATCCCCTCTTCTTTTAACATTTAGTCATTTAGCAGACGCTTTTATCCAAAGCGACTTAAGGCCTGTTTACACCGGGACAAATTTCGCGCGCAATATTCGCCGACGTTTAACGCCTCGTGACTAAACAAAGGGCGCCAATGTGAGTGTGAACACCGAAGCGAAAAACACCACGCGTAAAAGCGTCATTTATTAAAAAACGCCTCGGGTTCGTTTTTTTGGTTTGACGCGGCGCGTCAAAAACTATACGACCAATGAGATTGGCGCTTTTGCTCACGTGTCTGGAGCTTCTGAAGTTACAGTAAAACACAACTTGGGGGCGCTCAAACACAAAAAGGTCTTGCCGAGTACACATACGTAACGGCAAAGAAGATATACGCCAAGTAGCGTCTTTCCTCATTCAACAGAACAATAATTTCTTCATCGCTGGAACTGGAGCTGGAGCTACTGGTGCTTGAAATATTCATGTTTTCTTTGAATGATTTTGACAAGCGCGTAAATACTTGCTCTCTTCTTCTGAGTGAAAAGCGAGTGTAAGAAGTGACTTGCGCAGCGCCACCTTGTGTACCGGGGTATTTCTGTTTTACATTAAGCGCCATCTAATGTCAGGGAATGAATTTGCATGTTTACTCGGCTCATCGTCAGTGAAAATCGCTTGGGTGTGAACACAAAAAACGCGTTGAAAAACGCTGGCGAATAACGCGATATTCGCCTTTACATTAAGGTTCCATTCACCAGTGTTACAGCTGGAACACTACTGGAGGCAAGGTGGGTTAAATGTCTTGCCCAAGGACACAACGACAGTATGAACTGTTGGGAGAGTGGAAATCGAACCGCCTACCTTCCGGTTGAAGGACGACCGCTCTACCACTGAGCCACTGCTCAGTAACAGTCTGCAAACATTTGGGGAATGAGGAGACAGGTTGCTCAAAGTTTAGGAATAGGAATGTTGTCCCATTCTTGTCTAATACAGGTTTCTAGTTGCTCAACTGTCTAATGGTCTTCTTTGTCGCATCTTACTCTTTATGATGTGCAAATTTTTTTATGGGTAAAAGATCTGGCCATTTCAGTACAGGATCCTTCTTCTACGCAGCCATGATGTTGTAATTAATGCAGTATGTGGTCTGGCATTGTCATGTTGGAAAATGCAAGGAAAGAGACAACGTCTGGATGGGAGCATATGTTGTTCTAGAACTTGGATATACCTTTCAGCTTTGATGGTGCCTTTCCAGATGTGTAAGCTGCTCATGCCACACGCACTCATGCAACCCCATACCATCAGAGATGCAGGCTTCTGAACTGAGCGCTCAGAACAACTTGGGTTGTCCTTGTCCTCTTTAGTCCGGATGACATGTCGTCCCAGTTTTCCAAAAAGAACTTCAAATTTTGATTTGTCTGACCACAGAACAATTTTCCACTTTGCCACAGTCCCTTTTAAATGAGCCTTGGCTCCAGAGAAAACATCTGCGCTTCTGGATCATGTTTAGATATGGCTTCTTTTTTGACCTATAGAGTTTTAGTTGGCAACGGCGAATGGCACGGTGGATTGTGTTTACCAACAATGTTTTCTGGAAGTATTCCTGAGCCCATGTTGGGATTTCCATTACAGTAGCATTCCTGTATGTGATGCAGTGTCGTCTAAGGGCCCGAAGATCACGGGCCTCCAGAATGGTTTTCTGTCCTTCACCAGTACGCACAGAGATTGTTCCAGATTCTCTGAATCTTTGGATGATATTATGCACTGTAGATGATAACTTCAAACTCTTTGCAATCTTTCTCTGAGAAACTTCTTTCTGATATTGCTCCACTATTTTTCGCCACATCATTGGGGGAATTGGTGATCTTCTGCCCATCTTGACTTCTGAGAGACACTGCCACTCTAAGAGGCTCTTTTTATACCTAATCATGTTTCCAATTGACCTAATAAGTTGCAAATTGGTCCTCCAGCTGTTCCTTATATGTACATTTAACTTTTCCGGCCTCTTATAGCTACCTACACTTTTTTGGATTGTGTAGCTCTCATGAATTCTAAAAGCCAATATGAGCCAATATCTAGCATGATATTTTAAAATGTTTCACTTTCAACATTTGATATGTTATCTATGTTGTATTCTGATTAAAATATTGAAATGTGAAACTTCCACATCACTGCATTCTGTTTTTTTTTTCACAATTTGTACCAACTTTTTTGGAATTGGGTTTGTAGTTCAGACAGTAACTTTTTCTTTCACAGTAAAAGGACCGGAATACTTCCCTTGAAAAGGAGAACAAACGAAAGATTTCAGAGCAAGGACCTGGTCTCCAGGACTAAACTCCTGATGCTTCGTATGGCGATCATACTGTACTTTAATTTTACTTTGGGCAAATTGTAGCTTCTCCCTAGCCAAAGACCCAGCTGTATACAGGCGGTGCCAAATGAACAAGGATTTTTTTTGTTGTTTCAGTGGAGAGGAGATCACATTTACATTTACATTTATTCATTTAGCAGACGCTTTTATCCAAAGCGACTTACATTACATTACCAGTGTTACAGTCACTGGAGGCAAGGTGGGTTAAGTGTCTTGCCCAAGGACACAACGACTGTATGAACTGTGGGGAGAGCGGGAATCGAACCCCCTACCTTCTGGTTGAAAGACAGCCGCTCTACCCACTGAGCTACTGCTGCCCAGATCACCTTTTAAAGTAGCCAACGGACCTCGCACTGAGTGACCGAAAACAAGCTTGTTAGGACTGAAGCCCGTACTCTCCTGTACAGTCTCCTGAGCCACCAACATTAACCATGGCAGATCCTCCACCCAATTCTTGTCCAACTTAGTACAGTACGCACAAAACAGAGACTGATGGAAATGCTCCAGTGCTCCCTGGCTCTGCGCGTGATAAGCCGTGGACTGATTGTGTTTCACTCCCAGCGACTTCAAAACCTTAGCAAACATATGGGACGAGAAATTGGACCCGCGGTCACTCTGAATTATTTTGGGGATTCCAAAGGCAGAAATAAATTGTGACAGTACCTTGACAACAGCCTTTGTGGTGATAGAACGGAGAGGAAACGCAGCAGGAAACCGTGTTTGTTGGCACATTCCCGTTAACAAATATTTACAACCTGATTTTGAAACAGGAAATGGCCCCACACAATCAATAATCAGATACTCAAATGACTCATTTATAGCTGAAATTGGCTGTAACAGTGCACAAACAGAAAAAATGGCCCTCTACAGGTAACGCCGGATGCATGCCAACCGGGAACATAATCAAGCTCCATGCCACGCATTGTAATAAAATCACCAGTTTGTGTATTGTCAAAGAATGGCAATATAGATTCAACAATGAAGGAGCGCTTGGCATCGGTATCCCGATACCGATGCCACTTAATTGCCACTTAATTGCCACTTAATTGACAAACGTCAATTAAGTGACAGACACGTATTGGTAATGAAAGGCTCAATTCCTGAGCTGTTAGTAGCCTGTAAAACTACAGCTTTTGGGTTGCATGCTTTGGCGCACAACATGGCTGGTGCTAGAGCAGACACTCCTCAACATAGGACATTTATCTTTCCTGTGCCCCTCACCACGACAATAATGACACACATTTGGACCCACCACCCGCCCAGGGCGCACAGCATTAGCACATTTATAAAGTAAGCCAAGTTTAATCAACGCAGGGCGCACACTACTTGAGTGACAGCCCCACCCAGAACGTACCTCATAATCTTGGTGCGTCAGAACAAAGTCATTGGCCAATTGAGACATTTTTAGAGCACCGGCTCTTGCTCATTCAAATATGTCACAATAGCACTGGGTAACGCGTTTTTAAATTGCTCAAAAACAACGAGCTAACTCAGAAGCTCAAACTTTTTCTGCTGAACACCAACGTTGTAACTGTGACATCAATTCACTGAGAAACTCACTAAAGGTTTGCGTCTCTATTTTTACCCACGCTTCTTGTGCCTTTCCAGTAAGCACACAAAAGCTCTTTTTTGCAGCACACCCATTTCAAACAATGACAACAAAAAAAGCCTTAAGCATTCCATCCCACAATTCGATAGCATAAAACCTAAAAAACTAAATGTACTTTATTTTTTTCACTGTGGAGCAGTTACATGAAGATTAGACCTGTGTCAAACCCAGTGACTGTAAAGGGGCTGGACATAAGGAGTGTGACGTCACCCATAGCGTTACGAACCTCGGGATTGACGCTCTTTCAGGCGCCATTTTTAGCCGTTATGGAAGTCGCCATGTTGATATTATGGAGCCAGAAGTCCCAATTTGGGCATATGTACTGAGTTGAGTGCCCATTTGCATGGTAACCAGTGAGCCAATCAGAAGCTGTTGTTTCTGTTGTATCAATGTTTTCAACTTGAAAGTGACGATTTAGACTTAAATAAAAAACTGAAATTTAAAAATTTGTCAATAACTCTGGAAGAAAGTTATTGAATAAAAATATAGAAGTATGTAGGAGTAGTCTGTAGTGTGTTGCTTCACTCAAGCGTACAATTAGACAACTGAGCTTAATTTTCATTTTCTTTAGTCACTGCACTAGGCCTTTGTACGTCAATGTGTGCTTGACAGTGTTTTCAAATATTTCTAAATGTTGTTTCATACAAAATAACACTATTTTCAGAACCTGGAGCTGTTTGGAACTGACTGGGAGATGTTTGATGGTGTGCCTGAAGAACCTTATGGAGTTGAAGTCCCAGAAATTGAGTGCCCGCTGACTCCAGCTAGTATGGAAACTGTACAGTCCATGATCGATCCCTGCATCGTCAGAATCATTTGGCAGAGACATTTATATATCAATGGTTCAGTTCATTGAAAGTCTATGCGTGACACAAAGAAACACTGAAGATATAAGCAGTCCTTACAAAAGAGTTGAACTTGAACATTTGCAAACAGACTGCCAGTTACAAAAGGCTTGCTGTGACATTACTTCATTTTATCATTCATTTTGGTTTTAAAAGTGAACCAATAATAACGGCAATGGTTTTGTAACAATTAATAAAGTTATTCACAGAAACAAGAAAATGTCAAATAAAATAGCAATAAAACAAAACAATTCAATGCCTATTTTGACTTATGCGTTAACTTGTTAGTTTTGCCTTGGAGTGAGTTGTTATACCCTATCAAAGGTTTGCCCATTGCATATGGCTAATGTCATAATGATTTTGAATTTACTGAATATTTTCAGGTAGACTGCAGGCGCTGACAAAAGGAAAGAGCTTTGACGGGATAAATGACACTCCACAATTTCAGCTGGGATGCAGATGTCAGAATAAAGGCTTCCTGATTTACAACGTACTGTAGCCAGTGGTCCCTGTAAATGCCAAAATACATATTTGATGCAATACATGGTACCGTTAACTTAGCCGTACCAATTCAACATTATGTAACGTTAGGCTAAAAATTCAAGACATTACAACTGAAGTATGTTTGCAAACAAATAGGCGAAGCTAAGTTAACGTTATCATTATTTTACAAGCTAAAGCAATTAACGTTACTTTGTCTGGCTCAGTTGTCATTACTGCTCTGATCAACGTTGCTAAACAAATAATAGCAGTTAAGTTTATTACAGTTCATGCAGTGTCAATCGGCGAAACAGGTCAAGTTCTAACATCACTAACTATAAAGTTACTTTCACACAGAGCACTTCATCAACGCTAACGTCGTCTAGCACTAGCAAAAGCAATAACGTCTATGAGTTGCAAGAATGTATATCATTATAAAGTGCTATAAAAATAGTAAAATTGTATAAAAATATGATAAGAATAAGAACTTCCCATCACTAGCCTCAGGTCTGTTGTTAGCCATCTCTTACCTTCGATGCATGCACGTGTTTTATAATTTATAAACGTTTTAAAATCTCTAAAATTAATTAATATAATACTGTAATTGTAAATGATAACAAAAATCTTTTGTTACCTAAGATGTCCAGAGAAACTGGGTGCCAGCCTGAATCAGTTGAAAAAAGGAAAGCATTCTAGAAGACATGAGGAAAATATTTAGAGTGGTTTTTGGATCTGGATCTTGTGTGTTTGCTCTAGCACTGTGGAGACAGCAATGTTGATTCAGGCTCCAACAAATTATCCTCACATATGCTGCACAATAGAACATCTTCCTGACTTTGATTAGTGACAACCCAACGCTCCATATGTAACTGGAGCTCTTCCTCAGGAATACTTGACCTGTCTGGTGCATTCAAAGGAATAGTTCTGGAGGTGTGGGCCTCTTACTTAGTTTGTTCCTTATGTTTTGTTTGTTCAAAAATTTTCAAAAATTAATCATAATATATAATGATAAAAAAAACTGTGTCTTTTGGGCATAATGGCTGGTGATTTAAAGGAATTATTTTTCCAACTTCACAAACTTTAACTGCCTTTGTTTGATGCACTAAATGGTTAAATCTGGTATATTTTACAGTTACACTAGCCCAGTGAGTGACTAATCTCTTACAGCCAACATTTACTGCTGTTGTAAAGATACTTTTACAAGTTTCCTTGTAGAGAGTTAAAATCTCTTTTTCACATGAGCTGAGCTGTTGTTGTGCACTGACTCAAGATGACTTTTAGAGTCCTACAATAAAAGAAAAGACACACACACTGTGTATTTGCAATGTATTAAACAGGTAGCCTGGCCAGCAACAGCCATTCACTTTCTAAACCAAGTGTAGAATAGAAAAAGAATTAGGGTAAAAGACACGGAGCAGTAGAAGTTGGTCACTGTGTTGGGTCAGGCCCACTACAAGGGAAACACATCAATACATCAAATAAGTATAAAAAAAGTTATCAGAGATTGTAGTGATCTATTTAAGCCATACATCAGTGGTGTAGGTGTTGAGGTACTGGGGCAGCAGGGGCTTGGTGCTGGGCTCTGGGCTGTAGACCGTCTTGTAAACTCGGATCATGGGCAGGCCACTGGTCTGAGGAGTAGGAGAGGGGAACGTCTTGAAACAGCTGTCAGGACTCCTACATGAACAGCTAGAAGAGACAGGATAAGACAAATGAATATACGTATACAGTGCCTTGCGAAAGTATTCGGCTTCATTTCAGGCTTCAAACATAAAGATATGAAACTGTACGTTTTTGTTAAAAAAGTTTGAAATATCCAATAAATTTCGTTCCACTTCATGATTGTGTCCCACTTGTTGTTGATTCTTCACAAAAAATTACAGTTTCATATCTTTATGTTTGAAGCCTGAAATGTGGCAAAAGTCTCTGTCTCTGTAAGGGAAGGTTACTGTAATAATAAGCTTTTATAAACATCACAAGAGCAATAAAAAACAAGTCTTCTGAAGTGCAACGTCACAGTATTTTCTACTAAATTTGACATGATATAACAAAGTGCACTGGACGAGGCAGTTAGTGCATGTGGTTTAGTTTTCTTTTCTTTTATGATTTTAAAATATCAACTTCATGTGAATATGTAGGAAACCACAAAATTAAATGGAATGGCCTCTGTAATAGTCCCGGTAGCTTTATGCGTATGATGACCAGTATTTTCGGAGACCAAAACTATCTAAGTCTCTTGTGCTATTTGGATGACCTTTTGGTTTTTGCACCAGATGAAAACACAGCACTCAAACATCTTGAAATGGTGTTTAGCAGGCTGTGTGGTCACAACTTAAAGCTGTCTCCTAAAAAGTTGTTTTTTCCTGAGGAGGTCTGTTTTAGGCCATGTCATGTCCTAAAAACTTTGTGCCTGGATACTCTGCCAAAGCAAAGCTGTTTGATCTCCTGAAAGGCGAGAAGAAAAAAGGAAAGAACAAGTCCAAGCTCCAATATAGAAAGCTGTCCGCCTCTGATTGGACAAGTGTCCATGTCCATGCCTTTGAAAGACTTAAAGACTGTTTGTTGAACGCAGTAGTCCTAGCCCACCCTGACTTCTCACGTCCCTTTGTGCTCTCTACTGACGCCTCTTTGGATGGTATAGGCGCAGTATTGTCTCAGGTTAGGCAGGGCGAGTGACGTGCAAGACCCATAGCTTTTGCGAGCAAGTCACTAACTCAGTCTCAGAAGAACTATCCTTTATCAGCCATTATCCTGTAGGCTTGAGTTTTTAGCCTTGAAATGGGCCGTTTGTGACAAGTTTAGTCATTTAGTTAATCCCTTAACTCACATACTAACCAAACCTAAACTTGACTGCTGTGAACAATGCTGGGTAGCTAAACTTGCCAGTAATGACTTTGACATTAAGTATGTCCCGGGCCAGCAGAATGTTTTAGCTGATGCTTTGAGTCGTGTCCAGTTTGTCAAGAGTCCTGTGGGCCAGAGATTGTTTGCTGAGCCATATCATAGCCTCCTGAGTCAAGTCAAAGATACTGTATGTCCGGTGCTTCTGTCCAACAAGCGTTTCGTTCTTCCAGTGGCTGTGATCTTATCCTCTATAAAGCCCAGCAGTCTCTACGCACTTTTCAAATGCAGTTGATGAAGTTTCTGCTGTCTTGCAGTCTCATTTATGTTGGGACATTGGCCCGAGAGCTGGTGCTGTTGCTGCCCTTCAGTAGGCTATCTGCTCCAGCTTGTCACTTCTGACCTTAACAGTTTGCCTGCATACACCAACAATATCTGCGTGACAGTTAACTCAGAGACAGAACCATGTAATACATTAACCCTTGTGCCCTGATGAGGACAAAAGTGTCCTTTTCAACTTTTATTTTTTTGATAACTTAGCGGTTGTTTTGTATTTTTCTATGATATTTGGTAAAGGTGTGTATTTTATGACACATTTTGAAATTTTAAACACAAATCCAATATTACTCTTTTTTAGCACTCTGTAACCTAAATTGTTACACTCTTACCATTTGGGGACAAAAATGTCCTCTTTCAAAACGTCATAAAAATAGTATATGTTAATATTTTTTTCTACTTTTTTTTGCATAAATCTCTTAATCCACCTCAGTCCTGATCATAAATGTCAAATATTTGAATATTTTCAAACTTTTAACCCTTTATATGCCAGTGTATATGATGGCATCCCAAAATATAGTTAAAAAATCACCATAAAATAGCAATATTTTTAATAATCTGAATGCAAAGTGAAATTTTCTTGGGGGGATTATTAGAGTCTTGGATGTGCCATTGGTTGGCAATAACATTGATTTTGGTTGATTTTAATTTTTTTTGTAATGTCAGGTTAAAAAAAGTTACACTCTTACCATTTGGGGACAAAATGTCCTCTTCCAAAACATCATAAAAATAGTATATGTTAATATTTTTTTCTACTTTTTTTTGCATAAATCTCTTAATCCACCTCAGTCCTGATCATAAATGTCAAATATTAAAATATTTTCAAACTTTTAACCCTTTATATGCCAGTGTATATGATGGCATCCCAAAATATTGTTAAAAAATCACCATAAAATGGCAATATTTTTAATAATCTGAATGCAAAGTGAAATTTTCTTGGGGGGATTATTAGAGTCTTGGATGTGCCATTGGTTGGCAATAACATTGATTTTGGTTGATTTTAATTTTTTTTGTAATGTCAGGTTAAAAAAAAAAGTTACACTCTTACCATTTGGGGACAAAATGTCCTCTTACAAAACACCATAAAAATAGTATATGTTAATATTTTTTTCTACTTTTTTTTGCATAAATCTCTTAATCCACATCAGTCCTGAACATAAATACCAAATATTTTAAAAGTTTCAGAATTTCAACCCTTTATATGCCAGTGTATATGATGGCATTACATCAGCCAATCATCAGAACAGTGTCAGATTACCCTCCAAAGCAAGAGCTTAGATGCTCGATAAATAAATCACAAATAAAACATAAGAAAAGTTTATTTTGAACAAACAAAGATTTAACAAAATTGGAACAGACATTTATATTGCTTTTACAACCTGAAACCAGCTGCAATCAGCTCTTCCCGCCCTGGATGTGTACATGCATACGCTCACGTGTGTGAGTTCAGTTCATTCCCGTGCACAGGAATCACAGCAGAAAGATGTGTGAACTTTGCAAATATATTTTCCACACTTGCAGCAGGTAATGGTGGCCTTCTTTCGTGGGCCAGTGCACTGCATGCACAGTCGTTTTTTTGGGGACTTGGAAGTTCCTGGGTACCCACTGAGACTGGCACTGTCCTCCCCTTGCTGTGGCTCTTGTGCTCCTTCCACCTTGGCAGCCGCACTTTGTGCGTGGGGTAGCTGCTTGCGTTTTTGGATTAGTGGAGTGACTAATGCCATTCCCAGCTCCTCTAGGAAAATCCGCGCTTGTTCCAACCAGACCCAACTTGCATTTTAGCAGCTCTTCCCAAGTCCATACGAGGTGAAAAATTATCGCATGTCACCGTATGTCCTACCAGTCCTTCAGTCAGCTCTAGAACCACTCTCCTTTCCTGGTTGACCTCCACGGGACAACCCTCTTGTTTTCCTGCATAAACTAGCATTCTAAATGCATATGAGGTGCGGACGTCACAGGCCACCCAAACTTTGAGCCCATATTTGGCTGGTTTGCTGGGGATGTACTGCTTGAAACTGCAGCGACCCTGGAATGGTGCCAGCTGCTCATCTACACATATATCTCTAGCAGGGTTGAAGAGAAGAGAGAGACAATGTTCCAGCTTCTCCCACAGCTCCGAAATAGCAGCAAGCTTGTTACCTCTCTGACGTTGGGGCCGTGTTAGACGATCATCAAACCGCAGCTTAGAGGCTATCATTTCAAATTTTGTGCGGGACATGGTGGATGGGAAGACGGCACGCCCAGACTGTTCACTCCACAGGCTTTGGGTGCTCTCATTCCGTGACCGATAAACTCCGCCAAAATGAGCAGGCCAAGGAACGCCTCCAGCTCCATCTTTGTAATGTCTCTCCAGGCTTGATGGTGCGCTCCCTGCAGGTTGGTCATCTTCAAGATGTACTGGCTCATCTCATCAGTGATGAAAAGATCCCAGCATGATTTTACCTGATCAGTGATGCGGGCAATGGCGTATCTTGTCAGCCCGGGGCGCAGACAGTTGGCTGGAAAGTACCGGACCGTCTCTGAATGAGAAGCTGACCAGGACACCTTTCCATTTTTGGATGTCCATTGAGGAGTTGCTGTCTCCTCCCCCTCTTCGTTGAACTCCAAGCTTTCATCTGAGCTGTAGGGGGAACCAGATTGCATGGAGATATCCCAGTCAGAGTCAGATGTATCTTCCGGGGAGGAAGAGTATGGGGACTGGGCTCGGGTTGGCATCCTCAGTCATGTCCTAACGAGACCCCATAACCTGTTCCAGAGCTTGCAGTACGTTAATTTATTTTATTTTTTTACAAAATTGACGTGCCATGGCTGCCAATTATGAAATGAACACACTGCTCTTGACATGGCTATATTTATAAGTTCAGTGTACGGTCACACCTGTGTAAACAGAGTTGTTGCCACCACGCTGTTTACTTTTTGTGCTGCTGCAATTTGTTGCTCTCAAGTTTGTTATGATGCAGAGGGGGTGTTAAAAGTTCATGGGGACAAAGGGGGTTAAACTATACCTTTTATCCTCTCACTTCAAAGACACATCAATCAGAGTAAAAAAGTTAAGGTGCCAAACGGCAGTTTTGATGGTATTCAATGGGAGTTCATTTTTAAATCATATAGTGCACAAAAAATAATAATTGATCAAAATTAATTTTAATGCCAATCAAGGACAAATCCAAGACTCTAATAATTCCCCCAAGAAAATTGCACTTTGCCTTCAGATTATTAAAAATATTGCAATTTTTTTGTTATTTTTTAACAATATTTTGGGATGCCATCATATACACTGGCATATAAAGGGTTAAAATTTTTATAAATATTACAATATTTGGTATTTATAATCAGGACTGAAGGGAATTATAAGATTTATGCAAAAAAAAGTAGAAAAAAATATTAACATATACTATTTTTATGATGTTTTGAAGAGGACATTTTTGTCCCCAAATGGTAAGAGTGTAACTTTTTTTTTTAACTTGACATTACAAAAAAAATTAAAATCCATCAAAATCAATGTTATTCCCAACCAATGGCACATCCAAGACTCTAATCATCCCCCCAGGAAAATTTCACTTGGCATTCATATTATTAAAAATATTGCTATTTTATGGTGATTTTTTAACAATATTTTGGGATGCCATCATATACACTGGCATATAAAGGGTTAACATTTTGAAAATATTACAATACTTGGCATTTATGATCAGGACTGAAGTGAATTATAAGATTTATGCAAAAAAAAGTAGAAAAAAATATTAACATATACTATTTTTATGATGTTTTGGAAGAGGACATTTTTGTCCCCAAATGGTAAGAGTGTAACTTTTTTTTTTAACTTGACATTACAAAAAAAATTAAAATCCATCAAAATCAATGTTATTCCCAATCAATGGCACATCCAAGACTCTAATAATCCCCCCAAGAAAATTTCACTTTGCATTCAGATTATTAAAAATATTGCTTTTTTTATGATGATTTTTTAACAATATTTTGGGATGCCATCATATACACTGGCATATAAAGGGTTAAAAGTTTGAAAATATTACAATACTTGGCATTTATGATAAGGACTAAAGTGAATTATAAGATTTATGCAAAAAAAAGTAGAAAAAAATATTAACATATACTATTTTTATGATGTTTTGGAAGAGGACATTTTTGTCCCCAAATGGTAAGAGTGTAACTTTTTTTTTTAACTTGACATTACAAAAAAAATAAAAATCCATCAAAATCAATGTTATTCCCAATCAATGGCACATCCAAGACTCTAATAATTCCCCCAAGAAAATTTCACTTTGCATTCAGTTTATTAAAAATATTGCTATTTTATGGTGATTTTTTAACAATATTTTGGGATGCCATCATATACACTGGCATATAAAGGGTTAAAATTTTGAAAATATTACAATACTTGACATTTATGATCAGTACTGAAGTGAATTATAAGATTTATGCAAAAAAAAGTAGAAAAAAATATTAACATATACTATTTTTATGATGTTTTGGAAGAGGACATTTTTGTCCCCAAATGGTAAGAGTGTAACTTTTTTATTTCAGGGTACAAGGGTTAATAAAACGATTAATTAATAAATTACTTGTATAGAGTAAATGAGGAGGTTTTACAAAAACAGTGGTAAGTGTTCTTGTTTCTAGTAGCATTCCTGGAGCTGAAGACTTCTGAGTCCAGACCCAGTCCTTCTCACGCAGATCCACATGCGCACATACACCTGATCACAGCAGGACACAGAACACTGTGTCGGCCACAAAAAGCAGTGCAGACTTTTTGAATGATAACGAATAAAGAAAGCCATGTTTGGACTAAACTGAGCTGAGCTGGACAACACGGATCAACGGCAAATGCAGTTATCAAGTGCTTACCCGGTGGTGTGTTAATATAAGCTGATGAGACGCATGAGAGTAGTGGATAATTGAATTTCATGGTTTTCTGAATAAATTTGTCTTAAAATGTGATCTGATCTTCATCTACGTCAAGAGTATTAACAAACATAATGTGTCTGAAAATAAAAAGGGAATAATTCATGCTGGATGCCTGTCCATTTGAATATGCCTCTTACATCTAGACCAGCCCGTACATCCTCGTCTGACCCCTGGTTATCCGATGTTCTACGCGAGCATCGCCCCAGCCTCCGGTCAGCTGAAAGAAAATGGCTAACCTCCTACTAACCTCTGTATCTACCTGTCTCTCCTCTCTATTTCTTCCGCTGATGTCACCTCTGCAAAAACTGACTACTACCATTCTAAGTTAATCAACTCACCTTACACATGCACTCTCTTTAAAACCTTTTCTTCCCTCCTTTGTCCGCCTGCTCCCCACCTTCATCGGATGTAACAGCTGATGATTTTGCATCTTTCTTTGTAAAGAAAAGGTCCGCCATCAGCAGTCAGTTCTCTGCGCCACCACCTGTTGAACTTGTCCACACACCTGATATGTGTTTGCTCCCCTCTTTTTCTCCTCTAACTGAAGCAGACGTTTCCAAGGTCATTAGTTCTAACCACCCTACCACCTGCCCGCTGGATCCCATTCCCACACATCTCCTTCAGGACATCTCTCCATCTGTCGCGCCTGCTCTCACCCACATCATCAACTCATATCTCTCCACTGGGTCATTCCTCACAGCTTTCAAAGAGGCCCGCATCACACCACTACTGAAGAAACCCACTCTCAATGCTACACTGTTAGAAAACTACAGACCGGTTTCCCTCCTTCCCTTCATTGCCAAAGCTCTGGAGCGAGTTGTGTTTAACTAGCTCTCCTTCTTTCTCACGGAACAACCTCCTGGACCAGAACCAGTCTGGGTTCAAGAGAACATTCCACTAAAACTCAATCATCGAAGCTCTGAGACTGGCATAAGCAACATCCAAGTCATCTGTACTCATCTTACTGGATCTGTCTGCTGCTTTTGACACTGTTAACCACCACATTGCACATCGTCTTCTCTCAGAGCAATGGGTGTCTCTGGAATGGCGTCGCAATGGTTCAAGTCTTACCTCTCAGATAGGTCATTCAGAGTATCCTGGAGAAACGAGGTCTCTGAGTCCCAACATCTCAATACAGGGGTGCCACAGGGCTCAGTGCTTGGACCGCTACTCTTTTCCATATACATGACATCCCTTGGCTCTGTCATCCAGAAGCATGGCTTTTCCTATCACTGCTATGCAGATGACCCTCAACTCCACCTGTCATTTCATCCTGACGATCCGACGGTCTCTGCTCGCGTCTCGGCATGTCTGAGTGACATCTCACTTTGGATGAAGGACCATCACCTGCAGCTGAACCTTGTAAAAACAGAACTGCTTGTGATTCCGGCCAATCCAAAGACCCACCACAACCTCTCCATTCAACTAGACCCATCAACCATTACACCGTCCAGCACTGCCAGAAATCTGGGAGTGGTAATTGATGATCAACTAAACTTCACAAGTCATGTCGCCAGCACCACCCGGTCCTGTAATCCAAACTGGATTATTGCAATGCTCTACTGGCTGGACTCCCTGCCTGCACAACCAAACCTCTGCAGCTGATCCAGAATGCAGCGGCAAGAGTGGTCTTTAATGAACCGAAGAGAGCACATGTAACTCCTCTATTCATTAGGCTCCCGGTTGACGCCGCCTCGAGTTCAAAGCTATGCTCTTGTCTTACAGACCACTACTGGCTCCGCACCCTCATATCTTCACTCTCTAATACAGACCTATGTTCCTACCAGATCCTTGCGCTCTGCAAATGAACGTCTTCGTCCACGTACCTTCTCTGTCATTTTTTACATTTTTTTATCATTATATGAACTAATAAGATTTCAAAAGTAGGCATTATAATATTACAAACACAAACAATCAACCATAAATTTGTCAAGCTAAGATAGTATATTTCATTTCTAAATCTATATAGAAAACCAGATGTTTTTATATATCTATATAGTCTTTACATGCACAGCCCGCTGGGATCTCCACAGAGTGATAGAAAGCTAGACATTAATGAGTTTTTAAAAATGATCTTTTTATTATAAAACGTATAAATGAGACATTAAAAGTGTGACTGCACATTGACAGCAACATTGATTTCTTCTGATGGTCAAAAGATCTGGATTGTTCCTGGGTTAATTTTTAAGCCCCGAGATGATTTAAGTCACTATACCATTATTATAATCAATAAAACAATAAAAAGTGTTGTGACATCAACATGATTTGTGCCCTGCGCTGATCAGATAATTCAAACTGAGCTCTCATTGGCTGCTGCTAAAAGTGTGTTGGTAGAAGACTTTGGCATTAGCGGTGTAGTCCATCAAAATTGAAGTCCCAAGTGTCTGAGCCCCAAGACTGGCTCCTCCCAGAGCCGACGAGTGCTGCAGGGTCAAAAGGCTATAACCATGGAAACGCCCTTTGAACTTGTCAAATGATGCCACTTGATCCAGCACCTCTGTGAATCCTAAAGAGGACAGATTTAGGTTTTTGAAAGACTTTTTAATTTCATGGTACAAAACAACCGGGCAAAACGCTCAGTCTTGCTGCAGCTTTAGTTTTTACCTTTTACAGTGGCAAGATAAAGTATGTGAACCTTTTGGAATTTCATGAGCCATGCCTCGCCAAAAAAGAGCTTTCAGAGGAGCTATGATCAAGAATTGTTGCTTTACATAAATATGGAAAGGGTTATAAAGCTATTTCAAAGACTTCATGTTTACATGTGACAGAGCTAAAGCCATTCTGCCAGGAAGAATGGGCTAATGGGGGTCAACCAAAAACAGTTCACTTACTTTTTCCACCGCCATTTCTAATGCTGAATGAGTGTGTTCAATAAAGACATAACGGATCAGAATCCTTTTGTGTAATTATTGTTAGACACATTATGTCACATTTTAAGACAATTTATTCAGAAAACAATGAAATTCCAAAAGGTGTACATACTTTTCTTGCCACTGTATGTTTGAATTAAAGGAAAGAGGGAATTGCATCGATTCTGTGTCCGGGGATTGGGTCGCAATTGCAAATGTCCTGACCTGGCTTTAGAAGCTCCCAGCTTTTCCACACTGAACCCTCACAGAGAATGGGCAGTCCGAGATCACCATTGAATAGAGACTACCAAGAGAAATAAAAGTGTAAAATAGCGTAAGGCTACAATCTGGCATGTGGCTGTGTCTCATGTATGCTTACTAACATGCATTCATATCTCTTTATGTTGAGTCATGTTTTTTCTATATCAACGCTACATGGATACATAGTTACCTCATGAGCAGCAGGTAATACAGCTTCCACATGTTTGGCCAGGACTTTTCCAGCCTCAATAAACACATATTGACAGAGAGCATCTCCCGTCTGTGCACCTACAAAAGACAATTACATAGTGGTACTTTCCATTCAAATCAACCTGTAGTAATGGCCGTGATGTAAAGCCCTGCCTGTCCCACCCTCCCCACTTACTGTTGCAACATTTGACATACTTACAGTCAGGTCCATAAATATTGGGACATCAACACAATTCTAATCCTTTTGGCTCTAGACACCACCACAATGGATTTGAAATTAAACAAACAAGATGTGCTTTAACTGCAGACTTTTAGCTTTAATTTGAGGGTATTTACATCCAAATCAGGTGAACGGTGTAGGAATTACAACAGTTTGTAAAAAACAATTAAAAAAATTTAATTGTGTCGATGTCCCAATATTTATGAATCTGACTGTATATAACCAAGGGTTGGAGAGAAATGTGTGTTTGAGCCATCTAATTAGGACGTCAAAAATTAATCAGAAAATTTTGACATAGCACCTACCTTCAGCCAACTTTTTACAGAAACCGGCAAAATAAGACTTCTGAAAGTTTCTGTAGAGATGTGGCAACATGCCCATCAGACCTGTCACCTGAAATAGAATATTTCACATTTTAAACATCCCTACTTATATAAGAAAAAAGTTAAGTTTAGAGTAGCCTCACCCCAAAGTATTGCTCCATTGTTTTTCTGACATGTGTGATGTCATGAGGAGGATTGGACAGGTTGTCAGTGGTATCAAACACGGTCTTCACAGCCAAATGGGAAATCCAGTATGCTTTGGCCCAACCATAATTCATCAGTCAATTGTACATTTATAATGTAAGCCCCCTTCAGACATTGCATCTCAATCATCTTCTCTCTTTTGGCCTAGGGCTGGGTACTGAACGTTGGTACCTGTGGGGCATCGGCCTAAAAGATCCGGTTGATGCCGTAAAACAAAGAATTACTTATCTTGCGGTACCATGTTTTGGTACCACACAAGTCTGGAGATAGTGCAGTGTTTTCTATAGAAAGCTATGCAGCAGCCACTTCATATACAGTACAGCGTTGTGTTCTGAGCAGCGCTTTCAAGTGAGGCTGTGGTTACTTTTCATTTACTGATGTAGGAGGCTTCCTAATGCACTATTCTCACCTGCGCACACAGGCACTGCATTTAGTGCATTTACAGCATGCATGCAGATTGATCACTATGTCTAGATTTTAAAGCCAGGTCTGAAGGGAGCCTAAATATGCTTGTTTGGGGATTTTTACCTGATCCCTCATCTCCCATTAGGTGACCCCAGCCGCCGCAGCCGATGTGTGAGCCATCAGGATTCACCAGTTTACAGTTGGAGCCAGTACCTGATATCAGCACCACACCTCCTGCAAAAAAAGAGGACAGACTCTGAACCCTCTGTGATAATACATGATGAAATTAGTTTAGGTTTTATTGACACACGTCATATAAAACCACACCTAAGACAGTCAGGTCAACCTTATCTTGTAATGTAGTCTGAGAGGTCACTATGTTGAGTTTCAGCTGAGGCAACATTTTTAGAAAAACACCACTAAACAAAAACACAACAGTGAAAAAAGTCATAATACCTTTGTTACTGGCAGTTGCCATGGCCCCAACAGCATCTGTAGTGATAAAGTAGTGTTGACTGAGGCTGGGGAACCTCTCTTTAATGTGAGCTATCAGTTTGTCTATGGCTTCCTTCTGCTCTCCTCCACTCAGAGACATACCCTGCATACAATATACACACTACAGTCACATTACCAGTGCAAAGTGGCATAGGTGAATCTCAATTTAAAATACAATAGCAATATAGAAAAAAGAAACAAGAAATACAACAAACTATTTTGAAACAGAATTAAGTTTATTTACCAAAACCTTCAAACAGTTTCAATTTTGTGTTGTTAAACTAGAGCCCTGTAAGTATAATTATTATTATTTGAGTTTAATCTACGTATTTTTCGCACCATAAGACGCACTTTTTCTTCACCAAATAGTGGGAGGAAAAGTGCATCTTATGGTCAGAATACCATATATTACGGTATTCGGACCATATCTTATTCCCTCACCTGCCGCTGCCGCTCTGCAACTCGACTCATGGTTATTACACTATTTGGTTCAGAATATTTTTTTTTTTATCAAACTAATATATCACGCATTGCATGGTTTTCTAATGTTTGACCTTCCTGGATTAAGTGTATATTTATTTGTACATGTGTTCAACTACCAGTGAGTGAAGAGGAGTATTTGGATCCAGCCCTGCAGCCATCTTGGCTCTCTGAACCATGTCATTGATAACATCAATGCATTTGTCAACTCCAACCAACTGCAACAAAACAAAATCCTTTGAATGAGTTTAAGTCATGCCCTATAAAATGTGCTACATTTTCCTAATGTATTTTGCCTACCCAGTGGTTGCTACATGGACCTTCTGTTTCAGCCAGAATTTTGCCATCCTTTGACACCAGCAAAGCCACAGAGTGAGACCCTCCTCTGAAAATTGAACACAAATATATCATAGAAAAATATGGGTAGTTAACATTCAATATTCTTTACATACAGTCAGGTCCATAAATATTGGGACATCGACACAATTCTAAACTTTTTGGCTCTATACACCACCACAATGGATTTGAAATGAAACGAACAAGATGTGCTTAAACTGCAGTCTTTTAGCTTTAATTTGGAGGGTATTTACATCCAAATCAGGTGAACGGTGTAGGAATTACAACAGTTTGTATATGTGCCTCCCACTTTTTAAGGGACCAAAAGTAATGGGACAGCAATCATAAATCAAACTTTCACTTTTTAATACTTGGTTGCAATTACAGACTGAAGTCTGGAACGCATAGACATCACCAGACGCTGGGTTTCATCTCTGGTGATGTTCTGCCAGGCCTCTTCTGCAACTGCCTTCAGTTCCTGCTTGTTCTTGGGGCCTTTCCCTTCAGTCTTGTCTTCAGAAAGTGAAATGCATGCTCAATCAGATTCAGGTGATTGACTTGGCCATTGCATAACATTCCACGTCTTTCCCTTAAAAAACTCTTTGGTTGCTTCCGCAGTATGCTTCAGGTCATTGTCCATCTGCACTGTGAAGCGCCGTCCAATGTGTTCTGAAGCATTTGGCTGAATATGAGCAGATAATATTGCCCAAAACACTTCAGAATTCATCCTGCTGCTTTTGTCAGCAGTCACGTCAACAATAAATACAAGAGAACCAGTTCCATTGGCAGACATACATGCCCATGCCATGACACTACCACCACATGCTTCACTGATGAGGTGCTATGCTTTGGATCATGAGCAGTTCCTTTTCTTCTTCATACTCTTCTCATCACTCTGGGACAAGTTGATCTTGGTCTCATCGGTCCATAGGATGTTGTTCCAGAACTGTGAAGGCTTTTGTTTGGCAAACTCTAATCTGGCCTTCTTGTTTTTGAGGCTCACCCATGGTTTACATCTTGTATCCTCTGTATTCACTCTGGTGAAGTCTTCTCTTGATTGTTGACTTTGACACACATACATCTACCTCCTGAAAAGTGTTCTTGATCTGGCCAACTGTTGTGAAGAGTGTTTTCTTCACCAGGGAAGAATTATTCGGTCATCCACCACAGTTGTTTTCCGTGGTCTTCTGGGTCTTTTGGTGTTGCTGAGCTCACCAGTGCGTTCTTTCTTTTTAAGGATGTTCCAAACAGTTGATTTGGCCACACCTAAAGTTTTTGATCTCTCTGATGGGTTTGTTTTGTTAGCGTAATGATGGCTTGCTTCATTGATAGTTACAACTCTTTGGATCTCATATTGAGAGTTGACAGCAACAGTTTCCAAATGCAAAAAGCACACTTGAAATGAACTCTGAACCTTTTATCTGCTCCTTGTAAATGGGATAATGAGGTAATAACACACACCTGGCCATGGAACAGCCAATTGTCCCATTACTTTTGGTCCTTTAAAAAGTGGGAGGCACATATACAAACTGTTGTAATTCCTACACCGTTCACCTGATTTGGATGTAAATACCCTCAAAATAAAGCTAAAAGTCTGCAGTTAAAGCACATAGAATTGTGTCGATGTCCCAATATTTATGGACCTGACTGTACTTACTCGCTCACAGGCCTATGTAACACAGAACCTTTAAGCAATAAAAAAAGTTGTATATATTTCATGAATCAACAATGGTGTCATTTTATTAAATCTACGGGCTTCATGTCCATGTCACAACATATATTGTGCAGATAGTCTTGTTTTGAACACTTCCTTTCCCCTTTGTCCCATAGTGAGGCAATAAGTAATATCACACAACGCAGTAAACATACAAGTCACTCAATCCACATCGTGTTGTAGGAGAAGACGTTCACAAAGATACTCTTAGTAGAGAATAATTTGTTTGATTGCTTTTGATTGTTTTTCAAAGAATTCATTTATTTTGGGAAGACTATAAAAAATTATATTCCAGTTTAAAATAATACCTAAAGCTACGTCTTTAAGAATGTTAATCAGATTTTTATTAAAATTCTCCGTAAAATGTGGGTAACTTAAATGTACTAGAGTGAAAAATATTAAGCTCACAAATGGAGACTACAGAAAAGTGGAAGTGAGACACAAGCCGTAATGAAAACAAGCAGATTAAACACTGACAAGCTACGTGCCACGTAAAAACCTACAATCTCATTTGGCTCATCGGTCATTTGGCTAAAACACAAACCACAAAAAGTTTCACGACTATTTAACTCATTCTTACCCCTCTACTCCACCAAACACTGCTGCCATGGTTTACTTCCCGTTTTGATCCAGGGTAAATATCGCGAGGACGGTACTATAAGGTGTGTTCGAGATGAACTGCGCCTCGCCTGGATTATAGACGAGAGCAGGCGGACGCAGCAGCGGCAAGCCGAAAGGGTCAAATTACGTCCTTTTTTAATCGCGTTGTACAAAATACGACGTTTAAACCGAAAAACGCACAAAAATAAGGCGTTCAAACTGTCCAAACGTTGTAAAAAGCATGCAACACTGTTTTCAAGTGTCCGTGTGACGCCGTCATAAATGCCATGCCCCTGGCGGTTTTTGCGTGACATGCACGTTTTACGCGTGTCATCCATAGATTGTAAATAATAATTTGTGCCATCGCGCAAATTACGTGCCATGGCGTTCTTTTGATTTTATGATAATCATTCCCACACTGAAATTTGGGTGGCAGTTCACCAATGAACTCATAGCTCAAGCAGACAAGACTGGGTGATTACTGATCCTAAGTATCTGATGCCAGTCCATCACGTTTCTCAATATGCCTTTTCCAGCATGTTCAACCATCAATAGAGTAATCATGTTCATGTTTATTTTTCTTCCCACTTTATCAATGTGTATATCCTATTGCATGGCCTACAATTACACTGTAAACCCGGATGCTTAGTAGTGAATACTTAAAGACTGTTTTAAAATTAAATTTACTGTGACAATAGCCTTGTTTTGATAAAGCAAAACTCTTATATTTTATTTTATTTATTCACATTTTTCGTGAGGAATAATCCCTTGAGTTGACTGCTCCCCGGCAGTAGCTCAGTGGGTAGAGTGGTCGTCTTTCAACCGGAAGGTAGGCGGTTCGATTCCCGCTCTCCCCACAGTTCATACTGTCGTTGTGTCCTTGGGCAAGACACTTAACCCACCTTGCCTCCAGTGGCTGTAACACTGGTAATTACATTAGAACAATGTAAGTCGCTTTGGATAAAAGCGTCAGCTAAATGAATAAATGTAAATGTAGATGAATCATCTCGGTTTCAAGGGGGTCCTCTTACTCACATTCATTCACTAGGGACACTTTAGAGTTGCAGATTAGCCTATACATGCATGTGTTTGGACGGTGGGAGGAAGCTGGAGTACCCGGAGAGAACCCACGGTAACACGTGGAGGACATGCAGACTCCTCACAGAAAGACGAGTCAGCTGAGAATGTTTGTATCGGCTGGGTTTTGAACTCACGACCTTTCTAGCTGTGAGGCAGGAGTGGGGTGCACTCTGCCACGTGCACCCCATTTTTAGTTATTTACAACATTTTTTAGCTTAAGTAAACACTGATTAAAATGCAAAATTTACATTTACTTAAAGCACAGAATTTCTAACATAGATATTGTACTTTTATAAAATATAAATCAGACAATATCAGTCATCATCAATATTGTCTGTAATCAACAGAATGACCACTGAGTAGACTACTTATTTTTTAAGATACTATATAGTGTTTTTAATCAATATTCTATTGCAAAACTACAATAATTTCATAGATCTTTATCTTTAAAATATAAAGCAGCAAACCAGCCAATATCAGAATTAAAAGATAGGATACAACCACTTGCCAAATGGTCAAACATGCAAGGGCAGGTTCCAGAAAGTTTTTCATCCATCTTGGGGGGAGTCAAAGGATACTACATCACCCAACACGTGATTATCTGTCCCTGTAACTGTCTGTACGTTTATTTTAAAACTAGTAGCACACTCAGAAAAATTGTATAAGAGGTCTTAAATGTTTTATGTGTTTTTACGACAACTGTCTTGTCTTGGTTAAAAATTTGTGTGTAGTTTAATATATAAAGAGAATATAATCCAAAGGGTTAAATACTCCTTGTGACCTGATCAGTCTCAAAAATAGAGTTGGGCTAGCATATGGGCGCATAGCCAGAAAGTTATATAGCTAGCTACTAGGCTTGGATAACGCCCAATAGCTAGAAAACCTGAATAAGTAGGAGTGCATAGCTAGAAGGTCAGAGATATGGTATGGTAGCACAGACAGCCAAACAAGGAAAAATTACAGCAGATTGTCAACAAAGCATCCAAGATAATAGGAAAACCACTGCCTTCAGTCGATTCCCTCTATAAATATCGGACTGTAAAGCGGGCAAAGAAAATCATCTCTGACCCCCTACATCCAGCGAACCACCTTTTTCAGCTTCTTCCCTCACGTAGGCGCTACAGGTCACTCTCTACCAAGACCAAACGCCTCACAAACAGCTTTTTCCCCACAGCTATCAGGACTCTGAACTACTCTCTTATAGTCTAGTTTTTCCTCTTATATACTATGCATGGTCATGTAACCACTGTATCTTGTATTGCTACATGTTGTGATGTATATTGTCTATTTGTTGTTTGTAAATGTACGATGATGCAGAGCTTAAAACATACTGTACTGAAAACAAATTCCATTGGCAATGTTGTGTGGCTAAATAAACAATAAACAATCTAATACTAGGCTAGCATAACGCTCAATAGTAGGAAGACTTGGAAAATAAAATACGGGTTAGGCTAGCATATGGGTGCATAGGCAGAAAGTCAGAGATACTAGGCTGGCATAACGCCCAATAGCTAGAAAGCCTGTGTAGGGTGGGGGCGCATAGCCAGAAAGTCAGAGGTACTAAGCTTTATTGTGTTGCGCAAAATAAAACCCATAAAAAGAACAAAGCCAATGTAACTAACATCAAAGTATCTCTGAAAGCCACATCCTGAGATGGCAGACAAGATAAGAGAGGACAAAGAAAAAGTGGGAGAAGCAACGCCCTACCCAGTAGGCACAGTGGGTTGGGCTGTATAAAACTTAAAAACACTAAAACAACTTATGTAAATTGTGGAAAAAATAGTATTAATAAAATGGATTTGTGAAAATGCAGGAAGCGGTGTTCTTGGTAGACTTGGGGATCCCCTACCAACCAGAGCCAATAACAACAATTTTTAAATGATTAACTGTTAGATTAATGAATGTAAAAGTAGCTTCAACCCTTCACAGAAGGACAATGGCAAAAGAAAAAAATTAAAATTAAAAAAAGTGAGGCTCTTAATTGTATAACACTGAGATTTTTTCAGAGAAACCAACTTTTCAAACAGGACATTAGCTGTATTTGGATGCAGAAGACAAAGCAGCCATTTTGGAAGTGATGAAGTCTATTCCTTCTCCCAACGCTCTCACTGGTAAAACAAACACACCCACTCAAACATTGTGCCACCCACACCATAAACAGTGTCTCCATACACTGAAGCTAGAAATTTGTTAACACATACAATCAGTTCAAACAATTTATTCTTATCTGATATTTAAGCTCCTGTAATAGGAGTTTTGGGGAGAGAACTTGAGTGTGTGTTTAAGCCTACAGACGCTGAAAAAGGTGAAAAGAACTCAAGGAGATGTTGAGAGAGGACAGTAATGACATCAAAACTTATTTGGAACAGGTAAGACAGACGAAAACTCAAAATTCCACTCCTTGTTCCATTTCTACATCCCACTTTATGTAGTCTAATCCCTTTAAAAGTTTTCCTGACACACTCGCACCACATATTTTACCCATCAGTGGGAACAGACATGCAGCTCACAGACAACCCCATGAGAAAGGAAGTGACTTTTACGAGTCACACTATCATTTACAACCAAGATAACTGAAACCACGAGACCACCATTAGATGTACAATGACGAGGACTTTAGTCCTACTTTAAGGGATTGGGAGGATCTGGAGGAACAGGCAGCAGAATATAAACAGGAGAGGTCTGGATACATGTTTCCACTAGTGGAAAGTAGAGATGCACAAGGCCAAGTACTAAAGACCCAGTATTCGCCTTTATCATTAAAAGACCAGAAACTTATTACTACTATGCTTCCGGACATTACCAAAGGTGCAACAATGGAAATTATTCATCTCCATTGTCCCTAGAGAAAATGTTGCATTGGAAGATTTGAGGTATTGCCTAACAGCCTCAGGAGTGCGTGTGTCCAATATATGGAACATAGAGATTAATACGCACACGAAAAACTTACCTGATCATTCTAGATTAAGCCCACATATAAAACAATTATGGCCGGCCCTTAAAGCCGCCTTTCTCTAAAAAAATGGATATGACCACATTACAGGACATGTCCAGAAATCCAGTAGAAACCCCAACTCGTGATTTCAATAGCTGTTTGCGTAATTGGGAAAAATGATGGACACGCCAGCATTAGATGCAGGCACGGCGCAACTGTTTGAATTCCATTTGACCACTGCCCAACCAGCACCCATTAAGTGCACTAGAAGCTATAGTAGGGGCTTCCTCCATGCCCCTAAATACATGGAAAGAACACTTCATCATTTAGCAAAAAGCGATAGGGAGAAAAAAGGACAGGCCTTAGATTTTGCAGCTTAAGGCCCTTAAAGCCTGTTCAAAACACCTACTCACTCACAAAATGTATATGGATACAGTGATTTTTGTCTCCGTGTGGACAGCCCCTAAGTCACATGAGTAATCGCGTGATAATGGTAAAAAAAAATTGTCTCAAGGACGTGGATTCCACCAACAATCTAAATGATCAAAAGTAAAGTATTGATGGGAAGCGTATACTGCAGTATAGTAAGTTTGAGATTGGACAGAGTCGTCTTTGACAGATAGCGTTAGGTGAACTCTCAGGTTAACTTGTGATGTATCGACAGCTGCTTTTGACTTGACTTTGCAATTGTGAAGTTTTTCTACAAAGACTTTATCTTAACGGTTGCATGTGGCGTAATGTATGTAAGTAATAATTGCCATTAAACACGCGACTTCGTCTTAAGTTTCTCTGTTTGTCGCAGAATAGCTTAGCCGTAGCCTTAACAGTTACAACGTTACGTTTGTTTTCCTCTGAACCTGCTGCATTTGACAGTAAATAAGAAGGAACACACTTTTACATATTTTGGTAATTTCTTGTCTGACATACAATAAAAAGTTAAATGTCAAACACAATGTCATTTTTTTAAATCTACATGTTATTTAACAATGGTCTCTTGTCAGCTGCTGTCAAACAAAGCACATTCAAACACAATTAAGTCTTAAGCTATGCCACATAAAAACTGTTCTGTAGAATAAAAGCATGGTTAAAGTACTCATCACATTTGCAAAACAATATACAATGCATATATATGATCTAAAATACATTTCAAAATGCCTGAAATATTAAGTACATCTGAAAAGGAAAATTAGGTTGGTAAATGGTGTGCATTTATATAGTGCTTTTTTGCACCCTTTAAGGACACCCAAAACGCTTTACATCGTGCTTCCATTCACCCCATTCACACATGGGACAGACAGAGATGGTGGTGGGTCACAGTGTTTATTTACAATCTATGGTCACAGTAGAGGGAAAGATTAAATTATACAAAGCTGAATGAAATTAGCTTCTCCTTCGTTTCTCACTTCTTTATGTATGTTTATGAACAACATTGACAAAACTATGTTTAGTAAAAAAAAAAAAAAAGCCCCTCACAGCAAACAGGGCTTTAGACAACTGCCTAGTTTAATATTTTTGTGTGAATTCAACTGCATCAAGTGAACTGGGGAAAGGTGGCTGTGTCGATGTCTGTTCAAAACAACTGTAGGCTGTAACATGGTTGATTGTGTGAAACTGCTTATTGCTAAGGTTTGCTGTTTATCGAACAATGTACTTTTTGGCGTAAAGGTTTATTAATCTCACTGCTCAGTAGACATTTCAACAACTTGTTTTAGACTTTGGTGTGAGCTTGGTGATGGGTTAACAGTAAAAACAGAGCTGTTAAAGTAGAAATGTTGCATGTCGATGGGCTTTTTAATGGTTTGCGGAGTAAACGTTGTGTTTAGAACAAGCAGCATACTGACACTTGGAGAGCGCATTTTCTACGTAAATAGAAATAATTTTTCTTTAAAGTTTGTCACTGTGCCTTGTCTCAGCAAAGTATCCACATCTATCAAACGACTGCTCTCGTCTACAAGACCCAAGTGTGATAGTCACTTGCTGCTACAGCAGGACATCTACTGTCCTGACAGAGTCCTGAAGGTTTGAAATCAATCCTTTTTATGAGACATCCTGAGAACGTTTCACGTGAACCTTAATAGTCTGCTGTTGGTCCCACACATACAAATCTGGGATTTTTTTTATTGGTGTTATGCAGTCTACACTTTTTAACCAAATAAATGCATGTAATACAATACTTAAAGGTTTTCTGTTATTTCTCTTCAATAAACCTTTTGAAAGGTTTTTATATGCTTCATATTGACATATAAATATTTTTTATGTTCATTTCTGTTTCCAGCCTTTAAATGGTCACTATTAAAAATACATGTTCTGTGAACACTCAGAACCAGTCGTGGAGTTGCCTTTTTAAAGAGAACTAATGGTGGAAAAGTATTTTTCTTGAGGTTCATGGTAAGAAACAAATGTAAACTCATGTCTAAGGCCTGTGGAAGTTCTTACATCCACCACAGACCTCACAAGTGTACAATACCCAAAGCTATAGTCAAAGGTCAAGGGGAGGAAACATAACAGAAGCAAACGTTCAAACTTTATCATTATGAGTTTTCAAACCTGTGAAGAAGAAACCTATGTTTTATTTCAGAAGGAGACAGAAGCTACATTTATATGCTGTATATTTATTCACTAAGGACATTTATTTAGTTTAGTTTAATTATAGTGTACGTAATGAACAAAATAGAATAGAACTTTACTTTGTTTACCAAAGTGTGTGCACAGGACGGCCGCTTTTAAAAGTAGTCAAAAAGGCGCCCTCTGGTGGTTGTGGTCTGTGCACAAGTATGCCAATCGCCAGTTTGGGATCTCGGCGTCTCTCGCGTTTTTTTCCGATCTCGTCACTCACTTTCCTTCATGCATGATTCTTTTTATTACTGTGGCTGTACAACATATGATGTATCGTAGCTTAATGCTTAGGGTATCTACATACATCGACGATGACTTTGTCCTCCATTTTTGGAGAGATTTCTGTCTCTATGGTCCACATCCGTTTGTTACGTCAAAAACACCTCAAAAGCAGGGCGTCTAGAGCATAGACATTATATATATAGACATTTATATATATATATATATATATATATATAGTATATTATGTCTATGCTCTACAGTGTCACGTCAGACGCGTAAACGCTCCATTCGCGTCTCGCCATTCGCTCGTCGAAGACCGATTCGCGCCGCAGGACGTCTAAACGTGCAATTACATTAACTTAACATGTTAACAGCAAGACGACCCATTACTCATTCGGTGTGAACGCAGAGAGTATCACGGGAAGCCTTGGCTTGGGAGGAGCCGAAGGAAGGATCCTGACAATTGGGAAACGGACCGTAATACTTCACATGCCGGCTGCAATTCAACCAGTGCCCAACAGTTAGCGTTTACTTCTCATTTGGCACAATTTTAAAAACTTCTAAACCTTAAAAATTGAGGTTAAATATATTACACATTTTAAATGCAGAATTGTAATTCGTATGGCAATGTTCAAGTAATTTTTTTTATTCTGTATGCAACCAGATTAGGTGACAAAATGTGAGACACAGACATGGGTTTGTCTTTAACATCTTTATTCATCTTTTTTCATTATTTTTATTTGTAATGAAATTCTTACTGTGTCTTCTGCACCTTTTTTTATTTTTTATTTTTTTATTTTTAAACGGCGTCGGTCATCTAATAAAACTTGGAAAAAAAAAAAAAAAAATTTGCTTTTATGTAGTACAAGCCACCTGGTGGGCATTCCCATTACTTTCACCAAGGTACCATTCAACAGTTCAGGCTTTTCCTATGTGAGGAAGTTTCAAGTGTATACTGCCCTGTTGACAATTATACTGGACTATTTGTCGGTGAACACTGAAAGGACAAGTTTCTCCCAGTCAATTAGCTCTAATCTACTCGTGTCCACTCACCAGTTAAACACTGAAGTGCACAGAGGAATCATGGTGACCATCACTGCCGAAGGAAAAAGGTATATATCTGCCCTCCCCAACTGATTTTACCGCAGACAGATGCATCCACCATTTTTATTTATCTACAAGTTACAAGTCACCCCACAGTATACGCACAGGCAGAAACTTGAAACACATTAACTAGAAGTAAAACTTCCTCACACAAACTCAACCTGTGTTTTCAGACAGGAATAACAGTGCAGACTGTCCAACCATTGTCCAGACACCACCAACAGCTGAAATGGACACCTCAGGTTACAGTACCAGCAGACACAAAACACCTCATCCTCAAAAACATGAAGATAAAAAAAAATATATATATATATAAATTGGGAGAGGCTTGTTGAAAACCTGATTTAGATATGAACACTTTATCTGATGCTGTTGACAATCTAAGTTGTCGCAGCAGAAGACAGCAACCGAGTCCCAAACCAAATACAGCTCTGTCAATCACCTGCGCCTTTCATCTTCTAAAACTAAAGTACACCAGTCAAAGAAAACTTGAAAATGATAGACGTGTCCTTCACTTCCAAATCTGTTTTTTTCTTGCTTACAGAATGCATAATTGGGAAAACCTCATCTCCGTTTATCCTCCCACTCTTTTAAGATAAACTAAAGAAAGCTAAAACACAAGAAAAAAAGGTTTTATTCCATGATTTAACCTGTGCCTGTCTGGAGATGCCAGCCTGTATTTTGTTTGAAACTCAGCTGCAAATAAGAATTGGTTGTGACACGGACCACAAAGCAGTCACAGAACTCTGTCCCATGAAGAAATAAGTCATTCTGGACCAGACTGATGGAAACCATAGTCCCATTTCGTCTTGTTGTTTTCAGCTTCACATGCTGTGATAGACTTCTCTTGGCATCACTCCCATGGTAGCTGCCTTAGGTCAAAGGGGACATGATTGAGTTCTACTGCTTTGTCAGCTGAAATGATGAGCTAGTGCCCTCAGGAGGGCGGTGCTGGTAATACCCCCCACCCCTGTTCCCAACATCCCTCAGTTGACAAGAAATAAAAAGGAAAAATAAAAAGAGGAAAGGGGGGAGAAAAATAAAAATAAAGGAAAAGAGGTCCCCCCACCCCCCTACTGGGCCCCCCACATGCTGGTGTGTGTGTCATCAGTGTGAATGCGGCTGAGCCGCCAGAGTCTCTCAGAGTGTGTGAGCACTGCAGGGTGAGGTGAGTGTGCACGTGTGGGGCTCCATGGGGGTGAGGGGAACTTCTAGTATTTCTTCCCCGGGACAAACTCCTTGGCTTCGGGATTCAACATGCTCTTCCTCTGCACACAAACAAACAGAAGGTATCCAGTTAGAGATACCAGTGCTTCAAATAAAACAAAATACAGCAGCTCATTTCTGACTGTGCTGCCTACTCACCGCCACCTCCTCCAGGTTGTTGTGGTGCTCACTGACCGACAGCCCATTGAGCTGTTGCTGCAGCTGGCCCACTCCTTGGTTGTTAAGGTCACGCGAAGGAATGAACCAGTCCTGGTCCTCCTCCTCCAGCATCTCCTGGAAGCAGCGCTCCAAGAACTCCTGCTCCAACAGCTCCTCCTCCACCTGTGGTAGAACACACACACACACACACACACACACATAGCCATTAGCACTAAGCAGGAAGCACACCAGGGCTCTAGACTAACTTTTTCCACTGGTGCACTTAACTTTATTTCTTTAGGTGCACCAACAAAAAAAAGTTAGGTGCAACCTAATTTTCAAACATTCACTTAGGACAGTGTTTCCCAACCTTTGAGCTACGGCACACATTTTACGTTAGAAAAGTCATAAGGCACACCAAACAAAAATGGAATAAAAACTATATTTAACTAATAAAAATCTAGTCTCAATTTACTGAAACCTGGGCCTGTTTAGTTAAACACAAAGTCAATATTCTACTTATGCTTAAAAAGCCCACCTTGCATATATAGGTTGTGGAGAAAGGGAGCAGAACTGAAATAGTTTGGCTCGGTTGGTTCCCAAATATAAGTGAATCCAAAGACAATATAACCTTCATTGTATTGTACTTACCTTTTTTGACTTGCTTATGCCCACTACTCAGGCTAGAGCCTTTATATAACAGCATACAACAAGCAACAAAGTGGAGAAGCTGAGAACTTTCTCTCGTAACACACCTGTCTGTTGTACTCTTCTTCGTTCTCCATCCACATGTACTCGGCGAAGGGGTTTGCATCATTGCCCTCTCCAGCGTGCCCATTGGCCACAGGCTCTTTGCCCTCTTTCCCTGGAGCACCTCCTCCCGGTGTCTTGGCCACCTCTGGACCACTCATTTCAGCTGGCTCTGCATCACAACAATGAACAATTAATCCTCTGGGTTTCTGACTGTGGTAAATTTGATCAAAATAACACGACTAAACAATGCTCATGCTCCTTTAAATACAGGCACTTGGCTGAGTGACACTGCAAGAACTGTAGACCAAGCTCAGCAAGTTTTATTGCAACATACCTAACAAACAATAGCCATGCACAAAAGTCAAAATGTAAAACACCAACTGGGAACAACTGATAAACTAAGCTCAAAAAGGTTCTGTTATTATTTCCAACAGTAAAAAGTAGAAATAAATGGCATGTTCAAAAGGTTCGGTTTTTCAAGTCGATGACCCAGTACACACTAAAAGACCATAGTATACCATTTACTAGGTACAAAAAGTGTACACACAAGAAATGTCAATTTTCTTTTCTATATTGTAATTTTCCTGATCAGAATATATACACATATAAACCGTCATATATAAACCTTTAGAGACTCGCTGCACGCTGCAGTTGCATATGCACAGTGAGTGCTTCACTTCTCAGTTAACACTGTGCAGTACAGCACATCTGCTTCACTGCTTTTAGCTGACGGCTGTTTAAACCAAATTAATCTGATTTGGACATAGTTCCTATGCATATTTTAAGAAACCGAATGCCGCTGAGCACAACAACCTGTGAAGTCAGGCAAAGACAGTTGAGAAATATCCCATATTTAACCCTTGTTAACTCAGCCTGCTCCTGTCTTGCAGTCATTTTCTTTGCGACTAAAACTAACACCATCTACTCCAAACACAAATTAATATTCCATTTAGATTTATGTGCTTTTATTGAGCCAGCATTTTATTTAGTGCAACAAGAGATAACCAGGGCCTAACTTCTATAAAAAGAAACTTGACAACTAATACCCCAGACTCTCCCTCTACTTGACTTTATGCCATGTTTGCTATTGTTCACCAAGCTCACATTTGAACATTTACACCTACCCAAGTGTATTTTACAATTGTACTTGAAATGTGATGTGGCTTTTGGACTGGAAAAGTACAGGGAGTTCTGGAGCTCAGATGCTGACATAACCTTCTGACTGCCAGCTTTAACACACTTAACATGAGTCATCTAAAGCCTCACGTTTGGTAGAGAAAAAAAATAAAACAAAATAGTATCCATTGGGTGCCAGCCATTAGACAGCACTGCCACATTTACCTGTGAGAGCGCCACAACTCCCTAAAGATCTGCTTAGAATGATCCTGTTTGCACTCAGCCAAGTGCCATTCTGCGTCAGTCACTAGATCCAAATCCAAAGAAGCAAAAGCAGGCACTGAGTTCTCTGTACAGTGTTCAAACCAACATGTTTATTCTTAATAGGTTAGTGGACTAAAAGGTGTGCCTGCTTGCCCTTAGTCCAATTACACTGGGGGCATTCTACAACACAAGGCTGGTTACAAAGCAACAAACAGGAAACATACAAAATGCTGTCTGACATCTTGAGAATAATATAATAAAATTAAATGACTGGAATTCGGTCACAACCAAATTCTAACTTTAGAATTTATTGTCGCTTTAACACTGCCGGGATTGAAAGAATTTGTCTTGGAAGCTAAATCCTCTCAAAAAAGACAAATTATATTCTCAGTAGCAAATAAAAGTACTGGTGGCTGTAAAAAAAATAAAAAAAATAAAATAAAACATGCAGTAGTGAGTAAAAGTTAGTGCATTTACCTTCCCACTGACACTACATGGAGGACCAATGAAAGGCTCTGGGCAGTGTAATTTCTAAATGTAGTTCTTAACATGTTCATGTAGCATAACAATGTGTTGGCTAGCATGTAATATTCAATCAGCCAAGACTGCCACTAAAGCATCATCAAATGTCAGTCAGTCAAAGAGAAACATGCCACAATTTGAACAAACAAACTTCAAGCACATGGTCAAAATCCTAAACTTAGCAAATTTTGTCTTTAGCTGCAAATGCTTTTTTTGTTGTCCAAGACTAAAAAGTAATACATAAGTCTTGTTTGCTTCTTTTATTCAATAGGAATTAGGGTAGAAGTCCAAAACAAAGCAGATATGTCTTAATTAGGCGTTTTGGCTCATTGCTTATTTTAAATCAAAAATGTATTTATTTTAGTAGAGAAAGCATGCGTTAATCAGTAAACTAGTTCCATGCTTTGTATTTAATTTCAAAGTTACATGCTTCGGAAAGATGGAAGCAGGTGTCTTTAATTTATAAGCTTAATTGACAAATGTCAAGTGAATTCCAGGCAGTTTAAAAAACACTAAATTTGATTTTTTAAGATTTTCAAGTCTCACCGCCGTCTACTTACAAAAACAGAGATAACGGCCTTGTAATGCCTTTGTTAAGAAAGCTGCTCAATGGGCAGAATTAACGTCTTCACATTATGTAATGCCACAGTTAGAGTACTGAAAGTGATGGGGGCTCCGCCGTCGTAGCTCACAGCTGAGCCCTCTCCCTTCAGAGAGCTAACAGTGCTAAACCAGGTGTCTAGGCCCACCTGGAAACTTCCTAAATGGATTGGACGGCTTTGGCCGAGGCTATGCTAAGTGGCTAATTTGCTAACAGTGCCTTCAACTAGAAGGATACACCAATAAACAGTTAACGCACAGGCCTACAGTAAAGCTATTTCAGCAACAACAACAAAAGGTATAAGGCTGAAAAGCGAAAAACTGTTGTTTTTAAAGACGACATAAAACTGTGAATTACAAACTGTACAGCGTTTATTTTAAGCTGTTTAAAATTAAACGCTGAGAACCGAGGTCAAACGACACTTCTTACAGATGCTTGAGGCCAAACAAAGTAGGCTATGGACTGAGTTAGCACGTTGCTACTGCTACAGCATGGCAGCATCACTGAAGCAGGTCAACAAAACAAGCTCCCGCTCCGGGGATTACCGCCGCTTTACACAACCAACGAAAGGCCAGAAATACACGGTTTGAGTGTTAAAATCACCTGGCATTTTGCTCCGCTGTTGGTACAAATTACAACCTCACCCAAACTTTGCTCAACTATAGAACGAGGAGTGATACTCGTCGTTTCTCCAGTGAAGGCTTGTCTCTGATGCGAATGCAACTTAGCTCAGTCTAGGTAGCCTCCTTTTGCTAACGTTAGAGAGCTTGGTCGGTCACGTGGTCTGATGTTGCTTTCACAGCTATAACAAATGTGGGAATTTACACACAACATTAAGTTAATCTACCCTTTATATCGTCATTGAGGTCTATACCTTTAGTACAATCTGATTTAAGCATGTACTTATTAAACATTACTGTACAACTTTATCAGATATTGAGGAAATTTATTCTGTTAAATGCGCTCTAGTAGAACACACATTCCCATTTTGAGCAAATTGTAAGTTTAATTATCCTAATAATAAGCTAAATCCAGGGATGATGCGGTCATGCATGTCAAATGAATAACAGGTTTTAAAGAAGGTTTTTATTTCTACTATAATTATTTATATTATTTTGGAATATTAATTTAATTTAATATTAATTAAATTCATATTGGCCAACACTAATGTTAGAAAAGCGACATTTTAATCAATCCCCAAACTGTAGAAAGACAGTAGTATGTTACACCGTTGTTACGTCATTGATGCTAATGCCGGAAATACGGAGTTAAAGTAGAGCTATTGAAGGCAGCGTTAGAACAAACATCCGAGAAGCTCCTCCGCACACTTTGCCTTCTGTATGCACTACTTTCCTTTAATAACCACGTTTGAGCTGAGCATGTTACACGTGTTTATACGGCTCAAATGACACACAGTCTCGCAATTTGTGGACTTTAAAGCGTAGATACAATGACAAAACGTCATAGGAAGCACAATCCACGATGCTTATTTTTATTTACTTTTTAGTACCTCACTGAAACCATGTTTAACCATGTACAATTATATCACCATTAGCGGTCCATGGGAGACTCTGGAAACTAGTTCTGCAGTAATTTTATGACTAAATTCTTTAGTTCATTTCTTATTAACACAGCCAATAAGAGACTTACTTCAAGTGCAAACGGGGCGAATCCGCTGAGCAGCAGTCGGGTAAATTGGCTTTTCCGCTTTAAGATATTACCCCTTTACCCCACATAAAAAAACAACAAAAAAAAATAGTCTACCGGTGCTCAGTTGCAAAATAATCAATTTCTTTTTCAGGAATGTTCGAGTTAGTGAGAAAAATCAGGTAAATTCACAGTTTTTTCTGCCAAAACCTCAGAAAGGGGAAACGTGTGGTGTGGTGGTCGTGTTTGTCCAGTTGTACACTGTTGTCACTGGTGGGATTACACGTCACTCAAGGCCTTTGAGCGATCCCATTGGCCAGGAGTAAAACAAACACCGCCCTCTGTCTACGTTCACGTAAACAAACAGTAAACAGAATGTTAGTGTTAACCTTTTCTCTGATGGCTCTGAGGGGTTAATGGTTGACAACGCAGCTACCTTGACCTCTTTAGCCGACAAAGCTCCAGTTTCTGTCTGTAGTGGGATTAGAAAGTAAACAAAAAAATAAAAATGCTATAATTACTCATTTTGCATGGTCTTTTAGTAATAGTAATAGTAATCCTATTACTTTCATTTGAAATACTAAAAACTTTAGACTCAATAGAAGTACTTTGAACATCAAATGAATGCCTCTCAGGTAAGAATAGCTACATGGTCTTAAACTCGAGTATGCTCAGGTGTGATTTGTGCTGTCACACTGTAGTGTGTGTGGGCAGTGATTTTATTGCAGTGAAATACAAAACATTTTGATAAAGTATTTTAAAAACAATCTTTAGTTATAACACATTTACATATATCCTGCAAAGAGGGAATATCTACACCAATCAAAACTTCTAGATACAGTCTAACCCAACCCTAAAGAGAATAAGACTAAATCCATAAATATTCAGTGATTTCAAGATTTCAGTGCTGAATAAAGATGTGACAATGGATAAGTGTGCCACTTGGGAATCTGGAGCATCACTGTTGAATTAATTGCACAATACTTGTTGGAAACATATTCTATTTCCAGAGAGAATAACTGCACATACATACATCCATCCATCCATCTTCTTCCGCTTATCTGGGTCAGATCACAGGGGCAGCCAACAGGACAACATCATCTACAAAAAGCAGAGATGAGATCCGTGATCCCAAACCAGACGTCCTGCGGCCCCCTGGCTGCATCTAGAAATCCTGTCCATATATATGGTTTAATGAACAAGACCGAGACAAATGGGAAGCCCTGCCGGAGTCCAACATACATCGGGAAAAGATCTGACTTACTGCTGACAATGCGATCAAAGCTCCTGCTCCGGTCGTACAGGGACCGGACAGCCCTTAGCAGAACCCATACTCCCAGAGCACCCCCCACAGGGCGCCACAAGGGACACAGTCGAATGCCTTCATTTACATTTACATTTATTCATTTAGCTTACGCTTTTATCCAAAGCGACTTACATTGTTCTAATGTAATTACCAGTGTTACAGCCACTGGAGGCAAGGTGGGTTACGTGTCTTGCCCAAGGACACAACGACAGTATGAACTGTGGGGAGAGCGGGAATCGAACCGCCTACCTTCTGGTTGAAAGACGACCGCTCTACCCACTGAGCTACAGGGACGAAAACCACATTGTTCCTCCTGAATCTGAGGTTCGACCACAGGTTTCGGCCACATTCTCCTCTCCAGTACCCTGGCATAGACTTTCCCGGGGAGGCTGAGGAGTGTGATTCCTCTGTAGTTGGAACACACACGCCGGTCCCTCTTCTTAAAAAAAGAGACCACTACCCCAGTCTTCCAGTCCAGAGGTACTGTCCCCAAACGCCATGCAATTTTGCAGAGGTGTGTCAGCTTTCTCAAGTGGAAGACGTGTTGATGGGGTTGAGGAGATCCTTGATGTATTTCTTCCACCGCCCAACAATGTCCCTAGTTGAAGTCAGCAAATTCCCACCTCTACTGTTAACATTGTTGGCAGGGCACTGCTTCCCCCTCTCAACGGTTTGCCAGAATTTATTTGTTAGGTTGTTATGCTCAGTTATTGTTCAAAATCAATGCCTTTTGTATAGAACTTACTGTAAAATAGAAACACCATATAATTAACTTGAGACAGTAACCTGATTTACCAAACAGTGTTTCTTTTTGAAGTGCTCAAGTAGAGATGTTCTGGTGAGTGGTGAAAGAGATAATGTAGTACCTTTATTTGACAGTAGAGAGCAACAGTGAGCAGTTGCCAACACTCACCACTCACTATGTTCTTTATGAATTTTGGAACACAGACCATGAAAGTGAGTCATCCCAGATAACTACATTTTGTACAAGTAGATGTTGTGATTATAAATGCAAATATATGACACTATGAAATGTAAAACTTGCTACATGTACCTACTTCTGTTCTTTCTACCCAGGATGCACATGTAGTATGTGGAAGAGACATGCAGACTTAACATATTTGTCAGTGTCACAGCTCCAGTCTGCAGTGTCTTAGCCCTCTTTAAGGATAGTATAAATGAAAGTTTGTGATCTGTTTCCTGTGATTAGGTAAAAGTTATCCACACAGAAGCATCAGTGGGTATTCAGTCTACATCTAATACATCTTTGATTCTGAGAGCCTGCAGTTTCCAGTTTTAACTCCTGGATGTTTTAGTGTTGAATGTTTAAGGAGCCGCTTAAGATTCAAAATACACTCAAAGTATTTTTACCCCCTGTAGGAATAACAAGAAATATAAGTGAGCAAAAACTTATATAAAAAACATTATATATAAGCAACAAAAAAAGTAAATATTCTTGGATAATCTGCCTGAATAAGAGTATAAACAGCTCAGTGGGACAATCCATTATTTAGTTGCACCCCGAAGATATATTAAGATTTGTATTATTTCCATGCCAAAGAAATAATATGAAGCAAAGTAGAAGTAGAAGTGCACATCCACCTCACTCTTTTTTCAAAGGGTAATGTAATGTTCATTTAGTCCAATCCAAAACAGACGGGACAATATAAAACACACTATTCAGCTATTCAACCAGTTAAGCAATTTTGTTTTTTTTCCTCATACTTGCATAGGATTTGTCGAAATGACCAGAGGACTTAAAAATGGTCTGTTTTGTTTAAATAACCCGGTAAAACTAATTTGCATCATTGGTTCTTTCCCCAATTACCCCTGAGTTGTAACTTTGCCCTCCATCTTTGCTATTGAATCTTACATCATACATTCCCTTCCTCTGGCTGGCTCACTTTCAGTTTTTACACAATAGGCAGTCTTTGTGTCAGAGGGCATACATGTTTAATATATGGGCATGTGTGCTTTCCTGTATATGTGCCCCCCACCCACTACAGATTATTACACACACACCCTGAGGGGAAGGGAATGCACACGTAGTCACTGGGCTCCACAATATTGCCTAATATTCTGCACAATATGGCTGGGAAGCTATAATAGCTATTAAAGCTAAGGCTTGGGTCCTATTAACATTCACTACTATAAGCCATAATCAAAAGTCCAGTTTTATAACAAGGCACTTGAACATGAAATTATGGGACCACCCCCACTGAAAACAAAAGGTTACCCAGTACATGCAAATTTTTTTCTCTGTAATGCATACATTCATGCACATTTAGACCCACAGGCTCCTCGTTTGGTTTTTGAAATGAGAGCTAAAAAAAAATTGACATCTTAAAATAATCAAAGGGATTGTAGATTCTATTGAAATATTACAAATGCAAGGCATGCCCTCAGCTGACAAAGCAATCTGGTAGATTTGACCAAAAGACGGCAGTGATTTACCTGTATATTGAACCAAAAGTGCCTATAAAGTGTCAGGAGAAAGGCCCATCAAGGAGACCGTTTTATTTCTGTGGTATTTTCTGTAAATTCTCCCACCAAACCTCCATCCCATTTATCCAGAAAAGCCACTGTGAGCTGTTATAATTTGTCATGGAATTGTGTAAAAAAAATAAAACCAATAAAAAATTTGCCAGAATTGCATTTAGTGTGACATAAAAGCAAACCAGAAGGTGCAATGTGAAATAGAACCCAAAAAGCACTTAATTAGGTTATTTGTAAGGGGCTCAGTGGTAGAGCGGTTGACCTATAACTGGTAGGTTGGCAGTTCGATTCCCGCTCTCCCCAAAGTTCATACTGTAGTTGTGTACAAACTCCTTGCCTCCAGTGACACAGCACAAGTGTATGAACATGTGAGAATGTATGTCGCTCTGGTGTATGAACGTGTGAGAATGTCGCTCTGGTGTATGAACATGTGAGAATGTATGTCGCTCTGGTGTATGAACGTGTGTGAACGTCGCTCTGGTGTATGAACGTGTGAGAATGTCGCTTTGGTGTATGAACGTGTGTTAATGTCGCTCTGGTGTATGAACGTGTGTGAACGTCGCTCTGGTGTATGAACGCGTGTGAACGTCGCTCTGGTGTATGAACGTGTGTTAATGTCGCTCTGGTGTATGAACGTTTGTTAATGTCGCTCTGGTGTATGAACGTGTGTTAATGTCGCTCTGAAGTATGAATGTGTGAGAATGTCGCTCTGGTGTATGAACATGTGAGAATGTCGCTCTTGAACGTGTCTGAATGTCGCTCTGGTGTATGAACGTGTGTTAATGTCGCTCTGGTGTATGAACGTGTGTGAACGTCGCTCTGGTGTATGAACGCGTGTTAATGTCGCTCTGGTGTATGAACGTGTGAGAATGTCACTCTGGTGTATGAACGTGTGAGAATGTCGCTCTGGTGTATGAACGTGTGAGAATGTCGCTCTGGTGTATGAACGTGTGAGAATGTCGCTCTGGTGTATGAACGTGTGAGAATGTCGCTCTGGTGTATGAATGAGTGAGAATGTCGCTCTGGTGTATGAACGTGTGAGAATGTCGCTCTGGTGTATGAACGTGTGAGAATGTCGCTCTGGTGTATGAACGTGTGTTAATGTCACTCTGGTGTATGAACGTGTGAGAATGTCGCTCTGGTGAATGAACGTGTGTGAATGTCGCTCTGGTGTATGAACGTGTGAGAATGTCGCTCTGGTGTATGAACGTGTGAGAATGTCGCTCTGGTGTATGAACGTGTGAGAATGTCGCTCTGGTGTATGAACGTGTGAGAATGTCGCTCTGGTGTATGAACGTGTGAGAATGTCGCTCTGGTGTATGAACGTGTGTTAATGTCGCTCTGGTGTATGAACGTGTGTTAATGTCGCTCTGGTGTATGAACGTGTGTTAACGTCGCTCTGGTGTATGAACGTGTGTGAACGTCGCTCTGGTGTATGAATGTGTGTGAACGTCGCTCTGGTGTATGAATGTGTGTTAATGTCGCTCTGGTGTATGAACGTGTGTTAATGTCGCTCTGGTTTATGAACGTGTGTGAACGTCGCTCTGGTGTATGAACGTGTGTTAATGTCGCTCTGGTGTATGAACGTGTGTGAACGTCGCTCTGGTGTATGAACGTGTGTGAACGTCGCTCTGGTGTATGAACGTGTGTTAATGTCGCTCTGGTGTATGAACGTGTGTGAACGTCGCTCTGGTGTATGAACGCGTGTTAATGTCGCTCTGGTGTATGAACGTGTGTTAATGTCGCTCTGGTGTATGAACGTGTGTTAATGTCGCTCTGGTGTATGAACGTGTGAGAATGTCGCTCTGGTGTATGAACGTGTGAGAATGTCGCTCTTGTGTATGAACGTGTGAGAATGTCGCTCTGGTGTATGAACGTGTGTTAATGTCGCTCTGGTGTATGAACGTGTGAGAATGTCGCTCTGGTGTATGAATGTGTGAGAATGTCGCTCTGGTGTATGAATGTGTGAGAATGTCGCTCTGGTGTATGAACGTGTGTTAATGTCGCTCTGGTGTATGAACGTGTGTTAATGTCGCTCTGGTGTATGAACGTGTGTGAACGTCGCTCTGGTGTATGAACGTGTGTTAATGTCGCTCTGGTGTATGAACGTGTGTGAACGTCGCTCTGGTGTATGAATGTGTGTTAATGTCGCTCTGGTGTATGAATGTGTGAGAATGTCGCTCTGGTGTATGAATGTGTGTTAATGTCGCTCTGGTGTATGAACGTGTGAGAATGTCGCTCTGGTGTATGAACGTGTGTTAATGTCGCTCTGGTGTATGAACGTGTGTTAATGTCGCTCTGGTTTATGAACGTGTGTGAACATCGCTCTGGTGTATGAACGTGTGTTAATGTCGCTCTGGTGTATGAACGTGTGTGAACGTCGCTCTGGTGTATGAACGTGTGTGAACGTCGCTCTGGTGTATGAACGTGTGTTAATGTCACTCTGGTGTATGAACGTGTGTGAATGTCGCTCTGGTGTATGAACGCGTGTTAATGTCGCTCTGGTGTATGAACGTGTGTTAATGTCGCTCTGGTGTATGAACGTGTGTTAATGTCGCTCTGGTGTATGAACGTGTGTTAATGTCGCTCTGGTGTATGAACGTGTGTGAATGTCGCTCTGGTGTATGAACGTGTGAGAATGTCGCTCTGGTGTATAAACGTGTGTTAATGTCGCTCTGGTGTATGAACGTGTGTTAATGTCTCTCTGGTGTATGAACGTGTGTTAATGTCGCTCTGGTGTATGAACGTGTGTTAATGTCGCTCTGGTGTATGAACGTGTGTTAATGTCGCTCTGGTGTATGAACGTGTGAGAATGTCGCTCTGGTGTATGAACGTGTGTGAACGTCGCTCTGGTGTATGAACGTGTGAGAATGTCGCTCTGGTGTATGAACGTGTGTTAATGTCGCTCTGGTGTATGAACGTGTGAGAATGTTGCTCTGGTGTATGAACGTGTGTTAATGTCGCTCTGGTGTATGAATGTGTGAGAATGTCGCTCTGGTGTATGAACGTGTGTTAATGTCGCTCTGGTGTATGAACGTGTGAGAATGTCGCTCTGGTGTATGAACGTGTGTTAATGTCGCTCTGGTGTATGACGCGTGTGAGAATGTTGCTCGGTGTGTGAATGTCGCTCTGGTGTATGAACGTGTGTTAATGTCGCTATGGTGTATGAACGTGTGTTAATGTCGCTCTGGTGTATGAACGTGTGAGAATGTCGCTCTGGTGTATGAACATGTGAGAATGTCGCTCTTGTGTATGAACGTGTGAGAATGTCGCTCTGGTGGATGAATGTGTGTTAATGTCGCTCTGGTGTATGAACGTGTGTTAATGTCGCTCTGGTTTATGAACGTGTGTGAACGTCGCTCTGGTGTATGAACGTGTTAGAATGTCGCTCTGGTGTATGAACGTGTGTGAACGTCGCTCTGGTGTATGAACGTGTGTGAACGTCGCTCTGGTGTATGAAAGTGTGTTAATGTCGCTCTGGTGTATGAACGTGTGTGAATGTCGCTCTGGTGTATGAACGCGTGTTAATATCGCTCTGGTGTATGAACGTGTTAATGTCGCTCTGGTGTATGAGCGTGTGAATGTCGCTCTGGTGTATGAACGTGTGAATGTCGCTCTGGTGTATGAACGTGTGAGAATGTCGCTCTGGTGTATGAACGTGTGTTAATGTCGCTCTGGTGTATGAACGTGTGAGAATGTCGCTCTGGTGTATGAACGTGTGAGAATGTCTCTCTGGTGTATGAATGTGTGAGAATGTCGCTCTGGTGTATGAATGTGTGTTAATGTCGCTCTGGTGTATGAACGCGTGAGAATGTCGCTCTGGTGTATGAACGTGTGTTAATGTCGCTCTGGTGTATGAACGTGTGAGAATGTCACTCTGGTGTATGAACGTGTGAGAATGTCGCTCTGGTGTATGAACGTGTGAATGTCGCACTGGTGTATGAACGTGTGAGAATGTCGCTCTGGTGTATGAACGTGTGAGAATGTCGCTCTGGTGTATGAATGAGTGAGAATGTCGCTCTGGTGTATGAACGTGTGAGAATGTCGCTCTGGTGTATGAACGTGTGAGAATGTCGCTCTGGTGTATGAACGTGTGAGAATGTCGCTCTGGTGTATGAATGAGTGAGAATGTCGCTCTGGTGAATGAGCGTGTGTGAATGTCGCTCTGGTGTATGAACGTGTGAGAATGTCGCTCTGGTTTATAAACGTGTGAGAATGTCGCTCTGGTGTATGAACGTGAGAATGTCCTGGTGTATGAACGTGTGAGAATGTCGTGGTGTATGAACGTGAGAATGTCGCTCTGGTGTATGAACGTGTCGTTAATGGTGTATGAACCGTGGTGTATGAACGTGGTGTATGAAATGTGTCTGGTGTATGAACGTGTGTTAATGTCGCTCCTGGTGTATGAGCGTGAAATTGCTCTGGTGTATGAATGTGTGTGAACGCGCTCTGGTGTATGAACGTGTGTTAATGTCGCTCTGGTGTATGAACGTGTGTTAATGTCGCTCTGGTGTATGAACGTGTGTGAACGTCGCTCTGGTGTATGAACGTGTGTTAATGTCGCTCTGGTGTATGAACGTGTGAGAATGTTGCTCTGGTGTATGAACGTGTGAGAATGTCGCTCTGGTGTATGAACGTGTGTGAATGTCGCTCTGGTGTATGAACGTGTGTTAATGTCGCTCTGGTGTATGAACGTGTGTGAATGTCGCTCTGGTGTATGAACGCGTGTGTTAATGTCTGGTGTATGAACGTGTGTTAATGTCGCTCTGGTGTATGAACGTGTGAGAATGTCGCTCTGGTGTATGAACGTGTGAGAATGTCGCTCTGGTGTATGAACGTGTGAGAATGTCGCTCTGGTGGATGAATGTGTGTTAATGTCGCTCTGGTGTATGAACGTGTGTAATGTCGCTCTGGTGTATGAGGTGTGAACGCTCTGGTGTATGAATGTGAATGTCGCTCTGGTGTATGAAAGTGTGTTAATGTCGCTCTGGTGTATGAACGTGTGTGAATGTCGCTCTGGTGTATGAACGCGTGTTAATATCGCTCTGGTGTATGAACGTGTGTTAATGTCGCTCTGGTGTATGAACGTGTGTTAATGTCGCTCTGGTGTATGAACGTGTGAGAATGTCGCTCTGGTGTATGAACGTGTGAGAATGTCGCTCTGGTGTATGAACGTGTGTTAATGTCGCTCTGGTGTATGAACGTGTGAGAATGTCGCTCTGGTGTATGAACGTGTGAGAATGTCTCTCTGGTGTATGAATGTGTGAGAATGTCGCTCTGGTGTATGAATGTGTGTTAATGTCGCTCTGGTGTATGAACGTGTGAGAATGTCGCTCTGGTGTATGAATGTGTGTGAATGTCGCTCTGGTGTATGAACGTGTGAGAATGTCGCTCTGGTGTATGAACGTGTGAGAATGTCGCTCTGGTGTATGAACGATGTGAGAATGTCGCTCTGGTGTATGAACGCGTGTGTGAGAATGTCGCCTGGTGTATGAACGTGAGTGAGAATGTCGCTCTGGTGTATGAACGTGTGAGAATGTCGCTCTGGTGTATGAACGTGTGAGAATGTCGCTCTGGTGTATGAACGTGTGAGAATGTCGCTCTGGTGTATGAATGAGTGAGAATGTCGCTCTGGTGTATGAATGTGTGAGAATGTCGCTCTGGTGTATGAACGTGTGAGAATGTCGCTCTGGTGTATGAACGTGTGTTAATGTCACTCTGGTGTATGAGCGTGAGAATGTCGCTCTGGTGAATGAACGTGTGTGAATGTCGCTCTGGTGTATGAACGTGTGAGAATGTCGCTCTGGTGTATGAACGTGTGAGAATGTCGCTCTGGTGTATGAACGTGTGAGAATGTCGCTCTGGTGTATGAACGTGTGAGAATGTCGCTCTGGTGTATGAACGTGTGAGAATGTCGCTCTGGTGTATGAACGTGTGAATGTCGCTCTGGTGTATGAAGCGTGTGTTAATGTCGCTCTTCTGGTGTATGAATGTGTGTGAATGTCGCTCTGGTGTATGAATGTGTGTTAATGTCGCTCTGGTGTATGAACGTGTGTTAATGTCGCTCTGGTGTATGAACGTGTGAATGTTGCGGTCGCTCTGGTGTATGAATGCTGTGTGAATGTCGCTCCTGGTGTATGAATGTGTGTGAATGTCGCTCTGGTGTATGAACGCGTGTGTTAATGTCGCTCTGGTGTATGAACGCGTGTGAACGTTGCTCTGGTGTATGAATGTGCGGTTAATGTCGCTCTGGTGTATGAACGTGTGTGAATGTCGCTCTGGTGTATGAACGTGTGTTAATGTCGCTCTGGTGTATGAACGTGTGTGAATGTCGCTCTGGTGTATGAACGTGTGAGAATGTCGCTCTTGTGTATGAACGTGTGAGAATGTCGCTCTGGTGTATGAACGTGTAAACAGTCTGTGTTCACAGGGTTCAGACAGTGTTGGAGCAGGTACAGAACTCTGCAGAAGAAGTTTGTTAGTTCCAAAGTTTATTTTATTAATTTATTTTATTTGATATTCTTGTTTGAGAGAAATTTGCTACTGTTCTCTTTGACCTCTTTTTTTATGTTTTAGGAAACTATTGCTACCAAAATCATTCACACTTGAACAGATTTTTACTGTACTACTGTACTTTAGGAATTTACCAAATGACTAACCACTTTTCCTCTCCGGCTTTGAATTAAAAGCAAACAAACAGCTGGTGCATAGAAATAGATGAAATGATTGAAGGAAGACTAAATTAAACAGAGGAAGTAATGATAATTCGAGGCTAAGATTACCTAGACCCAATCCTCCAACATGTTCATAGAAAGCCACCCCCCCTTTGTTTTTTTACTGTACTATCACAACCCGCCCACTCCAACGGCTGTGCAGTGTGTCATTGCTCTTACTCTGACATTCCAGCACAGAGGGCGCACAGGGCAAAGAGAACTCCAAAAAGAAAGTCCTGAATGCATTACAGCTGGAGTATTATCAAGACTGATGTTTTCTGATATTTACTTATTTCTAACAAGGGACTTCTAGAAAAACATTCCCCTGGTATTCGTTTGCAGTTTCCTTCTTTTTTTCCCAACTTCTCTCCATCTCTTTCTCCCAGGAGGCAGCTTCCAAACGTTGGATTGCTGCTGCAGAAAGTGGGACAATAGTTTTGCAGCACCATTTAAAGAGGTAAGTTTCCCTCTTTGCAGAAGCTTAGGCTATTTGTTTTTGGACTGAAACAACAACAACAAAATAATATGCTTGCTTTTACTGGCTTTTGTCTTTATATTGGACTTCAAGTCTGTTGTGATATTTATCTTGTTGAATCAGTTTATGCGAGTGAGCTTTTTGAGTTGAGATAATGAAGAGTGAGCAGTTTCTAGCAGAGTCAAGGGGGCATCAGATCAAAGTGTAAATACAGTGGCAACATTTGAAGCAAAGAAGGCATACTGTAGCTGGGTTATTCATCCGAGGGTAAGGTCAGCCACTGGGATAGGATCCACAGGGACACATCATAAGTATACGATTCAAACCATAAATACATAAAAGTGTAGGAGATGCCTGTTAAGAGATTCCAGTTCTTAGCAGTCAAGAGGAGAGTCATGTTAAATTAAGTGGACAGTGAGAATGATTGCTATGTGTACAGTATGTTTATGCCTGTTTGCGTTTTATTTTTTTAACTATTAAAACATAAAAACAGTGTTTACCGCACACATAAACAATACAAAAAAGTACAGGCTGATTTATTGATCAAATCTATCTGAGCTATTGTACTTTTGGAATTAACTGGTTGTCATGGTAACCAATCTGGGGACATCTTGTTAAAATGAAAACACGAGTCTGGACATATTGTCAGTGACTAAGGAATATCGCTCCAACTTTGAGTTGGATTTAAACAGGTTTTAGATGGGTTTTGAACAGGTTTTAGTCAGATTTTCAACAGGTTTTAGTCAAATTTAAACAGGTTTTAGATGGTTTTGAACAGGTTCAAGTAAGATTTTTAAAACCTGTATCTTATTGCTGTGTGACAGATTTGCTGCTGTTGGAGCCATAAACAATAAATGTTATTGTTTATTGTTTTTCACAAACCCTCACCCCAGGCCAATACACAATTATTTACTGTCATTATAACGCTGGCCTAAAAAGGCTCAGTAAATCTTTATCTTTATCAAATCTGTATTTTGTTGGGGATTTAACACGTGATAACATGTTAAATCATGGCAATTTACTGTATGTTATAATTATAATTTCAACTCAGTGGTTACATGATTTTAACTGTGCTTCAAGAAGATTGAAATGATTGTTAATAATAATAATAATAATAATTAATCGTTATTACTAAATATAATCAGATGTAACAGGTGGTAAGTATGGTAAGTTAAATAATTATATAAGTAACTCTTATGTTGGTTATGGGATTTTTAATTCCTATCTAATACCATAGACAGGACAGGACAGATTGTGGGGAAGTGTTTTTTTTTTTTTGTGCTCTACTGTATAAATTTAATTGGTGTGTCTCTCTTCAGACTCTGGCTCCTGTAAAGATGGCGGATGAGGCGCAGTCAGACCCCACTGACTTGCAGATTCACAGTAAGAGTTCAAAGCACCCTGGACTGACTCTGCCCAAACACTCAGACTTGTCTTTCTCTCCCACTTCAGATTCCAACGGCATTCCAGTCATTCCAGTCCGGTCTAAATATTCAAACACTTAGTAAATTATTAAGTTCAAAGTATACTTACTTTGGGGTAGGTCTGAAAATGCCCTGGTGTGACGTTGTGCAATTTACAACATGAACAGTTGTGATGAAAAAGCTCTGTTGTTAAAAACATGGTTAAAATTTGGTTTGAAATATTAGTTTATGTGTTGTGGCTTTCAATTTGGCGTCATACTTTACAGAGTGTGACAGGATGAAAGACGGACAGTCTCACAGTTATACAATTATACATACAGTAGACATACAAGAGAAAGAGGGATCCACTCCCAGGACGGACAGGCCGTGCAGTGAATGTGTCCAGAACAACAACATAGAAATACACAAAATATATATATGTATATATATATAAAATCAAAATATTGTCTGAGTCCACTCTGTGTGTGTGTTTGTAAGGGTAGGTGGGACCACAGCCAACATCAAGGTAGATGACAGATGGGCTGGAGGTTCTCATACTGGAACCTGGAGTCCTGGGGGGTGAGGGTTCTATAAAACGGTTTCACTGTTCCTCGCGTCCATCTGCTTCCTCTCGGCGATATCTTACCTTATAGTCCTGTCTTCCTGTTTCAACCACCCGTCCTTATAAGTCCGTGCCTCGTTTATCACTACAAAGGAGGAGGTTCTAGGGGTGTGGTCCACTAATCAATCCCACCTGTCAGTCCATTGCATTTTTGTCCACTGTCTGTTGTACCACCCTCTGCAACCCATGAAATTTAAGAAAAACATGCAGCTGAAAACACAGCAAACAAACAAGGTACAACCTATTTGTAAAAATGCAAGTGCAATGCAAAATGGCCACTAACACGTAAACATCACCCAGCTGTCAGAGGTTCATCTACCCTAAGAGGAGATAGAAAAAGAAAAAGAAGTGCTAAATACTACTGCAACAATAGGCGAATGTAATAATAATATCAAAGGTTGAGTGTGTACCTACAGCTACAACCAGTGTGAGTGTGTACCTACAGCTACAACCAGTGTAAATACCTATGATCAATCAGTCTCCATACGTTTGGTGAAATATGTTTTGAGTTTGCTTTTGAAAACCTCAGTCAGCTCGCTGCACTTCCACCTGGAGTCCATTCCATAAAAATGGGGCTCTATAAGAAAAGGCTCTGTAGCAGACTTCTTTTTTACTTGAGGAAGTTGAAGGAGGCCAGCGTCCTGAGAGCGAAGGGTACGAGCTGGAGTATACCGGGTGATGAGGTCAGATAGGTAAGAGGGCGTGTGTCCATAAAGGATTTTATATGTTAACAGGAGAACTTTGAAATCAGCTCTAACATGAATAGGAAGCCAGTGTAATGAAGCCAGGACCGGAGTAATGTGATCAAACTTTCTGGTCTTTGTTAAAAGTCTGGCGGCTGTATTTTGGACCATTTGTAGTCTGTGAGTACTTTTCCTCGGCACTTCAGAGAATAACGCTTGCAGTAGTCCAGCCTAAATGTGACAAATGCATAAATGAGAATTATAGTATCCGCAAAAGAGTTTTTGAGATATTCCTCAAGTGAAAAAAGCCCAGTTTAGTGACCTCACTAATGTGCTGCTGCAGAGATAGTGTGAGGTCTAAAATGACACCGAGCTTCCTCACAGTGTTGCAACACTCACTCCCACCATAACTGCACTGTCCTGTGATCAATATAATTGTTATTTTTATTTGTTCTAAGTATTTTTAATTGTGCTATTGTGTTTTTCCCTATTGTTGTAAAGCGACCTTGAGTGTCCAGAAAAACTTATAAATAAAATGTATTATTATTATTTTTATTATTATTATTGAGGGATACAGGCTAAGACTGAGAGACGAAAGGTCTGTGGATCTAAACTCCCAAAAAGAAACCTGGGATAATGCCTGTTTTCTCTGATTAGAGATAAGAAATAGGCCGTCTTTGCAGTGCTGAGGGCGTGCTTATACAGTCAGGTCAATAAATATTGGAGACATCGACACAATTCTAATCTTTTTGGCTCTATACACCACCATAATGGATTTGAAATGAAACAAACAAGATGTGCTTTGGAGGATAGAGACCGCACATTCAGGAGACTGATCTTCAGTCTTGATGTAGAGCCTGCATTTGAGGGCTGGTCCAGTGGAGAGATAGTGACAGGAACAAGCTGAGCTCTAACAGTTCTGCTTGGTTTAAAAGATTGCCTCTGAGTTATAATAACAGTTATAATAATCCTTAGTGTTCGGCAGTATTGTAATGCTGTGAGGTACAGCTAAAACTCAGGCTGTGGGCCACGCCCACCACGCCCTAGAAGGGCGACAACACTTTGCAGTTGGCTAAAAACATCATGTCTGACTCCAAACATGATTTGAACAGTGAATATAAACTTCTTCCATCAGTGCAACAATACAGTGTTCTACGCTTAAACAAGGTTAGACTGATACAAGCTTTTGTTAATCAGTCAATTCTAAAAATAAAGGTGTTTAATCCATGTTCAAATGGTGTTAAAATATTGAGTAAAGTTGTATTTATTGTCTATGTTGACTGTTTGTCCACGTATTGTCTGCACTTTAAATAAAAGGAGAAAATGTTTTATGCAAGTTTTTTGTAAGGCAGAGTTCAGATCTATGATCTGAAACTACTTAGTTAACTAACTAACTAAATAATATGACTGTCCAAATCCCTCTTTTTTTGATCACATACTTGTCCTTTAATTCATGATGAAGGCCATTATTTAGCAGTTCTTTACACCTTTTTGTTAAATGACAGAAGTTTATAACAAAGGTCTGTATCCTATTGAAATAATTACTATATATTGCCTAAGATTGACATTAATTACAAACTTATATTCCTATCTCTTTCTTATCACCTATTTGTCCGTCTGTTAATTTTCAGTGAAGTAACCAGTGGCCCTTGTTTTTCAGCTGATAATCTCTCCGTCCCATCTTCGCCTGCCACAGCCCGGAATGAGTGCAGCATCACGCCCCTGACGCCCTCCCCCTCGCCTGTAACTCCACACAACACACCCTTTCCTTTTTGTCTCTAAAGAGCTCTTTAACAGGACCAGCCAGCCCACATCCAACTCTCTGTGTTTTTAGTTGTTTATAATAACACTCAAGTCAAGGCTACATTTAAAAAGGAACAGAATACCACACATATTTGCAGAAAAAGAAAAGTTGTTGTTCCTGTAAACTCTAATTATTTGTCTGATTGGTCTCTCATAGATGGTGGAAATCCGACCCAAAATGACGTGTCCGTTCTCAGTTGTTGTGGCGATAGATTTTGGGACGACCTCGAGTGGCTACGCTTTCAGTTTTACAGACTCAGAAGCCATACACATGATGAAGTACAACCCTTATCCTTTTGCTGTACTCTTCAATTCCCTGTATGTTTTTTGTTATCCGTTTTTGTCCAATCCGTGCAGGCGCTGGGAGGGCGGGGACCCCGGAGTGGCCAATCAGAAGAGCCCCACATGTCTCCTGCTGACTCCTGACCTGAGGTTCCACAGTTTTGGGTTTGCGGCCCGAGACTTCTATCACGACCTGGACCCGGACGAGGCTCAGCACTGGCTCTACTTTGATAAATTCAAGATGAAGATCCACAGCACCAGTGTAAGACATAGAGAGATCAGGAAGTATAGTGGGACAGAAAGAAGGAAGTAGCAACAAAAAGCCCTCCTTGTGATTGATTCACTCTGCATCCGTTGAGTCAAACATTCAATTGTAAATACACAGCCATTTTCGAGAGCTATGTTGTTTGTGGGGTTGCTTAGTGATCAGCAGAGACCCACCCAACACCAACCCAAGTGTTACATTTTATGTCCTTACTAAAAGGCTTTAGAAAAGGGGGTAAGGTCACTCTTACTGTGGTAACACTATATCAGTGGTGCGACAGATGCACAAACGAATCTAAAGAAGTAAAATTAAAGTCTCTCAGTCACTTACACCTCTGTAGATACTGGCATTAAGATAGATTTATGAAACTAAATGGCAAATGCTCATAATTGAAAAATGTAGTGGAGGAGGAAGTAGAAATTTCCTTTAAATTTGAACAGAATATAAGTCAAAAGTGCAAAGTCATGTTAGTAATTCACAATTTACTAACATGACTTTGTGTAGAAGATGTTGAGGTTCTCTTTGGGAGAGACGAGGATGGATAGGATCAGGAATGAGTCCACCAGAGGGACAGCTCATGTCAGAGGTTCAGGAGACAAAGAGGCCAGGTTGAAATGGTTTGGACATGTTCAGAGGAGGGGGAAGGAATATATGGGTAAAATGATGCTGAGGGTAGAGCTGATAGGCAGGAGGCCGAGAGGAAGACCAAAGAGGAGGTTTATGAATGTAGGGAAGGAGGACATGAAGGAGAAGAAGACATGGTCAAAAGTACATATAATAAGTACATATCTATATTGGTAACAGAATGGATACATAGAAAACACATGTTTACATTCCCACCACTGTATTGTGGAAAATACCACTCTCTTCTGTCATGTCTCTTTTTGCTTAAGGACCTCACCATGGAGACCGAGCTGAAAGCAGTCAACAGTCAGAAAGTCAGGGCCATTGAGGTGTTCGCTCACGCCTTACACTTCTTTAGGGAACACGCTCTGCAGGTAAATCTCACTGCCGCAGCCAGCATACAACATACAACATACAACATACAACATACAACATACAACATACAACATACAACATGCAACATACAACATACAACATACAACATACAACATACAACATACAACATACACCATACAACATACAACATACAACATACAACATACAACATACAACATACAACATACAACATACAACATACAACATGCAACATACAACATACAACATACAACATACAACATACAACATACACCATACAACATACAACATACAACATACAACATACAGACACCAATAGTTGATGTAGATTTGATTTTGTGACTTTTGCAGGAAGTAAAAGAGCAGTCCTCATCAGTGCTGGAAGAAGAAGAGATCAGATGGGTTATAACTGTTCCTGCTGTGTGGAGACAACCCGCCAAACAGTTCATGAGAGAGGCCGCTTACCTGGTATACACACCCACCAAATGTATCTTGAGCACATTTGTGCTGACTCCAGTATGACTCCAATTCAAACTGAAAAATCAAGAGAGCTGCACCATTTTCCTAACCTTGTGCTTGATTCTCACGAGGTTTATGAGTTTACAAACTCACAAAGCTCCATCTTGACCTGCTTCAAGTAAAGTATATGTGTCTGAACCCTCGTTGTGTCCAATGATGTGGCAGCTCTGACAGGTCCGGGCGTGTTTTAGGTTTCAAGATGTAGAGACCTTTTACAGTTACCAATGTTAACAATATGGAGCTGCTCTGATTGGATAAAACTGAGGTTGATAAATCAAATCACCAACCAGGTATTTATTTAAAGTACCTTTCCTTCTGCAAACGCTTCCAACAGGATCCCTGCAGATGGTTCTGTGGAGCAGACTATGTTCTGTTCTTTCTGGCTCTTTCGTGTCAAAATGAATAATCAACAATAACGCTGATGTTAAGCTCCAGCTATTAGTCACTGCTCTATCGGTCCCAACAACAAAAGTGCTATACTTTTTTGGACACCTTTTTGACAATAGAAATGCCTCTAAAAGCCTGATGTACCATGCTGCTCCAATGAGAACCTCCTTTTTGACTTTGTTTCTAGTGAAATCTCTTACATCAGTGCCTTTGACAGATGTTAGAGATTGTATAGAAGGGTAACATTTATAAGGAAACTAAAGGAGAATGAGACAATGGTCCCACTGAAGTTCACAAACGGCACATCATAAGAGTTCATTTCTCTCTCTTCCACCAAAACACAGGCCCCCTCCTTATGTCATCCACAGTGACTTGAAGGAAGTGTGCTACATGGACAAGAATGCAAGGGGTTCTCTAAAGCTTCTATTTTTAATGTTATATCATTTAATTGACCTTTTGGCTTGTTACATATGTACATGCAGTTGTGCACACACACAGAGCAGTAAATAGGCACAGATATGAGCAGACGTCTTTGCTTTGAGGCCGTCGGGTGTGGGTTTATCCTGCCCCTGCTGATGATGTCATGAGGAGTGAACAATGAAGGAGACCGGCGTACAAACAGGAAGTGGAGAGTAGATCCCCGCCCTGCACACATTCAGACCAATACACACTGCTCAGATTTAATGTTTTTATATAAAGCCTTCATCCAACAATAACAATAACAATAATCATTCACTCCTTCATATAAAATGTAAAGAAATAGTCTTACAAGAGAGAATTAAATAGCTTTCAATGTCCCCTAATACATTGATTTTGTTAATCACATGCAAGGCATAGTATTTGTGGTTGCTTATAGAACCAAAAACACCAGGATTATTTGGAAAATGCTCATGTTGTATTTCATAAAGCAAAGATCCACTGTGAACGGACGGTAACTAATGCTAATAAATGTAGTTCCCAAAGAGATTTCATCATTTGGTATTAAGATAAAGAAGGATGTTGATACCGGTCTATCTTTTAAATAATTTCAAATTGCAGTGGTATAATAATGTCCAGACACACCTGGGAGGCTTTTTGATCACAGTTTATTTGCTTTCCTTCTTCCCATTTCCTTCTTGGCTGATACAGTTTGAATGACATTTTACAAGTTAGCCAGATTATTGCATTGAACATTCTTGTGTCTTTTCATGGAAAGTTTACATAAACAACTCAGACACTTGCTTTAGAATTAGTGCTAAATGATTCTTTACAGTATCATCTGTATCATCAACATGGAGCAAGAAGATTGTTTATATCTACATCACTCCATTAGAGTGAGCTAGACGATCGATGTACTCATGTCACCTGACATTAAAGCTAGTATTGAGCCACAAATATTGTTAACATTCACACTTTCCAAACTGAAAGCACCAGAACAAACTAAAAGCAGAAGCGTCACTTCCAAAGAGTACCGTCTGAGAACCACAAGACTTCACTTATTAACTGTTGCTTTGCTGATTGATCTCAATCTGAAATCTCAGAAAATAGTTTTCTTATCCAATCATTGTTTCTTCCTTTGCTTAGGCTGGTCTAGTCTCCCCTGACTGTCCTGAGCAGCTCCTCATCGCTCTGGAACCAGAAGCTGCATCCATTTACTGCCGCAAGCTCCGCCTCCATCAGGTGACCGACCTGAGCACACAGCCACTCACAAACAGCCTGGAACAGGACGGGCCCCGCTCCTTTGACTCCAGCTTCAGACAAGGTACAAAACCCCCTACTCTGCTCATGTGTGACTGAGCTCAAGCATGAAACAACACTTTTCCTGGACATTTTAAATATGAAACCTGCATAAGCCTGTTTACAAAACAAGACTTCAGAAGCTGGTGGTTTTGCTCACAAGTGTGTACAAAAGATCCTCAAACTCAGAAAAGGTGTGCCTTTAAACAAAAGAAAAACATTTTTACTTAAAATGATAAAAAAGACAATAATGTAATTGTTATAACAGCAGTTTTAGGGGCAGAGACTGCTTGCCCTGAGAAGCATCAAGGTAAGACTGTAGCAAAAGAAAGTTTTAGAAAATGACAAAAGTGTACGACCAACTGAGGATAAAAAGTGTTAGTGTTACATAAGACATGAAAACACAGCCAAGAGACAAAGAGAGATTTGAGACTATACGGCTGAGGAAACTGATGCATAATTCAAAAACCACTGCACTGGCCAAATTTGACATGCAGCCAGCAACTACAGGAAACTGTAATTGGAACAAGGTGCAGCAAGACTATGATCTCACCCCATCATTCTCCCTTTAGATTTGCCTTGTGTTACCCTTCAACACTTTCTTCATAAACACTTCATAAACACATATGTTGACTTGGGTTTGAGGTATCTTTAGCTTTCCCCTCATCTTGTCGCCAAAGATTGCACATGGATAGCAGTCATTAAGAGCTTTTCTTTTGTGCTGTTTCATGAAAATTGTTTCCAGATTTGCATTCCATACTTGCCAATAAAATTACAATAGCTATGATTGTGGTGGTCTTTGTTAGACTTCATTTTCAGTTTGTTCTCGAACATGCATACATGTCAAGCCCTAAAACAACTTACAGTATTGTTCAAAATAATACAGTACAATTTGACTAACCAGAATAATCCAGGTTTTTAGTATTTTTTTATTGCTAATTGGCAAAAAAGTTACCAGTAGGTGCAGTAGATTCACAGAAAACAAACAAGACCCAGCATTCATGATATGCACACTCTTAAGGCTGTGCAATTGGACAATTAGTTGAATTAGTATGTATGTATATCTTTATATATATATATATATATATATATATATATATATATATATATATATATATATATATATATATATATATGTATATATGTATACTGTGTGAGCAATCTGGATGTAGTGGTTAATGGAGTAGTGTGTGTTTCAGCTCGGGAGCAGCTGCGACGGTCCCGGCACAGTAGGACGTTCCTGGTGGAGAGTGGAACCGGAGAGCTGTGGTCAGAACTCCAGACTGGTGAGTGTTTGTGAGGCAGACACAGTTTGGACGATTTTGCCCTCTATCCTCATCAGAACCACACAGTTTTTTTGTACGTTCTGACCCTACCATTATGACTGTTTCTTCCTGCTGCCGCTCTCAGTAGTTTATCTCTTTTGCTTAGAGTTGAACCTACAGCATGTAACCTTATACCTGCAACAGCTGCTCTGATTTCTGCTGCATGAAAGCCTCCTTCTAAACTAAACAAATGTTAACGCAACACTTTTGTCTTTGCCCCCATTTTTCATGAGTTGAACTTGCTGAAATTGCACAGGTAAGGCTGGCCACAATAAAAGGCCACTCTAAAATGTGCTCTTTCACTGTATAGGAGAGGTGCGGGGGGTCCTAAAATTTGCCTCACGCAGTCCAACACGCTACTGTCATTTGCTTTGTCGCATTAGTGGAATCCCTATGTCGACTCTCCGCTGGACAGTACTCCCACTATTACTCGTACTCGCTTTACAGTGTCAGAATACAAGTTTGTATCTCTCCTAAACTCACCAAAATCAAATATCTTCACCAAAAAATGAACAAAAGTTACCTGTCCAGCAGAAATCTGGCAAAGTGTGCATTAGAAGAAACCCTTTCAGTGTCTTCAGAGCATGCCATTGTGAAAAAGAATACCCAAGACGCACTTGGGTTTTATTAAGTTCTCGAGTCATTTTTCTCCTCATCTTATATTCCTCAAAAGGAAATTTTCTTTTGCCACTACCTGCTTCAGGTTGTTTTTCAGCAACTTTGCGGTCAGACAGGTGGAGCGACAATAAATGAAAGCTGAGGATAGCATTGGAGCTACAAAAACACACTGTCTATGAATGTGCAGCAACTGGAACGCACATAGTAACAGTGATTGACAAGCCAGAGGGCCAATGGAAATTGCTTGCCAAGCATCTATAATTGGTTAAAGTTTTTTTTGGTCCCACGAAGTACAAAGTTTATGAATGTTATCTTTTTTTTTCTGTACACCTATTTAACAGGTCTGTTAAGGCAGTGTTAGATCATACAGAAAAAAATGCATTAAAAACAACCTTTCTAATACCTTTATTATACCTTTTTACATAACCCTTTATTGACCTCTCCTCCTTTAATATTCCTATACATACCTCAGTTTTTCTCCGGGTGGGGTCAGTTCAGGTTTTATCTTGTTGTGTATCATAAACAGACACATGAGTGCACATTTGGAGCAGGAGTGAGCCATCACTGGGGCCCGGAGCTTGTTTATGTTTGAGACTTTAGGAGCCTGGTTGAAAGGAAACACATTAGAAACATGAGCCACAGACATTCCACAAAACCCACTAAAAGTTCCATTTCTGCTCCTGGGAACATTTTGTTAAAATGCACTGTTCTATAAATATAATATGTTTTTTAGTTCTGGTCCATACGTAAAACGAAGGTTTACGTATGGACGTAAGGTATACACACAAAGGTTTGAAATTGAACCCTTTAAGCGCCAAAGTTGTAGAATTACGAAACAGCGTTGATGGTGGGGAGAATGTTGTTGGTGCAAGCTCTAATGTTGTGAGAGTAGAAATTGTGAAATTGTGAAAGAAAGAACATGTGCGACAAAGCAGTGGTTCCATTTGCTGTGGACAGAGTATCAGAGGCACAAAACTTCTGCTGGCTTAGGGCTTGGCAGAGAGACTGAAAAGGGCTTAAAGATGGGTTCCCAAGTGTGAGAGGTGTGCCCCCACTGAGGGGGCCTCATTCTGAGCAATCTACTCCACCACCACCAGCACTCACTCAACCAGGCCCAAGTCCTGGAAAACCACTCTGCCCCCGCTTGGGCACCCTTCTCTAGGTGAGGCTTCCCCACTGACCTCCAGCTGACCAATCAGCTTGCCTCCTCACCTGCACACCTGAATGATGATGATCGATGGTTTTTCCACTATTTACTGATGCTAGCACATGGAGGAGCCAGAGACCAGCAAAAAACCTTGGCGCAGTTAAAGAAATAGCAGAAAAGGCTTCTTTGTCAAACTGGAGTATATGTCACTTTTTCTCTCCTCAAATGGTATTCCTTTTGCAGGTGACCGGTACATTGTTGCAGACTGTGGAGGGGGAACGATTGATCTGACAGTTCATCAAATAGAACAGCCACAAGGGACACTCAAAGAGCTCTACAAAGCTTCAGGTACATACCAATAGAGCTGTTTCCCGGACATAGCGCTGAGGTTATTGAGGTCCGGACCTCAGTAAGAGGAGCTCACAATGTAGCTCTATAACTGTGTTACTATTTCCGCAAAAGTTTCTTCAGAATTTTTTGCTACATAGTACTTTCCATTTTAGTATAATAATAATAATAATAATAATGTATTATTATTATTATTATTATTATTATTATTATTATTATTATTATTATTATTATTTACTTTAGAGTGTCCCCTGGTGAATCAATGTGAGATTGAATGATTGTCTGTCAGTGTCTAAAGGTCAGCCCTGTTTCAGGGTGTAAGGCTTAAAGTTGTTTTGATAGGTCCTAGTCACCCGCGACGGCTAATGGGACTAAGCGGTAGAAAATTTATAATAATAATGGATTCGATTTTTATTGCTCTTTTCACCCAAGGGACTTAAAGTGCTCAGGCCATTATTCATTCACTCCACAGTCATACACTGGTGGTGGTAAGCTATGTCTGTAGCCACAGCTGCCCTACTTCAGACAGTGATGGACTGACAGACAGACATTTTGGCTGGTTGGTGGTTGGTGGTTTGAGCAGGAATCGAACCACCCACCATCCGGTTATAGGACAATCACTCTACCACTGCGCCCCAATTAGTCACTTTTATTCACCAATTGTGAGCTGTGACTAAGCCAACCCCTGCTTGCAGGTACTACTTCACCTTCATTTGACTGTGAGCATTATCAAAGGGGCTTGTTCAGGTGAGAATAAGTATAAGCACAGTTATAATTTGGTAACGCACTAGGTATTACATGATCTATTATTCCGGACCAATTTCTATGCTATTAGCAAGTAAGGCAGATTCACCCAGAAGTCAGAGACAGTACACTTTGCTATTATAATACATTTACTTATATTTGAGTGTGTTTATTTATTCATCATGAAGTACATACTTTCACACTCGATCTTTACATCTCTGTTTCTGTCCCAGGAGGTCCATACGGGGCAGTGGGAGTAGACCTGGCCTTTGAAGCCATGCTGTGTCAAATCTTTGGAGAGGACTTTATCCAAAGCTTTAAAGCCAAGCGTCCGGCGGCCTGGGTGGACCTGACCATTGCCTTTGAGGCCAGGAAACGCACAGCATCTCCGGGCAGAGCCAACGCCCTCAACATCTCACTACCATTCTCCTTCATCGACTTCTACAAGAGACATAAAGGACAGAGTGTGGAGGCAGCACTGAGGAAGAGCAGGTGAGACAATAGCACACATGTGGAGCACACTGACTGTCCGGTGTTTCACATTTTATCATAGTTAACCTTCTTCTGCATGTGTCAGTATGAATATAGTGAAGTGGTCCTCTCAAGGCATGCTGAGGCTGACACAAGAGGCAATGAACGAGCTCTTCCAGCCCACCATCTTCAATATTGTCAGACACATCGGTGAGAAAACACATCCACTCAAGAATGAAGGACAACCCATCTGTATTCATCTACAAAACACAATTTCATTTTATAAGTGTTACAGCACCTACAACAATATAAAAACCATGTCTGTCCACATGAGTCACAATCACAGTACATTCTCACAGTATATGGCTGAAGTAGTTGATTTAAACTGAACTCATCAGCAAGGATACCATAGTATTATTTTCTTCAGAGTCAGGTGAAATAAGCAGGCAGAAAACAGCAGCTTAAGTTTTTTAATACATTAACCTTACAGAAGCAGGAAATATGTTTAGAGCCAGGCAGAGGCGTGGACAATGGGGTGCCTGGGGGTTGGCACTGGTGACCCCTGGAATCTGATTGGCCACTCTGTCTGGGCAGCAAAAGCTTTATATACAGTATGAGTCGGTCCAAACAATTGTGTGTGTAATAAAGAAACAATACAATGACAGGTAACTTTAAAGAACAGGATCCAGGCACTCTGTTAGTTGGAAGAATATAAAAACCCTTTCTTTTGTTGGGGCTGGAGACATAAAAACACACCTGTGCAATTTAAAGTTGTCTTTGACCCTTCCATGAGCAGCAGGTTTGAGCAGAACCTTGTCTATTCAAAAGTAGTAAGGTTAGTGTTTAATTAAAAAGATTAAGATTCATTTCAATTATATTATACAAGGATGGTGCTCATGCCTCAACAGAAAGTGTCATTCTCAGTAACTACTGATAAAGATATGCACCTGTGTAGGGAAAGACTCTGGCCTTTGCAGTCAAGTGCTTCGTATTGAGTCTTGTTCTCCCCATGCACAGACAATCAGTGATGGACGAAGTACACACACCAAGTACTTGAGTTAAAGTACAGATACACTAGGTAAATATTACTTCAGTAAAATCCAAAGTACTCCCTTTTAGCTTTCACTTGAGTAAAAGTACAAAAGTATTTGCCTTCAAATGTACTTAAGTATCCAAGTACTATCATTTATTATGGCTATAATGCCCTTATAATTTTTGTCAGTCTCTTGCTTAAAATAATTTAATATGCTTTTTTCATGTCATAGATGTAATTGATTTCAATAAATCTAGTGATATATTTTAAAATTATTCTTAAAGTAGATCACTACGGAGCCTCAGACATGACATGCAGGAAAAAAATAAGCTAAATTGTGCGCACGATTTACTAATTTGTTCACTCGAGTTTCAAAATCATGCACATAATTTATAAATCGAGGAAGCGAAATAGTAATAGTAATAGTAATAGTGCGCACGTTTTAGTAAATCAGTCTGGGTGAAAACACAGTAATGTTAAATCGTGCACAATATATATTTTTTTCTTGCATGCCATGTGCAGGGCTCTGTACATCACAGTTTTTGGAAGCTGAACTTTTGAAAAGAACAATCTCGGTTTATAAGCAGCACTCCACTCCACCTTTCAACTGTTTAGCATCATTAGCTGCATATAAAACTAGTCAAAATTTAATTTATATTCTACCAAAAGTGTTAACATCAATCGACTGTCATTTCACAAATCGAATCACTCAGTTTAAAATAAATACTACACACGTTGGTGAAACAGCTAACATTAACTTAAACACAATGGTGCGAGCTACTGTTAGATTACTCAATAAAAAATGACCACCAGAATGAAAATGGCTTACTTCAATGTGTTTCCTAAGATTGGAAGGAGAATTCCAGTACGAAGAAATTTTACAGTTCAGGCAGGCAAAGAAGGCAGTTGAAAATGAAGGACTCGTTTTTCTTTTCAACGACTTCAAAATAACACCACAAATAAGGCCACGGATGTTGTGTTGTGGCACTGGCACTTTAGATTCAGGAGTTTGTGATTGTTCCATCCTAATGAAGAGTGAAGTAAGTAAGTAAGTAAGTAAGTATTATTTATATAGCACCTTTCACAGATATAGATCACAAAGTGCTTTACAACGTGCTTACCACTCACCCCATTCACACACATTCACACCTGGGGCAGACAGAGATGGGGGCTGCCACAAACGGCGCTCAACCTTCTCCTACCACCACCAAACACACCTCTACAGTCACACACATTCATACACCAGTGCTACAGACACTGGAGGCAAGGTGGGTTAAGTGTCTTGCCCAAGGACACAACGACAGTATGAACTGTGGGGCGAGCGGGCATCGAACCTACTACCTTCCGGTTGAAGGACAGCCGCTCTACCACTGAGCTACTGCCGCCCCTGTGAAGACAATCAGCACTCTCAGAATGATATGCTGTTGCACTGACGCACTAAATAAGCGGTAACCAGAGTTACCAGACCAAATTCAAAACAGAGCGTGCGCTGTATCCTGAGTTTGCCGCGTGATTGCCCTCTTCAGTTTTTTTCTATCCACTCTTAAATAAAAAGGAACAACTAATTTTGCAAAATGTAATTGAGTAAAAAGTAAGATATTTGACTTTGAAATGTAGTGAAGTTAAAGTAAAAAGTATCCCCGAATGGAAATACTTAGTAAAGTACAGATACTGGAAAAAACTACTTAAGTACAGTAACGAATTACATTTACTTCGTTACTGTCCACCACTGCAGACAATCCACACTGCATCTCTATGTTTTTATTTTCTCTTTCCATGTCCAATGACAGAGGAACTGATGGCCAAACCCGAGGTCCATGGTGTGCGTTTCCTGTTCCTGGTTGGTGGTTTCGCTGAGTCCCCCATGCTTCAGAAAGCGGTCCAGAAAGCCTTAGGCAGGATGTGCCGCATCATTATTCCCCATGATGTGGGCCTGACCATTCTGAAAGGAGCAGTGCTGTTTGGTCTGGACCCCACTGTTGTCCGAGTGCGCAGATGCCCTCTCATCTATGGGGTCGGGGTGTTGAACCGCTTTGTGGAGGGACGCCATCCAAGAGACAAACTGCTGATTAAGGATGGCCGGGAGTGGTGCACCGACATCCTGGATCGCTTTGTTTCCGTTGACCAGTCAGTGGCTTTGGGCGAGGTGGTGAAGCGGAGCTACACACCGGCTCGCATCGGCCAGCGCAAGATCATCATTAACATCTACTGCAGCGCCACAGACGACATTGTGTACATCTCTGACCCTGGAGTGAGGAAGTGTGGGACCATAACACTGGACCTGCCTGAGCCGTTACCAGCGGCAGTGGGAGGGGCCAGGGGAGTGGTTGACAGGAGGGAGATCAGAGCTACAATGCAGTTTGGAGACACAGAGATCAAAGTGACCGCTGTGGACGTCATGTCTAACTGCTCAGTACGGGCCTCTATAGACTTCCTGTCTAACTGAGACAAAACACAATGCTATTTACACGTGTTCTGACTTTTACAGAAATTGTACTTTGGGAGAAGGCCTTATGTTTGGTCAAAATTAACTGGCATTGTCTAATTCAGAGCACTGTCTTGCGCTTTCCTCAGTAAGTCAGTCTTTTTTGTTTAAATAAAAGGTCTATAACGTCCCAAAGGCCAAACCTGGTCCTAGGGAAGTATTTTTTTCCTAAAAATTGTAATTTCCTCAGCTCTTGAAACAGCTTGCTGGAGTTACACCAGGACTTAACTGATTGTGTGAGTCACAAATTACATTGGTCCATGTTTAAATGCACTCAACAAAATTAGAAGAGCTGGAGGCTCTACAGTTCCAGCAATCATTTGGACGTTTAATGATTGTTGAAAGGATGTCAATACGATACGTCTCATCACGGTTTGAACGAACATCTTCAACGTCATCTGGCCATAATTTCCACGTCTTTTCTGTGCGTCCCTGGACGTCTAAATGAGTCGTCTTCATTTAGTCACAAACACATCTGTACACATGAGCAAAAGAAAAAAGCATGTTCTAATTTAGCATAATTTTCTTTAACAAAAAATCTCTTTATTTTTTAAGGTTTAAAATCCTTAACCGAACTAAAACAAACAAGTTCCAATGATGACTTCAAACCTTTGGCTGTCATTCGGGGTTGTTTCTTTACTTCACTGACGAGTCTTCATTGTGCTCTTGGTGTTATTTTGACTGGGTGCCCACTTCTTGGTGGAGTAGCAACAGTCCCAAAGCGTTTTCATTTGTAGACTAACTGTAGACTGAGGAATTTATGGTTCACGTAAGCGTGTTCTTGTGTTAATTTTTTAATCAGTCAGTAACTGTAGTCCACACCTCCAAACCTTTTATCTTCACAAGACTCTAGGTGTGCTAAAACCTAATTTCAATTAGCTTTTTTGAGGTCATTAACTCAAGGGCTCACATACATTTTCACAAGCACCATGAGGTTTTTTGGTTGTTCTCAATAAAGACATGAAAGATCAGAATTTTTTGTGTAGTTATTTTAGACACGTTAGTCAACCTTGATCCAAAAGGTTCAGATACTTTTTCTTCCTACTGTATTTTCTCAATATGCAAAAATAGTTTTGCCCCACTTAGTGGTCAAAAGACTTGACTGCAGGATTAAATATTGAAACCACTTCATTTACGTTTACTGTATGCATACCAATGTGTTCATGTTTAATATTAGATGGATAGACTAGAAGCGCCTAGTGCCTTTCATGATTAGCCACATCACAATTAGCCGGTTCAAAAAAAATGCCCATCCATGGCTTGGGCACATTCTCCAGTCTACATGTTTTTTTTTATTTTTGTCCATAATGAAATAATCTTTCTTTAAGGCTATGTAATAAACAGTTTCAATCATTTCATCTTTATTGCCTCAGTTGAAATGTTTTTTCCAACCTTTGAAAGGACTAAAGAAAGTTCAGAGACAAGTAAATGAGTCAAGCTGTGACTTTAATGAAAGTTGGTCCAATAAATACACGTGCACAGCACAACCAATTGGTTCTGAACTGCTTCTCATTTATCAGTGCTTTATTTGCAACCTTTGCCACATTCTGCAACAAAAACAAGTTTGTCTGTCACTCTGAGCAGATGGAGGCTGAGTTTAAAAACCAACAGGTGCTGTCATTCTAGTCATTTCAGTTTCCATTAGAGTATTGACAGAAAGATAGAAGTAAACAGAAGTTATATGCAGAGCTGCAACAATGGTAATAAACAATAAAAAAGTTCACCGCTTAACAGTACCAACTATATTCTGTCTACTCTTTCTCTGCACTGACTGGAGATAAATCCAAACGCAGCTAAGACAAGCCAAATACATGTGCTGACCTGTTCTGACTAGCTGCATTTGGATTTAAACAGGACATTAAACCCTGGTGTTTAGTGAGCATGTGGCCTGCCGCGGCCCCTGCCCCGGCCTGCTCCCATTGGGGGCCCATCCATACTGCTGCGTGGGTTCTTGATGGTCTCGTCCACAGACAGGATGAGGCAGGCTGCTTCGGATGCTGCCGTGAGAGCATTGATCCTGACAACAGACGGCTCCCAGACACATGCAGTGAAGTTATCTGCAATGTCCTCATTGTTGATGTCCACTCCGTACCACATCCCACCCTGCAGAGAGAAGACACAAGGTCAAACAAACTCAGACTATAGCCTCTTTTCCACTGTACTGGTACAGTATGGGTCAGCTCACTTTAGCCTTGTTTCCACAGGAATGGTACGGTAGAGGTTGGTTCAGGCGCATTTAACCAAAATGTCTGAAGGGTTTCTTAAAAGTGGGCTGTACCACGCCAAAACTTTTGGGACGCCTCGGCTAGTGGTCGCGTTGGGAAAGACGGGAGTTGGTACAGTACTGGGGACGCTTCATACCCCTTTTAGTAAAGGAGATTTTCCTGCACTGATCTGACCCCCACCAGAGCAAACCCGGCTAATGAGATCTGTATGTGTGCATGTTTTACTTCTTACCCAGTGGCGCCTGCAGCTGTACGCACTGTGTGAACCTCAAGAGAAGTTTTTTTGTGTACATATTTTTCCATTTGCTTATTTTTATTTGATTAATATTAGGAAAGCAGGAGTAAAGTACAAATTAAATTAAAGCCGCAAGCGGCGATAAAGGCCCTCGCCTCCCTTGAGACCGCGAGGATACATGTACTCGGGGGTTTTCCTTTTATTAATTATTGGTATTTATTAATTATTTTGCCTGTGGTTGTGTGTGGATCAGTGGCAATTCTGTGCGTACCCAGGGATACAATCCTGCAGGCTCCCCTGTTCTTACCTGTGCGTGTTTAGCTCGCAGTTTGTTGAGGATGTTGGTGGCATCAAAGCCAGCGTTGTCGCACAGCTGCCGAGGGATGACCTCCAGGGCTTTGGCATAAGCACCTATCAACAGCTGCTGTTTTCCTGGGATGGTCCTGGAGTAGTCCCTCAGGTATTTGGACAGCTCCATCTCAATGGCTCCCCCACCAGCTACAACTGAGTCGTTCTAAAAAAAAAAATAAAAAAAAAAAGAACATATGAAAATGTTCCTGAATGACACAGTTTGTAATTACATTTGTAAAATGACATTGGAAGTTTATTCAAGAAATTGAGAATTAATGTCAGTTTTGAGAAAGTAAAAGCACATTTAGTGACTATATCAGTATCCTTCTGCTTTTTAAATGGTGGTTTTGTTTGAGCTCTAAAATTATTCTATTGACACACTGAAACCCGTAAAGGGGCTGGTGCAAAGTGGATTGGGTGGCAGTCGAAGGCGGAGGCCTTGACGACCCAATCCCCGGACACGGAATCTGGCGCTAGGGACATGGATTGTCACCTCACTGGCGGGGAAGGAGCCTGAGCTTGTGCGGGAGGTTGAGAGATACAGACTACCGAATATTCAAGTCCTGTTTTAGATTCCCAGCTTTGCACACAGCTACGGTCTGCAAACATATTAAATATGTCGACTTGGCTTTACCGTGTTCGGGCAAAATAAAACAAAACTGTTCTGTCCAGTTAGACTTGAACTTGGTATTCTTGTTTGACTTTATGTTGTGTAGAGCAAGCCATGCTGCTGGATGTGGTTGATTGCCTATTTGGTTTGTAGACAAAAGAGCAGCAGGATGGAATAAATGTGATGTCAGAGGTCAAGTGTATAGTGTGGGGATAAAGTCAGAATTCTTCAAAGTAGCTCACATAATTTGGCTTTAGGTTCATTGTGCAGGTTGGGTTGTTGCAGTCCAGTCAGTTACTTGACTCGAGGGTCTGATCTAGACCGCCAATTGCGATCACTGGACTATATTTTGTTAACATGCGTGCCACAGGCCCAGGTCATTGGCAACACACAGCACACCATACTTTAAAGTTCTTTGCAGCTGCCCGCCACCATGAAGCTTAGAAACCTTTTTTTGGGAGGACAGCGACTGTTTCTACAGTAATCTATTATTAAGGCACCACTGTTGATGTATTCAACTTTAGCCGATAGGTGCATTCAAAAAAAGTTTTGTATTAACATGAGGTTTCGCGCATCGGGTTAACTGACCTTGATGGCTCTGCGTACGATCATGATGGCGTCATGCAGTGACCTCTCGGTCTCCTCTGTGAACTGCTCAGCTCCTCCTCTCAGGATGATGGTGCATGTCTTTGCTTTGGGGCAGCCCTTAAATAAGTTATACCTGTAGACAGACGAGATACATGAGCGCTGCATCAATACAATACAAGTATCCAAATAATTCAGTACTAACCCACTTCTCTTACCTGTCTCCTCCAATCTGCACCTCCTCAAACAGTTCACATCGTCCCAGGACATCATCTGTCATCGCGCCGACTGACGTCTGAATAGAACCGCCGCAGGCCTGAGGTCACATCAAACACAATGTTAGGTCCAATTGTACTATTACTGAGCGAGATGAAGACCTACTGAGTGTATCCCACCATCATGGTTCGTTTCAGGTCCTCTTCCTGGACTCGGCCGGCACAGAACAAGTCTCTGTCGGCAAAGTACTGTGTGGCCACATCCCCGATGGGTAATTTGGACAGGACCACTTTGGCTCCTGACAGGTAGATCTTCTCCAGTTTGTCATAGAGAATGTTCCACTCAGCATCTACAATGGCCTGGTAGTCCTGCACACATCAAGCACAGTGCCATTAGGAGACATTAAAGCTAATCATTGCATCATTTTGAACATAGTGGTATTTTTACCTCCACAGTCTTGACACGGACTTCTGCGTTGTCCTTCTCAGCCTTCAGTTCAAGCTCCACATTGAGCAGAGCAATCTTTAGGTTCTCGTATCGTTTAGGCTGCATCTCAAAGCCAGCGTAAGAGAAGGTCTTTTTGAAGGCAACTCCAGAGATCAACTGGGAATCCTATAAACCAGATACTTAGGTGGTTAAATACCAAATAACAAAGTTATTACACTTCATCTGAAAAAAAATTCTCACCTCGAGCCCTCCTCCTTGGACCTTCTTGATGCCGATCATCTTCAGAGGCAGCAGCTCATCCAGTGACATGACAGCGTCCACCACCATTTTAGAGAAGAACTCTTTCTGAACAGCAATAAGCTTAGAGTTCAGGGCTGTAGCTGCGCACTTCTCTAGTAACTGCCTCTGCTCCCTGCACAACACAAAGGCAGATACTATTTAGGTCTTTTTCTTTTCCTTCAAACTGTGGTGCAGCAGTTGTTTTGTAGCTCCGTTCTTATTCATTTCTTGTCTAGTTTAAAATGAGAAGCACATACTCTTTGTCGTCTTTCTTCACAGGCACGGCAATCTCATTGATTTTGTTGACAGCGAGGTTGGTGGCGGTGCGGAAAGCTCTGATGATGGTCTGAGGGTGCAGACCCTCCTCCACATACGTCTTTAGCTGTTTCAGGAACTCTGCAGCCAGCAGAGTGACCGAGGTGGTGCCATCTCCAACCTGAACACACAGGAATGATGAGCGTTAGGGCTGTGACAGTGGCATTTTTTTTTTAAACCACCTGCTCACGATGGCTAAAAATACACTCTGACACAAATATTTAAAAAACAAAATCAATTGAATTCACAATTGGACATGTTACGGTTGCATTCAAAACATAAATGCATAAGCAAATTCACACAAACATCTAAAAAGCCGTCACATCTAAAAAAATAAAAAGGTCCCATATTATGCCATTTTGTACATTACACACTGTAGGTAACCATTTTACATTATAAACACACAATAAGTTGTTTCGTTGAGCTCCCCCCAGAAAAGCAAAAAGTCGGATTAGGCCCGTCTCTTTAAAAAGGTCCGACTTTCCCGTGTCGGCACCTCCCAAGTCATGATGTCAAGCTTGTGCTCAATGTGCATCCATTGCAGACAGACTGGAGTAAACACGAGGAGCAGGCAGGAGCACTTCCAGGAGAGGAATGGTTTGCCCATATTTTGATGTCATTAGTATGGCTAGTGGAGAGGACTATAACGCAACATAATTACTCCAACACGCACAAATGTAACAAAACACAACTTTGGGTATGTGTTTGAGGTTGAAACAACATTAGAACATGGTTAATCCTTTAAGCCCACAGAAAACAACTGTGGTGGATGACTGAAGAATTCTTTCCCTGGTGAAGAAAACACTCTTCACAACAGTTGGCCAGATCAAGAACACTCTCCAGGAGGTAGATGTATGTGTGTCAAAGTCAACAATCAAGAGAAGACTTCACCAGAGTGAATACAGAGGGTTCACCACAAGATGTAAACCATGGGTGAGCCTCAAAAACAGGAAGGCCAGATTAGAGTTTGCCAAACAACATCTAAAAAGCCTTCACAGTTCTGGAACAACATCCTATGGACCAATGAGACCAAGATCAACTTGTACCAGAGTGATGGGAAGATAAAAGTCTGGAGAAGAAAAGGAACTGCTCATGATCCAAAGCATAGCACCTCATCAGTGAAGCATGTGGTGGTAGTGTCATGGCATGGGCATGTATGTCTGCCAATGGAACTGGTTCTCTTGTATTTATTGATGATGTCTGACAAAAGCAGCAGGATGAATTTTGAAGTGTTTCGGGCAATATTATCTGCTCATATTCAACTATTCAAAGCCAAATGCTTCAGAACTCATTGGATGGCGCTTCACAGTGCAGATGGACAATAACCCAAAGGATACTGCAAAAGCAACCAGAGGTTTTTAAGGGAAAGAAGTGGAATGTTATGCAATGGCCAAATCAATCACCTGACTCTGATTGAAGCATGCATTTCACTTGCTGAAGACAAAACTGAAAGGAGAATGCCCCAAGAACAAGCAGGAACTGAAGACAGTTGCAGTAGAGGCAGAGCATCACCAGAGATGAAACTCAGTGTCTGGTGATGTCTATGCGTTCCAGACTTCAGGTTGTAATTGACTGCAAAGGATGTGCAACCAAGTATTAAAAAGTGAAAGTTTGATTTATGATTGTTAATCTGTCCCATTACTTTTGGTCCCTTAAAAAGTGGGAGGCACATAAACAAACTGTTGTAATTCCTACATCGTTCACCTGATTTGGATGTAAATACCCTCAAATTAAAGCTACAAGTCTGCAGTTAAAGCACATTTTGTTTAATTTGAAATCCATTGTGGTGGTGTATAGAGCCAAAAATATTAGAATTGTGTCGATGTCCCAATATTTATGGACCCGACTGTAGATACTAGCAATGTCTATGCCACTGCACAAAGCTGCTGCACGGAGACAGTGGAGTTTTTATGCGACTTCTTTTTGTGCCTCGCATTTGAAGGTGTCTTGATTTGATTCTCCAAGTTCGTTATCAGTCCACTGTGAATGGGCTGTCATAACTCTTCCCCCGTAGTGTGTATGACGCTCAGCCTGGCAAACACGTCCTTGTCCTCCACCACGGGCCATATCTCTCAACTAAGGTAGCCTACATTTACTGGCTTAAGTCTGATATTTACACTAGTCTGAAATAGGCTGCGAAGTTTGACAAGGAAGAGGAGAGGAATAGCCAAGTGACCCATGGGTTCATGGCATGTTCAAGTGCACTCTGGAAAACTCAGCTATAGGTTGACTTGTCTCTTTTTTGCCACCGAACTATTAAATCTGTTTGGTAAATGCCTGAAAATGACCCACATTGTGAAATGCTCTTTTAGAGACAGAAGCATTAGATAAATTAGGCCTATTATATTAATACTTTAATTGGTGAGATTTAATTTCTCAATGTTTGGGCCAGTGAACTTTTATTTCACCAGTTTTGTCAGTTAAGCTACAAATGTTATCAGAAAATATTGAAGGTCAAGTCGACCTGCCATTGGCTACAGCAACATAAAGTGAAGGTTCTCGACTGGCCATCTCAGTCTCCTGGCCTCAATATCGATAAGCCACTCTGGGGAGATCTCAAACGTGACTTCCTTGTTGACAGCTGTGTGGTTTTGCCTTTTTCACGCATCACTTCTGGCGTTTCCGATTGGTTAACATTACGCCCGTAAACCCCACCCTTGAAATTGAATGCAAGCAACAGAGTTCGACTAACTTCTATGTATAGAATAGGAAAAGATTGAATTGCAAAGTGGCCAGGATACTTTTAACCACTCTCCCTGTATATCATCTATTTGAAATCTCAGAAATATCTTGAAGATCAGAACCCTGATCATCTCCAAGTCCGATTCTGAAAAATTAGTTCACGCCTTTACTTTTAGTAGGATTGATTACTGTAACTCCTTATTTGCCGGCCTCCAGAAACAAACTCCAACATTCAAAATGCTGCTGCACGAGTCCTCACAAAAACTAAAACACATCACTCAGATTATTTCATCCCTTTACTGGCTGCTGGTCAAACAAAGGATTTACTTCAAAATACTTCTTAATGTCTACATTAACCCCACATATATTGCCGATATGCTGTGTAATGTATAATCCAGACAGAAATCTAAGATCCTCTAATCAAAGTCAAGTAGTAGTACCCAGAGTGCATTCAAAAACTGCCTCTGGGGCCTTCAGTCATTACTTCTTATTTTGCGAAATTTTCTGCCTAATGAACTATGGCCTATTAGCACTTTATCTTGTTAAAAGTAAATTGAAAACCCACCTTTTCATGCAAGCTTTTAGCTAAATGTTTTCTGTAACACTTTTATACCTTTTAATATATTGTTCCTTGCTGTGCTGGTTGCATGAAATGTGCTATATAAATAACATTTGTTGCAACATTGCATTTTCTTTTTGTCTTTGAGTGTGTAAGTGCCAGTCAACGCCAGTTGTAACCAACCACCACGGTGGCACAGTTGTCATGGTGACCGTCACAGCCCTAATGGGAGTATTAACTCTCTAGATAACATGTCTTACAGGACATTTTGAAAGGAATTTGACCACCTTATTACTTAAAGCTGTTATTTCCAACAGTTTGCACCAATTTGTAATTCTACCCACTGCACATGTAATACTCTATAACTACTAAAAGGAAAAAAAATTTTTTAAAAATAAATAAATACAAAACTACTAAAAAATACACTTGGTTCACCTCAGCGTCCTGGGAGCGGGCGATGTCTACCAGGGTCTTGGCTGCAGGGTGGACAACATCCAGCAGTTTCAGGATGGTGGCTCCATCATTGGAAATGGTGGCCTTACCTGGAAGACAAAGATTTACAGATTTACACAACGTATCTCAGAAGCAGTCTCCTATTCTTCTGAACTTCAGTGCTCACCTCTTCCATCCACCATGAGCTTGTCCATTCCTCTGGGCCCCAGAGTGGTCCTGACCGCCTCAGAAATCACCTACAGACAGACAGAAACAAAGGTCAGAAATATTCTTGCAAAATTATCATGTACACTTAAATAAAAAAGAAGAACCTGGCAGGCATTGATGTTACTGATGAGCTGTGGAATGCCCTGAGAGGAGTCTGTCCCCTCCTTCAGCAGAATAACCGGTGTGGGCTGGACAGAAGGACAAATGAAAACAAGTCAGGTTAGTATATAAACTTATTGGGTAATAAACTAAAATGCATAAAAAGGTCCGAGTTACATCAAGATTCACTGACTCAACTATTTAGTTGGACAGTAAAACACGCAACATGGATGGATGCTTTTACACGCATTAACAAGACAGTTGCATACAATTAATTTTAACATGTCGTTATACTCAAAAGTCAGCTTTATCATTTGAACTCATTCTTTGTATACTATAGCTACAAAACCAGGCAAAAAATCATTATTGAATTATATTAGACTGTCAAAAAATGACATCCAGGATGCTAACGCTTTAACGGCAGAAAAAGCCTAAAATAATAGATACGTATTAAAACATGTGACTCCTACACAAAAGGTGAGGCAAGGTGCTAGTGCAGATATTATCTTTTAATAAACTTTATTGACATGCTTGCGAGCTTTACGGACAGCTCTGTATACGCCCATTGATAATGTGGAAGCGCTGGGCTAACGGGGACTGGCTAACAATAGACGACTTTTTAGAACTATTTCAATAAAATACGGCGGTGTACGGTTTAAAGACAGGTGAGCATTTTTTATTAGACAGATGGTTTTGAGAATTGCTGCTGACAAACAACAGGATGGGCACGGATAATAGTACTATCAGAGCCTAAAAGGCTGACTCACTCACCATCATCTTTGCAGTTCCTTCGAGAAGCTTTCCGCCGGTATTCTACCCACAATGCCTTTCGAGAGCTGAAGCTGCGTTCAAGAGCGAGCCGTGAGTTTTGCTGCTTTCAAATGGTGTCGGGTTTATCGTATTTACGAGTTTCATGGAAGGACATGGAAGAGCACATGAAAATAATCTGTGTAGGAGCACTAAGAACGTCTCCTATACTGTATTTTCCCTGCAGGTAGAGGCTGGAATTGGCCTTACACTCTCCCTATATGGATGTGTGAGAAACAAATACGGTAGTTGATTTTGAAATTATGTCCATTTAGCAAAATAAAAGTAATACAGATCTTGCAAGTGAGTTTTATGAACTTTTGAACAGTAAGTATAAACAGTGGATTCAGATATTTGCTGATGCGTCTTAAGACCCCCAGTCAGAAACAGCAGGATCAGAAATTTCAGTACCTGATTTCCAGGTTGGATTTTTTTTTTATTATATCCTTTATTTAACCAGATGAAAAACCTCATTGAGTTTAAAAATCTCTTTTCCAAGAGTGACCTGGCCAAGACGACAGCATTACATACAGTTTTAGACAAATGCAAGACATTAACAAAAACACAAATAACAATATTTACAATCAAAAGTTACAAAATCAAAGTCAATGTTTGCAAGTTCAAAAACAATTACATTTACCAAGATCATTTAGTTTAAGCTTCTTTAGAATAGATTTAAATTCTCCCAAAGTCACAAGTTCCGATAGATTTATGTCCTTTTGCAGTTCATTCCATGCACAGGGGGCAGTGTACTGAAATGCTGCCTTAACCAGCTCCGTTCTGACTCTGGGAACCACCATCAGTATGTTCTTCTGAGAACGCACAGCATACTGTTGTTGGTTTTTACGCATGTATGTGCAGAGGTAAGATGGAAGGAGCCCAAGAATACATTTATAAATGAAAGTCAGCAAATGAGACCACCTGCGAACATACAGGGACGGAATCTCAGCTGTAGCATACAATGTACTATGGTGAACACGATTTCCACAACCAGTCATAAAACGTAAAGCACAATGATAAACAGTATCCATTTTTTTTAAATGATCAGATGCATTCATAAAAAGGAGATCGCCGTAATCCAATAAAGGTAAAAAAGTTGCAGAAATTAAACGTTTCCTGGTATAAACAGTGAAACACGATTTGTTTCTGAAAAGAAAACTGAGCTTTAGCTTCAGTTTACGTACAAGATGCTCAATATTTTGCTTGAAGGACAAAGGACATTTTCATCAATAACAAAGCCTAAATACTTGTAAGATGCGACCATTTAGATTTATTTTCCTTCAGCTGTTTTTATTTTAGGGTGCTGAGAGGGTAGCCGTTTTCTATTTGCTGTAAACGCTTCTCTGACCACATCAGTGTGTATGCTGCGGAGAAAGGGGTTGGATGTTGCTCACAAATACTGTATAACTACACTGAAAAAACGGAAAGTGGTGTGTCTATGAATGTGCATAAAATAAATTAATAAGTAGGCTACATAAACATGATCTGTTTATGTATAACAAAACATTTAATAGAAAAGTTATACGTTTTTGCTAAAAAATTGTGATTATACTCGTTCTGATCACTTTATCGCAAAGTGAATTGAAAAATCTGAACTTGATTCAAATGAGTTTGTCAACATGGTACGTGAAGAAGACAGCGGGTTTTTCGCGGGCTGACTGGAGAGGAGCACATTTTCTGAGGGAGACATTTTGAACATGATATGGTACAGGTGAAAGGTGAGTGTATGAATTCATGAATTTAGTGGTTAATGCTAAGTAGTGATGGGTGATCAAGGTTTTGTTGAAGCTTCGACACGGTTTTAAAAAAATGTTTCATTACTTAAAGCTTTGATGAGGCTTCAGTGCTCCAGTAGAACATCTAGTGGCCATTAAAAGGAAGTACAATTGAGACTTGTCATTTATTGGTTCGTGGATTGTTTGGGATTTGATTAGCCGTGCATATTACTGTTCAACTACACTACAATGTTGTATGGTTTGAAACCGTGTTTATTTGTAAAATATCAGTAATCTAAGTCTACAGCTCTATACTATAATCATATTCTATCCAAAAACAAGTGTAAATGGCCCATAGTTCAAAATATATTGAATAGTGGAAGTTCAGTGGGCTCCATCTGGACTCGAACCGAAGCAAAATAGTTGGAAAATCACTCATTCAGTCTGTGAATTAGCTACATGGTTCTTTTTGACTGTCAGCATGGTCATTTCACTTTGAATAATGTTAAGCTACAACACTGGTCCGTAACTCACACTAATGTGCATGTTACAACTGTTTTCATTTGCTCCGAGTATCATGGTTTAGTTGACCTAATGTAATAGAATCTTTAGAACTGAATGCAACACTGTCAAACCAGATCTCTGACGACTCTATTTGCTTCGAAGGATTAGCTCAGCTCTCCCAAAGAGCCAACACAAACAATCAATGTCAGGTATTGTTACAGAATGAAGCAGTAAAGTGGTTCATGCATCACAAGTCACGTGACCAAACCACGCTTCAGCCAATCCTCTCCCATGGAACCCCACAGGAAGGTCCTCGAGTAAGGCCGCCACCATACAGCGATACCGCCGTCCACCAGAGGGCAAGCTCCAAAAGCGGAAATACTGTATAAGGTGAAACCCAATGGCGACTATACAAGTGTAAACATTATGTTTACAGCCTGGTACAAAAGATGGCCCTGTCATAACGACAATATCGGTGAATTGGGGAGCAATGGACGTAAAATGTCCATATAGTATACATATATTGGTAGTGTCCGCAAACGTTCATTAATTGAGTGCACTATATAGTAATACCTCTATAAAGTGCAACACTGTATATTGATTAAGGACTAGGGAGTTCATTCGGACACAACCCTCGTGTTTCCGCTGAGAAGATAGTTGGGTCGGATTGTGGAAACACTACTGAAGCTCCTTTCCTTTATCAATAAGAAACGTAGCCCACATAGGTTAAGGAACAGTGGTAAGGAATAGGAATCAAGAGCTATCTTATAACCGGTTTTGGATTCAACCTATATTTGCACTCAAACGCAGTTTTTCGTGACGTCGAACAGCGTCCCTGAACGCGGCCCTCTGGTTGGTCCCGTTGGGTCCGTCTTGGAGCGTCAGCCTGTGGCGCACTTCATGTGTTCACCGTAAACAACTGCATGGGCGGTGTTAGCAACACAGTCATTTGTTACACATCAAAACAAGCGCACATTATGGACCGCAGTTAACTCGCGCGGAATTTGTGTCTGTGTACATTTCGATGGCGGGAGACAGTATACAGCACAAAAAATAACGTTACCTGTGACATTTAAAGGTTTAATATAATAGATCACTAAACAATTGTTGTAGGTAAACGGCACAGATGGACGACTTCGGTGTTTACGCGGTTTTTGGAGTAAACAGTCCGCCTCAGAGACTCATTTGGTAAGACCTTGCAACCTTGCATTAACCCTAGACATTAAGGTTTTTTTACGTTAGTGCATTTTTATTCCCCCTTTTTTATTGCTCTACATTTCGCTCAACCATCTTTTATGTTGCTAATAGTCCTTGTTAGCTCGTTAACAGCTCATGTTCTATTTGTTGGCTTTTTAAATTAGCAGGACGGCTTTTTTAATATGAGTGCCTTTGAGGATTTGTATGCTTGTATACAATTTTTACGCATTATCTGCTGTTTTTCAGCTGAAAATAAAATTATCTAGGTTAACAACATCCATTCGGTTTGCAAGTTAAACGCTACAACAGATAAAGAAGTGTACTGGTTATGGACCTGTTTCTACATTTAATATCCCATGGTACTTTGTATTTGCGCATTGTGCAGTCTTTTCTGCGTTTTCTCAGCGCTGCTGGATCCTTCCGAGTCTCTGTTGAAGTTCCGGCTACCGTTCAGCAGGTGGTGCTGTTCAGCAGCGGACAGTGGGGAGAGAGGATCTGTGTGAACGCAGAGCTCAATGACGCGGCCCGGATCCCCATCACCATCGGCAAACTGACGCCTTACAACAAGTGGGTCAGCTAGCATACACACACAACCTGAAGTGTCAATGATCTTTTTACCCTTATTCAATTCGACATCGGTGGGCTGTGGACAAACCACCATAACGTTATTATTATTAGTAGTAGTAGTATTAGTATTATTATTGATAGTATTATTAGTATTATTAATATTATTGTTATTCTTATTAACAATATGAATATTAGTATTATTAATATTATTATTAATAATAATGGATTCAATTTATATTGTGATTTTCTCCCAATGTACCAAGGGACTTAAAGCGTATATTATTCATTCACTCCACAGTCACGCACTTGTGGTGGTGGTACGCTATGTTTGTAGCAACAGCTGCCCAGGCGTCGACCAGAGGAATATTTGAAATCTTTATGTTGCATATTAGCATTTCCAAGTTCCAAATTAGGACTTGTATCTGTCCCACTTCTTCCAAAAGACTGACAGAACATGAACTCCACAGGTTCTACTGAGTACTTCTGACATTCAGCTGCATTAATTCTCTAAGGAATTCTCTGTGGTCTGTTAAAAATCCCCACTCGTGACTAAACTTCATACTTAATTTCCTCAGGTGTCTGTCATGGGAGCAGTGGGAGGAGGAGACATGGACCAATACAGTCACACTGATAGTTACTGTGGAGGGAGGAAATCTGGTATGTATTTTTTATATATTGCCTATTATCTTTGAAGATTCTCAGTTAACCAGGTCATAATCCAATAAAAGGTTAAAAAGTAGGTATCTAGACAAAGGCACTTTGTCATTTCTCAAGTCAACTGGTCAGAACAGAGGTTCTACATAACCTCTCAATGGAGGTGGTTTTTACCTGTTTTTACTGGTCAGAGGTTAAAAAGGGTAGAATGTGGTGGCACAAACCAGACCGTAAAACTTGCCAGATGCCTTCTTTTTGCCCTTTTTATTAAAATGCCTAATAAAACAGAATGGTATTGCTGAGCTGAAAACCTCAGATGTAAAATATCCTGGAAAAGCATTTCTCTAGACTCGTGAAATCTGTTTTATCCTTTTTTAGAGTTGTTTTTTTTCTTGTGTCTGTCACGGCACATAGAATCTTATTATTTGTATAAAAGCAGCCTAAATGAACACAAGTTAAATTAAAGCCGCAAGCGGCGATAAAGGCCCTCGCCTCTCTTGAGACCGCGGGGACACATGCACCCGGAGGAGTGCATTTCGTGCTTTAAAGGGTAAACTTCACGGTAAAAGGATTCTGAGGAGTTTTCTAAGACTCTAGCCGTGGCTCTGGAGGGGCCTCCTCTAAAGGAAGGATCCTGGCAATTGGGAAATGTCATTTATTTCCCAATAGTTGCCTCTTCACAGACTCATTACGACCACAGCAACAAATGTATCAAAAAACAAATTGATAACTTTTTTTGCACACGTGTCTAGATGATACTCACCAAATTTGGAGCTGTTTAGATGAAAAGCCTTTAGACAGAAGGGGTGCGATTTAGGTGGTCACGCATTCCACCCAACATAGTAGATTTTCTGTTGAGTTTACGGTATGGCTGTAATAAACTTTTCTGTTTGCCCTGAGGTGTCCTATGGATGTACCAAGTTTTGTATTTCTACATTGGAAAAATTTACTTTCATTTTCCATAGAACCAATGTATTTTGACTTTTCTAGGGGTCGCCACTGAGTCATTTTCATATTTTTTTAGGGACTTCAAATACATACATTTTTCGCCGGGCTTGAAGTCTAGGACCAATAAAAATTACTTTTAGTTGCACGTTTACTGGGTCAAATTGAGGATATTTTTTAAGAAAAAAATTAATAAAAAAATATATACCGAATTATAATAAAAAAAAATATAACTCGAGCAAAAAAGTCTAGAAAAACACTTGTCTCTTTTACATACATGTGTTTAGCTCATTTTGCCCAAGTTTGGTGTCTGTGGAATGAAGCAGCTTTTTTCTGTGTACTTTTAAAAAAGAGGTGTATTTTAAGTCGGTTCACATTTTCAATTCAAAATGGCCGCCTTCCCGTGTGTGATAGGGTGTGGTCCCCATTGGCTTTTTTGTTCATAAGCCCATGCTGGATGTGTGTACCAAGTTTTATTTGCCTACGACAAACTAAAATTTTCACTTCTCATTGACTTTTTCCAAATATTTGGGACGTTGCTATGGCAACACATTTATAGATAGGGTGGTTGTCATTGGCTTTTATGCTCGTCATGACATAAGAGATGTGTGTACCAAATTTTATGTCTCTATGACAAACTAAATTCTTGGGTCCCATTATAAGTTTGTAGGGGCGCTGGAGAGCCATTTCTAAAGATAACCCTTTTATTTACATATTTTTGTGTTCAGGTCATGAATGTGCACAAACGCCTTTTTGGGTCCAACTCGATCCGAGAAGGCGTTTGAGAGTTAAGAGACGTTTTATTTTCACAAAAATGGCCACCTCGTTACAGGCTTGCCACACCCATACCCGATAAGATATCAACAACAAAGTCACAACTTTGGTTGGCACACGTGTCTAGATGATACTCACCAAATTTGGGGCCATTTAGATTAAAACACAATGATTTGCATCTTTCTGCGCAAAGTGCGAATTTAGTGGCGCGCCTTTCACCCCACATGGCGGACTTCCTGTTAAGTTTAGGGTGTGACTGTCATTGACTTTTCTGTTTGCCCTGAGGTGTCCTATGGATATACCAAGTTTCATTTTTCTACGTTGGAAAAAGTTACTTTCACTTTCCATAGGCCCAATGTATTTTGACTTTTCTAGGGGCCGCCACTGAGTCATTTTTCGTATTTTTTTCGGGGACTTCAAATACATAAATTTTTGCGGGCTTGAAGTCTGGGACCAATAAAAATGACTTTTAGTTGTTCGTTTACTGGGTTAAATTGAGGATCATTTTGCAGAAAAATTATAATAAAAATATATACCGAATTATAATAAAAAAAATATAACTCGAGCAAAAAGTCTAGAAAAACACTTGTCTCTTTTACATACATGTGTTTAGCTCATTTTGCCCAAGTTTGGTGTCTGTGGAATGAAGCAGCTTTTTCTGTGTACTTTTAAACAAGAGGTGTATTTTAAGTCGGTTCACGTTTTCAATTCAAAATGGCCGCCTTCCGTGTGTGATAGGGTGTGGTCCCCATTGGCTTTTTGTTCATAAGCCCATGCTGGATGTGTGTACCAAGTTTTATTTGCCTACAACAAACTAAAATTTTCACTTCTCATTGACTTTTTCCAAATATTTGGGGCGTTGCTATGGCAACACATTTATAGATAGGGGTGGTTGTCATTGGCTTTTATGCTCGTCATGACATAAGAGATGTGTGTACCAAATTTTATGTCTCTATGACAAACTAAATTCTTGGGTCCCATTATAAGTTTGTAGGGGCGCTGGAGAGCCATTTCTAAAGATAACCCTTTTATTTACATATTTTGTGTTCAGGTCATGAATGTGCACAAACGCCTTTTTGGGTCCAACTCGATCCGAGAAGGCGTTTGAGAGTTAAGAGGCGTTTTATTTTCACAAAAATGGCCACCTCGTTACAGGCTTGCCACACCCATACCCGATAAGATATCAACAACAAAGTCACAACTTTGGTTGGCACACGTGTCTAGATGATACTCACCAAATTTGGGGCCATTTAGATTAAAACACAATGATTTGCATCTTTCTGCGCAAGTGCGAATTTAGTGGCGCGTTTCACCCCACATGGCGGACTTCCTGTTAAGTTTAGGGTGTGACTGTCATTTCCATATTTGTAGCTCCATCGCTCAGTCCGTCAGGTCGCTGGGGTCAGACGCTGTGCTCCATCAACGCTCAGACGGCCATTTTGATTGGAGGGCAGGGAGCCAGGATGCAGTTCTGTAAGGATCCAATGTGGAAGCTCTGCACAGGTCAGTCTGTGCCATGTCCTGGTGTAATCAGTGAGAGTCAGCTCTAAATAAGGGGTCAGGAACTGAGACTTTAAAAAACGTGTTGTAAATTAAATAATATGAAGGGTATCAATAATAAATTAATGACGCAAGCTGCGATGATCATCCCTCGCCGATGTGACCTGGTGCTGGTGCCGAGGTTGATTGTTTCTTAAACAAAAGGTGGGATTTGGGAAATTGCTCACCTCCACGCACAGCTTTGGCTCTGGAACCCAACTCTTCGAGAGAGGCTGGACTCTCCACTACTCTGGAGTTGCCCGCCGTGAGAGCCTGCGGGCTGGTGTGGGCTTGCTCATAGCACATCTTAGTGATAATTTAAAATGGATTGTCTTCTAAGACGTAACTCTTAAAAAAAATTGAGATAACCATTTTTGTACAAAGCTGTTATCCTTGGCTTAAGTGCAAACAACTCCAGTCCTTCAGCCATTATTAAGGTGACATAAGGATTTGAGTCCATGATCAAACCCAAGGCTAAGCGGTACTGCTACCACAGCCCCTTGCTTTCCAATACAGCATTCAAAATAATAGCAGTACAATGTGACTAACCAGAATAATCCAGATTTTTAGCATATTTTTAATCAATTTCCTCAGGCTTTCAAATGCATGTTTAACAAGTGCTGTTGGCTTCATCCTTAAATTGGGGCCACCTGATTCACACCTGTTTTTTCACAAAATTGATTGAATGCTACACTGCTATTTTTTTGAACACACCCCTTTCAACTAATTGCCCAATTACACAGCCTTAAGAGCATATCATGAATGCTGGGTCTTGTTTGTTTTCTGAGAATCTACTGCACCTACTGGTAACTTGTTTGCCACTTATCAATAAAAAATATACAAAAAACCTGGATTATTCTGGTTAGTCGCATTATACTGTTATTATTTTGAACAAGACTGTATACTTGTAATGAAAAACTTTCTGCCATTCACTTGCTCTTTTCACCACTTTTAGTCCATATAATCTTCACCACACGTGAAGTTTAAAAATAGTCTTTGCAGTATTTCCATTCTAGTCCATTTCTGTCTCAGCCAGTACACCACAGCTTGAATTATAATTTCTCCTCTGCCCTGCTGTTAACAAGGCACTCTCTCTGGATGTGGCCCCACTGCTTGCATCTACAGCACCCTTTTAGTATCTGACAAAGTTTTAATAGGGGTTGGGCGGACGCATTGACTTGCTGAAGCCAGTACTCGTCAGGCACTGCTTTTGGCCTGTCTCACCCTCTGAAACTGCCTTGGACGTCTCTCTGTGTGGCGGGCATTCCTCTGTACGAGAAACGCTGTGATGACAGGGGAGCAGTGGCTCAGTGGTAGAGCGCTTGTCCCCAAACTGGAAGGTTGGTGGTTCGATTCCCGCTCTCTCATACTGTTGTTGTGTTTTGGGCAAGACACTTAACCCACCTTGCCCCCAGTTGTGTCTCAGCTGTAACACTGGTGATTTTGAAGCTTAATGTAAGTCAGTTATCAATAAAAAGGCTAAAATTTAAAATTCTGTTATAATTACAGTGGCATCTGCTGTAGGAGACTGGAACATAAACAAAGGTTATTTATATTCCAGGGTACTACAGCTAAATGCTGCTCCTATGGTTGTGGCAGCCGCTGGTGCCCTCCAGTTACTGATTCCTGTTTATTATTATTCTCCTTTTTGTGTCTATTGTTCATTTTGTTCAATTGCTGCAGTGTTAGCTTTTTTTTGCCAAAGTCTTATTAGCTTCTCCCTCTTCTCGCTTTTCCTTCCTATAAACTTCCCCATCTATGACGTTCTCTGCAAATAGTGTCCAGTTGATCTTCCTTGAGCTACTAATTTTGTCATCTGGGGACATTGTTACAACTAGAGCTAGAACAACTAGAGTTACGTTGAGTCTGTAATTCAGGAGGCCTTGCTTTCTTTAACCATCTTCTCCCACATCACATTTTCTTTTCATAAGCCCTTAGACTTGGCTGTACAAGGTCTGTTTGGGATCGGAAGGCGGAGCGCCGATAATATGCTTTAACTTAAAGTAATCAGCTCCAGAAGAACTCTTTGACTTGTCTTGTCTGTGTTTAAACAGTTTTTCTGCCATATTAATTTTTATATCATATCTGTCTCGCTGGGACACTTCATTTCATTTCTTTTCATATTTTCATTGCTTCTAAAGTTATGAGAGTTATTTAACACCTTTTGATGGGAGCGAGTCTTCACACATTCCACAACGGCCTTATCTTTTTTCAGATTGGCTATTCCCAGAAGCAGAGACGCTGCTGGAGTCACTTTCATACCCTCTGACTAATGTTCCTCTGTGGTTTTGTTAAATCCAGCCTGAATTTTCCTGTCATTTCTCCATTTATTTTTATTGGAAATTGGCCAGCCATTTCTTTATATTGAATAGGCAATAGGGCTGAAGGTTTGTTACAAGTCTCAACAATTATTTCTGGACCCGAATCAGCTGATTGCCCTGGCTTTGGTTCAATTAGTCTCCGTTTTGACTCGTGTCTAAGCTATCCCAGAACCACCTTTTCTCAGATCCTCTCCTTTGGCTTTGGAAAGTGTTGTGTCTGATACTGAACCCCCCCAGCCATCAGAACACCATAAGCAAGAAACTCATGAGCATGCAACAAAACCTGAGTAGACTATACCCCAGCTGAGAGCTGAGCTTATATCTCTAGAGGGAGGGTTTAACCTGAACCTTGTTGTTGTTGTTGTTGTTGTTGTTGTTGTTGTTGTTGTTGCTGTAGGGTAAAACTGCTTTTGATTTAGGTTTTCGAACACTGTAAATACTAGGCAACATAAATCTTAGGCCACCTCCTCTGTTCTGTGCAAGGCGTTTAATGCCATAGAGTCTTAATTGTAACAACAACAAATAACCTGAGTAGACTACCCCCAGCTCTCCTGAAGGTCTGCACACCAAACTTGGGTTTTTATACATTTTTTACATGACAGTTTGCAAATTTACGATTGCCCAACGTTTATTTGTCGGACAATTGGGGATTACTGGTGAGTGCTGCACAGCAGTTACAATAGTCCCTTGCCATGCATGGCTGGCTCGGGAATAATTAAAGCCGCAAGCAGCGATGATTGTCCCTCGCTGTCGCGACCTGGTGCTGGTGCCGAGGTTAAACTATGTTGCTATCTCAGTTGGGGTTATAATGGATATCATAGTATTTAGTTGCTGGTGCCTAGTTTCAAGTGTATTGTCGTGAAGCTCAAATTAGGTGGACTACTAGGACAAAAACATTTGAAATAGGACATTAATATAAAGTTTTCCTTGTTTGTTATGGTAAAAGCAACAAATTGGGCAAATTTTGTAAAATTTGGACAAACTAAATTTTTAGATGGTCCAGTAGGCAATGTTTGGCTCAGTGGTAGAGCAGTCGTCCTTCAACCTGAAGGTAGGCGGTTCGATTCCGCTTTCCCCACAGTTCATACTGTCATTTTGTCCTTGGGCAAGACACTTGACCCCCCTTGCCTACAGTGGTGTTCCAGCTGTAACACTGGTGAATGGAAGCTTAATGTAAGTCGCTAAATGACTAAATGTAAATGTAATGAATAATAAATGTGATATTATTCTTTTGGAGGTAAGGAAGGTCCCAAACACACTATTATAACAGTGGTACAGTTACTAAAATGTGTACTGTGACACAGGGGCACAACTACCCAGTGCATGAATTTTGAAAATTTGATTTAAATCTGATTTAAATTTCATGGCATCAACACATCTCAAAAAATTTGGGACAAAGTCATGTTTACCACTGTGTGGCATCCCCTCTTCTTTTTATAACAGTCTGCAAATGTCTGGGGACTGAGGAGACACGCTGCTAAAGTTTTGGAATAGGAATGTTGTCCCATTCTTGTCTAAGGTTTCTAGTTGCTCAACTGTCATAGGTCTTCTTTGTTGCATCTTCCTCTTTATGATGCACCAAATGTTTTCTATGGGTGAAATATCAGGCCATTTCAGGACCGGATCCTTCTTCTACGCAGCCATGATGTTGTAATTGATGCAGTATGTGGTCTGGCCTTGTCATGTTGGAAAATGCAAGGTCTTCTTTGAAAGAGACGACGTCTGGATGGGAGCATATGTTGTTCTAGAACTTGGATATACCTTTCAGCTTTGATGCTGCCTTTTCAGATGTGTAAGCTGCCCATGCCACACGCACTCATGCAACCCCATACCATCAGAGATGCAGGCTTCTGAACTGAGCGCTGATGAAAACTAGGGTTGTCCTTGTCCTCTTTAGTCCAGATGACTTGGCATCCCAGTTTTCCAAAAAGAACTTCAAATTTTGATTTGTCTGACCACAACACAGTTTTCCACTTTGCCACAGTCCATTTTAAATGAGCCTTGGCTCCAGAGAAAATGCCTGTGCTTCTGGATCATGTTTAGATATGGCTTCTTTTTTGATCCATAGAGTTTTAGCTGGAAGCGGCGAATGGCACGGTGGATTGTGTTCACCAACAATGTTTCCTGGAAGTATTCCTGAGACCATGTTGTGATTTCCATTATAGCAGCATTCCTGTGTGTGATGCAGTGCCGTCTAAGGGCCCAAAGGCATCCAGAATGGTTGTCCGGCCTTGACCCTTACGCACAGAGATTGTTCCAGATTCTCTGAATCTTTAGATGATATAATGCACTGTAGATGATGATAACTTCAAACTCTGCAATTTTTCTCTGAGAAACTCCTTTCTGATATTGCCACTCTGAGAGGCTCTTTTTACACCCAAACATGTTTCCAATTGACCTAATAAGGAGGTCCTCCAGCTGTTCCTTATATGTACATTTAACTTTTCCGGCCTCTTATAGCTACCTGTCCCAACTTTTTTGGAATGTGTAGCTCTCATGAAATCCAAAATGAGACAATATTTAGCATGACATTTCAAAATGTCTCACTTTCAACATTTGATGCGTTATCTATATTCTATTGTGAATAAAATATAAGTTTATGAGATTTTTAATTCACAATTTTTACAACTTGATTTGTGTCCCAACTTTTTTGTAATCGGGTTTGTAAGTCATATTACAGATTTGCACTGAGCTAATACTATCCACAGCTACATCAGGACCTGTACTTCCAAAATTTCAGACTATAACTTCAAATAGCAGTCTACATTGAAGTGTGTGTTTGTTCCACAGAGGACATGTCGTGGGTGGCAGCAGAAACTCTAGCAGAAGGTCCCACTCCTGAAGCTCGAATTGGCCACACTGCTGTGTATGACCCAGACTCACAAAGGATCTTTGTTTTCGGCGGCTCCAAGAACAAGAAGTGGTTCAATGATGTTCACATTCTGGACACGCAAAGCTGGAAATGGACCATGGTGGAGGTTTGGATGTGTTTGTTTCTCATGTAAGACACAAAAGACACTGGAGTTAGTTAAGTATTGTACTGATTAGTTATAACCAGATTTGTCTCTTATCACTGATTTAAAGAAGATTTTATCAAGAAAGTCTATATGTCCCATCCAGGAGTAACAACAATAGCAAATGTTTTTCATAAGTCTTTTTTCTATTTTACTTTCCTAGAAAACCAATGCAGTGTAAAAAAATAAAATAATAATATACCTGCGACATTTTCATCAGTTGGTACAGTACAGATAGGTACAGAAATATGTAACTAAGCACTGTGGACCATGGGTAACACAGAATCTTGAATTCAAGAGAAAAACAAACAACGGCACCTTTGGATAGGTCATGGACAAATAATGGTTAAATGTAATGGGGCATTCACACCAAACACTACAGCTGTTTGGGCCCAGGGCAGAGGGGGGCAGGATGAACAGTAAAATTAAATTTCATGGTGGCATAGTAGTTAGCGTCCAACTGTTCAAGCGTAGTTGGACACTTTTGACACATTTTGAGTTCACTTGCTTCATTTGATTCACTTACTTCAGATTGATTGACAGCCGTCAGACACGCAAAGATGGCGACTGGTGGGACTCGAGCTTTGGTGGACAAGTACAGGACATGAGAGAGACTGTAGCCAGCTGTGTTTGCCCTGTGAGATGTGTCTAAACGGTGACAGCAGCTGCATGTTCTATTTATTATTTATTACATATTTAAATGATATTAATATAGCCTATAGTGGCTTTAAAAGGACTTAATTCCATAACTATGTTATGTAACACATTACAACTTTAGTCATATAACAATGAATAAATTAATGTATATCTGTATTAATCAAAAGGGTGAAAATACTGTGTAATACAACTAATTTTGTGGTTGATGTACAGGACACAAAACAGCGCCTCTAGAGTTGGTCTCTGCAATCGTTCGTACCACTGGCAGGCCAGACAAGCACAAGCCAGTGGTCCGTGCCACACAGGCCACAGAACAGCACCCATAGAGCCTGGTCCGTGCCACAGTCACTGTGGTGACCAGTAGGACAGACAGCAGAGTATGAATTGTTGCCTTGTTATCCTCGTGCGTTGATCCAAATCTCTTGCACAAATGTTTAAACTAAATGTTAAACTCACACAGTTTATTTTTTCAAATAACTTCTGACGTACTCGTGAATAAATGTGTATGCATAACTGAGAGTCTCAGTGAGAAAGAGACCCTTTATTCCAGGCTAAGTGCATGCAACCACTGGCACTTAATTTCCAAGTCAACTGTCCAGCAGCATTGTTGCAGTAAAAACTTCATATAAAAGAGGATATACATATTAACTTACAAATACCGAGTAACATATTGGATATTACCTTGAAATCTCAAGTACAATTACAAACAAAAGCATTTCTTGTAAAAAATTATTCATATATCCAAGTATTATTTACAGGACCAAAAATCCTTTTTCTTCAGTGTTTTTGGCCGACTTAACGCTCACAAGGTTCTCCGTTTCCCTCGCTCTTTTCATAAAATCTCTGCCATCACTCGTCCCCTCTGTTGTGATCCTCTATTTAATGTGTAGCTCCTAAGTAAGGCTAACTACTCTTTGGTTAAACTCCTGCTCTGCTCAGTGGGGGATATTTATTTAACACTAAATAAATTTTATAGAAAAATGATGAAGTATCATCTCTCTAGATGCAGAGAAGCCATTCAACCGTGTCGAGTGGCCTTACCTATTTACGGTCACGCAGAGGTTTGGCTTGATGGAACACTTTATAAACTTGGTGAACCTAGAGCCGGCGTGTTAATAATGGTGTAAAATCACTTAAATTCATGCTAGGGAATGCCATATCTCCTCCAAACTAAGCACTAGCATTGGAACCTTTAGCTGAAGCCATAAGAAGTCAAAGAAAAAAATGTACAGTATTGTTCAAAATAATAGCAGTACAATGTGACTAACCAGAATAATCCAGGTTTTTAGTATATTTTTTATTGCTAAGTGGCAAACAAGTTACCAGTAGGTGCAGTAGATTCTCAGAAAACAAACAAGACCCAGCATTCATGATATGCACGCTCTCAAGGCTGTGCAATTAGTTGAAAGGGGTGTGTTCAAAAGCAATAGCAGTGTGGCATTCAATCACTGAGGTTATCAATTTTGTAAAAAAACACAGGTGTGAATCAGGTGGCCCCTATTTAAGGATGAAGTCACCAGCACTTGTTGAACATGCATTTGAAAGTCTGAGGAAAATGGGTCGTTTAGGACATTGTTCAGAAGAACAGCGTACTTTGATTAAAAAGTTGATTGGAGAGGGGAAAACCTATAAAGAGGTGCAAAAAATTATAGGCCGTTCAGCTAAAATGATCTTTAATGCCTTAAAAGGTAGAGCCAAACCAGAGAGACATGGAAGAAAATGGAATGATCAGCTCCAGAATGATCAAAGACATTCTGGAGTTACCTGTAAGTACTGTGACAGGAACATTTTGTGGACTGATGAGAGTAAAATTGTTCTTTTTGGGTCCAAGGACCACAGACAGTTTGTGAGACGACCCCTAAACTCTGAATTCAAGCCACAGTACACAGTGAAGACAGTGAAGCAAGCATCATGATATGGGCATGTTTCTCCTACTATAGTGTTGGGCCTATTTATTGCATACCAGGGATCATGGATCAGTTTGCATTTGTCTAAATACTTGAAGAGGTCATGTTGCCTTATGCTGAAGAGGACATGCCCTTATTTGTTTCAACAAGACAATGACCCCAAACACACGAGTAAACAAGCAAAGTCTTGGTTCCAAACCAACAAATTAATGTTATGGAGGGGCCAGCCCAATCCTCGGACCGTAATCCAATTGAGAAGCTGTTTCTGAAGCAAAACCAAGAAATGTAAATGAATTGTAGAATGTTGTTAAAGAATCGTGGAGTGGAATAACAGCTGAGAGGTGCCACAAGTTGGTGCCACACAGATGTGAAGCAGTTTTAAAAAAAAATGTGGTCATACAACTAAATATTAGTTTAGTGATTCACAGGATTGATAAATCCTAGAAACAAAAACGTTAGTACAAAATAGTTTTGAGTTTGTACAGTCAACGACAGACACTGCTATTTTTTTTGAACACACACTTTTAACTAATTGCCCAATTGCACAGCCTTAAGAGCGTGCATGTCATAAATGCTGGGTCTTGTTTGTTTTCTGAGAATCTACTGCACCTACTGGTAACTTCTTTGCCACTTAGCAATAAAAAAATACTAAAAACCTGGTTAGTCACATTGTACTGCTATTATTTTGAACAATACTGCAGATGACAAATTGCTATTGGTCTCTAATCCTGAAACCTCAATACCAGAATTAATGCTAACTATTAGTACATTTTCAACTATCTCAGGGTATAAAATTAACTGTGATAAATCAGGAACTTCCTGCCTAACTTATCATTTTCATGGTCTACCACGGGATTCACTTACCTTGGAATCAGTATATCTCCATGTGTCGAGTCAACACCGAGTTTTAATTTTTATTCAGTGTTCAAGAATATTAAAAATTATCTTATCTTATCATGGATGTGGAGGATAAACTTATTGAAAATTAATTTTATGCCCAGACTTTTGTACCCCTTGCAAATGTTGCCCGTATACTTGTCTAAGAAGATGGCCAAAAAGATTGAAAAGGAATTTTCCAAATTCATCTGGAATGGTAAAAAGCCATGGCAGAGTATAAAAACTTTACAACTACCAAAGGAAAAGGGTGGCTTGGCATTTCCCAATATTAGACTGTGCAGAATAATCACATCAAACTCCTTGAAAATCTGCCGTGATGTGACCGCTCACGCAGGTAGAAGGAACACCTTCTTCTATCTGACACCAATCCAGAACAATAGAGATTTTCTCCCTGGAATAAGGTGTGTGCTGTTTTGTAGCATCAACAAGGGGTACAGATTATTAATGATTTGTTTAACAAGGACAACACTCTTATGGCTTTTGCCCAAGCTCAGAAGACCTTTGGCCTTCTTCATAAAGACTTCTTTGCATTTCTTACATTCTCCATTTTATTTATGCTAATGTCAATTCCTCCTCCCAGGTTACACCCCAGTCCAATTGAGAGTTTCTTGGTAAAATTAAAATTGCCAAAAGGTTTTATTTCACATTGTGAACCTTGCAGAAATGTAGTGAAGGCCGTGTTAGATCTGAGCAACACCATTGTTAGAGGCTCAGGCAAGCTGAATTAGTGTCTTTTTTTTTAGTTGTTTTGGATTTCTGCCTCTATGGTCTGCCTCCGTCGCAACTAGAGGAATTGGTTAACACAGCGTGAATATTTTCCAAAGTTCCGATTTTTCAACTTGCGCAAATGGGACGTTAGAACATGCAATTGCTCAATTTGCGGCAGATTTCAACACGCGGCAGATCGCGTCTTTGCATTGACTTAACATGTAACTCACTCGCTCTCAACGCTACATTCGCGTTTGATGTGAACGCACCTTAAGTCTGAGCTAAATAAATTAAATCTAATTAAGTCTATGAATTTGTTCAGTAAGATAAATCGGATAAGAGAAATCAAATATTTTGTGAATTGAGATCACGTGCTACACCCAGTGCCTGTTATAGTGGGCTCATATTTTTTAACTACTTTTTTCTTTGTTGTATTTTCTGCTTTTTTGTCCAGGCTCAGGGGAAGGTCCCTCCGCTAGCCTACCACAGCTGCAGTATGTTCAGAGGAGAGCTGTTCGTGCTCGGAGGGGTGTTTCCTCGTGCCAACCCTGAGCCTGATGGTTGCAGTGACTCCCTGTACATCTTTGACCCTCTCCAGTCCATCTGGTACCAGCCTATAGTCAGAGGAGACAAGCCCTCACCCCGCTCAGGGTAAGAGCTCTCTACTTGTTAGCTCACATGCTAGCAAAGTGGGTTCGTTCTCATTTTACTAATTGTGCTGAAACTGACATGCTTGTGTTGTTTTTTAGACACTCGGCGTGCCTGATGCAGGGACGAAAGATTTATGTATTTGGTGGATGGGATACACCCGTTTGTTTCAATGATATGTACATGTTAGACCTCGGTAAGTCAAAGTGTTAACATACAAAATAATACACATTTACGGGTTATACTTTTTTAATAGTTTTTTTTATACTTTTATTTCAGGCCTGATGGAGTTCTCTGCAGTGAAAACATATGGAAAAGCACCCTCTCCTCGAAGGTACACTGTGATATGGACATTGTTTTATTTAGGCAATGATCTGACAAGACTGCTGTGATTTCTTTTCATTGACTGTATATGAATGTCTTGCTGTATATGTTTGTTTCAGCTGGCATGGCAGCACTGTGCTGTCACATACAAAGTTCCTGGTCCATGGTGGTTACAATGGGAACAATGCACTTAGAGACGCGTTCATTTTTGATATAGGTGAGACAAAGGAGGGAGAGCCTACTGTTTTGTTTATTAAATACTGGACAATGCACAATACATGTCTTGTATATGTGTCAGATTTAGACATTCTGCTCTTTAGTCAGTTATGTTATTTGATAGGAATCAATAAATGAATTATAGGTAATACGTTATCAGGGACCTCTGGAGCTGTACAATGTCATCAAGAAATCCATTTTGTGTCCAATCCAAATCTTGTGAACAATATGTGGATTATATCAGTGAATGCATTAGCACCTTAATTTTGATTGATTCTGTGGTTAATCATTTGTAATCTAAACCAGAACGTTCTGATGGATGCAACTGGTATCATCAACCCAATAAATTACTAAAAGCCTTTGTAAAACACCTTTGGCAGTCACAAGATTCGTGTAAAATCCTACTGCCAACGGTGAAGGCTACTAAATGTTGTCTAATACTCAAAGATCATGTGTATATTTCAGGCAACAACATGGCATGCCAAAACCCCAAAGCTATTTTTCTAATATAGACAGAATCTACAAATGTTTCTACAGAGTGTTATGTGGTGAAATTTATTCAGATTTGTTTTTGTTGACGCAGACACAAACAGCTGGACAGAGGTTTCAGTTCCTGAGCTGTCAGTCCCCAGAGCAGGACACTCCATCATCACTATGGACACAGCCACTGTTGGCTGTTGTTTCTCACAGGACCATGAAAACATGGACAAAGGTTCCAACAGCAAAAGTCTGCTGGTGTTTGGAGGTGGAGACAATGAAGGGAACTTTTACTCTGACCTGACCACTGTGGCTGTGGATAAACTGTTGACTGCTGTTTAAAAAAATTGTCTAAATATGGTATTTAAATTTTTCCAAAGAAAATTTTATTGAAATGTGTTTTATTCATGGAATTAGACTAGATCAGGTTTTGTGTACACTATAGTTGAAATGATGTATCAAACATGTTGGGCCTTTTTACTTGTCCCAAGTCATTCTTTCCTCTTTTATATCTGCTTTTGGGAACTTTGCTTTTGGGTAGTGTTCATTAAATTATGGCTTTGATTTTCATGCATTTTTACATCAAATGTTCTTACCTGTATTTTACTCAATAAATATGTGACAAACTGAGTTTGCCAGTTGAAAAATTGCATTGTGGTATCACCAAACTTTATCATTTGCAGCACACTAACCTATTTTCCAGTCTGACGCCAAACAAGTGTTTGCAGTCATTTGGGGTCATTTGAGGTCAAGTTGCATGAGACATAAAAGACATAAATAGACTCGTTACATTTATTTTACTGCGTTTGTACATGTTAAAAGCAGACATAGTATTTATTGTGTATTATGTCTTGTTTAGTTTCACCTTTTCTTGCAACGTCAATAAACCAGTGGACAACGGGACAACTCTCTTCAGAGTCCTGATGTCAAGAAGGAGCTGGCTGTCAAGATATATTCAATGCATATAGTGAGGACAGTACAAATGTGTTTTTGTTTTTTTAATTCAAAATCAAACCTTACTGTGTAAAAAGCAATATACTTAATGGATTAGAAAGAAACCTTGCCGTAATGAAATCTAATGTGGGTTAACTAATTTATTTATTTTTATAATTCTCTTAATTACTTAAGCACGTTGCAGTGATTGTGGCAGATCTTGTTGTATTTTTGCACATGCTGTCTCTCAGTTTAAGTATGCCAGATGTTGAATAAAAAGTGTTACAGTCAGTCTGGCCAGATTCACATTTACATTTAGTCATTTAGCTGATGCTTTTATCCAAAGCATTATCCATTCACAGTGTTACAGCTGGAACACCACTGGAGGCAAGGTAGGTTAAGTGTCTTGCCCAAGGACACAACGACAGTATGAACTGTGGGGAGAGCGGGAATCGAACCGCCTACCTTCCGGTTGAAGGACGACCGCTCTACCTCTGAGCCACTGCCGCCCATGCACACATGGCACACCATGTGACTTGGGATCAAAATGTTAGTATAAAGCCTACCCATGGCCACACTTATCCTCAGGGATGTGAATCAAACCACCAACCTTCCAGTTATAGGACGACCGCTCTACCACCTGGGCCACCGAGCCCTCTAGCACTTCTCTGCCTCTATTGTTCAAAATTATATTAGTACAATGTGACTAACCAGAATAATCCAGGTTTTTAGTATATATATCTTTATTTTTTTGCTAAGTGGCAAACAAGTTACCAGTAGATGCAGTAGATTCGCAAAATCCGCCCATGGGAAGCGATATAATCCCTTTAATTCAACATTTTTTGTCACCAGAGTGAAGGACTTGGGGACTGGTAAACAATAAATGACCAGTCGTATTTTGATATGTTCAAGTTATTGATATGGAAAATGGTTGGCATTTATAGCTTTTTTGTACCCTTCTTGGGCACCCAAAATTCTTTACATTATGCTTCTATTTACCCCATTCGTTCCTGGGGAAGACAGATATGTTCAAGTTATTAAAACAGTCCTATTTTATATTTTGTTTTCTATATCAGAAGCTTGACCATTGTATTTGAGATATCTGCTTGTGCATTTTGTGACAAGCTTGATCCGTGTTCAAAGAGATATCAGTTTTGATATCAATTATCAATATATAAATATCAATGTTAAGCTTACAGATGCTCAAATTCATGCTTCAATCTGGTGTAGTGTGGACTTGGTAGCATATCAAAATACGTTTGGAATTGATTTTGTATGGGGAACACACACTAAACAAACACAGAAGAGAATGTGGGTAGTGCGGTGCCAAACTCTATTACTGGTTATTAGCCAAAACATGGAAGAGCTGCAACTGAACAGGCTCTGAAGGTGCCCCGTAGACACAATAGTGCGTACTTGTGGTGCACCTGCCATTGGCCAACCTGAGGAATGGCAGTCAGGGCTCGGAGGGAACCGAGTAGAGCCGAACGCTGCCGAACCCCTCCTCTCTCAGTCGAGGTGCAGCAGCCATGTTGCCGCGAGCCTGTTCCGGTATCAGGGCAGGATCGTGCGCATAGACTGCATTCGGGCGCAGCTCCTTGCCTCTCCCAGACACGCACCTCCGAGACCAAAAGACTGTCTGCCAATAATGGATTTTACAACTTGATGATACTTCCTTCAGTCGTCGAATCTCAGGGACACCAGCGGTCGGTGTGTCGCCAGGACGGACTGCTTTACCCCCACACTGCAGTGCAGCACTAGTGAACGACCTTATTCCAATCACGCAACACAAGGAAGAGCCGGTGCTTTCCTTGGATTGGAGTTACGGCTCGCACTGTGGCAGTTCCTGCTGCTGTGGCCGCCACCGGAAGAGCTAACTAGCTCCTCAGCTTCGACGGAAAAGCCCAGTTTGTTAGCTATAGGAGCTAATTACGACCGAACAGCGAGCTAACGTATTAATTGAAATCCTGTTTGCCCCCTACCATGTGGACCGTTAACACTGCTGGTGACATTTTGGATATCTCACCAGGATTTTGAATTGTTCCGTGTAAGTTGGGAAGGTCGAGACCTGACCGGGGAGAACTTTGGCCTGAAAGTTTTTAGCCCCGTCTGGTTTATGACCAAAGCAAAATCCTTACAATAATAAAAAAGACAGGCAATTAGACCTAGAAAACAAACCAGGTTAAATACACTTTGACAATTATAGTCGTAGACGTGAGTTAGCAGCCAGACTAGTTGGCATGCTAGCGCCTAATTGAACCTTGTCTTGTTCGATAGAACCATTGCCAAACTTTTTCTTCAAGCTAGCCACAGAGGCTAGGGACCAGAACGTCACAACCTCAAGCTAAGAGGTTGACTTTGACGACAATAAATACTAATTGGAAATTTCGTTGTTTTTTTTTCACAACCCGACAAAAAGGCGGAGGCATTAAGAGTTTATTTTTCTGACTGTTGACAAACATGGGACGTGTACTTGTTGCTAGTTAGTTTTTAGCTAGCTGGCCAACTTGGCTAGCCGCTGATGTGGGATTCGAGCTACTTGTTGATTCACTGGCTGTTCGTTGTGCTGCTAGCTGGCTAGCACTAGACATCTTCTGGAAGTTTTACTCGACTACCATTTACGTTTTAAATGCATCCAAAAGACTAAAGAATTTTCTTTCGCTGTTCTTTTTCCGTCTTTGGAAACCTCAAGTCGTTTCAACATGTCAACAAGGCCTCCACTTGTACAAGTCATTGAAAACTCGGGACAGGTAAGATGAATATAAATAATCTTTAAGTTTCCCTTTGATATTTATTATTCCATGTGTCTGTTGTAGACGTGGCCTATTTGTTGTCCCTGAGGCTGCTCTTTGCTCTTTTTGTCGTTCTTGCCATCAGTAGTGAATCACCAGTTGCCTACGCACTCGTACTGGATTTCCCACTCCCGTAAAACACCAGCACAAATTTAGATGTATGTTTAATCGTTGTTTAGTGTGTTAGGTCATGTCTCCTACTTGACTTTTCAGGGCATCGTTGCGATACACACAAACCTAGAAACTTGTACTTGTACTTAATCAAACACAATACGTTATGAGGTTGTTTTAAATATTGTAGCCTTTCTTTCATTTAATAATAATAACTTTTCCACCTACCGTAGCAGGCACTCAAAGCGCTTTACATACATTAAGCTATTTACCAGTGTTACAGAACACTCACTAGAGGCAATGTAGATTAAGTGTCTTGCCCAAGGACACAACAACAGTATGTGGGGAGAGCGGGATGTTTTGGGATGTTTCGAGCGGGGATCGAACCGCCCACCCGCAGGTCGAAGGAGGGCCGCTCTACCCACTGAGCTAAGAAATAAATTGTAGAGCTGCTTTAGAAATTATTCTACAGTTTTTTGCGATATTATGTGAGGAACTTATTGCTTTTGCATGTGGACAGTGGTTCCTGTCTAGTGTGATGTTTAACCATGTCTATATTAGCATAGTGGGGCAGCTGTGGGACCTGTCTGGTCTGACACATTAGTGTAGCAGTACAAATGTTGGAAGGAGACATTAGAGTTAGTATTGCTCTGTCATTTACAGTTTTTCAATGAGCTTCATCTTGACATGTCTTGTCACCAACCAATAAGAACACCTTACTGTGCTATAGAGCTTGTGCATCTAGTGCAAATAAAATGCTCAACAGGTGTGTGTGTGTGTGTGTGTGTGTGAGAATCTTGTACACTGGATCACTGTGTGATAGTGTTGGAGGATACATGGTTATACTCTCACCTGGGACAGAGGTCACAACAATGCAGCAGATTATATAACACCCAGCCTCCTGACATTTCACTGCAATCAAAGGTTGGTGTCATACAGGGTACTATAGGTGACCATAAGGCTCTAACAATATTTAACTGTTGTATGTGGTCAGTAATTAAAACACAATCTGTAATCCATCGAGAGCTAAACATTTTAGGTTAAATTACAACATTCAACCCAAACGCAATTGGTCTGTTGACAGAATTTCTTTTGTTTATTCACTGTTACCAGGCTGATCTGGGGTGTTAAGTAAGATGAAATAGTACAAGATGTAAAATTTTCTTAATAAATAGTGCATAAGTTGAGAACTAAAGCTTCAGTTCATTATTTCCAACTAGACGCACTATGAGGTTCCTCTAGAATGGTCCCGAACCTGCCTATGTAATGTAAAGTTGTTGAATACTACCCACCTAATATCTTTTCATTGTTATTTCATATACTGCTCACTTTGAGTCTAAATCAGCTCAATGTGTAGAATGATTATTTAACTAGTGTTGGCTATTTGTTATTATAGAGATGCATACAATCTCTTCATTGTTTGGATGCCTTCACTCCTACTGCACAAAGTGAGGACTGAAGCTGAGAGGAAAAGGTGCTTGACCACAACGAGTCCCGAAGTGGATTTGTGTGCTCAAGGTCGTGGGTGAATCCTACTCTAGCGCAGGCAGGTGGCTTTAAAGGCCTTGTGTAGAGAGTCTGTGGCGCTGGTTTTCAGACACAAAAAGGCAGGGGGTTTGAAGACCCTCATGTACATTGATTGGATATTGCCATTCACTTTCAAACTTGTGGCCACAACTGACGGCTCCTTCTGACGGCTGTACACAATGTTATCCTAATTGTGCTTTGTTTGACTTGGCAGACAATTTTACCCTTGACTGTAACACTAGGTAACGATTACACATCTGTGTGGGGTCTGTGTAATAAATGTTACTGAGCAAGACAAATCACAAACTGTTGCTATGCACACACAACCTGGAAGTTTCTAATTCAAAGAGTGTGCTGTGAAATGGCAGATATGTCGAGGGCTTCTAATCTTGTTATATTGGTCCCTTTTCTTAGTGGCTGTTATTTTTAGGGGCCAATGTTAATATGCCCAAGATAATACATGTCATACCTAGCTATGTATCAAAACTAAACCTAAAGTTACCCCATGCAGTTTCAGCAGTAGCACTGTGGTTTGATAGTGAGGTTTCCTGTTTTACAATATGAAAATAACAGACAAATGTATCAGGAAAGACAGGTCTCTTAAGTAGTTACTGGCTATAGTTTTTCACAAAGGAAATGTGCTGTAGTCAACACTAATACTTTTGTTCATTCTTCTGTCCAGGCAGGCTATTTCTGGGGTTGGGAATTATGAAAAACTCCTCCTTTTTAGATTCAAACATCTGTTTTAGCTGTGTGTTTATTTGTTCAAATGAAGCACCCAGAGCTAAAGGAAATGAAACAAGAAAATGAACAGGCCACATTTAAAGCCTTCTCACCTGCACCATCTGCCTTTGTTTAGATCAGGGGTGCTCACAGTTTTTCAGCACGCGAGCTACTTATAAAATGACCAAGTCAAAATGATCTACCCACTACAAAAATGCAAAACATATATTTACAAATATATTGAGGATTCTTTACAATGTATGTTGTAATGTATGTCAGTCTGCCCCAGGGCATCTGTGGCTACAGTTGTAGCTTACAATCACCAGTGTGACTGTGTATGAATGAATAATGGACGGACTGTAAGCGCTTTGAGTCCCTTGGTCCCTCGGGAGAAAAGCGCAATATAAATCCAATCCATTATTATTATTATTATTATATGTTGATGTACCCTGCAAACTGTAATTCTGCACAACACAACATAATTAACTATGTACACTTTTCTGTCATTACCAGAGTTTACTCTAATGACTTGCACTGAATTGAATCAACCAGGGATGCATAGTTCGGACAGTAGCTGCTGACAGATGAGGCAAAAGCACTTCGAAAATGTCATTGTGAAAAAAGTCCTCCTCCCATTACGTATAAAAGTGATACGTTTTTGTCTTCTTACTTGGTCCAGCTCCCCCACTCATTTTTATACCCTTTCTTAAGTTTAAGAGAAAAAAAAACTTACCTGAAGCGTGTTAGTTTTGCTGCACTTAGCGCCGTTGTTTGCGCATGCGCAGTGACATGAGCGTCAGAAAAAATCAGATGTCATCTGACTGGCTGCCCTGTATATCAATCAAGAGATTGGATGGACATTTGGCTGACGCCTATTTTTTTTTTTTAATGTCATGCGATCTACCAATACTACCTTGAGATCGACCGGTAGATTGCGATCGACGTATTGAGCACCCCTGGTTTAGATGGTTGTGGATCAAGAGTTAAGAATAAATTTGTAGGACTACTGGCTTTTTATTCTTAATGACTTGGATAATTTGAGTTGTGTTTTCCATATGAACTATTTTCAATGTTTCAATATTCCTGTTTGTGACGCATGACTGAAAAAATACACAAAATAACGCTTATAACGTAACACAAAATAAATGGTAATATACTGATGAGACAGGTGTCTCTGTCACCATGATGGACTATGTATAAGTCTATACATAAGTAGCTAGTCTTAACACAGCTCAAAAAACCCAGTGTAACTTAATACAGCAGTTCCAATTTTTTTTTTTTTTTTTTTTTTAAACTCAATTACTGATTCAGATCTTTTTTGCAACACATTCCAGTTTGACCTTTGTAACCCACAGTGTGATTAACACTTCATAGGTCGAGGCTTGAAATACACTGATGCAGAGCAGCATCGAAGCAAGCCAAAGCAGTGGATTAGAAATACAGGTATTTTCCCCTAGACACCTTGGGAGGTGAAGCCGGCCAGCAAGTGGAGAAAATCCAGTCTTTAATATTAGAAATTTATTATTTATTTATGCAGTTACAACAACCATGATTTGATATTCAGTGGCCTCATCCTCCTCCCGTGCCCCTGAGAATGAGTCATCAGGATCTATAGCACATGCTCACACGTCGTCGTTCCGCCCAGGAAACCATAAATTATGCCGCTCCTCAACAGACCAGTCACTAGGCAGAAGAATGGAGAGCAAAGCTGAGCTGGGCCCTAGCAACAGAAAACCTGCCTCAAGCACTCACACTTATGCACTCCAGCACACATTTGTCCTCATTAAACCTCAATTCTTTTTTCACATTTTATAAATCTGGACAAGAATTATACAGTGTAGCCCTCTTTGTTCAGTCTTTAAGGCTTTTACATACATTTGTCTTGCGTAACTGGCTCCATAAATATAGGGCAGCAGTTGCTACCTGATTAGGCTATGGCAGCCCAGCCCAATCTTGCATTGGGTCTAAACTAAAGTGAAGCCAGTCGCTAGGCGGACGCTATGTAAACAATATTCGGGGCATTTAGTATAGTTTTGAAACTACCGTTTCAACTGCTGTTGTCCCACGTAAAGCCCGTAAATGAACCAAACACTCCTCACCGCTTAGTAACATAGAATGCTTTCATCTCTGTGATGTAAGCTAAATAAATGACACATAACAGTAGCTATATCTCAAAGGACATAAAATAACAATAGATTTAATGGAAAGTTAAATATAAAAGTTGTTAGGCAAAGTATCTTACAAGTTCAACAACATAAAAGCCACGTCGGAATCGGTTTTGAGCAAGCGTCTCCCAAGGAACCTCATCGCGTAAGGGCGCTGCCATACGGCATGAACATCAACATGAACGTGACAAAGTGCCATAGTGCCTTGGCGTGGTGGTCAAAGGTCACATGACCTGTTAATGGGGGGGTTGGGAGTAGGTACAGTTAAAAGTAGTAATAATTCAGTACATAGTCTACATTTTTTTTACAATTTTTTTTATTACACAAACTAAATGCATTCAAAAATATTTTTAACTCTTATTTGCGCTGCTTATTATGCTGAACTGTCCACCTATGAACAGATATCAACAGAAAGATGAGAGATAATTTAACCTATATTTATATCATACTTTTTTTGATACCTTTACAGCTTTACATTTTATTTAACAAACCAGGATATAGCCTGTGTTTAATTTGAATTAATAAAACTACAGTACATTTACATTTATTCATTTAGCCGACGCTTTTATCCAAAGCGACTTACATTGTTCTAGTGTAATTACCAGTGTCACAGTCACTGGGGGCAAGGTGGGTTAAGTGTCTTGCCCAAGGACACAACGACAGTATGAACTGTGGGGAGAATGGGAATCGAACCGCCTACCTTCCGGTTGAAAGACGACCACTCTACCCACTGAGCTACTGCCGCTCAATTACTACTGTAATTGTTGTTCAATTACAGTAGTAATTGAACAACAGCTCATTATCAAAGTTCACCTAATATAGATCATATTGGTGAGTAAACGCACTTGTCAGGGTCTCTATGGTTACGCCCAGATGTTGGAGTTTGTAAAACTCTTTAGCTCGCTGCTACGACAGGCTGCTTTCTGAACAAATTTAAAACGGACCAAACAGCAGAATATATTGCGCTCTCTTAATTTCATTTGACTCGCGCGCAGCTCCAGATCAGCTTTGTTTACCTCCGTCAGCGCCCCGTCTCAGAGCAGAGAGAGCAGCAACGTCATTTAGCAGACGCTTTAATCCAAAGCGACTTACATTAAGGTTCCATTCACCAGTGTTACAGCTGGAACACCACTGGAGGCAAGGACACAACAACGGTATGAACTGTGGGGAGAGCGGGAATCGAACCGCCTACCTTCCGGTTGAAAGACGGCCGCTCTACCACTGAACCACTGCGCCCCTCAAATAAATAAATGAATACCAGAAGCATTTTAAACGTAGTAAACTAAAACTTATCACAAAACAAGCCTGTAAGTCCATATTAGATTATTTCCCATCTTTTTAGTAAAAGTGCAGAGACGGCATGGATGGACGTGCCCGCCCAAATCAAGGCTAAGAAAAAATATACGAGATATTTTTCTAATCAAATTACTAACTTTATTTGATGAATTGTTTTAGCCCTAATTGATATATATTCTTAAAAAAACTTTGGTACTACTCACTCAGTAGGGATGGGTATTTTCCACAAATAATATATTTGACTATTTAAGCTAAACTTCTAATAATATTTGATATTTATTTATTTAAATTAAGTTTAATGAGAGAGGCGTTAAAGAAAGTTTGAAATTCCTTTTGAACAAAATAGCTCATTTGCAAAATGAGCCTTGAGATAAGCGTGTTTTTTTTGCAAATTGTGCAAAAAAGAGTTTGCCTACGACCAAAGCACTTCAATCCTACGGTACCATCTATATGCAAAGCATGTTGCAGCAAGCACAGAAACTGCTCCACTAAAATCCATTAAAATAAAAATTGCTTTTTGAAGCAAACATTGTTATGCGATTAAAATGCAATTAATTAAACCTCTAATCAAATGGATTAGAGGCTTAATTAATTTTTCTAATCAAGTCCCACCCCTATTTTAAATGTGTAATAAATGCCATGCCATTCTTTTTCTTTTAAGGCATTTGAAATGCATTGAAACATACAAAAGGTAAATTTCAATTATAATGGATGAGCAATATAATGCATTGTCATGCTCTACTAGAGAGCATTTTTATTGATGTATTCTTATATTTATATTTTTCTTTGTTTGCAGTAGGACTGGACAATATGGCCAAATTTTATAATTTCGGTCGATTATCGATATGAACAATATAAAAGCCTCAGAAAAACTGCCAATAACGCCCACAACGGATGTCTGTACCGACAATCTTCTGAGGTTAATTCATTTCAAATTAATTATAAATAAATTAAAATTAATTTGCCATGTCTATGAAACCTCCTCCTATAAAACTACATAATATTTTAGAAATAAAAACGGTAAAAATAAATGAACGTTCACCTTTTATTTGTATTTAACCAGTATACAAACAAGAAAAGTGAAATAAACATAAGACTCTCAGACTGACCTTATTAATATATTTATCTTTAAACAATAACAGGCTGATTATATTATTCTTTACACAAAACTTATTGTAACAAAACTTGTTCTTATAAACCAAAGTGCTTCAGCCAGGATAAAAAAAAAATATGAAAAGTGCTCAGCTGCAGAGAAAAAGAGTGAGCAACAAAAAAAACACATGTTGCTGGGGCAGGGACATTGTTGAGTGTTGATGACGTCCTATGACAGGCTCTAGAGGTTTCTGGCAAGAAATACAAGCTGGTCTACATTATCTGGCTTCAGAGATGCCCTTTTACATGTGACAATGTTGCCACCTGTACTAAAAACCCTCTCGGAGGGGGAGCTTGTGGCCTGAATGCACAAGTAATGTTGTGCCAGTTGACTTACTCTAGGGAAGTTGTTTTGATAAACTTTCCACCAATCCAGAGGATTTGAGTCATTGTCAGCATGTGGAGACAGAAGGTAGTTGCCGAGCTCCCTCTCAACTGCTTGCTGTGCACTCAAGTTTTCTGTATCAGTAGTAGTGGTGGGCCTGTTTGGAAAAAAAGCTAGTCAGAGAACGCTTTGTTTTCTTGGGTGGTACAAAAGTGTCTCTCATGGCTTCTTCTCTGGACTCCTCTTCCCTGACCACAACAGATCTCTCTCCCTTCAGCTTCTCCAACACAGCTCTCTCTTTGATGTATTCTCTCTTCTCCTCCTGAGTGTACTGAAGCTTGAATCTTGGGTCAACGAGGCATGCCGTGTCAAGTAGATTATCCATGGCTGGGTCATCATATTTTTGGTTAAGGTATCCCATCACTGTTGTCTTTATGGTCCTGGTGAGCTCTGTGTCATCCTCTGCTTCCTTCAAGATGGAGGTGTTGAAGAGATGCATCACTGGTTTTAGAAATGATACACTGACATAGGATTCACCAGACAAGGCATCAGTGAATTCGAGGAGTGGGCTTAGAGCTGCATCTATAGACTCTAAAACATCCACATCTTGCCAGTTAGGAACCAGCAGTCTGGTCTTCTTGTACTTTGAGAGGACTTCTGTGATGGCCCTTTTCTGCTCCAGCATAATTTTTTTTTTACTTCACACTTGATTTGGCAAATTAACATATGTAACAATGTTCATATGTTCACATATGTAAACATGTTCCAATGCTAGTAAAACACCTTTGAATTTATCTGCTGTGCTGAGCACTGGTTGCGTGACTCTGCGGTGTACGTCATCACGAAAGTAGCCAATGGTGTTCTGCTCTTTCTGACGGCTGCACGCCTAACATCAGTCACTGACAAATGCTGTTATGTATATTATTATTATAATGTATATTATTATATCGAAAATGTGTTTAATAATATCACCGTTATTGAAAAAAAATATATAGCGATATATACTGATATTGAATTATTGTCCAGCCCTAGTTTGCAGTTGTTTTGTTCCCCCACAAACTTGATGTAAATCTGTGGAAACTTGTTTTGTTAGTCCATTTTAGAATTTTGAAAGGTTATGTCCTGTAGTCCTCTTTGGTCTTTAGAATGGCACATGGAGCTTTTCTGGCTAAGGTTAGTCTCAGGGACAGAGCTATTTTTGATGCTGATTGTGTGAGGAGCTGCGTGGAACAGGCCTTTCTGGTCGAGCTGCACTAGGTGTGGTTCTAACTGTAGACATGGGAGTGAGCTGATGTCATTCAGGTGTTTCTGTGGAACTGCTGTCGGTGTTTCATGTTTACTGAGATTACACTGCACAGTTTTAAATCTGAGGCTGTTGATTAGAGATTTGAAATAGTTGGTCAAATAGAAGCACTATAGCTGTTGTTTCTACGCTGTTTCTATTGCTGTTCTTTCTAGTTCTAAGTTGAGCTGTAAATGTTGAGCTCTGGTTCTGCCTTTTATCTACTGATGTATTTAGTGTTTTCACGGTACCAAAATTTCAGTATTCGGTACCAATACCAGTGAAAATCCACGTTTTTTGGTACCAAAGCAAAACGCAAAACTACACTATTTTAAGAACAAAAATAAAATGTATAAAAACATACTTTACATTTATTACCTATTTAAAATTGTGGACTCGGCTCCACTGCAAACTACACTTTAGCTCAGTGCTAACAACAAGCTATTTTCTGAACAACAGTAAAACAAGGCAAACAGCTGAACATCACCTCACCTGTGCGTGCAGCTCCGCAAGCTCTCTGTATGCAGGGCCACCACTCATATTACGCACTGTGCGTAGGGCACCAAGTACACCCGAGGGCACCAAGTACACCCGAGGGCACTGCATTGATCCTGCTGTAATTGAGTGATGCATATCATCATTTTATCCATAATTTTCAGCTCCAAGCTGTATAAACTTGAATCCTTATTGGACTTAATGCATATCAGGTGATTTGTATTTGTGTAACGTGGGAGGGTGTGGCCCATAATTATTAGGCAGATTCTACTCCTCAGAAAAAATGGGCCAAAAAAGAGATTTAACTGACTCTAGAAAGTCAAACATTTTAAAAAGTCTGGGGCATGATCACAGAACCATCAAACGTTTTGTAGCAAATACGTAGTGGTGGTCGGGTGGTCGCGAGATAATTTCCAGATTTTTTATTTTTTTATAATGATTATTATTTTTTATTAGGGCTGGGCAAGTTAACGCGTTTTTATCGCGTTAACGCATTAATGAATTAACGCCGACAATTATTTTATCGCGCGTTAACGTCGGCCGATTAGTATGGTGAAAGACGAATGACTGCACGTATGAGCCGCCCTCATCCAGTGCTTTGTGGGCTGGTACGCACCTGTACTCAGTACCGCCACTTCTCCGTGCGCCCAGAACGTGCTTTTAGCGTACTGGTACGCTCATTTGGACATCTGTTTTAATAGAGGTTTTAATCCTTTGCCTGCTCTGCCGCTTTCCAGAGCGCCCTTCACAATGCACGCTTCCTAATTCGTCCCACCGAGAGCAGAGACTACATTACCCATACACCCTTGAGTTTGACAAGTGAAAGGGAGAGGGTGTGTGAAACGTGCGGGAACTGCATTCACATGCTCTGACTGTAATGAAAACACAAGAGAGACATTTATATTGTTTATATTGTTATAATGTTATGATTGAAGCTCTGGACATAACTTGTTTTTCTATAACAAACTAAACAAAATATTAATGCCCTGTCAGTGGCAAATATTTTTGGTTTTAATATTTAATTTGATTACATTAATGTTTAAGTTCAGATTTACAAGAAATGTTTAAACTGCTGTAAAAAGCACATTATTTGTTTAAAGTGTTGTTTAAAGTGCAAACCAAATGTTATTGCACTTTTGTTCATATAGCAGTTCTTTTAAAATGTATGCAGTACACTAATTTTGAATTCATTATTAAATTTTGTGTATAATGCGATTAATCGCGATTAATCACAGAACATTGTGCGATTAATCGCGATTAAACATTTTAATCGTTGCCCAGCCCTAATTTAAATATTGATGATAACAAGCTTGGGAGAAAACACAATTAATTGCAATTAATTACAGAAAATGTGCAATTAATACATTTTTTTTAATCGATTCCCAGCCCTATTTTTTAGATATTTTTAAAAAGGTTGTAATGATGCGAGTATAAATTTAGGATAATTAAAATAAACTGAAAGTAAAACTTTGTTTGCTCCGATAAATTATGACAGCCAAGTCCGCGGGCTAATTTAACACAGTTGCCGCGGGCTGTTTTTCATGTGGATAGAAGTCGAGAGAGAGATTTAGTCATTTTTATCTTTTAAAGTCCATTTTGGGCAAAAAGCATAGTATAATAAAATCACCAAAACAAGTCTTCATGTTAAGAATGAATAGTACACAAACATTTCTAAAACTGTAAAAACTGTCTTTCTTTCTTTTTAAAAAATAAAATAAAACATTCATTAATGATAAACATACTGTCTTAAGTGCACCCCTTTATAATCATTCATTCATTATTATTTTTTTTCTACCGCTTTGTCCCGTTAGGGGTCGCGGGTGACTGGAGCCTGACTCCTCACAGAAAGATCGGAGTCGGCCGAGAATGTTTGGGTCGGCCGGGTTTTGAACTCACAACCTTCTTGCTGTGAGGCAGGAGTGCTAACCACTCTGCCACGTGCACCCGAATTAATTAAATAAATAATAGTCGTGGATCGTCAGCAGTCTAATATTGGGGGTCACTCCTGTGCTAAATGACTAAATGTACATGTAAAATGGGTATTTCCACAGCAACCCTACAGCAGCTTGAGCGCTGGTCCTTTTCTGCTTATACGACGAGGGCTGGCAATCATTTTTCCCCAAGAGCCATATTGGAACATGGGACTCTGGTGGAGGGCCGGACCAACACGGTGGAAAATTGAAAACTGATTTTTTTTTGCCTATAGATTAGAGTTTGAACTGTAGGCTAAACAATATGTGTAATGAGCACTGTATATTCAACACCAGTCACAACTGCACCCTCCTCAGTTTTAGATCACTCTTTACAGTTTGCTCTGAAACCAGTGAAAACTGCCTCTTGCTGAGAGTAGAGAACACAGCTCTAGGATAGGTTGTTACCATTTGGAGCATGTTGTAGTGGAATCAACAGATCACTGCAGAATATTGAAGGAAAAGAAAAAATATTTATGTAATCACCTTTGCTATATGAAGGCCAATGTGACTAAATTAAATTAAATAAGAAATTCTCTTAATTGCACAGCCTTACCAGGGCTATAGTTTAGGGCTGCATGATTATGACAAAAATCATAATTGTCGATTATTCCTTTAAAATTGTAATTGCGATTATTAATTGCGATTATTACAATTTACATTGATTGATGTTTTAAGTAGCTTTATACCATGTTTAAAGCAACTTCATGCCATACTTGTATATAAAAATAAAAAAAACCAAGCTGAAAACACTCTTCCTGAAAAACTTTTATTGCTTTTCTACATTGGTTCACACTGATATCCTTTTATACTAATACCAATTCACTTCACTTTTGCATAATAAAACAGGTAATAATTTGCTATTAATCAATAGTAGTATATCTCATCACAGAATCACTTTAAGACCTTCTCTTTAAGACGATCTATCACTTTAAGACCTCACCTGAAGCCCTGAAGGTCCAGCTACTTCTTCCTCAACAAGCTTTATGACATCTTTACAAGATGTCTGAGTTTCCTATATGTAATTAAATGAACTAATGAATAAAATACACACGTATCATGGTATGCATTCAACACATCATTTTTATATTTCAGAGCCATTTTTAAATATGAAGGGGACATGGTTTTGTGGATTAATGTGTTGAAATTTATGTTAATCTATGTGGTAAGTTTGTCTGTATGAGACTAGCAGTAAGCTAGATCAACATTAGAATAAAACACAGATCATATTCTAACATTTTATTATTGTTGAACTATATAACATTGATTAGTGACTGGTCAGTCACTACTGCTAGTTTATTTGTGTGGCTAGCTAGTTATTTTGCCTGCTTACACTCAGACTCTGCTTTATGAAAAAGCTGTTTTTCTTCTTGGGTGGCATCTACAAAGTACAAAAAGGGGCAAAAAAACTAAATATTAGAATGTTTTTACTCTGGCCTTTGTATGTGGCAGAGAGACAGCCCTGGTAACTTACCGTCGGCGTCGTCACATGCGCGCGCACACACACCAGTGCTAGTGCAAGCACAAAAGTAGTCCCGGCCCGCGCCTGTAGCCTGTCAGATATCCCGCCGCCAATCAAATTACGGCGTTTCTTGTACTGTCGTCGTCCTGGCCGTTAGAATCGATCCAAATAGCAGTTCAAAAGAGCTTGCTAAATATTGGTGGGGACAAATTTGCCATTTCAAAATATTGATAGGGACTAGTACCTAGCGTCCCCTCCTAAACCTACGCCCATGCATGAGACGTATCAGTGGATAATCTGGTCGTTGATAATGACACGCCTGTGTAATCGCGGCTTTGGACGATTACGTAATCGTGGCTTCTGTAATCGTGATCGCGATTAGAAATTCGATTAATTGTGCAGCCCTACTATAGTTTATTTTAGTTGGTCTACCAAAATGTCCCCTGTTTGAAGTTTTAATGGTTCAAATAACATTTTTCAAACCCATACATGCAACAGCTTATGTGCAGAATGAGCCCATCTATATTTGCTGTGCACAATTTTACCTTTTTAAATGGTGAAATTAATTTATTCATTCATTCAAAAAAATGAATGAATGAAATTTAATTTGATTTGGATTGTTCTTGTTCCATGCTTCCACCATGGTTGCGTAATGGTGCATGGCTGAGTGAACCTGACTGCGTTCTCCACATTACTCCACGGCGGGATTTAGCCTAAAGCCAAAGCACAGGTAACGCCAAAAGCTTAGTATTTTCCCACTGCGCTTTATGGTTAAGTTGGCTGCCTGAAAGCAGCTCTGTGTTTTCTGTAGCGCTTTCTGTCTTGCACTTGTTGCGCACCTGTACCACTGTAAACACGGGGTTTACACCGAGTACAACCCTATGAGTCCAACAAGAGTCTAGAGCTTCTGCATCTGGCCCACTCCTTTTTAAGAGTTTGAGTTTCTCAAGTAGTGTAAAAATAGGGATGTGGTTCAGTTGCTTGGTCCCTCTCCCTTTACCACAGATCGCTGTTGGTGTCTGTCTCTTCTGGAGATCAGAGGCTGTCCCGTAGCACAAAGTAGACTTAAAACAACCAAATGTCCCATTAACCTACCTAAACACTTGAGAACACACTTGTATAAGTTAGAAAAGTACAAGTGAACATTAGCAAACCTGATGATAGGCTATTTAACGTTCTACATTAAAACTTGTGTTGGACGTATAGTGTGCTATATATAGTGTTGCTGGCTTTGCCATTTAATTATCATTATTTCTATCTACTGTAAAATAAACAATTTAATTAGAAGCATGTAATGTAAGGTTAGGATATTGTTTCGTAGATTTAGCTGTCTAGGATATACAGTAACAGAATTATTAACAGAATTAAATAATACATTTTCAATTATCTACAGGTTCAATGAATAGGTGAAACAAAATTGGGTATAGTTTTCATTGGCATGTTGCTGTCATAACATAGAAGCTACACTCTTTGCATTCATAAACTATACATTTAAAGCTCCATAGAACACAGCACAGTCTAGTTACTTTGTATTCACTTTTTTCTATATCTACCCAGTGAACCTAACACTGCGAGAGTTAAGCACCCTCCTGTTGAACACATCATTGAATGAAGATTTAGGGCAAAGATTTTGTTTTAATTGGTGAGATCACCATCAGAACTGTTTCTATTGGATTTGTCCATAGACAACAGAATAATAGAAAGTTATCAATTTGTTCAGTTTGTGGTCACAACAGTTTTACTAAAGGAGTGGTATATGTTTAGGTATGAAGTATACAGTATTGTTCAAAATAATAGCAGTACAATGTGACTAAGCAGAATAATTCAGGTTTTTTTGTATATTTATTGCTAAGTGGCAAACAAGTTACCAGTAGGTGCAGTAGATTCTCAGAAAACAAACAAGACCCAGCATTCATGATATGTGCGCTCTTAATCTCCAATGCCTTAAAACGGAGAGCAAAACCAGAGAGACGTGGAAGAAAACGGAAGACAACCATCAAAAAGGATCGAAGAATAACCAGAATGGCAAAGGCTCAGCCAATGGTCAGCTCCAGGATGATCAAAGACAGTCTGGAGTCACCTGTAAGTACTGTGACAGTTAGAAGACGTCTGTGTGAAGCTAATCTATTTTTAAGAATCCCTCGCAAAGTCCCTCCAGTAAAAAAAGGCATGTGCAGAAGAGGTTACAATTTGCCAAAGAACACATCAACTGGCCTAAAGAGAAATGGAGGAACATTTTGTGGACTGATGAGTGTAAAATTGTTCTTTTTGGGTCCAAGGCCCACAGACAGTTTGTGAGACGACCCCCAAACTCTGAATTTAAGCCACAATACAATACACAGTGAAGACAGTGAAGAAATGATATGGAAATGTTACTTCTACTGTGGTGTTCAGGGATCATGGATCAGTTTGCAATGACCCCAAACACACTAGTAAACAAGCAAAGTCTTGGTTTCAAACCTACAAAATTACTCCATTATTGTTATGGAGTGGGCAGCTCAATCCCCGGACTTTAATCCAACTAGAAGCTGTTTCTTAAGAAAAACCAAGAAATGTAAATTAATTGTGGAATGTTATTAAAGAATCATGGAGTGGAATAACAGCTGAGAGGTGCCACAAGTTGGTTGACTCTATGCCACACAGATGTGAAGCAGTTTTAAAAAACTGTGGTCATACAACTAAATATTATTTAAGTGATTCACAGGATTGCTAAATACAAAAACATTTGTACAAAATAGTTTTGAGTTTGTACAGTCAGCAGACAATATTTTTTTTTTGTGTGCACACCCCTTTCAACTAATTGCCCAATTACAAAGCCTTAAGATCGTGCATATGCTGGGTCTTGTTTGTTTTTTGAGAATCTACTGCACCTACTGGTAACTTGTTTGCCATAAAAAATTGTAGCAAAATTTGTAGCAATAAAAAATATAAATGTAGCAATAAAATCCTGGATTATTCTGGTTAGTCACACTGTACTGCTAATATTTTGAACAATACTGTACATATTGTACTAATAAATGTTTTGTAGTTCTTTAAATATTTTGAAAATTAACTACTCTATGGCTTAATTTTTCAGAATGATACATTCATATACAATAGGTTAATTAATCAGACAGCCGTACTCAAATTAAGCAAAGAGACATTAAGCAATCAATGCAGAGACTTGTGACTTGACTTGGACTTTGGACCAAAAAACTTGTACTTGACTTGGGCTAGGAACCAAAACACTTGTGTACGTCTCTGCTGTGTGTGCTCAACCCTCCCCTGCCCGGCGTATGTACACATTGCAGCGTCAATGAGCAGTAAACTCCAACTTACTCCCAAGAAAGAAAATAGTTTGAAATTGGTTTGGATTTGCAGCCTCAGATGCAAAGTATGCCTTAACGGCCAAACTGCGTTGGAAACCTGAAAATTTGTGCTTTCCATTGAGCCCCCGCTGGAGGAAAACGAAACGCGCTACACAGCTGCTCAAAGTACTCCTTGAGTTTTTTACCAATCTGAAAAAAATGTAAACGCTGTGCCTTCACGTCAATTTTTATACACGGTATATATTAAGGTAATGCCCGCAATGTCAAAGAATGGATAAACAACAGAGCGAGAGCGGGAAAGTGATCCGTGTCATCAAACAAACAATTTACAATGTCTGAAAGACCACCAGGAGCCACTGGCGTATTGTAGGCCTATTTTAGTCTGGTTCAGTTCTGGTTCAGTCCTGCTCTAGACCTTGTTCAGTGGTTTAGTCCTGGTTCAGTTCTGCTCTAGTCCTGCTTCAGGTCTGGTTTAGTCCTGATAAGTTGTTAAAGTTTGACAAGAACAGGCCCCATCTAAGAAAATTACTTTAGCCGCCTTTTTTTTAAAATAAAAATATCATCTCCCCATCATCCAGTCATTTCTATTTGTAATTGATCACAAAGCCTGGGAAAAATTGTCTACTTGGTTTTCAGCTACTTTTGCCTTGTTTGAACGCCAAAAAGAAATTTTTTATCAAAAAAGTGAAACTTTTTGGACACTGTTAAATTTTAAGTCGGGAAACAAATCATTTTAAATTGGAAAAGAATTGTTTTGTTACAAAAAAATTTTTGGGGGGGGAGCCATATAGCCCAGCCCTTCCTTCTACAATAAAAAATGTTGGTAACACTTACACTCGGTAAATTGTATTTACCATTAAGTACAATGTAACACACGTGTAAAAAACTGTAATAACATGTAACTACATATTACATACATACCCTAATCCTTACCCTACCAAAAAATATGCAAGCACACATAATTCCATTATGTGTGTGCGTGTATAATGTAGTTACGTGTTATTACAGTTTGTTAGTGTGTTACATTGTACTTAATGAGGTAGATACAATGTTAGATAAGTGTGACCAAAATGTATTTTATTTGGACTAGTTAATTTTACTTTGGGCCACTGAACTCTACAGCGTACTCGTCCAAAGGGCTATCGGGTATTTTTCAATTTTGTCCTACAACCACTATTGTGGTTGTCCTACAACCACAATAGTGATTTAATAGTGATTTAATAGTTTGTCCCTCCACAAACAAAAAGAAGTTACATAAAAACTAGATAATACTCATCCAGACAGAGGAGCTTTTCAGCTGAACAGACTTTTGTGACCCGATTTTGAACTGTGGCCACACCCCGCTGTGTCTTTGTGCAGTAGCCTACAGCTGGACGTTCCTCGTCTATAAATTCATCATCTATTATCAGTTTATCAGTAAATTATTCAGGTCCTCCATCCTCCACAGACCCAGCAGCTTTACCGGGATCTATCGAGTTAATTAAAGCTAATAAACTGCGTCGATGCACAGTCTGGTAAATATGACAGCCCATTTTGAATGTAGGCTAACTTAAACACTGAACACAAGCAATAGAATAAAAAAATTTAACACCTTTCAAAGAAGTATTTATCAGAAATATTAAATGTGAGGGATTGGAAATTCAATTGATTTTGTATTTTAGTGTATACATTTAATATTTAAAAGAAAAACATTTTTAAGCACCTTTCACCGCCGTTAGTTGTAAAAAAAAAAAAAAATAAATAAAAATGCCACCGTCACAGCCTCATTTGTTTGTTAATAAGGCATCCTAGTCCTTAAACTCTTGTGAAATTGCAGCTGTGAAATTACAGAACAGAAAAAAGTGAACTGTAAACTGAATAAAACCTGTAGGCTTTAGAAGTGAAATTAAGTGCCAGAAGCAGACCCTGGTGTGTATATAAATAGACATGAATAGAAGTGTTGGAGAAGAATGGCAGAGAAAAAGAAGCTACGTATGTTAAGATGGAGGCCAGCGAGTGACATGTTACCATGGTAACGCAGCAATCAGCACCTCTTGTCAGGCGGTGTTTGTGTTCTCCCTCCCACTAACTGAACTAGAATACTGCAAGAGCCCTTTAGTACAGACGCTGATGTTGGTCGCTGAATTTAGATTTTAATCGATTGACTTGATATTAAACGGTGTCTCTGTAAAACAGATGATGTTGCAGTCCTGTATGTCCTTCTGGAACTTAATCCTGGCCCTGAGTTCATCCAGCTTGTTCTCCAGGGACGGACATTAGCTAGCAGAACACTAGGCAGCGGCATATGGTGTGCGCTACGCCTCATGCCTGTTCTTTACGCCAGCTCTTTTTCCTCGAGGAACTGGGGCCCCCGCGTCCTCCTTTGTTTGTCGGTCCTTTGACGCGAAATGACGAGGGACCAAGCTAAGTCAAAAGATAAGTGGTATATTATAGAGTACTGTATTCCAATATTTAGGAGTGTCCCTTTGTCAAGTGATATGACAGAATGCAGGTAAGTTAAACAAGTTTAAAATAAAAGCTAAATGTAAAGTACTATATACAAAGAAAGTGTCGGAGCAGTTAAGACGACAGCTAACCTCACCGGTGGCATCTTGAATATAATGCATGGCATTAAATACACATTTAAAATAAAATAAAAGTTCATTCAAAAGCTGCCGTTTTAAAGTTTGCAGTACATTTAGTGATGTGCATGTGAATCAAAACACTTGCATTTGCATTTAACATTAGAATAGTTCTCTGAATAGTTCAGTGACTATTCAGGAGTGAGAGCGGGGGTGAGTCACTTAGCTTGACCTAGCTAACACATAACTAACAAAACAAATGAGGTGAATCCTTCATGGAGACGGTGATTTCATGCGCTAATATTAACAATTATTAGAACATGTGAGGACCTTAACCAAACAGTTTAAAGTAATGTTCAAACATGTGCAGAGAGTACACGCATTCTGCTCTAGACACACGGCATTCTCGTCATCAGTTGACAGCAGAGACGCACAACGGGGCGCTCCGGACTCGACACTAGGGTCCCTGGAGGATCAGGTCCGGGTGTGAAAGTTGGAGGGGGAATTTATTCATACAATCAGGACATGCGGATACAATCGGCGGACATGCATCTCAGTGGATGTGTGAAAGTGGCTTTAGCTGCTGGACATGCCCGCTTGAATCATTGAGGCAACATAAAAGTAATTGAAGCATTTTTCTAATTGAATTACTCTATTAGATGAATCGCTTAAGCCATAATTCATTGTTATTGCATTAGTTTTGTTGGCATGCCTTTAAACAGGACCTTTCCATATGGAAAGCTCTTGTGGCACTAACATGTGGGACTTGGTGAATGGTAATGGTGGCCAGTTTTCATACGTTTGGGTCAGTTCAGAGGACACTTACCACTGTTTCAGAGGCTTTTTATTTAAGGACTTGGTGTAATTAGGTCAACTTTTGGTTATTCTACAGTGTCAATGTGGCAGATGTTGGTGTAAATATCTGCTCACACAGGGCACAGGACTTTGACCAAAAGTGTTGCAAGTGTCGCGAGTGAGCAAGTGGAGTAAAAACTACAAAAAGTGCCGCTGTCTCATGGATCAGTTTAACCTGCTCAATGTCTGAGTCAAAACCATCACTGGTGTATGTCATGACCTGCACAACCATTTAGGATGCTGTGCCTCCGCTCTACCTCTTTCTCACACTCCTAGCTTTGTCCCGCTCACCACCACAGATTTGCTTTGTAATGAGCGTCGAGTGAAGCGTGCACGGAACCCTGTTCTTTAACTGTGAAATGTGTAGCCTATTCACTTTATGCTGTGTCTCAGAGGAGAACTGAGATGATGTGGACAGTAACAGTAAGCTTTAGGCTGTTTTTGAGGAGGTTAAGCTGTTAAGTATTGGTGTCTGATATTATGTTAAAATATATTTTTTTAATGAGAAGTCCTGCACAGAGTTCCACAACTTCACTGCTTAAGTTAATAACACCTCTCCATCAGATGCTCAATCTCATTACGATAGCCTCATTAAAAACACATTGAACAGCAAAACACCAACACTGTCTATAAGATGATGTCCTTAACTTGCGTTAATGCTTTTATCAGATAAAAAATTGTAGCCAGAGGGGGAAAAAAAAAATATGTGGTAAAAAAACAGTCTGTTGTGTAGCATGTTACACCCGTCAAACACCACGCCCAGGTGTAGGTCTGTCACAATAATTACTATATCAACTTATTGTTCGTTATATACAGACGTGGACAAAAATCTTGGTACCCTTCGGTCAATAAAGGAAAAACTCACAATGGTCACAGAAAAAACTTTATTCTGACAAAAGTAATAATAAATAAAAATTCTATGAATGTTAACTAATGAAAGTCAGACATTGTTTTTCAATTATGCTTCAACGGAATTATTAAAAAAAAAATAAACTCATGGAACAGGCCTGGGCAAAATTGATGGTACCCCTAGAAAAGACTGTAAATAATGTGACCAAATGGACATGTTAATTCAAGGTTTGTGCACTAATTAGCATCACAGGTGTGTACAATCTTGTAATCAGTCAGTGGGCCTATTTATAGGGCTTCAGGTATTCACTGTGTTGTCTGGTGACATGGTGTGTACCACACTCAACATGGACCAGAGGAAGCGAAGGAAAGAGTTGTCGCAGGAGAATAGAAAGAAAATTATAGACAAGCATGATAAAGGTAAAGGCTATAAGACCATCTCCAAGCAGCTAGATGTTCCTGTGACTATAGTTGCACATATTATTCAGAAATTTCAGATCCATGGGACTGTAGCCAACCTCCCTGGACGTGGCCGCAGGAGGAAAAGTGATGACAAATCAAAGAGACGGATAATCCGAATGGTAACAAAAGAGCCCAGAAAGACTTCTTAAGAGATCCAAGGTGAACTCCATGCTCAAGGAACATCAGTGTCAGATCGCACCATCCGTCGTTGTTTGAGCCAAAGTGGACTACATGGGAGATGACCAAGGAGGACACCATTGTAAATAAAAGGGTTATCTTTAGAAATGGATCTCCAGCGCCCTCTACAAACTTATAATGGGACCCAAGAATTTAGTTTGTCATAGAGACATAAAATTGTAAACTTGTACTTTTAGACAAGTAATATCTACATTTTGCCTTTTTAAACAGGGGGGTGCAGCGATTCCTGAGTCATCTCAAATCTCCAGCCAGTACTTTGTTTTTCTCGCCTTAGCCCAAGCATAATCTATTATTTTCAAAGGTTCAAACAGCTCCCAGGAAAACCAGGGATTGTGGAGACCTTTAACTCTAAATTACAAGGTGGTGTAGCAGGCCCCAGCAGTAGCACAGGCCCGGTTATTTGACATTACCGTGAAGTTTACACTTTAAAGCACAAAATGCAATCCTCCGAGTACATGTGTCCACGCGGTCTCAAGGGAGGCAGGGGCCTTTATCACCGCTTGCGGCTTTAATTATTATTATTAATTTATTTGATTGGGACAGTGCATGTTAATGAACATACCCGAGACACAGCCACATGAATGTAAACATGCCAGATTGTAGCCTTAGGCTAATTTCTATTTGTTGTCCCAACATACTCACACATTCATACACCAGAGCAAAATTTACATGTCTTTGTCTTAAAAATAGAGACAGGAAAAAAAAAAAAAAAACTTTGAATCACTATTACGCATGTATGTTTAATACGGATGTTCTAGGCGTAGTTAAAGTAGAGCTTTGCCCCTCCAAATTGGTAGTTACGAGTGAACAATTTTATCTTAAAGTGACAAGCAGTAGGCCTGTCACAATAACTACTTCTTGTTGTGCAATATATTGCACCAAAATATATTGCGATGACGGATATTATTGCAATGTTAAAACCAATTTGCAGTGTTTCCTCTGTTTCTGGGTTGTACCACCATTGACAGTGTTACAACCCAGAAACAGATCACCACATACCCAAATCAGAAGCCATGGATGAATAAGGAAGTGCGACTCCTGTTGAAGACACGCAATACTGCCTTCAGATCAGGAGATGCACAAGCCTACAGCACATCCAAAGCAAACCTGAAGAGGGGCATCAAAAAGGCCAAGCACTGCTACAAGCTGAAGATAGAGGGACACTTCTCCAACTCTGACCCTCGACGCATGTGGCAGGGCATCCAGGCCATCAGTGACTACAAACCCTCCCACTCCACCCCTGCAGCCACCGATGTCAACTTCCTGAATGAGCTAAATGACTTTTATGCTCGCTTTGAAAGAGACAACAGAGAAACTGCAACCAAGCTCAAACCCTCAGTTGACCACCCTCCATTTACACTCTCATCCACTGATGTCTGCGAGGCACTGAGCTGGATCAGCACACACAAGGCTGCTAGACCAGACAACATCCCTGGTCGTGTTCTCAGGGCATGTGCGGAGCAGCTCGCTGGGGTTTTTACAGACATTTTCAACCTGTCTCTTGCCCAAGCAGCTGTACCAACATGCTTCAAATGCACTTCCATTGTGCCAGTGCCAAAACACTCTAGTCCAAGGTGCCCCAACGACTACCGCCCTGTAGCACTCACACCCATCATCATGAAGTGCTTTGAGCGGCTGATCCTGGAACACCTAAAAGACTCCATACCACCCACATTGGACCCGCATCAGTTTGCTTACCGCAGCAATAGGAGCACAGAGGATGCAGTTGCTGTGGCACTGCACTCTGTGCTCACCCACCTGGACAATAAGAACTCTTATGCACGTATGCTGTTTGTTGACTTCAGCTCAGCATTCAACACTATCATCCCAACCAAGTTAATAGCCAAACTTGAAGACTTGGGCATCAATACCTCACTCTGCAACTGGATTCTGGACTTCCTGACCAACAGACCCCAGAATGTCCGATCTGGATCCACCTGCTCCACATCCATCACACTTAACACTGGTGTACCACAGGGCTGTGTGCTAAGCCCATTTCTCTACTCCCTCTTCACCTCCGACTGCAAGCCTGTGTTTGGATCTAATGCCATCGTCAAGTTTGCAGACGACACTACAGTGATTGGTCTCATCAGCAACAACGATGAGACTGCCTACAGGAAGAGATCCAGCACCTGTCCACATGGTGCAACGAAAAAACCTGCTCCTCAACACCACCAAAAGCGAAGGAGCTCATCGTGGACTTCAGGAAAGAGTCTAGAGGCACACACGACACCATCCACATCAATGGAATGGACGTTGAGCGTGTCTCCAGCTTCAAGTTCCTGGGGACCCACATCTCGGCTGACATGACCTGGACAACCAACACCTCCAGCCTGGTCAAGAAGGCTCACCAGCGCCTCTTCTTCCTGAGGACACTGAGGAAGAACCAGCTCTCCTCGGCCATCCTGGTGAACTTCTACCGCTGCGCGATAGAAAGCATCCTGACGAACTGTGTCACAGTGTGGTATGGGTGTTGCTCTGTCAGCCGGCATTGCAGCGGGTGGTGAAAACTGCCCAACGCATCACAGGGACTCCACTTCCTGCCATCGAAAACATCCAGAGGAAACGCTGTCTGTCGAGCTCGCAGCATCCTTAAGGACTCCTCTCACCCAGCCCACAGACTGTTCTCCCTCCTCCTCCGGCAGGCGTTTCAGGTGCCTCCGGACTAGAACCAGCAGACTAAAGAACAGTTTCTTCCCCAGAGCTGTCTCTTTACTGAACTCTAACCCTTGCTGACCCCACACCTCTCACAGACTCCTCTCTCACCCCCCACCATGCCACTCCCCTCACAGACTCTCCTCTCATCCCCACCATCCCACCATCCCTTGCACTACTGCACCTTTGCTACCAACTGTTCATACAGTACCAACTGTACCAACATGCTTCAAATGCACTTCCATTGTGCCAGTGCCAAAACACTCTAGTCCAAGGTGCCCCTGTTTATAGTGTAGCACTCACACCCATCATCATGAAGTGCTTTGTGTGTGTGATCCTGTGAACACCTGAGCACAGAGGATGCAGTTGCTGTGGCACTGCACTGTGTGTGACAATAAGAACTCTTATGCACGTATGCTGTTTGTTGACTTCAGCTCAGCATTCAACACTATCATCCCAACCAAGTTAATAGCCAAACTTGAAGACTTGGGCATCAATATGTCACTCTGCAACTGGATTCTGGACTTCCTGACCAACAGACCCCAGAATGTCCGATCTGGATCCACCTGCTCCACATCCATCACACTTAACACTGGTGTACCACAGGGCTGTGTGTGCTAAGCCCATTTCTCTACTCCCTCTTCACCTCCGACTGCAAGCCTGTGTTTGGATCTAATGCCATCGTCAAGTTTGCAGACGACACTACAGTGATTGGTCTCATCAGCAACAACGATGAGACTGCCTACAGGGAAGAGATCCAGCACCTGTCCACATGGTGCAAACGAAAACCTGCTCCTCAACACCACCAAAACGAAGGAGCTCATCGTGGACTTCAGGAAAGAGTCTAGAGGCACACACGACACCATCCACATCAATGGAAAGGACGATGAGCGTGTCTCCAGCTTCAAGTTCCTGGGGACCCACATCTCGGCTGACATGACCTGGACAACCAACACCTCCAGCCTGGTCAAGAAGGCTCACCAGCGCCTCTTCTTCCTGAGGACACTGAGGAAGAACCAGCTCTCCTCGGCCATCCTGGTGAACTTCTACCGCTGCGCGATAGAAAGCATCCTGACGAACTGTGTCACAGTGTGGTATGGGTGTTGCTCTGTCGCGAGCGCAAGGCATTGCAGCGGGTGGTGAAAACTGCCCAACGCATCACAGGGACTCCACTTCCTGCCATCGAAAACATCCAGAGGAAACGCTGTCTGCGCCGAGCTCGCAGCATCCTTAAGGACTCCTCTCACCCAGCCCACAGACTGTTCTCCTCCTCCTCCTCCGGCAGGCGTTTCAGGTGCCTCCGGACTAGAACCAGCAGACTAAAGAACAGTTTCTTCCCCAGAGCTGTCTCTTTACTGAACTCTAACCCTTGCTGACCCCACACCTCTCACAGACTCCTCTCTCACCCCCCACCATGCCACTCCCCTCACAGACTCTCCTCTCATCCCCCACCATCCCACCATCCCTTGCACTACTGCACCTTTGCTACCAACTGTTCATACAGTACCAACTGTACCAACATGCTTCAAATGCACTTCCATTGTGCCAGTGCCAAAACACTCTAGTCCAAGGTGCCCCAACGACTACCGCCCTGTAGCACTCACACCCATCATCATGAAGTGCTTTGAGCGGCTGATCCTGGAACACCTAAAAGACTCCATACCACCCACATTGGACCCGCATCAGTTTGCTTACCGCAGCAATAGGAGCACAGAGGATGCAGTTGCTGTGGCACTGCACTCTGTGCTCACCCACCTGGACAATAAGAACTCTTATGCACGTATGCTGTTTGTTGACTTCAGCTCAGCATTCAACACTATCATCCCAACCAAGTTAATAGCCAAACTTGAAGACTTGGGCATCAATACCTCACTCTGCAACTGGATTCTGGACTTCCTGACCAACAGACCCCAGAATGTCCGATCTGGATCCACCTGCTCCACATCCATCACACTTAACACTGGTGTACCACAGGGCTGTGTGCTAAGCCCATTCTCTACTCCCTCTTCACCTCCGACTGCAAGCCTGTGTTTGGATCTAATGCCATCGTCAAGTTTGCAGACGACACTACAGTGATTGGTCTCATCAGCAACAACGATGAGACTGCCTACAGGGAAGAGAGATCCAGCACCTGTCCACATGGTGCAACGAAAAACCTGCTCCTCAACACCACCAAAACGAAGGAGCTCATCGTGGACTTCAGGAAAGAGTCTAGAGGCACACACGACACCATCCACATCAATGGAATGGACGCGTTGAGCGTGTCTCCAGCTTCAAGTTCCTGGGGACCCACATCTCGGCTGACATGACCTGGACAACCAACACCTCCAGCCTGGTCAAGAAGGCTCACCATTCTTCTTCCTGAGGACACTGAGGAAGAACCAGCTCTCCTCGGCCATCCTGGTGAACTTCTACCGCTGCGCGATAGAAAGCATCCTGACGAACTGTGTCACAGTGTGGTATGGGTGTTGCTCTGTCGCTGGAGCGCAAGGCATTGCAGCGGGTGGTGAAAACTGCCCAACGCATCACAGGGACTCCACTTCCTGCCATCGTAAAAACATCCAGAGGAAACGCTGTCTGCGCCGAGCTCGCAGCATCCTTAAAGACTCCTCTCACCCAGCCCACAGACTGTTCTCCTCCTCTCCGGCAGGCGTTTCAGGAGCCTCCGACTAGAACCAGCAGACTAAAGAACAGTTTCTTCCCAGAGCTGTCTCTTTACTGAACTCTAACCCTTGCTGACCCCACACCTCTCACAGACTCCTCTCTCACCCCCCACCATGCCACTCCCCTCACAGACTCTCCTCTCATCCCCCACCATCCCACCATCCCTTGCACTACTGCACCTTTGCTACCAACTGTTCATACAGTACCAACTGTTTACATTTCGCTGTTTGCACTACCTTAAATCTACTGCTTACCTTAAGCTAACATACAATTGTATACACCTACCTGTAAAATTCTGTTTATAGTTAGAGACATCTGTATATTACATGTGTGTGTGCGTGTATGTTTGTTTGTGTGTGTGTGTGTGTGTGTATGTGTGTGTGTGTGTGTGTGAGTATGTGTGTATGTGAGTGTATGTGTGTGAGTGTGTGTATGTGTGTGAGTGTGTGTATGTGTACGTGTGTATGTGAGTGAGTGTGTGTGTATGTGAGTGTGAGTGTGCTTGTGTGTGAGTGTGTGAGTGTGTGTGAGTGTGTGTATGTGTGTGTGAGTGACTGTGTGTATAGCTCTCCCGGTTTAATTCCCCTGTGTGTATGTGTGTGTGTGTATGTGAGTGAGTGTGTGTATGTGTGCTGACACGTGTGTATTACATTGCATTTAGAGTACATATTCACCTGTAAATGCTGTTTATAGAAAAGAGACACCTGTAATTATATTTATGGCACACACTCACCTTTTATAGTAATAACCAACTGTATATTTATATTCATTGTACATATTACCTGTAAATCCTGTACATCTCCATATCCTGCACGTATGCAACCATTGTATATATCCTGCACTTTGCTGCTATTGCACTTCTGGTTAGACCTAAACTGCATTTCGTTGCCTTGTACCTGTACTTGTGTAATGACAATAAAGTTGAATCTAATCTAATCTAATCTAAGCAAAGTGGCCAAAGGTCACATGACCTGTTATGGGGGGTTGGGGGCAGGGAGAGGTAAAAGTAATAATAATTGATCTACTAGTTTCAGAATTCAGATTTAACTGACTCTAAAAAGTCAAAAATTAAAAAAAATATCTTTCACAGGGATGCAGCACTCTTGAAATATCTAAGATATTGGGGCGTAATCACACAACCATCAAACGTTTTGTAGCAAATAGTCATCAGGGTCGCATGAAATGTGTGGAGAAGAAAAGACGAAAATTAACCGCCAAAGATTTGCGAAGAATCAAACGTGAAGCTACCAGGAACACATTATCCTCCAGTGCAGCCATATTCCACAACTGCAACCTACCTGGAGAGTCAAGAAGTACGAGGTGTTCATGGCCATGGTAAGAAAGTCTGAAACCCGACCACCTCTGAACAAGACACATAAGTTGAAACATCAAGAATGGGCCGAAAAATATCTAAAGACAGATTTTTTAAAAGTGTTGTGGACTGATGAGATGAGAGACTCTTGACGGACCAGATGGGTGGGCCCCGTGTTTGGATCAGTAACGGACACAGAGCTCCACTTCAACTCAGACGCCAGCAAGGTGGAGGTGGGGTACTGTTATAGGCAGGTAGTAGTAGAGCTAGTTTCTATTTTTCTATCCTTTTCTATTTAGAATGGTATAGAACTTTGGATTTGCCCAGTTTGTGACAGTTTGCAAAGGGTATGAATAATTTAGTTTTAATGTGAATACAAGCTGAGAAATAATTATTTCCACAACGATGCCTCTTGTACATCATCTTATTAATTTCTGGAAGATGCCTGCGTCATTTTTAATCAAGAAAAACCACCTTGGTGGTTTAATTAAATTAACTTTAACGGCTTAGTGTACTACGTCCCGGGACGTAAACACGCTACAAAAGAAAGCCTGCGTTGTGCTTTCACCTCGTCATGCAAACTCCAACAATATATACACCAAATTAAAGCTTAGGCTATGTCCACACGAAGCCAGTGCATCCCCTATCCGATCTTGAGACGGCGTCCTCTCAAGAAAATATCTGCGTACACACGGCCGGCTGAAAACGATGTAGTATATATGCCCGACCAGTATGGGGCGCTGTAATTCTGCCACAGATATACACTATACACGGAGAAGAAGACTTTGAGCATGCGCATAACCTTGCGCGCTGCAGAAGAAGACGAAGACCTAAATATTTATTTTCTAATAAAAACAAGTTCTCAAATTGTTGCAGTCATATATTTAGAGTGTAGTGATTGGTGCCCTCATGTTTGTTGTTTGCTCTTCAATATACGGACTGAGTTCTGAGTGCTTTGGACATGCGGAAATTCTCTCTCCATTCATTTTCTCCAGGTTGCTCTCCTGGTTCTCTTCATGTGGATCTAGGAGCATGTGGCGATGGTGTTGTCCATTATCGCTTGTTGCTCACCACAACTGCATAGAAGCAATAGATTTTGCTGTAATAAAGCTAGTAGGCTTAGTAGCTTCTGCAGCACGAACTCAATCATGTAGTCCGCCATTATTGTTGTTGCTGTTACGTGTGACGAGGCCGACACGTGATGCGATGACATCATCGTTTTCACAAAATATACGGATTGGTTGTACACACACCGCAAGGGTGTCGCAAAGGTGTTGTCGAAAGATTTATCCACTTTAGAACCCTGTTTCAAAAAATAGCGGATTCAGTCTCCCAAAACACCGGATCCGTGTGGACGAAAGGCCAATACGATACAAAATGTATATGGATACAGTGATTTTTGTCTCCGTGTGGACAGCCCCTTAGTCTCATCTTTCAGACGATATAAACCATTTTAACACGTTACAACCACAGCGCCGACGCCAAAGCCTTTTTTACAGACAAGCACAAAGATTTAGTGGATGTGGTCTGATGTGAAGATCAAGATATCACACCTTTCCTTTGTGCTTTCACAGAGGTGCAGTAAACACCAAGAAAAGTCCCAGTAAAATGTGACATGCTCTTGTGCTTTCTGCCAACAAGAGACAATGTTGCACATATATTGTAACATTGACCAACAGTTTTATAACCTATGTATATAGTTTGCAGTATGTTTTTTATGTGTGGATATTATTTAAAAATATATATATTTTGGCCCATAACACTCATTTTGACTATTTTGTTATGTAAATATGTCAATTTTATTGTTATTATTATGGAATATTAATTTTCATAACTAATAGAGTGATTATGTTTGTAAATACAGATTCCTCTAGATGTAAGCTTTCAGTAGAGTCCTCATTGATGCCTGTGGGTTGAAGCATTCAGAACTTATTGCACTTATTCATACGTTTTCCAAATGTCTCCAATTTGGATAAATTTTGGATAAACTATGGTTCCTCTATAAAACGCATGGACCTACCAACATAAAAACTGGTGTAAAAAATTCATTTTTAAAGATATTCTTTTCAAGTTTGAAATGTGAGTAGTCATCAAGTTATTATTTTGGCCCATAGTGTGTTTTAGTCCTCAACTACCTGCTGCAGCTTTTGACACCTTTATTTTCACTAAATATTTCAGGCGAGGACACAAAAAATAATTTTCTCTGTGTGTTCCAAAGTGTATAAAATTGTATCAGTAGTACTTAGAGAGATTCTGTTGTGGGTGAAACTACAGGTTGTTACCTTTACAAAGAGCCCACACTTGTATTTAAATTCCAGAGGGTTCAATAACGGCAATCATTTTAATTTGGAGAGGTCGCATTACACACAATACAGCCAAAATGACCCCTAAATACTAATCGGTTAACTCAAAATTTGCCAGGGGTATGAATAATTCGGTATTTTAGTCTGACAATTCACACCAGCTGCATCTCAGAAGCGTCTCAGACACAACGCTATTCATAGGTTGCACTTCTATTTTTTGAGCGGCTCTGCGTCAATCTAGCGAGCTACATGAGGAAAACACAGGAAGTACTACAGCTAGGGCTGTGTTGAAAAAATCGATTCACCAATTCTGAATCGATTTTCATATTAATTTCTAAAGATCGATTCGTAACTCAGAGGATCGATTTAATAATAGGCCTAAATTTTCCCCGTGAATTTTAATTTGTCAGAATTCACGCATGCGCGCGAGGTGGAAGGACATTAAAACAACGAACATAGCTGCTTTGAAAACTCCAGAAACACTAACGCTGTCTGTACCAGACAGTAAAAGATGGTGTAATGTGTAAGCTTAAGACCGCAGAGAGGGTGGGCATTACAAGTGACACCTGGACATCCGTATCTACGGAATCTTACATGAGTGTGACAGCACACTACATAGACGAGCTCTGGAACCTCGTGTCTTACGTTCTGCAGACAACCGAAGTTCAAACGGACCATCGCTCTGTCAGTCTAGCTGAAATGTTAACCAAAGCTATGGAGGAGTGGGGGCTGCTGAGTAAAGACCCAGCCATAGTCACTGACAACGCGGCGAATATGATCCGTGCGGTTGAGATTACAGGACTAACTCCACGCCGGCTGCTTCGCGCACATAATCAACCTGGCCTCGCAAGCCGGTCTCAAACTGCCGAATGTTGCACGCCTTCTTGGGAGAGTAAGGCACATCGCAAAGTTCTTTCATCGCACTACTGCTGATATACCTCTGCGCCCTCTGTCGCCTACACCAGTACAAGTTTGTGAAAGCAGTTGTATCAACACTCTGGAAGGGGGATTGTTCTTTACAACCATAAATACTCCATTAATTTGCAGTTGAATGTCTATAATAATAGTATCAATATGTTGCATAACTACAGTCCTCTAATTCAGGTAACAGCTGGAAAAAAATGCTTTCTTCAAAAACACTTATCTAAATCTCGAAGATCGGATCGGATCGAATCGAATCGAGTAATGATAATCGATTCGAGATCTTGAGAATCGGAATCGAATCGATTCTTGAAATTTGAATCGAAACACAGCCCTAACTACAGCAGATCCCTGGTAAACACCAGACATCTCAGTCCAGAAGAGCGCAATCCTAGGAAGAGCAAAGGTACTGCGCAGAACCCTCAAGCTCCCAGGCCTCTGGTAGAGGACCCGAACTAGGAATCTGCGTCTTCTCCGCGTATGACAAGCACTGCTAGTAGATGATTCCTGGTGGAAACAATGGGACCTTGGCTGGAGCTGAGTGGGTCTCTGAGGAACTTCCAAAAAGGTCCGAAAAATGTACAAATCAAAACGCAAAAGTACTGTAGTCTCCATGTGAAGAAAGAAAACCAAAAAAAAAAAAACACGCAATGAAACAATAAAATAACTAGAAAAAAAAAATTTGTTACTAGCTGCTGCTACCACAGCGCTTACTTGTATGTTGTTGCCCTTAATTGTTGTGCGTTCTTAATTAAGTGGAGAGTGTTTATGCATGTCGCTTTAACTGACGTAAGCGCAAAGCTACTATTTACTGCTTACTCAGGCGCCGAGGGGAAAGTGCAAGCACCTAAGGAGCCTGTCCTGTTGAGGATTTTAGAGAGTTTGGAGGGTAATATACTGAGAGCAGATCTCAACACGACATGGCTTGACTTTTACTGTACTGTTTTCTGACTTTTACGTGTACTTTAATGAGACTACACAGGGTTCACTTGGGTCTTGTGTTTTCAGCTCACTTACTTGGGAGAATGACTAAACGTTTACACCTCAAATTAAAAGGTTTTGATTAAAGTGGCCAGAGTCGGTAAAATAAACTCAGGAGAACGGGAATAAAAGCAGTAAATCCCAATATCCCATTGATTCCCAGGCAGGGCCTTTCTGTGTAGAGTTAGCGTGTTCTCCCCGTGTCTTTGTAGGTTTCCCACGGGTTTTCCTATCATGAAAAACATGTACAATAGGCGCACACACAGAGGCAAGCTAATTTCATTGGGCCTTTCTAAAGGTAAAATAATAATAATTCATATTAGATTCTCATGTAGCACTTGTCTGTCAGCATTGATTTTGCACCAAGAGGTTGAGAGAAGAAAATAGTGTTGTCACTTATTGTGCCCAACACTGGGGCTGTGACTGTGAGCATGTGTTTATATCTGTAAACGGTTGCTTGGCCTGCAGCTGCCCAGACATGAAGGAAGAATCACTGGACCAAAATAGTCACATGTAAGAGGATAGGAGAAGCAAAACTAAAGAGACCTGAAACAGCACAGTTGTCGGCAAAATAAAACCATTTGTGGCAGTTAGCATATGGTTGCTTTTTTGATCAAAAATAAATTGATGGATAGATGGAACAATGTTTTAATAGAAAGAAATCCATGCCCTTGATTCTTTTCGTTGTACAACTAAAATAAGGAGAATCCCACTTGTAAATGGCAGCGAATCGGAGCATGAGGTGGACCATGGACTATTATCAGCTTTTAAAGTACAAAGTTTGTTATTGCAGTTGTCCAGTCAGATGTGAAATTTTTATTTTTTTTACAGATTTGGTCTAGTATTTCCAAGAGAATTGGACTGGTCTAAAGGGCCTAGTTTCAAGAAAAATCTACAAAAGCAGTAATGTCTTTAAAGCTAAGAAGTGGAGCTTGATTGGAGTCGCTGGTGCCTGTCCTTCACTGCACAAAGCTGACAACAATCAGTACAGTAGACGTTTCAAGTGCTTCTATATAGGGGTGTCACGATTCTCCAAATCCTCAATTCGATTGCATTTTCGATTCTAATGTCACGGTTCGATTCGATTCTCGATTTTTACATTTATTCTTTTTAAAGCACAGATTGTCATTTTTCAAACTAGACTTTTATGCAATATAATATCTGACCTTTGTTTGCAATGTACCACACTACATTGTCAAATTTAAAACTTTTCTTAACAACATAATTTAACAATAACTTATATCTTTAGTCAATTGAAAACTTAAAATAAACTGCCATCCAGTTTCTGTTTTGTAAGTGCAGTCTTCTTCACAAAAGATGACATTCAAGTTCACAACAAAACAAAAACAATAAAACAGACATGTTCATAGTCTCTGAACAATTAAGTGTCTTAAACTATTTCCGAACAGATGAACATATACCACACTGATAACTACTTTTTATCCCCTGAGAATGATGACTGTATTTTTTCATTCTTTCATGTTCTTCCTAAAGATGGATATGTTGTTTAGAGCTGCTCTTTGAGTTTTTTTATTTCATTTTTTATAATAGAACAACACAAGACAACTGTAACAATTTTGCAGTTTTAAGTTATTCTTAAAGAGGAATATGGAAAGAGAACTGCTAAAATATTGCTAAAATATTAACTATTTACATTTCTATGGGCAGACGACAACTGTGATTTTTTTTTTTTTTTTTCATGTTCTTCTTTAAGAAAATGAGAATGTCCACATTCTCTGGAGAGAGGGCTGCTCTTTGAGCTGTCACAATGTCCCCTGCTGTTGAGAACACTCGCACTTGCCCCACTTGTTGCTTGTACAGCAAGATAACGTTTGGCAAGCTTGGACAAATGTGGGTACTGGTGCTCATTATCTTTCCACCATTTCAGTGGATTTGAATCCACAGAAATTACTTTAGCCATTTTGTATAGCTGAATCTCGTCTTTCACAACATCAGGCCATGGTTTGGTTGCTGATGATGATGCAGTGGAGGCTGTGCTGACAAAATCACCAAACAGTTCACTGAGTGCTGTTCTCTTTGCTGGGGGGCTGCCACTGCTGGTTGCTACAGTTTCTTGATCCTCTGCAGGGTTTTGGCTGGACCCTTCTCCTGGGGCATGAGACTGAAATAGTCACAAAAAACACAGTTGTTTAAGGCAATGAACAGGCAGAAATTATATTTAAGTGTGACAACAAGAAGCAGAAAGCATATTGTGATTAGTCCTATTCCTGAAATATTATGAATGTGAAGGGGGAAAAAAAGCTACTTTACAGAATAAGATGGTTATTTCATCACATTAGACTAAATGCATCACATACCTGTGTGGGGTGCTCTTGCAAAATTTTCTCCTCCAGACAATTAAAGATCTCATTCCGAGATTTGTCATCCAGGTGGGGTAAAGTCTTAAACCTAGGATCCAAGGCAGTGCTCTCATTCAGGAACTGTTGAAGTCTTGGGTCTGAATACCTCTCTTCAAAGTTTGCCTCTATAGCAGATTTAACATCCTTTACAATTGTTGAATCTGTGTCACTGTGTTTCATAGATGTCAGGATGGTGTGTTGTAGGGGCATGATCATAGACACAGTAGGCTGCTGTTCGGAACTCATCAAGGTTGTGACTGTTTTCAGGGGCTTCAGTACCTGACATACATCTTCCAGAACAGTCACATCTTGATCAGAGAGGGTGATTAAGGTCTTTGGCATTTTTTTTTTGTCTTTTTCTGCAAGTGCAGAATAGACAACAGCTTGTTGCTCTAAATAGCGTGTAATCATGTCATAGCTGGAGTTCCACCTTGTAATGACATCTTGAACCAGCTTGTGAGGAGGAAGCTGAAGCATGTCTTGTTTTGACTTTAAGATGGCTGCTGCAGTGGTACTTCTGTGGAAAAAAGTGACCACCCTCCTGACTCTGCCCAAAAGACGGGAAATCTGGTTTACTCCCAACCCCTTCTGGGAGGCCAGATTCACAGTGTGGGCTAAACATCCAATGTGTGGTGACAATCCTGCTGCATTTGAGGCATTGACAATGTTCTTAGCATTATCAGTTGTCACAGGGATGGTTGAATTTTGTCTGTCCAACTTCCATTCCACTACCACTTCCCTCAGCACTTCTGCTAAATGTTCACTTGTGTGTGCTTCATATATGGGGCGAGTTTGAAGGACTGGATTTTGAATTTCCCAGTCATCATTAATGTAATGTGCTGTGACAGTCATGAAGCTCTGTGTTGCTCTGGATGTCCAGCAATCTGTAGTCAAGGCAACTAAATGTGCGCTGCTCAGACCTTCAATAACTTTCTCTTTTACATTATTGTACATGGAGGGAATCACCGTAGCTGTGAGATGCGTTCTACTTGGGATTTCGTAGCATGGCTCTAGCACGCTAATTAAATGCCTAAAACCGGAGATTTTTAACCACCGAATATGGTCGCATGTCCGCGGCTATGAATACTCCTACCGCATGCGTAATTGCATTTGCACAAGTTGAGTTGCTTGGAAGTTTAATTCCAAATGAAGACGGAAGACTAGTTTGTGTAGTTGTTGGTTTAACAGATAAATCTATGTTTTTGTGGTGCCTGCGGAGATGCCCTGCCATGTTAGTCGTGCTGCCAGTGAGAGAATATGGTACACGCACATAGCACAGCTTGCAAAATGTTGTTTTTTTGTCGACAACGCGAACGTTGTCAACATAACTCACTGGAAATCCAAAATACTTCCACACCAGCGACTTCAGTGAAAGAGGAGGGGATTCGAGTTCTGTCGATGGGTCTCCTGCATCTGCAGTTGCCATGCTATCTTTTGAGTGGCTGTTAGAGGAGGTTGACTCGCAGCACTTATACACGTGTTTTTTTCCGCTTGGCAAGTAACCAGACGCAACATGGGGGCGTGGCAGCATCGATGATTCCATTTTTTAATTCGAAGTTTGAGACTGTGACTTAATTTCGATCCATTTCGATTTAAAATCGAAATTGTGTCACCCCTAATACAGTCTATATACAGCCTGTTGTTCATTAAAACGGTTTCAAATCCACCACACTCAAACAGTGGAGTTAGTGAGGGACATTGACAACCCTGTTAAGAGCTGGGGCTGTGGTGCATTCATTGACATTAGAGCCAACTGTAATTATTCTGAAAGTAATATGCGACTATTCGACTAATTAAACTTTAGTTGACAATTCAAAAAGAGGGTGTTAGTCCCACTATTTTGAGAAACCTTAAGCTCATTTGAGCTAAAAATCTGTAGCACACAGCAGCAGTCAAACTTGTGTTTCCATAGTCAAATGGCAATATGTTGGTTTTATGTGGGGCTGTGTCTGTAAATGGCACACTCTAATCATGTTTTCTCTGAGTTTGCACATAGCCACATCAAGTTGTGATTTTGAAGTGTGTTTGCTGTTGCTAATGGCAGCTGTAGTGGTTATAAAGCACAGTGAGTGTAGGGGACTGAGGAGCAGGTTATTAAACAATTGTCATTAAGGTGACCTGGTAAAATCTTCACACCCAACATACTAAAGCTGTGCCATCGATCATTGCTCACAGGCAACAGCACCATGACATAACTGCACTCCACATCTTGCTCTAGTACACAGATTATACGAACTGCAGGGTTTCTTCCTCATTCACTTGTGTGGTGGCCCGCCACACATGAAACTTGGGCTGATGCAACGTCCCACTTTAAGAGCCCCCGACTCTGCCTCAATGCAGTACACAGTTCTGCAGCTAATTGAGTAATCTATTGATTATTTGGTTTCGATTCATTTACTGTGTGTGTGTGTGTGTGTGTGTGTGTGTGTGTGTGTGTGTGTGTGTGTGTGTGTGTGTGTGTGTGTGTGTGTGTGTGTGTGTGTGTGTGTGTGTGTGTGTGTGTGTGTGTGTGTGTGTGTGTGTGTGTGTGTGTGTGTGTGTGTGTGTGTGTGTGTGTGTGTGTGTGTGTGTGAGAGTGTGTGAGTGAGAGTGAGTGAGTGAGAGTGAGTGAGAGATATATATATATATATATTTTTTTTTAATAGATTTCACATGGATTAAACCTATAGTGCAATAGTTTGGGCTTTGTTTTGTGGATAATTGCTTCACAGACTGTATAGGTGAGAAAAAGGACACTTTTGAAGACTAAGGCAGGACAGAGCATGTAGGCTCAGTCTGAACAATGCTTTTTTTGTTGGTGTTTGTTTGATGGGGTTCACTGAGCACTACATGGAAACACGTTCACCTACTATTTCTGTGGCGTCTGATTAAACCTCATTGGGGTCTTGACCTGACTGCAGTTCGTCGTCGGAATGGACCAACATTTGACAGACCACAATCAACAACCTTATTATTGCGAAGAAGATGCGTTGCACTGCGTGAGGCAAATGGTCACACCAGATTCTGACTGTTTTTTGGATCCCCCACTTGTCCACTTTTTACCTGTTTTTAAAAAGCCCTTGTTTTCACAGTACATATTTATAAAGAAAGACCTTAAATGTCTCTGTGTGAACTCATTGAGCATTTATCAATCGCAGCTCTCTGAGCTTTTCTGTGTCAACAGAGCAGCGCTGAAGGGGACGCTCTCGCTCACCGCAATTTTTGCATTGCATTATGGGACAGGTAGTTTGAACGGAGCGATATATTTTGTTGGGCCATTAATAACAGAAATGATCTAGCGGGCCAGAAATAATTGCTCTGTGGCACGTGATGTATTTGGTGTAACTGCTAATTTGTTCCCTGATTGAATCAGTCATCTCAAACTTTCAAGAACTTGCATGCAACTGCCATACAGTAATAAGGGTAAAGCATAATAAGATCAGATGAATTAATTATTATTAAATAATTAAATGTTTGGATGAGAAAAGAAGTCTAGTATGTCACTCTCCTCCACTTCGGCTTTTAGTCTTGAATGGATGAATATTTTTTGTTTTGTTATGGCCATTTTTCTGAAAATATGAATAACAAATACCTTTTTACACAAAGTTAGTGGTTGGTTATTGTAAAACAATTGTGTTTACACTCTTTAAAATCACACTGACAACATAACTACTTAAATGACCCTGATCAAAAGTTGACATACCCCAGTTCTTAATACTGTGTATTGCCACCTTTAACAGCAATGAAGCTTTAAGTCTTTTGTGGTAGTTGTGGATGAGGCTCTTTATTTTCTCATATGATAAAATTGTTCTTTCTTCTTTGAAAAGAGCTGCACGATTGAGATCTCCCCAGAGTGGCTCAATGATATTGAGGTCGGGCGACTGAGATGGCCAGTCCAGAATCTTCACTTTATGCTGCTGTTGCTAATGACAGGTCGACTTGGCCTTGTGCTTTGGATTGTTGTCATGTTGGAACGTCCAAGTATGTCCCATGCGCAGCTTCTGGGATAATGAGTGCAAATTTTCCTCCAGCATTCTCTGATGACATGCTGCATTCATCTTACCATCAATTTTGACCAAGTTTCCTGTGCCTTTGTAGCTCACACATCCCAAAAACATCAGCGATCCACCTCCATGTTTCACAGTAGGAATAGTGTACCTTTCATTATAGGCCTTGTTGACTTCTCTCCAAATGTAACGTTTATGGTTGTGGCCAAAAAGTAAAATTTTGGTCTCATCACTCTAAATGACTTTGTTCCAGATGTTTTGAGACTTGTCTCTGTGCTCTTTGGCGTGTTGTAAGCGGGATGCTTTGTGGCATTTGCGTAGTAACCCAGCAACAAAATCCATATTGGTGACAATGACAACGAGGGATTACACTTTAATCTTCCTCATTCCTATACATTTGGAAAATTGTGTGTACAGTCTGAATGTAGCACTCTATAAAGCTCTCAACACATTTCCCTCTGTATGTCTGAGATCATATGTTGGCTTCTGTCCCAGCAGGAGTCCAAGTCGTCGTCGAGCCGCTCCAGCATGCCGCGATGTCGGAACTCTGTGGCCACCACCACATCAGACGAGCAGCCGCACATTGGAAACTACCGCCTACTCAAAACTATCGGCAAAGGCAACTTTGCCAAGGTCAAACTGGCACGACACGTCCTCACTGGAAAAGAGGTAGGCACATCTAAAGCAGCATTAAATCTTTTTTTTTTTTCTGTAACCGGAGACCTTACGTCTCTGCTTTAAACTATGCAGAGTGGTGGCTGTATGGCTGTAATCTTTAAACACGGTAGAGCTTTGACTTGGCTTTTATCCTTCTTTGTCTGCAGAACAATACACTTAACATTAGTTGACATCAACAACAAGAGCATAATTTTTCAGGCTACAAAAATATGAAATTAAATAAAGAACAAGTTACAAAATCTGGCCTATATGGTTGACCAGCAGTGGCTGGTGGTTATGAGTTTAGTCCAGTGCAACCAGAAAGGTCCGAGCTTCATAAAGATAAAAGATAAAGATTTGAGATCAGAAGTTGACCTACAGAGCAAAGTGAAAACATTGTCAAAAGAAACTGAACTTAATTCAATCTTAATTCAATTCTGTTGTTGTGCACCCCCTGACAAATCCATTACTTGTGTTAGCTGATCTTCAGATGTCGCAGAACATTTTTCCTCTTTTCCCCCTCAGCCACGTAAACTCCTGTTCCCACTGAACACGATACTCCCTCTTCTTGACCTCCTTTTTGCTGCTTGATTGTACCGTAACAGCTGTCGGTGTCAGTGTTCTCCTTTTGTCCTGTGACTGTAGAGGTGAGTTTGGTGGTAAACAAAGACATTTAGACCATATCTGTCTGTGGTTGGCCCTCTTTTTTTAAAAAGGTGATATTGTATCGATTTAAGCACAAAGGTATTGCAATAACTTTTGAATTACTAAAATAATTAATAGTTGCAGTATTAAACCTGACTCAAACGTAGCATCAAATGGTAATATAGCCATCTGATTTGCTTAGTAATCATTTGGGATGTAATTATTCACTCAACTCACAATTTAATTCCCAATTCTGATCTCAGGATTTGATTTTCTTTTATGAAATGAGTTGAGACAAATTAGAAGTGCCCTTTTATTTCACTAATCAGGGCTCCAGACTAACGTTTTTATCACTGTCCCAGTACCGTCTCGAAAGCCACTTCTTACAAACACACACACAATCCCTAAGTAAATGTCAAATGTTACCATATTTATTAAAAATATAGGCAAATGTTTGTCCATTTGTGAGTTTATAAAAATAGACAAAAATAAAATCTAATTCTACATGTGTTTACAATTTAATTTGCTTATAAGGCTAGCTACTTTGAATAAGTGAATATCAAGTTTACTTTAAAATCCTAATAATAATCCACCCCCAATATATCTGCCTTTGATGGATTTAGACCTAGTTGATTATTTTGTGTTCAAAACTTCTTTCATTAACTTTAGCTGAGACTTAAAACCTCTTTAGGTCAAACACAGTAATAAACACTGGTCTCATGTGTTTCCCCTAAAACAGTAGAACTTTATCAAAACAACGCTAATTTGTTTAACCGTTGCCTTTTTTTGCATTTTCACCTATTATTTATTAATAATAGCAAGAATGTATTAACAGCAATGATTAATGTGTGGACCCGATGTACTTCACAAAGGACCGGATTTGAACCATGGCCCTTAAGTTTGACATCCCTGCTCTTTACTCTGTGGCTGCAGCAGAGACACACAGAACGGAGCACATGATCCAAAAGAACATTATTATTATTATTATTATTTATTTTTATTTATTTTTTTGTAGTAGTATTATCTCTCTGATAACTACCTCAAACAGGTGAACACTTGGTTAAAGATGGGTCTGACTGTGTTATGAAATCATAACTTATGGCTCAGAAATAGTTAAGACTCAGGACGACAGCCTCTGTTTAAAGTTGAGCCTCTTTGCTAACACAGATTACTGCTCACATTCTCTCTGTTCTCCACCGGTGACGGGACATTTACGTGACTTTTTGGAGAGAGTAAAGCTCAGCCTCAGACAAAGACTTTTTTTCGTTGCACATAAGTCCGCAAAGAGCCAACTCGGCCCAGGACTGGTCTGTGCAGCAGGGGAGACGCAGACGATGAGCGAGAGAACGCCTTTTACTAAAGTGGATTTATTTGCACTTGTCTTTGCCATGCTAGTAACTGTTTGCAGCAACTTGTTGAAAGTGAGTTTGCAGTAAACAGAGCGGCCCCTGTTGAAAAAATTAATCACGATTCAATTAACATCTCAACCAACTTGAAACGTCACATTTGTTAATTGATTTACAACCGGCTCACAGTTAATTGTTACATCCCTAGTAATCATCCAGTTATTAATCATGTCTGTAGCAAACCGACTTTGCAAATGCCACAAACTAAAAATAGCGTGTTCATTACTCGGCTACTGTGCCATTCAAAAGCAGTTTAACAATTATGGTAGACTTGCTTGTTCTTTTAAACTTTTTACAGCTTGAACTGAGGAAAATAAAAAACAGGAGTCAGTGGTAGCGTGAACCAAAATACGTGTCTTACTCGCTAAACACCACTCTTTATGTTTTTCTAATTTGTTTGTGTGTTACTCTGTGTCTCTGTTTGACTCTGGAGCTGCTCAGACCTGTGTCTGGTCAGAATCAGACTAAACCGTTAACATGCAGCAGTAATCCCACAATGAACCACATTCATTGGTGTGTTAGTCCGATTTAGAAAAATTCAATTGTCTGCAAGGTGTTTACAGGAGTTTAATTAAAAAATAATTTTATTTTCTCTACCTGCTTGTAAATGTACTAGCTTTGTAACTTTACCTTAAAATTACATTACTTTAAGAAAAGTTTAAAGCAAAAGGTTAAAGCCTGGTCCTATCAGCTTTAGTTTCAGGTCAAACTCCTCCCTCTAGAGATATAAGCTCAGCTCTCTTACAGTCTCTTGGAATTAGAGACGACACGTCTTCACCTTAAAAACTAGGTCCAGGTGCTTTTGCTTTAATCTTTTCTTCAAGATGACCTGGAATACCGAGAACCTTCACAGACATGTTGCAACCAACTTTGGGAATGATAACCTTCATCTGCTACAAGACCATGGGAAAACTGCCAGGAAACTGGCAAACTATAGAAATCATCTTAGATTCAACCTACGATGCAGACAAAGTAAGCCGATTCCTAAAAGCCTATGGCTGTGTTCTTCTGTGAAGGTTCACAGGGCTGAAAACATTGCACGTCTGGACCAGACCAACCTTTTGTGTGAAAGGATCAGACAGACTCGTTTCACAATAGGTAACCTCCAGATCAAATTAGATTATCTACAGAAACACCTTGCTGCGTTAGTTCCAGGGAAGTCCTACAGGAGATCTCAAATTTCATACATAAACGAGACCAGCACAACAAGAGCAAGAATCGCCAAATCAAACAACTGCGACACAACCTGGACCATCCCACCTGAAAAAGGGCTTAATTTCTCAGTGGCTCCAAAGCATTTGCTCCCTACAAGTAGACCTCATTACAGCGACAGAATTTGCCATAAGGAACAACAAATTGTCTTGAAATGAAGCTGAAGAACTGAGGCTCAAGGTCACTACCACGCTGGCTAGTGCCACATCACCCCCCTCCAAGATCACCTCAGAGCAGGACCTTGGAGAAGGACCACAGCGTAATTCTGCCAGCAGACAAGTGCCCAGTCATTGGTTCAGATATGGAACCAGATATGGATATGGATCCAGGAAGCACAGAGCACATAAACGCAGTGGACATCAACTTCACCCGTGAAGATGCCATAGATGGCTGACTCGTCTTCTTAGACCGCGCAGTGAGGACAGGACACTCCAAGTAGATGTTTATAGGAAACCAACACAGATTAATGTCTGCTGTTTGAGTCCCACCACCCTCTGCAGCACAAGCTGGGATTCATCAGGACTCTTAACATTTTTGAAGCCCTAAGAGACTGATACCCCAGAGTGACAAAACCAAGAGGGCACAGAAACCATACAGACCAGGAACAAAGGGGAAGTGTGTAGTTTTCCTTTTATGTGTCTGGTTTAGCTGAAAAATTAAGATTTTCTTCAAACACAACATTCTCTCAGATTCATGTTGCCTAGTATTTAGTGTTTTGAAACCTAAATCAAAACGGTTTCACTGTACAACAACAACACCTAAATGGAACAGTGACACTAACGACTCCCTTTAACAAGCCTTTAACGACTCTAATATAAGGAGTCGCACTTCCCTTTCATAGCTAACGTCTATGTGAGCAAAACAGCTTGGTCCTATCAGGTTAAGTTTCAGGTCAAACCCCTCCCTCTAGATATCCAAGCTCAGCTCTCTTACCAGTTGATCTCAGAATTGATATAGTTTCTTGGAATCAGAGACAAAACTAGAGACAAAGAGTATTTACCATTAAACCTTTTATTCAAGATGACCTGAATGACTAAAAACCTTCAGACATTTTCATTACTTGTATTTGATATTATATGGTACTGAGTAGGGCCCGACTGATGATATCGGCAGATATAGCCCATTAGAGAACAATTGGTTATTGTCCAAAAACTTCAATAATTTGAGAGAGAGATTTTCTGGGCTCCTGACAGACCCTTGCATCTCTCATCCAGTGCTGTACTGACTTTTCTGTATTCTCAGTCAACTGTATAAAACAGAAAAGGGATATAAAAAATATCCAAGGAATTGAGAATGCCAATCAGCAGTGTTCAAACCCTAATAAAAAAGTGGAAAATGATGTAATTCTGTTGAAACCAAACCAAGGTTAGGTAGACTAAAACAAAAAATTCAGCGACAACTGCCAGAACAATTGTTCAGGATGCAAAGAAAAACCCACAAATAACAAATACAAGACTCTGAAAAAAGTGGTGTGGCTGTTTCAAGATGCACAGTAAGGAGGCGCTTGAAGAAAAATGGGCTGCATGGTCAAGAAAGCCTTTACTACGCAAATGCAGCAATACACGCCTACAATACGCCAAAGAGCACAGAGAACAAAGTAATTTGGAGTGACGAGACCAAAATTTAACTTTTTGCCATAACAATAAATGTTACATTTGGAGAGGAGTCAACAAGGCCAATGATGAAAGATACACCAATCCTGTTGTGAAACATGGAGGTGGATCACTGATGTTTTGGGGTATGTTAGCTACAAAGGCACAGGAAACTTGGGTCAAAATGATGGCAAGATGAATGAAGCATGTTATCAGAAAATACTGGAGGAAAATTTGCCCTCAGTGTACTTGGGATGTACTTGGACGTTCCAACATGACAACGATCCAAAGCACAAGGCCAAGTCGACCTGTCATTGGCTACAGCATCATTAAGTGAAGGTTCTGGACTGGCCATCTTAGTCTCCTGACCTCAAAACCATTCAGCCAATCTTGGAAGATCTCAAACATGCAGTTCATGCAAGACAGCCCAAGAATTTACACTAACTGGAGGCTTTCTGCCAAGAAGAATGGGCAGCTTTAACATCTGAGAAAATAAAGAGCATCATCCACAACTACCATTCTGCCAGGGTAACTTATGAGCACAACTGTAAATTACCCCAGGTATTACTGAGTACGAAGCACGGCACCGCTGTTTCTGCTCTATGACTGCGAGCTCACAGAACAGGCAGCTGCGCATTTGACCCTGGCAAGGCAAGACCAGACAGGGCCGGTGGAAGAAGTGGTGGGGAAAATTGTTAGCACAATATTTGCCCCGTTTTATTGTTCAGAAAGTAGTTTGTTGTTAACAACAAACTAAACGAAAGCTAAAGTCATCTATTTATTTGTTTTAAAAATATTTGGGGAAAATAAAAATTATATACCAATATCGGTATTAATTATTATATTGGTAATCTGATATCAGCATTCACCCCTAAAAATCCATATCGTCAGGGTACTGTAAAATATTACATATTGTGTAACTATGTATCCATTTCCTTTTGTTTCATTTAGCTAGACATGCTGTGTTTTTAAATAAAATGCTTATTTAAGACACTTATCTATCATGTGAAAGGCAGTAAAGCTGCATTACCCTATTTTGTTCTTTCTGTCCGTCCCTCAGCCCCATCCCTTACCCCCAACAGCAGTGTAGTAACATTTTCTGCTGTTTTCATTAAAAAAAAAAAAAAAGTTAAATTGGACCAACAAACCACTAATACATTACAATCCTCGTATTGTCTTACACAAATAACGTGTCATTTTGGTGGTGATATCGACCCCATTTATGCTCCATGAGCGACACAGGTGATGCAAACTAGTGTCCTCTTTATGCAGCGTCCTGACCCGTCTACCTGGACTACTTCACTCCCTCCATGCCAACTGCACTTTTTAGGATTAGCTGAGGCATAAGAAAGACATTAATGTTCTGTGAGTAGAATCTGTCAGAGTGGGACAGCTCTTTGCCTGATCCCTGATCAGTCCATGTGATACAGAAAGACAGACACAACTACAAACTGCACAGCAGAGAAAAATTCACTGTGACTCATTCACCATTTTGAGATAATTGCTCTTTGCAGTATATACATGGGGCAGTTACAACTATGTTGCACTGTTTTCTATTTCTTATTGTTGGACATAAATTGTTGATGTTACACTCGGTGTCACCTTGGTTTCACTGCAAACAGACATTTCTTGTTACCACAACAATGGTAACATTATCAATTCATTAAATTGAATTATGATTTGTTTAAAGCCATGGGAAATTACTATAGTGTAAGAGAGTAGTATATAGGAATTGGACGGTATGAGATTCTGACGGTATGATAACTTTGACAAAAATATGACGGTATTGATTAAAGCTCTAAAAAAAGCTGCTATTTTAGTATTGATATTGTGGCAGTTTAATATCGCCGTATACTGTAAAAAACAGTTATTGTCCCATCCCTAGTAGTGTAGTAAAACCAGAATGTTTCTTGAAATTGATGAGTTTTTGAAATCACAAAATCCAAAATTGTGAAGTCTTTAACCAGATTTTACTCTTCCCTGTGTTAACATTGAAGACAGAGCACATACAAACTGTGGAAAATGTCTTTTTAATGTCTTTAATTATTTTATTAATTTGGCCTATTATGAATTTTCATTTCTTGTTACTTCTCTCTTTAGCCCTTTATTTTTTACTATTTGAAAGACTTTCCTCTTTGATTCCTTTGATTCTTTGCTGTGTGCCTTGCTTTGAGTACTGTTGTGTTGGAGAGCTCATTACATCTCTGGAGTAAGCCAGGTTTCTGTTATACAATAGCAACCCACTGTTGTGTATTTTTATCATTTAATACTGAGAGACGGTTTCTCTGACTTTGTGTGAGGGGTGTGATGTGTCCTAAACGGATTACAGTGTGTGTACATGCCTCGCTCTAGTCAGCAAAGTGTAATAAATGCTAAAAGTCTAATAATAACTGTGCCCGTTGTTTTTCTTATAGGTGGCTGTAAAGATCATTGATAAAACTCAGCTCAACTCGTCTAGTTTGCAGAAGGTGGGTCATGTATGTCTGGTTGTTAGACTCATTCTCATTTGAAAACGCTCTGTCCTGCCCCAGAGGCCTTAAATCATCTCTTTCTCCCTACAACCCAATTTCTTGCCCTCTCTTTTTCTCCCTATTCTTCCTTCTCTGAAGTGGTCTAGTTTTCAGAGAGAGTTTTAATTAGAGGAAACAAGCTGCAATTACTTTGTTTGATCATGGTAGGGTGGGGTCTGTCTATTTACACGCACATGTTCAAACCATGTGTATATACTACCACAGCACACACTCTAAATAACCATGTATTGGCCCAAAACAGTAGTGACTGAGCAAATCAGATCACATGACTAGACACTGACGAAACCAATGTACATATTTTACAAAAGTAATTTAAACATAAAATTATCTTTTTTTTCTTAGTTTCCAAAGAAATGAAGTCTAGTTTGTCTAACAAAGCAACAATAACCAAGGAGGTGAACAGCGTGTTTTTCCTCTGCAGTGTTCTATTTCAGATGTTCATTAACTGGAAGAAGCAAATTCTGTTTTCGATATGATTAGACTATTATCAGTGCAATAAGAAAATCATTGTGGTTTTGCTTTTCATTTGACATTACACAGAAAGTGAAGTGTGTGTGTGTGTGTGTTGCTTCTTGCAGCTCTTCCGGGAAGTGAGGATCATGAAGATGTTGAATCACCCAAACATAGGTGAGTCACAGTGAACAAATCTACACTTATCAAAGTATGTAGCAAATACAAAAACTAAAATCTCAAGAGCTATATATTGAGTATTTTTTTTAAACATAAATTGAAGTGCACAAGGCTGATCTGTTAAACGGTGAGCTCAAATGTTTCCATCAGACTAATCACTAGAGTTATATTCCACTCTTCATGAGGCTAAAGCCTCTGATTTCTCACAATATATTTTATGTGACCCTTTACTTAGTGATACATGCTCTTGTTATCAATATTATTAAATAAAAATGTTGAAGATATTTCTAGGTAAGCCTAATAAGGCACTACAGCAAAGATCAGACTTGTTTACTCTGGGATATAGGCTGTAATAAACAAAGAGCAAAAGGCATATTGTAGATATTACATAAAGAGAAGCTAAAAATTGCATAGACAGTCCCAGACTCCAGTGAGTCCTGTCTTTGTCACTAACTACTGCTCAGAGGCTGCTTTATATTCATCTATAAAGCCACCACCACCCAAACAAATGGACAGAAATGTTTCTGTTTCCTCTATGAGCTTTTTTCTGTTACCGAGTTGTCCCTGCGGCTACGGCACTGAGCCCGCGGAGAACAAACTCAGAACGCAGACGGAGAATGTGAATTCTTGAATATTAACACTGCACTGATAAAAAAAAAAAAAAAAAAAACTGCTTCAACGTGTAATATGGAGTTTTCAAATGTTTTACTAATGATTTATGTCTCCAGTGAAGTTGTTAGGTCAGTCAATTCAACAAATGCTGGATCTGTTAGGGGGCCCCCTTCAGGCCACAGGGCCCTAAACAGCCGCTTAATTCGCTTATAATCTGAGCCTTCCCTGTCAGTGTTCCAAGGTCAAAAGATAATGTCCATGCTTTTCTTTGTGCCTTTCTGCCTGCAGTCAAGCTGTTTGAGGTGATAGAAACAGAGAAGACTTTGTATCTGGTAATGGAGTATGCAAGTGGAGGTAAGTCTGTGTGTCACTGTGAAATCCTTCTCTCAAACTGCATACATTTTGGATTTTCAAGTGTTTGGCATATTTTTATGTTGTTTCAGAGAGTGTTATTTGCAGCATTTTTTATATAGTTCAAAGTAAAAACAATTAAAGTAAGCGTGTTTTAGTAACTTTTTTATACATTGACGTCCTACTACATTGTAATCAATGATGATTTGACATTTTAAAATAAAATTGTGTGATTGCTCAGTTCTACTTACACATGACTGTTTTGTTATTAACAGTCCATATAGAGTGTTTACAAAATAATAAACAGTTTTTTAAATCATGAAAGTAAATTGTGTTTCTCATTGGCCCAGTTGTGGCTTTAAGAAGATTTAGGTTCCACATTAAACCTGTTTTCTCCCACTTTGTCTGCTGTCCCAGGAGAGGTGTTTGATTACCTGGTGGCCCATGGCAGGATGAAGGAGAAAGAGGCCCGTGCCAAATTCAGACAGGTGTGTGTTAAGCGCACACTAATACCTACTCATGTGTATAGCGTGCCCAAAAATGAAAAGATTACTTTATTTTCTTAAACTACATTTTCTCGATTATTGATGCTGCATCACATAAAGAATAAATGACATAAAGAATATGTAAGAAAATATTAAACCATTTACACACTTAATTCATTAATTTGTGTTTGGTGATTTTGAAATGAGGGGGGGCTATATTAAAAAATTATATTGGCTAAAATATAGTATATTATCCGTCTACATGTTTCACTGTTTTTTCTTAATGTCGGAGCTGTTGAATCTTTTTTTTTGATGTCTCAATATTGATAATTGCTAAATTAGTTCACCTTCTCCCAGTGCAGGCTCTGACTTGGGGCTGATAGATTGTTTGTTATGGCTTGTGGAAAGCAGACAGAAATTTTATGACATTTTTTTATTTATTTTTTGATCTGCATGCAGAAACAGAGGCTCGTGAAGGTTATCTGGTCATTACTGAGAAGCTTATACTCAGTAATGACGGTTTGTCTTGCCGCAAAAGTATGCCTCAAAAAACAGTGCCAATTGGTTTTATGCATGAAAACGCATGTGCCTTATGCACATGCCCGACATAAACCCACCACTTATTTTAATATTAAAGTATAAAGAGGATCATATTCAGATTTTTGTTACATGCTCTCTTTCTCACGCGATGCAAGCAAGTTCAAAGCTATGCTCTTGATCACTACTGGATCCGCACCCTCATATCTTCACTCACTAATACAGAGCTATGTTCCTGCCATATCCCTGCTCTCTGCAAATAAAAAACGTCTGGTGGTACCATCCCATTGGTGGAATGATCTACCTGCTCCTACAAGATCAGCAGATTCTGTCGCCATCTTTAAAAAAACGCCTGAAAACACATCTCTTCCGTCAACACCTGACAAACACTGAATTCTACTTCCTTTCTATCTGTTCCCTTTCTCCAACAAAAAAATTTAAAATATATGTTTTCCTCACTTTTACCATGCTTTGGATAAAAGCGTCTGCTAAATGAATGTAATTCTAGCCTGCCGTTTGGTAGATTTCATACATGGGACAGAAAGAAGAGATAAGTAGGCTACTAGTAATGAGTAGGAGAATTACACAAACTGGCAGTGCAACATTTCTGGACCTCCACACTTGGTCAGGAAAATAGATTCTCCGCAGCACAACCGAACTGCGTGAATTAGCGGGACCTGGAGTTAAATATTGTAAAGGAATAACAGAACAAGCACGTTTGATGTCACGGTCACCTCTCCTTGGCAGTGCCACGCAACTTTAATATGAACATAGAACCCGATTACTAATGGGGGGACTGTACAAGATAGGAAACGCACTTATTTGCGCTTATCTGCGTGCCCTATCCAGAAAACATATAGCATCCGATGAGCGCCCTTTATCCGACTTCATAGGTTTATATATTCCCCTTTTCGTGCTCTGAACGCACAAAAAACCTACAGAACAGTCCATTTGGGTCTAAAGACATTCCGAGGTCCAACAAAAAAAATTAACTTGATACGTGACAGTGTTACAGCAGCAGCAGATACTAGCATGTAGCATTAGCATCTCCACTAACAGCAGAGAAACAAATTGCTCTTATTATTGTTCCACAGCCAGTAATTAAAATTTAAAAAGTGGTTCTGCAAAGAAACAATCCATCCATCCATCTTCTACCGCTTATCCGGGGCCAGGTCGCGGGGGCAGCAGTCTAAGCAGAGACGCCCAGACTTCCCTCTCCCCAGACACTTCCTCCAGCTCTTCCGGGGGGATACCGAGGCGTTCCCAGGCCAGCCGAGAGACATAGTCCCTCCAGCGTGTCCTAGGTCTTCCCCGGGGACATGCCCGAAACACCTCCATAGGGAGGCGTCCAGGAGGCATCCGAAACAGGTGCCCGAGCCACCTCAGCTGGCTCCTCTCGATGTGGAGGAGCAGCGGCTCTACTTTGAGCTCCTCCCAAGTCACCAAGCTCCTCACCTTATCTCTAAGGGAGCGCCCCGCCACCCTACGGAGAAAGCTCATTTCGGCATCTTGTATCCGGGATCTTGTTCTTTCGGTCATGGCCCAAAGCTCATGACCATAGGTGAGAGTAGGAACGTAGATTGACCGGTAAATCGAGAGCTTTGCCTTACAGCTCAGCTCCTTCTTCACCACGACAGACCGGTACATCGACCGCATCACTGCAGAAGCTGCACCGATCCGTCTGTCAATCTCACGTTCCTCGTTCCCTCACTCGTGAACAAGACCCCAAGATACTTGAACTTCTCCACTTGAGGCAGGATCTCTCCACCAACCTGATGGGGACAAGCAGACAAGAAACAATCAAAATTCCCATATTGTGGAGAACACAGTGAACGGAAGGAGCGCTATATACGGGTATTTGCGCCGCTGCACTGTTTAGTGTTTACAGTAGTACGAGTGATGGGCGATTGAATTGACCGCCCATTGGGCAATCATTTTGATTGTTTTTTTTTCTCTAAATTTGGTTAGGGTTAGGGTTATTTTGAGTGTTCATTGTACATTGATTTTTTTCCATGGCCCATAGCAGCTCACCAAGCTTCAATGTAACATGCAGACAGACAAAAGACATTATGTGCACATTAGTAATAACACTCGCAAATAATATATATCGCATACTATTATTAACATATACTCCTGAATAGATTAGGTCTATTTTAGTGACTGTATACCTTTTTATTTTTTTATTTTTATGTTGTTTATCTTTTTCTCTATGTATAGTTTTTATCAGGGAGGGCGGTGCCCTATCGTCCTCTATAAGCCAGCCGCCACTGATTTAATTACAATAGAGCATTTTACAGATGGAAACACAGCTAAAGGTTTTTCATGTACTAATGTGGGCGTAGTCTTGGTGTGCCCTGAGTATTTCCTTCTAATAAAGTCCTCAGTATGTTATCATTTCAAAAATTTGAAATTGCTGTTTGCTGTATGTTTTTTTTTTTCTGTAGATTGTGTCAGCGGTGCAGTATTGCCATCAGAAGTGTATAGTACATAGAGACCTCAAGGTGAGAGCACAATCCTGCTTGTATCAAGCGTCTACACGCATGAAATCTTTTTAAGATCCCACCTTTTGTCAGTAGGTTAAACACACATTATAATAATAGTCCTCTGCTAAAAGTGAGATTCAGAATTCACTCACTTGAGTCAGTTTTAGTTTTTTTATTTTGACACACTTTCAAAATTCAAACATAACCCAACACAAAAAAGCTTCTGAATGATTTTGGTTCATAGTATTATTTGGACATGTAAATCCTCTGTTCCAGCAGACCAACCTATAGATTAGACATTATCCTGATTATTGTTGGTAATTGTGTTTGGTTTTGAGGACAGTTTTCATTACTGCAATGCATACCATACTGCATATTACCCTCATCACTTGTGATCTAAGGATTGGCATCAAAAGCTTTAAATCTAGTGTAAACTTTACTCTGATCAAAGTATTTTTACTTTTTACGTCAAATGACAATAACAGCAATGATATGATTATAGCTAGCGACTTGACAATGTTGTCTTTTATGAAAGCACCTCAGCAACACAGCTACTTCTAAGACTATATAGACTGTAAGTTCCTGGTAATTAGCTAAATTGGTTTAAACCTGCCAGCAATAATAATAAAAAACACTGTTCAATTAACACTAAGGTCAGAACCTAGAGATGGTAAGCATTTACAGTTGCGCTCATAAGTTTATAGTATATAGAGTTTACCCAAAATTTTTTAAAGAATATGAATGATAACACAAAAACATTTCTTTCACTTATAGTTAGTGGTTACGTGAAGCCATTTATTATCAACTAATAATCAATTATCAATTAACAACTGTGTTTACTCTTTTTAAATGATAATAACAGAAACTACCCAAATGACCCTAATCAAAAGTTTACATACCCCAGTTCTTAAAACGGTGTACTTCCACCTTTAACATTGATGACAGCTTTAAGTCTTTTGTGGTAGTTGTAGATGAGGCTCTTTATTATCATCAAATTTGCCTCCAGTATTTTCTGATAACAAGCTGCAGTCATCTTTTCCTGTACCTTTTGTAGCTGCAATTGTTGCATCCTGAACAATTTTCCTGGCAGTTGTGACTGAATTTTTTTCTGGTTCCAGAATTCCATCATTTTCCAATTCTTTATTAGAGTTTGAACACTGCTGATTGGCATTCTCAATTCCTTGGATATCTTTTTATATCCCTTTCCTGTTTTATACAGTTCAAATACCTTTTACCGCAGATTCATTGACAAATCTTTTGCTTTTCCCATGACTGAGAATACAGAAACGTCAGTGTAGCACTGGATGAAACAGGCAAGGGTCGGTCAGGAGCCCAGAAACTCAGTGAATTTTTTTTTTTTTTTTTATACACACCCACTGATTACAACCAAACAGATCTTGGGTGAGGGTGGTTACCTTTAGTAACCATTTAAACAGGCCCAAATCACCAGGGTATGTAAACTTTTGATCAGGGTCATTTGGGTAGTTTCTTTTGTCATTATGATTTTAAAAGAGTAAACACAGTTGTTTGACAATAAATGGCTTCACCCAACCAGTGAAGGAAAAGTTTTTTTGTTATTGTTCAAAACTTTTGCCAGGTCATGTAAACTTATGTGCACAACTGTATGTTCTAAAAAAATTACAAAGCACTAAAGCTACAAACGTATTCAGAGAAAGTAAAAATAAGAGTGCACCTGTTGCTAGGCAACCGCAGCCTCCTTGCTCACTGGTTCAATTTAGGCCTATGATAGAAATCGCAAAATTGCTTACTCCATTTTATCTGTATCTGATATGTCTGTCTGGTCTTGTTTAGTTTGCTGTTGAAAAGTTGAATTTCTCCTTGTTTTTTATTTAAATAAGTGGTAGAAAATAATGAGTGAATTTTGTTTTGCCGAAGTTAAAAAAAGATTTGCATTTTCTGAAATACAGACACCTGTTATATCACACATATATATATCACATAGATCAGTGCACATGCTTTATTTATGCTCTGTTCATTGAGTACTGTATGTTTGGTTATCCTTCTCCTTGCTCCCTGTATCTGTTTGCAGGCAGAGAATCTGCTGCTGGATGCAGACATGAATATTAAGATTGCAGATTTTGGCTTTAGTAATGAGTTCACTCTGGGGAACAAGCTGGACACTTTCTGTGGCTCCCCGCCTTATGCTGCACCAGAACTCTTCCAGGGCAAGAAGTACGATGGGCCAGAGGTGGACGTGTGGAGCCTGGGGGTGATTCTCTACACGCTGGTCAGTGGTTCGCTGCCTTTCGATGGACAGAACTTGAAGGTAAGCGAGAGGAATGCGTTTGTTCTTTTTTCTGGTGCATTACATAAGCAGATATCTGTAATCTGTGTGGGGTTATAGTATTTGTCATGCTGGTTTCTATTCACTGCATTACAGAAAGTGCAAAACTAATTCAAAGTATCAGTCAAAAACGTTTTGAAACTGGCTTTTGGGTTATGATACACATACAGTCCTAATTCAGTTTAGTCTTATAAGAAGAAAATTAAATGCTTTATTTGAACTGTTATTCACACCACCTATCTCACTGTGCAGTGCCCAAGTGAGTCATTTTGGGTGGGCGATGGCATTGAATGTGTTAAGATTCATATTAGTGCGACTGTGAACTAGATTTATCCACAATGTCTTCACTGCTGGTGCTTTGTTTACACCTACATTGTTGACTGTTCTATTTATTTAATAGATGGCTCGTTTATGAACAAAATATTCAGAATTTTACAATACCAGCTGTACACAACCTTTTAGCCTTATATCTATTAATGCATAAATGTTCATTGTTATACTTTCTGAGTGAATACAGTCAATTAAAGTGGAAAAACCATTTGATTTTTAAATAAGGACTACTTGAAAAAATGCTAGTGTGATTAAGATGATGCTGATAATTTGTGGTTAGCAGTGTTTTCCACATGCAAATTAAAGTGCACCTCAAAATATCACATCAGTTAACAACACATTCACATGTAACATACAGGCAGCCTCATTTATTCTGGTGTTATATGGATTAATCATAGTAGCCCATAATTTTCATCCATTTTAGCCCATCATTATTTAATCCATCTTAATAAAAAAATAAAAATCTCTACATGTTTTAACCTGCTATTCATTTTAGCATTGTTTCTGAGTTTGTTTTGACCCTTTGTGCTGCTGTCTGTCTCCAGGAGCTAAGAGAACGTGTGCTGCGAGGTAAATACAGGATTCCCTTCTACATGTCCACAGACTGTGAGAACCTCCTGAAGAAGTTCTTGATTTTAAACCCTTCCAAAAGAGGCAGTCTGGAGGTATGTTTTAGATTCTCTATATGTGTATATCCAGTGCTAAATGTTGGCTGTTCAGAACAAAGAGTGCTATAACTTCTATCTTTTTTGTTCAATCACAGACATTATTTTTGGATTACAAACTCTTGGTGTGGTTTTAGTTATGTCTGGAATATTAGGCTGCTTTCAGATAGTTTGGTGAAGCAAGGAGCTAAGTGTGAGAACTGACATAGCGTTGGTCTGTTTAAACTAGCTCCTGAGCAATATGGATTTTTAGGGGTCAATGCAGATACCAATATTAGAGAGTAAAATATTCTCTATCAGATTATTATTGTTTTATTTTTATTTATTTTTTTAACAAATAGCTTTTTTAATTCCTTTAACATCATTCAAAGATGTAAGTGTTTTTTTAATACTGTTATTGAAATTATTGGGGCAAGCAGCATATGAAAAATATCACAAGCCCCTTTAATACTAGCTTTAAGTACAAAGTGATGTGCAAAATAGCAGACAAGCTCTGGTAAATAAACAAAGAAACGTGACGTTAGCTTTCCTTTAGCTCGCTGCTAACAACAAGCTACTTTAAAAAAACAATAAAACTGGACAAACTGTTAAATGCTTTGTGCTAATGACTTCCCCACCACCTGTTCCATCGGCCATGTCCTGTCCTGCCTGGGTCACACATGAACGTGCACACGTGTCTCTCCTCTCACAGAAACAGGTGTGTTGTGCTTCATACTCAGTAATACCAGAGGTAATTTAAATGTAGTAATTAAAGGATAGTAAAAAGTCTTATATGGATTAACAGATGTCTGAGATAATCAAACTTATAGAATGCATAACATCACCCTATATTTGGAAATTTTGGGCGGCCAGGCCCTGGTTTAAACAGCTCTTCAGTGCTGCTGTGAACCTTTTGGGTTTATTGTGTCTTTAATGTTTCAGTAAAAGACATTTGGCATTTACATCCAAGTACATCCAAGACCTTTTGTCTTGTGAAACCTGTTTCTGTGGAGTAAGTGTACCTTTTGGAGTGTGCACATCTTTCAACAGAAACACTCATTTTCCTTAATTAAAGTATTTAGAGTTTGAACACTGCTGATTAGCATTCTCAATTCCTTGGATATCTTTTTATATCCCTTTCCTGTTTTATAAAGTTCAAATACCTTTTCCCGCAGATCCTTTGACAATTCTATCCCTTTTCCCATGACTCAGAACACAGAAACGTCAGTGATGAGAGATGCAAGGGTCTTATTATTATTATTATTATTATTATTATTATTATTATTAGATGACAGGTGAGGATGGTTACCTTTAGTAGCCATTCAAACATGTTATCAGGCCAAAATCACCAGGGTATGTAAAATTTTAATCAGCTTAATTTATGTGGTTTCTGTTGTCTTTATGATTTAAAAGAGTAAACTCAATTGCTTGACAATAAATGGCTACACCCAACCACTATTAGTGGAAAAAAAAGGGTTTTGTGTTATCATTCATGCTCTCTCAAAAATGGCCAAAACAAATCACAAATTCTGTCAGGGTAAATTTATGAGCACAACTGTTTAAGAAAATAAAATAAAAAATGTTTTATTGAAAAAGATTATTAAAAAAAAAATGCCATAGACTTTTCTCCTGCTCCACTTTTATTCTGCCAGTTATCTACTCTGACATCTCATGTCCTCTTGTGTTTGGGTGACTGGCCTGCTCCCAGCAGCAGATAATGAGGGACCGATGGATGAATGTGGGCCATGAAGAGGAGGAGCTCAAACCTTATATTGAACCGCAGCCAGATTATAAGGACCCAAAAAGGACAGGTAAGCACCGGAGCAAGAAAATTAAATCCAATTATTCTATTTGTTACTCATACACTGCTACAGCAGAGCACAGATGTTTTGTGTGATGTGATGTTTGGACTCAATGATCATTTATGGCATTAGCACAACAGACCCACTGCAATTTCTAATTCTAATCTGTGTTCAGACGTCATGCTACAGATGGGATTCTCTCAGGAGGAGATTCAGGACTCACTGGTGAACCAGAAGTACAATGATGTGATGGCTACATACCTACTACTGGATTATAGGAACTCAGAGGTAACAGTATTCAGGGCCTATCAGAACGAATTAAACTGTTTTCTTCAGATTAATACACCCGTAGACTGTGACAAAGTCACTCAAAGATTATTTACTTCTCAGCAGTTCCTGGAAACACAACTAATGAACAGTTATATTTTTATGTGTTTTAACATTAGACATCCCTTATAAACCTTAAACTACTTACATTTGTGTTTTCATAACAAAGGTGTTATTTTAAGAATGGGGAATTTGTCTGCTACACAATCTCTTTAAATTTCCTCCTTTTTTGTTCTTCTTTAAGCTGGAAGAAGGTTTAATCAAGCCCCGGCCAGGATGTGATGTAAGCAACATTAACAACCCCTCCCCGCCCCACAAGGTACAGCAAGGACTGTATTGTTAACACAAAGCATTCTCATAAACCATAGGAGGTTTTCTGTCAACGCAATATGTCCGTGGGTGTTGTTTTGTGGCTCTTCTGCTTTTATACTAATACTAATACCCCAAGCCTATGTTTACATTACCGTGGCAGAGAAAGGTCACACTGACTTTGTGAATTTACCATAGGTACACCGCAGTGTGTCGTCCAACCAGAAGCCTCAGAACCGCCGAGCCGCTGACCAGGGTGAGATTGGTGGGTGTCAAAGGGGAGTGGACAAAAAAAAGTGCAAAACTAGGGTTAAATGTTAATGGGAACAAGAAAGTCAAAAACCTGTAGCTCACAATAACAGGTTAAAATTAGATAAAGGTCTAACGACAAATGTCTTTTCTGTTTCCGTAGGCTCGTCCTACTCAAAGAGGACTGGACAAGGAGATAACCGCAGCACAGTGGAGGAGTCCGGCAGGAAAGGCTCTTCCGGCAGCTCCACTACCAAGGTGCCAGCCAGTCCTCTGCCTCCAGACCGAAAGAAGAGCGCCACTCCCTCCACAGTGAGATCGAACACTCAAACTCCTTACATGATACTTTTTGCCTCAACTTCAATCACTAAAATCAATCTAAGAATGGCTGTAGCCCATTGAAAATGTGTATCTTACAAGTAAAGTACAGCTTTACATATAGGAAACTAGTAAACAAACATATTTGAGCCTTATTTACTCATGAGACTCTCTTGTATTTTTTTTTCATTATCTCTGTCATGCTTTTATGTCTCTTTTGCCCCACAGAACAGCATCCTGTCAACTGGTACTGGCCGTAGTAGAAACTCTCCTCTGACGGAGAGAGCCACACTTGGTCAGGGCATTCAAAACGGCAAGGACAGGTGAACTTGCATATTCTTCACAAAGTACACGTTCATACGCTCTAAAATACTTGACATTTATGTGCAGCTGAGGAATAACATCGATACTTTTCACAACACACTTATACTTCAAATCCACCTGCAGTGGTTTATGAATGAAGCTGCTCTCAGCTGTCTGAGTGACTGAATCCCAGACCTTGGCTGGTCCTCCCCAGAGTTGGCTCAGGCCCTCAGCCCTCTCTCAGGACTCGTCAAGCCCTCCTGGACGAGGAAATGAGGCTCTGCTGGGAATTGAGGCCAAACCTCCAGTAGATTACAGATGACCAATGATGGGCAAAACTGTAGGGACAAGCCCCACATTAACATACCTCATACACTAATCCAGTGAAAGTCTCCAGAAAAATGCGTTAAAACAAAAAAAAACGTTTTAGCATAAACATTTTAGGACAAAGAAAATTACTACGGTGTATAACCTTCTACCTTCATTTTTTCATTCCCTAATTTCATGCTGAAACACTTATCTTTTTGGACAAACCGTTGAAAGTAATTGGGCAAAATGTTAGAACCAGAGTTGTTTATTAATGGCAACACAACAATAAAAATACATACAGACAGAGTTATCTTTAATTTGGGATCTGGTTTAGTGTCCTTATGGCAGCGGGAATGAAACTATTTTTGAATCTTTTGTGTGCTTTGATTTTCAACATAACTTTTGCCTCTGCACATCAAAGTGTACCCCACACACCACTAATGCTTAACCGGTCATATGCTTTATGAGCTTTTTCATAAACATAACAGCAAACTATTATGTGCACTTTGATGCGGTGTTCATTGCTTTATTACTTTTTCATGTCTTAGTCTTGAATGACCACTTGCATCTCAATATAGTACATAATACTATGTTTTTAAATATACAATTTCCAGGGATGAGTGGTCATTTCAGACAGCATTGCTTTTTGAACTGTGGGTCGCTAGCTAAAGTACACTTTAACATAGCTATAGTCATTATGTATTACATCATTTGTGCTTTGAAGTTTGGTGTTTGAATTTTGTTTGCTCCCTCCTATCCCAGTTCTCTTCATTCTCTGCTGATTGTATCCTCTTGTTGCCTTGGACAGAGAGCTGCGTTATTTTGCTTTTATTAATCTTTTTTTCCTTACTCTAAGGAGATTAAAAGACATGTGATGGAATATTGACTCTTAGTGGCTCTATATGCTCTATGTGCTTGTCACTTAATAGGCTTACATAGACTCAGAAAACACACAAACATAAAGTCTGCCACCTAATATGACACATACTGAGGTTTCCAGTAAATGCAGTAACTTTTCCATCACTGTCTTGTAATCCCTGTGTTTGTCAGATGTTTGTTTTCAGTGTATTCAGCAGCTGCTTGTTATCCTAAATGTCCTGCTCTCACTGGTTCATTCTTCTGCAGCTGTCTCTTGCTGTACCACGCTCCGCTGTCTCTTACTGTGTTTGTCTTTGTTTGTGATAGTCAGGTTTGTGCCATCAGCAGCCTACGAAGCTTTGTAACCCATAGCAACCTCATTTATTAACTCAGAAGTTTCAGGAAATACTCAGTCCTCTTTAGCTTTAGTAATTCAATACATTTTCTTTGTTCTAGATTAATATAGAAGGAATTAATCAACAGATGGAGGTTCAGTTGTAGTTTTAAGCACCTTGTCAAAATTATTACCAAATATCCATCACATAAGAACACATATTTTGCCAGATCGCAACAGCCTTTTACACATCTTATGTTTAGATGCAACATTCCCTTGTGAATTTACAGCAGTGTACAAAGACATGCTCTTTTATTGGTAAAAATTCCAGAAGAGTGACGTTTAAATCTAACAGCTCAACCTTATGCTTGTTTAAAGAAATCCGACTCATAAGCTCTCAACGTGTACATGCAGCTCGATTAAGCTTCGCAGCTGGATTTGACTCTGTAATCATCGAGTCATTAATAAATATCAATGCCACTCCAACTTTACATGTTAAAAATACATGAACACAACAAACTGAGAACAACGTGTTCTTTACTCGGCAACTGCGGCGTCCAAAAGCACATGAACACAACATCAGCTACGGTAGACTAGCTGGTTTTGTTTTTTTGACAAAATAAAACAAACAGAGCCAGTGGTGGCGTGATATGAGATTATATTTAAGTTGTGGATAAATCAATAATAGTTGAATGTCATTAAAAGCCATAGTGTCCTAAGTGTAGTAACCTGTCAAATGGAGTTGGTCTTGTTCTGTGTCACTAAAGTGCTAAAGCTCTATCTGTCAACTTTTCATCAAAGATACAACAAAACTCATCCTTCATCCTTCTTTGTCTGAACTCTGAAGTTGGGGAAGCAGCAGGCAGACCAACTTTAGCTCTGTGTATCTTTTGCTGTGTTTTGTCTCTTCCTGTTCTCTCTATTCTCCACTTCCTCTTTGCTCCTCTCCCCCCTCCCTCCATTACAATGTTTGACAAGTGCTGCTTCTAACCATGCTCCACTTCCCGTCTTGCCCACCCACACTGAAACCCCGCCCAATCTGTGTTTGTCTGTGTGTGTTGTACATGGTGTGTGCTGGGCGGGGCCCCACCCCCTCCCCTCACAGCCTTAACACTCCGGGCTCCCGTGCGTCCACTGCCTCTGCCACTGCCGTCCTCTCATCCTCGTCTTCGCGCCCCCGACACCACAAGTCCCTGTCCTCCTCCAATCATCCATGTCCCTCTGACCTGCACGCATCCCGGCCCAGGCAAGTCACATGCACTCACTCAGACATATGTTCTCATCATCATACCCTACCCCACAAAATCTTAAGGATTTTAAGGCTCTCATTTGTGATTGTGTATCATTTTTGACAAAATATGGAGACAGTGCTCTGCAAATTGTTACAAATAGCTTCTGCCCTTTTTAGAACCATTAAGAAACCCAACTCTGTCATCTATTAATATTTACACTGAAAGAAATTGTACTCCACACACCTGTCGTGATTCGATAGCAGCCACTGTCAGTGTGAGGCTTTATTGATCCTAAAGCGAGGATGTGGATAGCAAAAAGTAGACGGATCAGAATCAAAACATTAGATACAGTGGCATGAATAAGTATCTGAAACCATTACAATTTCTCACATTTCTGCATAAAGTCATCATCAAATGTGATCTGATCTTTGTCAAAATGACATAAATGAAAAAAAAAACAGTGTCTGTTTTAAATAAAACCCCCCAAACATTTATAGGTTTTCATATTTTTAATGAGGATAACATCCTCAGCTCTTTTGACTTCTTTGAAGTTAACTTTGAGGTTAGTCCTTGATATTTGAATTCAAAAGAGAAGAATTTCCTCTTGTTGTATTGGAGTCTCAGTCACAATAGATTCTGTAATGTGCATACAGTATGTGCTAGAGCTAGAGACTTCAACTAAAATCAGTTGAAGTCCACTTATTTAACGTTCCTCACCGTGAGGGGTCCAAAAATTTAAATTAAAGATGTGTTTAAATATAATAATTTAAAGTAAAGTCTCATTTATTCCATACCTACAGCCTCTTAAACAATATGGAGATGAATGTAGGTAATCTATTGTTTTCTGTATTTTTCATTTGTTTACATGAGGAGGATGTTTGAGTGTTTAACTTTCACCAAATGCAGCTCACTGACAAAAAGAAAACTACAAAATCAAAAGAGGCTAAAGCTCAAGACCTGGGTGTTTATTGACAACAGCCTGGAATCCTGCATAAAATGCCTAATACTCCTTCATGCATGTGTGAGAACATTTTAAATAAAAAAAAAACATAAATTCGAGCCAAAACATATTTGTTAAACAAATATGACAAAGATGCAGTCATAATTCATCTCTTTCTATTGTCATTCCTCTGAAAACAGGCACAAGGTAAAATACACTGAGCATTTCTTTAGCATTAGTTGTTGCCAGTAACTAAACTGCAGGTTCATCTTAAAACAGGTTCAAAATGAGAATAAAAAAATGTGTTTCCTGTTTCCCCCATGTGGGGTAACATTTTAATTAAAATGCTTATGAGTATTTAGGATTCCCAAAGAAACTAGCACAACTTAAGGCAGAATTAACTTGTCACTCATCTCCAAACCTTCCTTTCACACCTTTTCTGTTTTTAATCACCCAAATGAACATATGTTAGGTTCAAATGAACGTGAATAGCATGAGCTAATTACTCAAGTCAAGTTCTAACTTACAACAGAATAAAGAAGTTAACAGGCAACTGAACAACTCACCACATAAGACTTTGTCACAGTCTTTTTGATCCTGACATAACTGTCTAGTCCTAACTCAGTTCTGGATTCATTCTCAGATTATCACAGCATCCTGGACTAGAGGATAAAGTTCTGTCGTTCAGCTTTGACACTGACACGGAGCTTAAGAGCTGTATTTTCTGATTTAAAATAAACGTTCTCTCTCCGTCCATAACGTCAGTGAATGTAATGTTTCCCAAGGCTCAACTTTTACATTTTAGTAGTTTCTAACTCATTATCAGGCTCTGTAGTCAGACTTCTTCTTTACTCGAGGAAGTTGAAGGAGGCCAGTGTCCTGAGAGCGAAGGGTACGAGCTGGAGTATACCGGGTGATGAGGTCAGATAGGTAAGAGGGCGCGCGTCCACTCTAACATGAATAGGAAGCCAATGTAATGAGGCCAGGACCGGAGTAATGTGATCAAACTTTCTGGTCTTAATTAAAAGTCTTGTGGCTGTATTTTGTAGTTTGTGAGTACTTTTCCTCGGCAGTCCAGAGAATAACGCATTGCAGTAGTCCAGCCTGGATGTGACAAATGCATGAATGAGAATTTCAGCATCAGCTAAAGATGAGGAAGTTTTGAGACATCCATGTTTTAATTGAAACGAGGCAGGCTTTTAGACGCATGATGTCAGTATTATTATTCGCTTTTATTGGTAGATACAGCTGTGTATCATCGGCATAACAGTGGAAGTTTGCTTCATAACCTCTGATTTATCCCATACTTTTTTCAATATACAGCTCTGGAAAAAAATAAGAGACCACTGCAGAATTATCAGTTTCTCTGGTTTTACTATTTATAGGTATGTGTTTGGGTAAAATTAACTTTTTTGTTTTATTCTATAAACTACTGACATTTTTCCAAAATTCCAAATAAAAATATTGTAATTTAGAGCATTTATTTACAAGAGGATAGTAATGACCACAGAAGTGTGTTTTTTTTTTTTTTTATATACTTTTCCTCATTAAATAATATTTGGTTCAGGTGATCACCTAATCAGCACTTCATTCAGTAGAACTCAGTAGAATGAGCTGTGCCTCTGTTGGGAGACATTGGAATAGAATAACAGAATAAATAACTTTGATATTAGGCCTGTAGTTATTAAGATCGGCCGAGTCCCTCCTTTCAACAAGGGAAGGACAAAAGCAGACTTCCAGACCATAAGGATAACATTGTTTGAAAGGCTAAGGTTAAAAAGATATGTCAAGGGTTCAGTTATAAAATCCTTTGACATTTTAAGAAAAAAAGGATCAAGATTGTCTGGACCTGCAGATTTGTCTGTTTAAAGCTGCTCGAGGGCTTTGTAGACCTCAGTCACTGGTCTGAAAACAAACAAGCCAACTGAGGAAGGTAATAGAGGGGGCAATGAATGCCCTTTATGTTCAATTAAAGTTTTTATGATCGCTTGCAATGTCTCATATAGACAACCCGATGAAACAAAATGTTTGTTAAAGCAATTTAGTATTTCAGATTTATGTGAGAAATGAGAATAAGTGAATTTTTTATAATGCATGTTGGGAGTTCGTTTGTCTGTATGTTTCCGTAAGATGATTTTATAACTTGCCAAAATTTCTTTGGATCATTGAGATTACTTGTGGTTTTAGACAAGTAATATTCAGATTTACTCTTTTTAATAAGGGAAGTGCAGCAATTTCTAAGTTGTCTAAAACTCAGCCAGTCAACCTGAGACTTTGTTGCCTTAGCCCAAGCATCATCTCTTTCTTTCAAAAGTTCAGACAGCTCACAGGAAAACCAGGGATTGTTGCGACCCTTTACTCTAAATTTGCGAAATGGTGCATGTTTGTTAATAATTTTAGACAAAACATCATAAAAGTATTTCCAAGCTAGTTCCATATCATTAATAAGAAAAATCTTTTTCCAGTCATAGATCCACATGTCATGATAAAAAGCTTGTTCACGAAAATGTTTAAACTCCACCTAACAGTGGTGAGAACACAATGATCGCTTAAATCATTGGCAAATAATCCAAATGCAGTATATTTATTCGGGACAGTCGTGAAAATTATATCCTGGATGGAAGATTTTATTGGCTGTTTAAGATTTGGCCGTGTTGGATTACTGCTGTGTGAGATTAAAAGAATCACAAATTATTTTTAAAATGATCAGAAACAGACGTCAGCCAATCCAGATTAAAATCCCAGACAAGGAGAATCTCATTGAAGTTTAACATTGTTAGCTGTTCAGTTAATACGGGCTGGGCATCATTTGTTGCTGCAATTTTAGTTTTAGAGTTTTTGGAGTTTCCAGGTGTAGTTAAATTAGGAAGAACATCTGTCAGCCGTGTGACCGTGTCAGACTTCCATTGAAGCTGCGCAAAAATTTTGTGAAGACACTACGCATTTGTATGACTTAACTCAAATTCCACCAGTGAGTGACCTGAAACAGAAGATGAAAGAGAGGAGACGAAGAGATGGGAGACATCTATTCCCCGAGCCAAAACAAGATCCAGATAGTTTCCACTAATGTGTGTGGGCTCATGAACAAACTGGTTGAAAGACAGGGTTGTAAGCAGTGATTGAAATGCTCTGGCCAGAGGATCACACTCCTTATTTAGATAAATATTAAAGTCACCAACTAGAAGAATGTTATTGGAGTAAGTTAAGTCGGAGAGGAAAGCTCCAAACTCGTCTAAGAAAGAAGAGTAGGGACCCGGAGGGCGATAGACTACAGCTAAATAAAATGGCTTTCTTCCGTTAATTTGAGAAGGAATATGTTTGATGAGTAACACTTTGCATGAGTTAAATTTTGGCTGTGAGGATGGACCTGTAAAGCAAAATGCAGCTTTATGAATGGCTGCAACACCACCACCCTGTTTCGAGGTGCGACCTACCTGTGCATACGCATAATCAGAGGCTTCATTTAGTGGCACAAAAATATTAGGCCTAAGCCAAGTTACACAAAGACAAAGTAAATCCAAGCTATGAGAAGAAATAAGATCATTAATTAAGAGTGCTTTGGAGGATAGAGACCGCACATTCAGGAGACCAATCTTCAGTCTCGACGTAGAGCCTGCATTTGAGGGCTGGTCCAGTGGAGCGATAGTGACAGGAACAAGCTGTCGAGCTCTAACAGTTCTGCTGGGTTTAAAATAATGCCTCTGAGTTATAATAACATGAGGACATGATGCTTTTGGGTCATTGACTCTGTGAGTTTTCAGATGTGTTTGAGGACTAAATAAATTCACCATATCATACCATATAACAGATTAAGGCAGTAGACACTAGCACTATCATGACTAGCAGGTTCTCTAATTCCCTGCGACCTGCTGAGATTAGTAATATAGAGAGGTGCATTCTGTGCATTTGACACAAATCAAATGCAATCATATTACTAGGCACAATGGCAGCACCATGTCCAGTAGGATGCAGGCCGTCTGCCCTCAGCAGGCCTGGGCGGCCCCAGAAAGAAGACCAGTTATCCACAAAACCATAACCTTTCTGACTACAATGCCGGGCCAGCCACCGGTTCATGGAAACTAATCTGCTATACTGTTCATCACTACCCCTTACGGGGAGGGGGCCAGAGACAATTAATCGATGCCGACTCATCTTGTTTCCTAGTTCAAAAGTCCTGGCTTTGGTTACCTCTGCCTCATTCTCACTTAACACTGGTAGCTCTGTTTACTCGGCTGGAGAGCAGAGAGCAGCGCAACGTGTGACGCTTTGTGCTCATTAAATACCAGAAGCAATTTAAGTAAACTAAAACTTACCACGACATATGCCTCTCAGTGCATATTAGATTATTCCCCATCTTTTTAGTAATGTGTTTAGCCTGTGTGCACATCCAATGGAAGAGGTTTGTGATGCTTTATCCCTACGGCCAAGGAGATTAACTTGTTGCCTTAATCTAAAAACTGACTTGGAGATTATTTAAACTTTAGTGCAGGCAATTGATGAACAGATAAAATTATTGTCAGCCATATCATGTTTGTTTGGGTTTAACTGTATGTACCTTACCTACTCTCTTTGTCCTTGCATCTCTTTCCTTCGCCTTGTATTTTCTAGTGCTCCTTCTCAGCGTGCCCCTGGGGCCTCGCCGTCTGCCCACAACATAAGCAGCGCCGCCGTCACAGACCGCAACAACTTTTCTCGAGGAGTGGGCATACGCAGCACGTTCCACGCTGGGCAGCAGCGGGGGGCGCGTGACCAGCAGGGCTCGGCATACCCCGGAGGTCCTGCTTCTCCATCACTCTCGCACGGTAACAGCCAGGCCCGTAGGGGACACGGTGCCACAGGGATATTCAGCAAGTTCACCTCCAAATTTGTACGCAAGTAAGTGAAACTAGAGACACAGGTGGAAAAGGCATTATTTTCAAAAGCACGGTTCAGTTTGGTTTTACCCGTTTTACCTAGATCTACCTAATAATCAGATGGAGACCATGTCAAAGTTTATTTCCACTGTTCAGCATAGGGCTCTCAGGGCTCATCATCACAAAACTCTGAGTGATCTGTAAACTGTCTTATTAAGGAGGAAAGCACACATCTATAATTTCCATGGGCACAGTGGTGATTGGAGAGTCATTTTGTTTCTTCCACGTCAGGCCCAGTTTCCCCTCTTGTTCAGTTCACTCAAATCAAACCCTAAGGCTACCTGCTTGTAATGAAACTTGTTTAAACTCAATTTATTTCAGAAAGCAATTTTTTTTCAATACCTGGAGGAAAAGATGATGCTTATAAAGCATTCTAAAAAGGAAAGCAGACAGAAGATGAAGATGCTGGAAGACAGAAATGGATAATGATCAGATGTCTTTGAGTATTTGGGTGTGTTGTTGGATAGAGGCAGTGAGATCAGGCAGAGATTAGTCCTCCCACTTGTATAGATGCTGTAGCTCCATAGCGACAGTATCCATGGTTACACCGGAGGTATCACTTTCCCCTTTAACTATAAATACCACTAGTGGGGACACTTTAGGACACAGCAAAAAGAGTCCTGGTCAAAAGAAGTTGTCCTAGAAACACAGATTGTGTTGCATTGACTAGTTTTACGTGTTTATTAATATATCACATAACATCAGTGTAGCACTTACGTTTCTCTGTTCTTTGTATGTGTCAAAGAAACAAAGAGAAAATATTCATTTAGATGTTTCTTTTGCTTCTACAGTAGTGTTTCTCTTTCCTCTTTATCACATTTGAACATTTTACGCCAAGTGCTTTTTTTCAGGAGGATTCTCTGCTTCTGCTCCAATGGGAGGGAATTGTCTCATTAGAATTTTCCCACAATATTATTTCAAAGTTGTCTATACTGAATCAGACTTCACATTTACACAGATACATTAAAAAAGAACAGGGTTTATGTTCATCATAAATAAGGTTGTTCCGATACCTTTTTTTTTTTTCTGATCCGATACCAATATCTGGACTCAAGGGAGCTGCAGATACCGAGTAGCAGTCGAATACTTTGGTGTGAATAAAAACCTGTGGTAACAGTTTAGGGGGCACATTTGATCATGAATTCATGTACAGAGCATTCATAGAGTTCATTGATTTTCTAACGCTTAATCCCGTTAGGGGTCACGGGTGACTGGAGCCTATCCCAGCAGCTTTGGGCCTGAGGCGGGGTACACCCTGGACAGTGGCCAGTTAGTCGCAGGGCTAGCCCATTCATAGAGTTGAGATTAGTATTAAGGGTTTTTGATTAGGGTTAGAATAAAAATACGATGAAAACATGATGATTCCTGGTGATTCATGAGATTTAATGCATGTACTAATGCATGAGTCATACATGGATTAATGCATGAATTCATGATAAAATGTGCCCACTACTACTAGCCCTGTATGAATCGATAGCATTATTTTATGACCTGCTTCAGATTTATCCCTTAATAAAATACACAGGCAGATTAAGTCCTCAAAACGGCCATGTTGTTAATATTCATACTTCTCATGAAAAGTTTGGCGACTGTCCTGAAAAGCGGAGGGAGGGAAGAACAGAGATGACGCTTAAATAGCTTGACTTGTCTAACACAACTGCAGTTTGTTCACAATCAGGGCGCGTGGCTACAGTGGTGTGGCTCTCAGTGGATGTATAAAAGTGGCTACAGTGTATAGGGATGTAACAATTTACTCAACTTACAATTTGATTCACAATTCTGATCTCATGATTTGATTTTGTCACAATTTTCTTTTACAAAATTAGTTAAGACAAATTAGAAGTGAACAAGTGCCCTTTTATTATTTTACAAATCAGGGCTCCAGAATAACTTCATCACCGTCCCAGTACTGTCCCAAAAAGCCAGTTTCAACAGTCCCTAAGTAAATGTCAAATGTTACCATATTTATTTAAAATTTAGGCATTTAATGTTGGTCCTTTTGTAATTTTAGAAATAAACATAAGAAGCGTTTACATACTATTTAATTAGCTAATAAGGCTAGGTACTTTGAATGAGTGGATATTAACACTTAGTTCTTATTAACTCACTATTTACTGCACTCACTTTAGCTCAAACCCAATAATAAACACTGGTCTCATGTGTTTCCCATAAAACAGTAGAACTTTATCAAAACAACTCTTTGTTTAACTATTAACCTTTTATTCATTTAAACCTATTTATTAATAACAAGAATGTATTAACATAAATAATTAATGTGAGGACCAGAAGTACCACACAAAGAACTGGATTTTGTCCGCGGACCTTAAGTTAGAGGCTCCTGCTCTTTACTCTCAGTGGCTGCAGTAGAGACACACAGAAGGCAGCACATGATCCAGAACATTATTACATCTCTCTGACAAGCGCCTCAAACAGAGAAATACTTCTGACTGTGTTATGAAATAATAACTTATCAGAGAATGTTCAGACTCAGGACAGCAGCCCCTGTTTACAGTTTAGCCTCTTTGCTAACACAGATTACTGCTCACATTCTCTCTGCTCTCCATCGGTGACGACAAACAAAGCTAGTGGGCTTAACTGGGTGCTGTATTAGAGAAAACTGAATGGGGTCAGATCAGTAAATGGGTTTAAGTACTCGCCTGATACCGATTCCTGACATTTTTGCAATTATGGCGGCATTTCCGATAATAGAACCGGAGCAACTGTAATCATAAATGGTGCCTTCATCAAAGTTTAGGATTTTAAAAGAAGAGCCCTACTGAAGAAATTCCATGGACACCTTATATTCAGCCTTGTTCATGTTTCTACAAGTTTGTTTACAAGGTTTTGTGTTAAAACCACATCTCTGTGATTTATCCACATTTTATACATTTTTTCTCTTTCTTTCTGTATCCCTCTTTTTGTTTTTGTAGAAATCTCTCGTTCAGGTTTCCAAGAAGGTAGGCACTACCCCATCGTTAAATTGATATCCTCCGATTCCTCTCTCCTCATATATATTTTACATATATATTTCCTCCCCTTCTGGTGTTTTGTGCAGCTTTTTGTTGAAACCTTCCACGTGCCTTGAGCCTTTTCTTTACTTCTCTTTTTTTATGTGGTTGGCGCTTTTTTTGAGCCTTCTGGTTTTGAGTGCCATGTTTTAGCCCATTTGTTTTATGATTTTTTATTTTTTTTTCCCAAATATATATCTCACTAACTCCCCCTCACCTATGCACTCACTAACTCATCTTCACGCAGCACAATAACACCTCAGCTGTCTATTCCTCGGCCCCTCCCCTCCACCCCCCCTTCTGGTTATGGTCGTCCTATCACCGAAAGGTTGGCGGTTTGATTCCCACTCTCCCCACAGTTCATACTGTTGTTGTGTCCTTGGGCAAGACACTTAACCCACCTTGCCTCCAGTGGTGTTCGAGCTGTAACACTGGTGACTGGAACCTTAATGTAAGTCGCTTTAAATGCGTCTGTTATGACTAAATGTAAATGTAATGTAGGCAAGGCTGTAAAAGTGCAAGAGATCAAACTCCTCTTTTACCTTTCATCTTCAGTTAAAAGTGGCTAGTAATGTTTCTTTTTAATTCTCACACTAATAAGGTAGAAATGTCATCACAAATCACTCATTTATTTACTTAAGCACCCCCCCCCCAGTAGTAACATATCAATCACATCAATATTCTTTGTGAAGTAAATAAATGCAGTAACTGACCCTGTATAGGCCAAACAGTTGGTGACCAATCAGAGCCACACATGGTAACCAATGTCTCCGCCCAATTAAGACTTGCCCTGATTAAACTTTGCTGAAATCTATTAGATTACCCTGGAGCAGAGAGCTTTCCATCAGTAAATCTTCATCAACTTTGTTTAAAATGGTTAAAGGGTGAATTTAGTGTTAAACTCTCCTGCAGTTCAAAATATCTTAACTAAATTCTTAGTTTTCTAAGATCAATAACATTTGTTCCATTTATATATCTTCAACAAGTAAGAAAATAAATACTTTGTGGGCAATTCATTTTTAATAGTTTTTAGTGGGACTGAAGGGAGGGTCAGTGGAGGGTCTAACCTAGCAACAGTATCTAAAGAAGTGCTTGACATGCGGTCGGTTAACCACGCAAGTGATTTTTAATCAAGAGAAACCTTTACTAATGCTTGACTAATGTGGTGCGCAGTGGTTATCTCTGCCTAATCCCCCCTCATAATCCATCCCACCTTTCAGCACTGACCATTACGCCCTCTTGACCTGGTACTCCTTGGCATCAACAGATGGATCAGGTTGTGGATGTGTTCTTTTGGGAGGTGTCGGTTGTGGATGGAGGTGTACAGTAGGTGAAGGCGAGGGCCTAGGAGGGACAGGGCTGTAGTGTTCTGGACCCTGCACTTTTCTTCTTCATGGCTCTGTTCTCACTCTGCCTCTGGCTCTAACAGCAGCAGCACACCTGGATGGCTTTGACCTACTGTGGGTGGACACTCTCCACATTTGTGTTAAACTATACACCTGCACTCACGCTCTGAGATGGATGAAGTTGTGCTCATACCTTGGCAGTTTGTGATTTCTTTTTTATTTTTGGGTAATATTTTTTAGAGAATATGAATGGTAGTTTATTGTCAAACAACTGTTTACTCTTTTTAAATCATACCGACAAAAGAAACTACCCAAATTACCCTTATCAAAAGTTTACATACCCCAGTTCTCAATAACAGTCCAGAACCTTCACTTTATGCTGCTGTATCCAATGACAGGTCAACTTGGCCTTGTGCTTTGTGTTGTTGTCATGTTGGAACTTCCCATGTGCAGCTTCCGGGCTGATGAGTGCAAATTTTCCTCACACATCCCCAAAACATCAGTGATCAACCTTCATGTTTCACAGTAGGAATGGTGTACCTTTTATCAAAGGCCTTGTTGACTCCTCTCCAAATGTAACGTTTATGGTTGTGGCCAAAAAGTTCAATTGTGGTCTCATCACACTAAATGACTTTGTTCCAGAAGTTTTGAGGCTTGTCTCTGTGCTGTTTGGCATATTGTAAGTGGGATGCTTTGTGGCATTTGCTTAGTAATGGTTTTCTTGACCATGCAGCCTATTTTTCTTCAAGTGCCTCCTTATTGTGCATCTAGAAACAGCCACGCCACTTTTTTCCAGAGAGACCTGTATTTCAGCTGAAGTTATTTTTGGGTTTTTCTTGGCATTCCAAACAATTTTCCTAGCAGTTGTGGCTGAAATGTTTGTTGGTCTACCTGACCTTGGTTTGGTTTCAACCTTAATTCTTAATAGAATTTGAACACTTAATTGGAGTTTGAACACTGCTGATTGGCATTCTCAATTCCTTGGACATCTTTTTACAGCCCTTTCCTGTTTTATTCAGTTCAATTAGCTTTTCCTGCAGATCCTTTGACAATTCTTTTGCTTTCCCCATGACTCAGAATACAGAAACATTAGTGCAGCACTGGATGAAAGATGCAAGGGTCTGTCAGGAGCCTAGAAACTCACTGACCTTTTATACACACACACACTGATTACAAACAAACAGTTGATAGGTTGAGGATGGTTACTTTTAGTAGCCATTCAAACCTGTTTGCGTCAACTTGTGTGCACGTTATCAGGCCAAAATAACCAGGGTGCAGGGTCATTTGGGTAGTTTCTGTTGTCATAATTATTTTAAATGAGTAAAACACAGTTGTTTGACAATAAATGGCTTCAGCCGACCAATAACTGTGAATGAAAAAAAAAATGTTATTTATTAAAATTGTTATTCTCTAAAAAAAATGGCCACAAAATCACAAATCTGCCAGGATACATGAGCACAACTGTATGTTCTGTGGTTTACCCACACTCACATGTCAGACCACTGGTCCACCTGGTGGTTTCAAAATGTAATGCATCATCACAAATGGCTCCAGAGAAGTTGGCCGAGCCTTTTCTAGAATAACACCATGAAGCCCCAAACAAATATCAATAGTGTTTAGAACTATTTTAGTTGTCTTTAATAAATTAATAAATTAAACATATATATATGTATATATTGGTTGGCAACATATTTTATGATGCTTTCATTTCAAAGTCCTGGATTAAACACTAGTATTTCTATTATATCTAGTATTTAGCTCTTTTTAACACTTATCAAATTCTTGGTATTTCATCTTGTAAGTTGACAAGGTCTTAAGGTGTTACACATTAAAAGTAGCTACTACTGTCCCTTTTGAATTCTTACACTAATAATAGCTCATTCATTTACTCACGCACCCCCCACGATATCAATCACATCAATATTCTTTGAAGTATATAAATGCAGTAACTGACCTGGCCATGTTATTTTTTCTTATTATAGTAAGTAATATAATTAAAAGTAATATATTAAGTTTCATTAAATAGTCCTTATTTTGGGAATTCATGGAGTGTTCTGGAAGCGGCCTGACTCTACAACATTTACAACATTATCCCAAATTAAGAAAACAAACACTGTTTGCTGTGATTATGCAACATAAACCTAAACTGTATAGATAAATTAAAATTTCTAACTTGAAGCAATGCTTTGCCATTAACACGTGAAGGTGTATTTTAGATTCTTCTGCGGTCCATCCTCGGGGAGCGTTTTTGTGTTCCTTCATATTGAGAAACACCTATCAATATGAAGAGATACATAACAGCAGTTTACATTGTTCACCAGTTTACCTGTTATTTTCTTTGTCACTTGTCATTTGCCATGTTTTATATTTTAACTCTGTTTTTATTGCAGGGGGGCAGAAATTTATTTGTTGATGTGTTGCATTTGTCCCATGTCCACCATTGCATGCGTTTGTCTGCTGTTTGTCTTTGTGACTGTCTTCTGTGTTGGCTGAGTGTGTGAGGCCAGTGTTACTAACACAGGCTTGAAGAGCGCAGTGGGATCATGCTCCTAACCTCCTTAAGCCTTGAACATGTTGCCCACTAGTGATGCGCAGGTCCGGGTTTTTACAAACCTGCAGGTCCCGCTTTATAAAATTATTTGGCCCGCCCCGTACTACTGTATCAATTTTTACGTGCCCCGCACCCGCGACCTTTGAATAGACATATCCTACTACGCATTGTAAATGAAAACAGGCTTTATTTCAGCCTAAAGGTGCTTGGAAACAGCCATTAAATGACATTGCCCTGTAAACTGGCAACAACATACGCTTAATGAACAATAGAAACCAGCAAGGTTATATTAATAACAAGTTAGGATAATGATCCTGCTCCAACTATTTCTGACGACCAGGTCCTTATCATTAGATTTAGCAGCTTGACCTTTTCTTTTAATGATGTAAATTCCTGACCTTAATTTCTCCAGCACCTAGTCTTCCATTTTTATGTTTTTTGTTTTGTTGTTATGGATGGCTTGGCGTTTTCATGACGTGATGCCAAAGGTTAGAGGACATCACGCAAGTTACGTTGCTACGTAGGCCTAATAGTAACCTTATCAAAGAACCTTATAAAATATATATTCCCAAATATTTATGATCCATCCCAACCCGCAAATAAAGTGACCTGCATGCTATGTGACGACCCGCGCATCACTATTGCCCACTGTCCCAGACCATCTCATCTCACCCAGAATGCCTTTTGAATTGCATGTGTGAGCATTGAATACAATAACTTTTACTGTTTTGTTTACCTCTAAAATTATGTGATCTATTCTATTCATTTTCACATGTGCCAGTTACATATCCCTCAGACGGAGGCATGCTGGCGTTAGTACTTGAATAATGACCATTTGCTGTTCAATGCTTTTCACAATCACTACATATTGGTCCTGTACAAAATGGCGAAGCCCCTGAAATATGTCCAAATAGAGACTCATTGATTGAAATCAAACATAGCCATTAAGTCCGCTGGATTGAAACATTTGGATTTTCTTGTTTTGAAATCCACTGTATGCTTTTGGGATGTTTGGGAACACTGAGGCAGGCATGGCAAGCAGCGAGGCCAGAGTGTATCATTTTTTATGATTTGTGTCAAGAGTCCAAACCATCAAAGACTAAACTTGTGTTGATTTTTCTCGAGGAGTCCGTATGAGGGAGAGGGTCGGGATGAGGGGAGCAGGTGAGACACAAACTACCCCACCCCCAGACTCCAAAACCGCCTGCCAATCAGTAGCCTGGAAATCAATCAGTAGCTTGTTGTGAATGCAGGGAACGGGGCTGAGCTGTGATTTGTTGGTGATGGGGATATTAGGAGACAAGTGGGTCTGGTTTACACCAATCAGGGGACGGATGGTAGCAACCCAGTGAGTCCTGCATGGAGGGTGTGTGAGCGGGGAAATCCAAGTCTCTGTACCCAAGTGTGCTTTTGTGTGAGAATCTTGCATCAGTGGGTCAGACTCTGGGCTGGGTCTTTTACAACTGTCAGTTATTTAAAAATTTCAGAAGCATCTTTGTTGTTCTGTTAGACCTGAGCAATCTTTAAAACCATGAATGACCTTCCAAATGCAATCACAATTGTTAATTTTACTTACTTTTACTTGATGATTATGATGAATGTAAAAAGGAATGAAACAGGTTTGATGGCACTATTATTGACTACAGTTTAAAGTCTGACTGAGGGCTCACACAAACTCAAACTGGGTACTGAAATTTACTCTTTTGTCTCCTTCCATTTTATGTTCTCATCATGTCCCTCTTCTGTTGTTCCTGTTGTCTACTTTCCCCCGTTTGTCTCTGCTTTTGAAATTCTGACTGTTCTTCCTCCTTTTGTGACTGGATTTCTTTCTCTCCTCTTTTCTATCCATCCTTTGTCCTCCTGGTCTTGGTCACCTCCCATCACTGTCCACACAGGTCTATGCTGAGCAGCACAGCAGACAAGACCGAGAAGATGTCTGGCGGAGTGCTCTCATCCTCCTCCAACAATGACGAGAACAACTCTTCTCCTGGATCTGGAAACACTGGTCAGTTAAGCTTGATGGTGCTTGTGACTGCACAGTCTGAACCCAGGATCAAACGTGTCCCGTCAGTGACATAATGTACCCTAGTGGCAAGAAAAACTTAATAAACCTGTGAGAATTTCATGGTTTTCTGAGTTAATTTGTCTTAAAATGTGATCTGATCTATGTCAAGGGTATATAATATAAATAATTACACAAAAACAATTTTGATCTTTCATGTCTTTATTGAACACACTTATTCAACATTAAAATTGTAGGAGGAAAAAGTAAGGGTACCCTTCGAATAAATAACTGGTTGACCCTCCCCAGATCGTTGAGGAGGACTTTTAGCCCATTCTTTCTGGCAAGAATGGCTCTGCCATATTCTTTGGATGTCTCGTGTGTATGGTCCTCTTCAAGTCAATCCATAGCATCTCTATTGGGTTGAGGTCTGGGCTCTGACATGGCCGCTCCAAAAGGTGGATATTGTTTTTGTGAAGCTTTTCTGTTGTGGACAACTGATGTTGCATCATCCACCTTCAACACAGTTTCAGCTGACGTACAGACATCCTCACTTTATCCTGAAGAAATGTCTGATATACTTGGAAATTCATCTTCCTCTCAATGATTGAAGCAGTACAGGCCCATGTCATGATGTTTCCTCAACCATACTTTACAGTTGTGATGATGTTTTTGTGATGATATGCCGTGCCCTTTCTACACCAGATGTAGTGCTGTGTGTTTTATCAGTCCACAAAACATTTTGCCAATACCACTGTGGAGTGTCAATGTTCTCTTTTGCAAACTTCAGGTGGCAGCAATATTTTTTTTAGTAAGCAGAAAGTTTGTAGTGTCCTGCTTGTTCAGTGTTTTATGTATTCTAGACTTATGAACAGAGTTACATGCCTTCAAATCTTTGGCTGTCATTCGAGGTTGTTTCTTTACCTCATTTATGAGTCTTTGTTGTGCTCTTGGTGTCATTTTGACTGGGTGCCCCATTTGTAGATTGTTTAACTGTAGACTGGTGAATTTCTAAAGTCTTTGAAATAACTTTGAAACCCTTTCCAGCTTTATGTAAAGCAAAAAATTTTGATTGTAGCTCCCCTGAAAGCTCTTTGACGAGGCATGGCTCACATAAGCGTGTTCTTCTTGTCAAAGTAGCTGTAGTCCACACCTCCAAACATATAATCTTAACGAGAATCCATGTGTGCCTGAAAACTCCCATTAGCTTTTCTGAGGTCATTAACTTAAGTGTTTACAAACTTTTTCCACAAGCACTATGAGGTTTTTTGGTTCGCAATAAAGACATGAAAGATCAGAATTTGTCTAAGTAATTATTTTTAGATACTTGTTTGTCAATACCCTTGACTTAGACACCCCCAGGTGTAAATGGGGTGAATGTAGGGTACAAAAAAGCACTATATAGATGCATGCCATTTACCATTTCACAAACGATATAGAGGATGTTTAGAATAATGAGGGCATGTTTGCTGCCCAGAAGAGGCCTACTGATTTATGCAATCTTTTGCAATCAGACCTAGCTCATCTTGATTATTGACCCTGTCCTGTGTCCTCAGGTGGGACAGGCACCCCCCCAGCCCTCGGGGGTCAGAAGGACCCGGTGAAACCCCGGTCCCTGCGCTTCACCTGGTCTATGAAGACCACCTCATCAATGGAGCCCATGGAGATGATGCGTGAGATCCGCAAAGTGTTGGACTCCAACAGCTGCGAGTACGAGCTGCGCGAGCGCTACATGCTGATGTGTGTGTCGGGTAACCCGGCATGCGAAGACTTTGTGCAGTGGGAAATGGAAGTGTGCAAACTGCCACGCCTCTCGCTGAATGGCGTGCGCTTCAAACGCATCTCGGGCACCTCCATTGCCTTCAAGAACATTGCCTCAAAGATTGCCAATGAGCTCAAACTGTGAGAGCAGAGAAGGCAAAACCAGGTGGGGGAGGGGAGATAAAGTATTTTAGGGAGTGGCACTGAGGTCGGGATTAAAGCTGAAGGTAGGAGGGGGCTCACATTAATGATTGTTCTGTGGACATCGTAGGGCTATTTCTGCTTCGCTCAGAAAATCTTCCTTTTCTAGAGGTTTCTGTTCACAAAGTCCCTGCCCGTTCAGTGCTGACTTGTGAAGTACAATGCCAGACGTTCCACTCCTCTGCATGTCCAGTCTGCTCTCACTGTTTTTAGGAGCCACACCTTGACCACTCCCATTACTTCCTGCTATTTATTCAGTTCTGCACAGTTCGAGTTTGGGCCAGGGGTGTAAACTAGGAGCTAACAGTTAATTATAGAGGATAAAGATGCTGAAAAAAGATTAAACAGGTCGAATTATGGAGCCTTATTTAGCTGCAAAACTCATGAGTTTGGATGGAATGGACTCCACTGAACCAGGACTGTGAACCTGAAGCCTACAATGTGTTACATAATAGATTTAGACAAAAGGATTGATTGTCTCTGAACGGATCCTCTCCACCTGAGAACTGTCCCTTGATCCATCCTCTATTATTTTAAAGCCCTTAGATACTCTACAAAATACACTTCAAATAGCACAAACACATCCACACTGTTCACTCCGTTTTTCTCCCATTCCTTATTACCATCAGGTCAGAAGCCAGTTAAGACTTGACGCGCATCCCTGAGTCCATTTTGTTAAGGGTAATTTTTTTTTTTTTATTGCCTGTTAAAGTTGTGCACTGGAAAAGGGGGGCATATCGTACAGAGAGAAGAGCAGTAGACTTATGTTGCCTTTGTTTGAAGAATAGTTTGGGTTTTATCACACGTCTGCACATAATTCCTTTTTTTTTTTTATCACTTTCAGTTGGCATTAAGCCTTTATGTTCAGAATGTCAACCATTCTTTGTGTTATGATTTTTATGGCCCCCTTCTCATCTGTCATAATTCCCAAAGAAATGTTGTTTATCAGACTTTGTGTGTGTGACAATATTCTACACAGATAACTGGAGAAAAAAGAATCAATGATTTATTTTCTCTGCTTATCTTTTTGATTTAAAAATACATTTTTGTTTTAGATTTTTGGGTTGTACAGATTTGGACTGTTGTGGGGGCAGGTGGTCTTGAGTCGTCATTGCTGCCTTTTGGTTTTGAGCACCTTTCACTCATGAACACAGCCAAATGAAAGACAAATGTGTCTGATGTCAATGGCACCGGTTGCTCATTTCTTTGTATGGTTAGATTTGTTTGAACAGCCTCAGCCGTGCTCGGTTGAGGCAGAGACAGCAGGAAGTGCTTATTCACAAACTAAAGATGTGGTTACCTTTTCTCTTTTAATGTTGCTCCATACATTCACACTCACTCATGAAGGGGGTCAGAGGAACCTAACACTTTCTTTATCACAATGACACTGTCATTTTTTTTCTTTGTTTTTAATATGTCAATTTGTCTCGTTTCTTTTAAAGGTTGATCATTGTATTAAGGTGCTGGGTATTAGATTCTAATTGTTATTCTGGCTGTTGCTGTTATATTATCTCTTTCAGGGTTGATTTATTTTACATTTTGTTTTACATTGCTGTAATTTACATTGATTATAAATGTGTTTTGAGCAAATTGTAACTGTAGTGGTGGATTTTGGGTTGGGAGGGGTGATCAACTCCTGAAAGTGTTTTTTTCTTTTTGTGCAAAGACAAAATGATGAAATTACAATGATCGTAATAAAAACAATGACAATAGCTTGCCTCTGGTATCTATTTCAAAAGATGTATGAATTCCATCAGATATTATTTGAGCAGTTCAGCAACAGCGCTAGTCGAATAATGACTCATTGTTTGTTCCTTGTTGCTGTACATTTACTGGGACTCCAACGTATCCAATAAAGCATTCATTTTAAGTGCTAAAGCCTATAGAACGAATACACAATTTGATTCTTTCACACAAACTAGTTGTCCTGCCATGGACAGTAAACTGGTGACCCTCGGTCTCCTGCCCCCTCAGAAATGCAGCTACAGATAGTGCCACCTGTGGTAAATGTTTTTAATCAGGACCACAGTAGGTTGTGAAACCACACCGGCCTGTGTCAGAGAACATTGCAATCATTTTATTCTAAATGTTTCTCAGACATTACAGGTTCCACAATAATGTAAACGTACAATACACAAACCATTTTGGAAGAAGGAACAAAGGAAAATAAGTCACATTTCTGAACTAAGTCAAAAAAGCCTTTTTAAAGCCAACAGTGACACTATGAAACCTGTGCAGTGTCCTCTAAAGGCCTCCACAAACTAAACATTTCTGACTAAACTAAAAGTTGGAAGCAATTTAGTTAGACCATGACGGGGAAAAAACATTTATGCAGTAATTTTATGGAAGCTTTCATAAGTCCTTAATAGCGGTAAACAGGAAAATGCAGCATTGTTTGCATTCTTCATTGATGTTAAAAGGATGCTGGTCAAGCTGCCAACATTAAGTCTTAAATGAGAGTTCTTGCAGTTATGACCAGAAGCTTGACACACTGACAAGACTTGGGCAACAGAGGATCACCAGTTTAAAGTTTTATTTGAATGACAATTATCCTGAACATTATTTTCCCAAATTCAACTTCAGCCAGTGAAAACAAGATGGAGGCCACAGTCTACACAGAACAGTGAGCGCTCAGGCAATAATAAAAGTATCTAAACTACTGACAACCTACCAAGCAATTTACCTTAAAACTAGTTGAAAAAAGGAAACACTCCATTAACACATGGCTGTGAGCAGAAACTGCTTCAATTTCCCAGGTTTACAGGCCACAGTGCCCTCTGTGATGAGTACCTCTGCTCCTATTTAGGGGCCCATTTAAAGCAAATTTGATGGTGATCTACAGGAGCAGCTTCAGCCCAGTGGCACTACAGAATATATCTGGTGTCTGTTCAGGTCGCTACTGTTGCCACGGAGGCGAGCAGGTGAGGATTCAGTGTAGTTGGTGGCAGCAGTGGGTACAGGTAGTGTTTGCTGCGATGAGGAGGTAGACTTTTGTTAAAGGGACTGTTACGCCGTGATGTCACTGAGGGACCTGAGCAGTGAGTGGCTCTGGGACTGCTCGTGTGTCGTCAGTGGGAGTTGGCTTGCTCCGCCATAGCCCCCAGCAGCGAAGGGGGCACCTGCACAGCACTGGAGCTGGGTGAGGAAGAGGTGTGGGTGGGCCGAATTAGCGGGGGCGGAGGGTGGTTGTGGGGCGTGCGGTTTTGGACCGGGCGGGTCTGGAGGGGTGGGGGCTGGCGCAACAGGTTGGGGGGAGCTGATGGGGGTGCGGGACGGAGCAGAGGGGGAGGCTGGGACAGAGAGGAGGGAGTCTGAGCTGAAGACGGAGGAGGAGAGCCAGCAGCCACCTCCGAGAGAGAGTCGTCCATTTTCACCTGCAGGAGGAGCACCAGCACAGTTAGAACACTTCCTGTTTCCCCTGTTGACCCCAGTTTGTAGTTGAATGAACATTCAGCTAATGTCGTCAGTGAGGCCTCACCTCGTCATCCTCTGGAGTCCCATCTGCAGCGCTCCCCATGTCCTCGCTCTTACTAGGGTCTCTGCTGGACACCTGCTCGGCGGCCCACTCCCTTAGCACCTCGTCCAGATTGAAGCGGCGCCGGTACGTCACAAAGAATGAGCTCACCTGACAAAACACGACTTATTATTCATTCTTTGTGAAAAACTCTACACACTACGCAGACAAGAAAATGTGACAGGATTATTGTTCTCTTAAATTTTATCTTGTGTATTTATATTTTTGTTCATCAGTATAAATATTTTTAAAGTCAAAAAGTAAAGATACAACTGCCTAATTAGCCTTTCAACTTTGACTAATGATGAAATATAATTTATCACTTGTGTGTAGAGAATAAATTGGAACTACATTGATTAAGAACAGACCTGTGCAGGTGTCTTGGTGCTGATCACCTCGGCAATGGCAGCAAAGTCCTTCCCGTAGCGGCGTATGGCTGTAAAGAATAAGTCATTTTAAACATTTTTACAGATATAAGTCTCCTGTGACCATCATCATGAATGCACCTGTTCTTCACATTCTCAAACCACTTTCATCAATCACCTCCCACTCCTGCCCACTTACTGCACTGACGACAGACTATACTCCACTAACAGCTGTTTGTGTTTAGTGTGGATGATAGGCTAAAGAGCTCACCCTGCACGGCCAGGAGCTGCTCTTCTGTGGTCCAGCGTGAGTTCATCTTAGAGGCAAGCTGAGCAAGACAAAGATTACGGAGGGGGGTCAGTAAGAACGAGAGAGGCAGAGATATGAGCATGAGAGCACAGAGCAGATTAAAACTGAGGTGCACAACAGTTCAAACCATTCCTGGGGAAGAGAATAAAAAGGAAAAATTACAAGAGCAGGGGTTACCTCATTTGGCCTGAAAGTATCGATGCCCTCTGTCAGACTGTGCTTCATACTGCTGTTATTCTGTTTAATAGACTGCACCTGAAACAGGAAGACACAGACCTGATTTTATTGTCATGAGTTGAATTCATGCACAGATGGGCCTTGTCGGTGGACCGTACCTGTCTCTTGAGTGAGACAAGCTGCGTGTCCAGCTGTCGTACAGAGAGCAGGCCGGCGTCGTGAGAGGCCGACAGTGAGGTGATGTCTCTCTGGTCCAAGTGCATGCCTTTGGGAGGTCTGCGCCGCGCTCGGAGCGGGTGGTGCCTGTACTGAGCACCCATGCTCTCCTTCTTCACCACTCCGGAGCGACTGGGCGTCACTTTGTCTGAGCCACTGCCGTTGGGGTTCTGTTTGGCTGCCTGCACAGAACAAACGGCACACATCTTAACAACAAGCTGGATACATCTGAGCAGTTAGTTCGTTTGATACAGGTACCTCCTTCTTAGCGTCGATCTCAAAGTCACTGTCACTACCTGGCTCTCCCTCCTCCAGCTCATCGTTACTGAAAACACAAGCAACCAACCGGGCCAATCAATAATTTGTATAAATGTTCCAGATACCTTTAGTGTGACAGTGACTATGCTTAGGGAAAGTAATCCAGTCTTTGTTTATTACCTCCTAAATTTAGCCATCATTAAATCCAAGCCGTCAACACTGCCTGAGAATGGTTTAAAATTCAGCTTATGCAGTTGATGCTTTGTTCTTCTATTATTCCTTCAACCTAAACACAGAACATGCCTGGGAAGCAGACACTGCCCTAGTTCTGATAAAACTTGTTTGTCCAGCAGTACTTTTTGAAAACTGAAAAAATATTCAAGACCATTTCAATTGACAGTCATCGTTTGTTCACCTGCAAGCAACATTACTACCCCAGTATATTTATGTTTACTTTAAACACAAAATGTTCATAACTTCATTCGGTTGCATTTCCTACATTTAAGTTATATCCTGACTGATCACACCCTTTCTCAGTGATAGTTTGTCCGGGAGCAGTCCATGCTCTTACCTTTCATCTTTCTCTCTCTTGCTGACCAGCCTTCTGGCCTGTCGGTCCATGACTGAGGTCCTAGTCCTGGTCTTCTTCCAGCTGTAGTAGTACTTGACCAAGCTGGAGATCAGTTTGTCGGGAAGCTTTTCACAAACATGAATTAGCCCAAATGCCGGCTGTTCATTCTAAATACACTGCGTGCCGGCCTCTCACCATCTGCTGGATGCGGTGGAAGCTCTTGCCATGGAAGCTGAAAGCCTGCTCGAACAGCACTTTGTCCTCCACTGTCCACTCGTCGGGGAAAGGAGTGAAGTTGGCCAGGTCGGCCAGTGAGCGCTCCACATCATGTTTGTGCCACAACAACATGCCCAGTGCCTGCAGAAAACCACATCATAAAGTATTCTGGGGAGAAAAGCCAAAACCATGTAGTGTCCTGGACTCGACAAAATATTTTTTATAATAAAATATTGGGGAGGTGCATGAGTCTTTATATACTCATTTGTATTTATACTACGGGTGGACTCTACCTGCTCCATATTGTAGCCGTGCTTTTCTTTCGCCATTAGAATGTACTCATCCACTGCAGCAGAAAACAACCAATGTCAGTCAAAAGGTGATGTTGTGAGCGTGTACCACCAAGTGTGAGGTGTGAAGCTTACACATGGCATCAGAGAGCTGGCTGTTGGGACACCACACCAGCATGCTCCTCTGGTCCTTCTCATTGTAGCGAGATGGACTGTCTGTGAGGGACAACAGGACAAATGAGACCACACCTCTCCAAAAAACACCCTTCTCTCTTCTCTACCCACTAGATTTCAATTTACAAGATTTAAAAGCTGTACTGCACGATTTTCATTTTAAAAAAATGTTAAGACATCACACTATAAATCCTTTCTATTGCACTCCTATGGCCCTCTCAAACACTGTGGATCTGTAGCACATCTGTATCCCAGCTCACAAACTGCCACTGCAGCACAAAGTGATGCTAAGCCTACATGGAAAAGTTGTTTTTTTCTGAGAGTACTGATTGTTAACTTGCCTGAACAATGATTTGGAGAATTGCACACAAGTGTACACACTTTTGAGGAAGCAAATCTAAAATGTAATTAATAGTAGTGAAGGCCCAAACTGAACCTAATATAGGTCAAATGTTGCCCCTCTTTATCTTGGAAAAGCTAAGCATGTTTTGTTGGTTGTAGCAATGCGCACCCCACTATTACTCTCCTTTTAGGCTTCAGTGCACTTTGTTCGCGCTCAGGTCTCAGCTGGTGGGCTCTGGTGCACTCACTTTCTGTGTCCAGCCTTATTAAGATCTACATTTTTGTATTATTAGTAAGGGTCAAACTGTGAGCTGCCCTTTCATCCTTCACATCTGCAATGCCCTTGATGTTTGACCTCCTTCATGTTAACCTAAAAGTCAGATTTGCTCTTGCCTCTGAGTGACTTTACCTGGTTTGAACTCTGGGATTTGGGCCTGGTAGTCTCCTCCCACTCTGATCATGCTGTCTGCAAAAAGAGAAAAACAAAACAGCAGTGTTGAGAGAATAGATGGAGAGGAAGTGAAGATTAGAAAAAAGCAGGCAGGGAGGAGGCCAGGACGGAGGAAGAGGCAGATTATCATTTCCTCGGGGAATGGAGCTCTGGAAGAATGAGACTAAAGTCTAAAATAAAAAAAAGATGGAGGGATTAAAAAAAAGACAAGCCTAGAGAGGGTGAGCCGTTAGCATTTAGAAATTAATTAATAAATTTGTTTTATATTTGTTTTTATCAGCTTCACCTTTAGACTGCAGTTTCTCAACAACTTTTATTTCACTTGAACCAATATGGCACCTTGGCATTTACCCCTTAAAAAAATATAGGTCTATGGGGGGAGGGCGTCTGCGGGAGAGGGACAATCAATACCATGGTGCTTAACTCGTTAACACCTTTTACTTGATTTAAATACCTGACGTGTACCGTGTGAATTAGGCTATGTCCACACGAAGCCAGTGCATCCCCTATCCGATCTTGAGACGGCGTCGTCTCAGGAAATATCTACGTACAAACGAAACCACTGAGACCGGCTGAAAACGATGTAGTATATATGCCAGACCAGTATGGGGCGCTGTAATTCTGCCACAGATATACGCTATACACGGAGAAGAAGACTTTGAGCATGCGCAGTAATTGGTGCCCTCTTGTTTGTTTGCTCTTCAATATACAGACTGAGTTCTGAGTGCTTTGGACATACGGAAATTCTCTCTCCATTCATTTTCTCCTGGTTGCTCTCCTGGTTCTCTTTCACGGTGGATCTAAGAGCATGTGGTGTATGGTGTTGTCCATTATCGCTTGTTGCTCACCACAACTGCATAGAAGCAATAGATTTTGCTTTAATAAAGCTAGTAGGCTTAGTAGCTTCTGCAGCACGAACTCAATCATGTAGTCTGCCATTATTGTTGTTGCTGTTACGTGTGACGAGGCCGACAAGTGATGCGATGACATCATCATTTTTCACAGAATATACGGATTGGCTGTACACACGACACCGCAAGGGTGAAGGTTTCAGATTTATCCACTTTAGAACCCGGTTACAGATAATAGCGGATTCAGTCTCCCAAAACGCCGGGTCCATGTGGACGAAACGCCAATACGATACAAAATGTATATGGATACAGTGATTCGCGTCTCCGTCTGGACAGCCCCTTAGTAGCGCACTTTTCTGCTGCTGAGCTTCAGCCAGCTCACCCTGAACTGAGACAGGGCAAACTACAGACAGATATGGTCTATGCCTTTGTTTAAACATCCTTAAACAAATCGAAAAGAGCAAACAGCTGCTATTCCATATTACTTGTGGGCGCAGTGGTAGAGCGGTTGTCCTAAAACCGGAAAGATGGCAGTGGGATTACTGCTCTTTCATACTGTTGTTGTGTCCTTGGGCAAGACACTTGCCTCCAGTGGTGTTCCAGCTGTAACACCGTAACTCACTTCGGATAAAAGCATCTGCTAAATGACTAAATAAAGTAAATGTACTTCACAAATAGCCTCTGTTGTGTCATGCCTCACTGGAGCTGAGTGAAAGATGTGAGCAGGAGGGAAGCTGGACTTTTGCGCAAGTGTTCTGTTTACATCTCTGGTGAGGACACATTTTTGTCAAAATGTGTTACAAGTCTGTATTATTGTGATAACAATTGTGAAAGCAGTTCAATTAGCAGCAAATGAGCGGAGGAGCTCAGACAAGCTGAAGCCTACCACCGCAGAGTTACAAACCAGGACTGTTTTTGGGTCTGACAGATCTGTGACAGAACCCCAGCTCATCCTCGGGAGAGGCTCATTATAGAAAACTAAACTTTACAGGAAATAGAGGAGGTTTGGTCAGAAAAGGCGTCTGTGTGGAGAGTACTATATTTAGCAGGATTTTGATAATCTTGAGTGAACGCTATTTTAGGATACTGTGATCACTTCATATAGCTAACTTCACTACAGTAGAGGTGAAGGCATTCAGGGATGCAGGAGAAAAACAATGTTTTCAAGCATTTGCACAGGGTGCAATTAAGTTGCCAACACTGTCGGGTTTCGATGGCCACGTCAATAGAGCGTTTTCCAAAGTAACACAACTAGCATTACTTTAAGGGCTTAATTACTTTAATAAATGTACCTCTGAAACATTTAAACCTCTGGCAGTTGCTGGAGGGATATGATTTTAGCGCTGAAACAATTCATTGAATAAATCAAGTAAATCAATTTTGTAGAATCAAGTAATTAAAAAAAGGCCTCGATTCTTTTAATTTTGCCTCAATGATTCGAGTGGACACATCCATTCATGCCTGTAGCAGCTAAAGCCACTTTCATACATCCACTGAGATCTGCTCTAATTGTATCTGCGTGCCCTGGTTGTATGAACAAAATCCAAACTGTTGGTTAAGGTCCTCACATGGTCCAATAACATGGAGAGGAGCGTCACCCCCGCTCCTCTCCATGTCTTAGGACAGTTACTAAACTATTCAGAGAACTATTTAATTGTTATAAACAAATTGAAGTGATTTGATTCACATGCACATCACTAAATGCACTGTAAACTTGAAAAGGCAGCTTTTGGATTAACCTTTATTTTATTTTAAATGTGTATTTAATGCCATGTTTTAGGCTGAGCCTGAGATTTATTTTTTATTTAGGCATTTGAAATGCACTAAAACATGCAAAATAAATATCAATTATTATACAATAGATGTGCAATATAATGCGTTGTCGTTCTCTATTAGACAGCATTTTTGTTTATGCAATTTATTTTTTTTAATAGTCCTTTATTCTAAGGTATTTTTTTACACATATGTGAAATGAAAGTGCCATTACAATGCTGATGGATATGCAATCAAGAATAAATAAATGTTATTTCAAACAGAAAATCTTATGTGTTATATCTGTTTATTTGAACTATGCTGCTGATTTTTAAAAAATATGCAGTTATGCTATTTATCCGAATAATAGATTAATCGAACCAAAAAAATGGATAAATTACTCGATTACTAGCTGCAGCACTATTTGATTTGTGAATGTATTAGCCGCCTAAAGTGGCTCCCGTCTGAATATACTTTGAGTTGCAACCGATGTTCTTCTGATTTCTCAAAAACATGTGTAGCTTGTGTGTGAACAACTCATCTGCGACTTTATGCAGATTTTGAGTAGCAACAGGGCTGGAAATAGCGAGTCTGATCTGGCAACCCTGGATGCAGAGTGGCTGCATGATAGATCCACCGCTGTGTGCTACATGTTGAATGGAGACTGTGTGCGTTTACCGTGAGCGTGCTCTTCATCGCTGCTCTCTTCCTCGGAGTGTGGTTGACTGTTGCCGTTGGTTACAGTCTTAGCTCTGCTCCGGGACAGGACCCCGGTCCCCGATCGCTCCATCACTGAGGGCATGGCTTTGAAAAGGTTTTAATAATTTAGTAATAATACCATGCTGCAGATTATCACAAGTGGGACAAAATTAGTTGCCTTTAAGCTATGACTCACAAACCAAATTATTACAACACCTTATGAAGCAGTTAGCATTGTCAGCTGGTTTTGAGGTGGTTTAAACCAAGCAGAATGAGCCCTTTACACACCAGGATGACTTACCAATCTTTGCAACAATACTATACAATATGTAAAAAAATTAATAAAAATCAAAAGGGGGAGGTTGTATTCTAAAACACCAGTTACATGTAAAAAAAAAAATAATAAAATAAAAAAAAAACCCGAGAAGCCATTAGAAGACAAAGGGCCCCTCCTATAACCAGAGTAGCACAGAGATGCCTCCCAGGTGGCATCCTGCAGACAACGTGGAGGAAATGACAGAACCCATTCCTCTTGAATAGTTCTTATTTTGAGCATCAGCAGCCTCTACATTTTGACTGCCTCCGTCTCGCTGCACAGCCAAAAGCGAGACAGTCATCTCAGGACTAAACCATGTCAAGTGCTCAAACCGTGCTTCTGAACGACAGGTGACACACCGTCTTCAGCAGAGCCCTCCCCATATCTCATCTTCCGCAGGAAATATTAGCAAGTGTGTTTAAAGGCAGGGTGAGGGGCGCCAGCAGACACTTCTACCAAACTCCGGCATACAATACAAGTGTTTGAGGCTCTCTCTGGGGGTCTTTGTCTTTCGCTGCAACTAGGGCCCCCCAAACTAACAGCTGCCCTGCTCTAACTTCACTTAAAACTGAACTAGACTGTTTTAGCTGAGCTAGCGCCTATTCCGAGAGTAGAGAAAACGTTAAATAGCCACTGTGTGGAAGATGACCGTTACCGGTTTACCGAGTTTTAACGGCTGTCGTAGCCTTGGTCATTGCTAGGGTAGCTTCAACCTCTTCTATTATTTAAGCTAAACTTAAACGATCTCAAACTGCTCAAATGAATCCGTTTTGCGTCATCATTTAAAGTTGGGCTTGGTGTTCACATCATTTTGAATTTTGATGTGTGTATAAAGGATGTATCGTATGATTATTATGACATAATCACAAACAAATATCTCAAAAAGTATGTAGATAATAAGCACTGCCACCTTAGCGTTTTATGACGGTACATTACATTACAGTCCAAATGACTGTCTGCGTTACCACTTGGTTTAACTAGGGGGACTTGTTTTTCCAAGTATGTTCATTTGAAATGTTGTTTGAGAAATCGATACAATTTTAGAATAATTAAATTTAAGCTTAAACTTAAAATTATGAGCTGGTGGAATTCTCCTCAGTGACTTATCAGACTAATAACACCCAGAGTAGATCGATATGTGAGAAGCTGTGTCCCATGGAGACATCTGGCTGATGTGTGTCACACTTTGAAGCCCTTTTGTTTTCTCCACGCTTTACGTTGCTGTAACTCCTGCCTCTGCTGCCTGCTGCGGCAAGGAGTTCAAACTCGCTCTGTGGCTCACAAAGAAACTTGCAGCTCTTCTTCGTCTCAATTCACTGAAAACGGTCTAGCTCAGGACGGATGGATTCATTACCCCCTCTCCCCCCCTTCTCCCCCATACACACACACACACACAAAGTACACCCCCGGTCAAACCTAGTTGGTCGTTAGGATGCTAACGTTAGCCGGTTAGCTTTAGGCTAGTACCCTCGAGTTACATTAGTAACGTTAGTAGTTGAAAGTCGATTTAACAGTTGCACTGTACCTTGGTCTCGTTTCTTTCCGGATCTCCTCACTCAAAACTCCCCTTGCTCTCTGTGTGAGGCTCACGACAAGCTCCGGTGCGATAAAAGATACTTATTGCATCCACGGGTTTAATTCGAGCCTAATTGATGAGCGCTGTCGGTACAATGAAGTAAAGTGCTGCGCGGAGAGATGGGAGCAACCGCGAGTGAGTGAGCCGGGGACGGACTACACCCCGAGCAGTAAGGTGGACATCCGCCCATGCCTCTCCCTAAAAGCCCCCAAAAAAGCATTCACTGTGGACCAAAAACTAGAGCTACAAAACTATTTCATGCACTTATGTTGTCTTCTTTTTGTCGCCTAACATCTACAGATAATGTACTTAAGGCACTGGGTGATTAGATTTGATGATAGCTTTGCTAACAGAGAGGATGTGATTTGCCACATACCTGTACATCCACGTTACGATTAGTTTTCATAGATAATATTTTAACAACAATCAAACGATAACTGTGTAGTATATTGAGGTGAGGCCGTTATTGCACACTCCTAGTGTGCCATCTATCAAAAGCCATTAAAAGAGGGCCTACTCGGCAGTGTCTACGCGGAGGGATTTGCTCGCTGCATCATTGTGCTGAGGCTGTCCAGACTTGTACTGATGTATGCACAGTGGAGAAAAGGCCACGGTAGAGTGGTATATACTGAGGCGTGTGTGCCCACAATGAAAAGTCTCTGTGCCCTTCTCTTATGTTTTATTTAAGACAGAAGTGTGTTTGAGTCGTACAGGTGCACAGCCGTATTCTTATGTCACACCTGATAACAGTGTTACCTCCACATGCTGCCTCCTCTACACCCCTTCTATCATCTATTCTTTCCTGTTGTTCTTTTCTCTTACCCAAACTCTTCTCAACCCAAATATCTTTCTAATTTTTTGTCAGTTCTTTGTCACTGTTATCTCCATGCTCTTCCTCCCATTTCCTCTCTCCAGTTATGACTCCTCTTGTGTCCTTCCTTCCCTCTCTTTCCCATAGCTGCATATGAGTATGTGCAGGTTCCTCCTTCCCCCTTCTCCTCCAGTCAGTGACAAACTAGAGCAGTCTCCACGTGCTCCTCTTCCTCAGTCTCATTTTCACCTCCATGTGCTCTGTGCATTTTTGCACTCATTAGTCAATGTACTCTCTCCTCCCTTGCTCCTGGTGACTTGTAATGAAGCACTCGCAGAGCAGATCTCCCACTCAGTGCCTCGGTGATCGGCTTCACTTCCATCTTGCTCTCCATCCCCCCTCCACCTGCCTCAGTCCTTCTTCTTCTCCTGTCTGTGCGTTTTTGACTTTAGTCGAGGTGAGTCTCTAACCATGCTGCTTATTTTCTCTGTGTCACATCTAACTCATAGTTAAGAAATGTACTGGATGCAGTGTACCTAACATGATATCATATCCTGTCAGCTTTTGATTATTAGAGGAGTTCAGAAAACGCTTTATCATTTTTACATCACTGTCATTGTTTCCCCCCCATTATTAATTCTATGATTTGTCATGTAAAACATACTAAAATGATCTCATTGTCGTAGGGTCGTAGTATAAAGTAAACCTCTGCAAATCCACCAGGACATAACTGCATCTGAACAAGCCACAAGACATCTGGGACAACTTTTGAAAAAAATCCATTGGTTTGAAACAAAAGGTTTCATATCTCTCCAACGTTGTGCACTGAAACAGATCCATCTATTACCTTATTCCATCGTTTGTATCAGATAAAAGCAGCCCACCCATTAGCATCATGGGTTAGCTATGTTAACCCTGTTAGCTACTTGGCGTGATACTACTGAACCATCTCATTGGGGGCAATCCCAGCTCTCGGTCATATAACCTCCATGTGTAATGACGGACTCAGGACCCAAATGCAGAACACCAGGCTCAGACTGTTAAGCTGGGTAATCTTTAATGAGACAAAGGTAGCAAACACATGAGTGAGAATTAACTGGACGTGGTCAGTCAGACCCGAAGGATGGCCGACAACACACGGCAACAAACTGGTACAGGAGGTAAGGACAGAAGACTCAGGACCCGGTAACAGGTTAGCCTCATAGCGGCTGGAGGAGAGGAGAAGAGTGGCCCGGGCCTGGAAGCCGTAGACACACTGAAACAGAGAAAGCCCCATGGCCGTGCTGGTGAGTGTGTTGTAAGCATACTCAATCCACATCAGGTGTTCAGACCAAGACGGGGGCTCCTCCGAGGTGATGCAGCGCAGAGTAGTCTCCAATTCCTGTTTCACCCTCTCTGTCTGTCCATTACTCTGCGGATGGAACCCAGATGACAAGCTAATTGAAGATCCAAGGAGGGTACAGAACTTCTTCCAGTAGGGAGATGTAAATTGGGGACCCCGGTCCGAGACCATGCAGAAGTGTAAAGAGTACCTGAAAGCCATACTTGAGTAAAAGTACAGATACCTTACTGTAAAAATTACTCCACTACAAGTTACAAGTCACCAATTTAAATACGTCTTGAGTAAGAGTCTTAAAGTATACCATTTTAAAAGTACTTAAGTATTTTACTCGTACTGAATGTTGGCTCAGATGCACTAGTCCTCAAAACAAAGAAATATTGTAGGTCAGTGCAAAAGAAAGTTTATTTATGAGGTTTTACTTCCTAATATAGAAAAGAAATTGAACACCTCAATATTTCGACATGGCAGAATAAAAACACAGATTAAACAAGTCTGTCCAAGTCAAACTCAAGCGCTCAAAAAATGCATACGTAAAACATTTTCAAAAAAGGTATTTTCAGTAAAATAGACAAACAAAAACAAAACAAACTGCATGAAGAGCTGGCTTCGGCTTCATCAGTGGCTGCAGCCATCGATCATTTTTGTGAAACACCTGGCGTTCGGCAGGCTGCTGATTTACATTCACAACGGAGTAACGCATTTAGGCAAAAAGCATCCAATACTTCAATAGCCTGCAGATGGCGGTATCACCTCTTACACCCAAGAAATAAGCTTGCAAGCAACAAAGTTGACTTGCAGAAAAACAATGTAGCGAGTAACGGTAAGTGTCAGTTCAAATGTAGTTGAGTAAAGAGTAAAAGTATTCAATCAAAAATGTAGTTGAGTAGAGAGTAAAAGTTCCTTTATATTTTTGATACTCAGTACAAGTACAAAGTAGCCAAAAAATACTTAAGTACAATAACGAAGTACATTTACTCAAATACTTTACACCTCTGATACCATGTAGGCGGAAGGCGATCTGCAACAGCTGCTCAGCCATCTCTTTTGCCGAGGGAAGTTTGGGTAAGGGGATGAAGTGGGCCCACTTGGAGAAACGATCAACAATGGTGAGCACCACCGTGTTGCCCTTGGAGGGAGGTGTTATGTTAGCAATACACTGCTTAACGTTATGAGCTCATTCATAGACAACACCATGTGTCCATGAACTCTTTTTTATTTGACCTTGTTTGATACCTGATTTGTCCCTCGTCAGTGTTAATAACATATGGCCTAGGTGTAGCTGCTTGTTGAACAACTAATTGCTAAAATGGTGGCCCCCTGGAGGAGTTTGAAGGCAATCAGCAATGACTGTTCTTGATGGTAATGTCGTTTAAACGCCGATGGTCAATGCAGGGCCGCAACGTGCAGTTCTTCTTCTCCACAAAGAAAAACCCTGCCCCGGCTGAAGACGAGGAGGGACGGATAAGCCCCAGGGCCAAGCAGTCATTCATATACGTCTCCATAGCCGCCATTTCTGGACCCCTCAATAAATACACCCTTAGAGGGTGACGTGCTGGGTAGCAGGTCTATGGCACAGTCATATGGGCGGTGAGGCGGCAGCGATGTGGCCTTAGCCTTGTTAAACACCTCTGCAAAGTCCATGTACTCAGGGGTCAAGAGTACACAGACATACATGCCCACGCCATGACACTACCATGTTTTTGCTATCTCTCTGATGGGTTTGTTTTGTTTTTTCAGCCTAATGATGGCTCGATTCACTAGAAGTGACAGCTCTTTGGATGACAGAAACAAATGTCACACTTGAGATGAACATTCAAACCCTTTATCTGCTCCTTATGGGATAATGAGGGAATAACACACACCTGGTCATGGAACAGATGAGCAGACAATTGTCCCATTACTTTTGGTTTGTTTAAAAGCGGGAGGCACATATACAAACTGTTGTAATTCCTACACCGTTCACCTGATTTGGATGTAAATACACTCAAATTAAAGCTAAAAGTCTTCAACATCTTGTTTATTTAATTTCAAATCCATTGTGGTGGTGTATAGAGCCAAAAAGATTAGAATTGACGAGCAGCCATGACACCATATCACCAGGAAATATAGTGGGGCTGAAGGCTACCAGATGATCCTGGTAAAAAAAAATGGCAACCACAGTAGCCAGTTTCTTACCGTAAATGTGACTGTGTTGCAGAGAGCGCAAATGAAACCAGAAATAAATAGATTCAACATTAGGGAGAACAAGAGCATGTTGCTGTTCCTAAGCAAGTCAAAGCAAGGCAATTTTATTTGTATAGCACAATTCATACATACAGTAATTCAAACTGCTTACAGACACAGCGCCATGGTAACAGAATTTTTTAGCAACACATCTCATCTGCGGAGTGTTGGGACGTAATGACATGTGTCCTGTAATGGCATGGATTTTATATAGTGCTTTTCCAATAGGCAGTCAAATAATGTAGGTGTAGTAATGTAAACCTGTCTCTGTCTACAGAAGTAGGCGTAGGCTCCATCAAGCATGGCTCCTACTAACATCCATTGAAAAATCGGCACCAATTACAAAGTGACTATTTTTTGTCACAGTCATCATTCTAATGTTGCCGTCTTTGTTTTAACACATTCACATCCCTTTAACAGTCAATAGGCGCAACACAAGATGGCTTTAACCAAGTTTGGAAACTCCCAAATCTTGCGAGAATCCAGCTGCAACGCAAGGTTAAAAATACACTACATGTCTATAAAACACATTTTGAATTATTTCTGACCCTGATGATTGACATCTTCTGTCAGCTCAGACAAGATAACCTGAATGATAACTTAATGCTTGAAAACCTTTTGGTGAAAAATCAGCTGCAATCTGTGCACAGCTGTGAACATGTGACTAACAGACTTCCTGTGGGCCCCCTGTGCAGAGTAGTCTGTGCAGAGTCTATCTGCTGTAATTCTATGCTCTGCATCACTGCTCCTCGCTGCATTTGTTGATTCCCCCCTCCTTCAAACTACTTCCTCATTTATCTTCCTTTCCTTTCCTCTCATCCATTCATTTTTCTCCTCCCCTTTTCCTACCAGTCTTTGTCTTCTCGACTCAACAGCTCTTTCCTTTCTTGTCAGTCCGTATCTACCCAGATACAGCAAACAAATACACAAAGGAAAGAACCAAAAGAGAGGATTACAAAAAATATCAAATATCTTGTTGCGCCCCTACTGAAATAACCAGCTCTGTGCAGACAGCCCAAAGACACACTCCATGAGGACAAAAGGGTGTGGGTGGGGGTTAGCCACAGGGCCATCTGGAGTCCCATGAGAGAGTGTGTGTGTGTATACATGTTTGTGTGCGTGTGCATGTGTGTGAGAGAAGGAGAGAGAGGGGTAGAAAGAGAGGGAGGTCTTCATTAGCATTGTGAAAAATGCCAATAAGGCTTGTGTTTATGGCATTTATTATCCCTTCCACTTTCGACTGTCCCCTTCAGGGGTCGCCACAGCCAATCATCTGCTTCCGTCTATCCTTGGAAAAACATAACACAATTTTATATTACAGATTTGATAGTATGACTGTACAGTAACTAAAATGTATAGAACTTTGAATCTGTGTTCAGTTCTTAGTATACTTAGTATAGGGTCATGACCTGTGTAAATGATAATTGTATGTAGTTTAATCATTACAGGCATGGGACATAACAAGACAAAATGTTAAAAGTATGATGTAAAGTTATAAACTCAGTACTGCAATACTTACTCTACAGACTTGAGTGTCCATGTATTTATTAGGCCCGAGCCGGTGATGACCGGGAGGGCCTATTGTTTTTGCTCGGATTATTTATTTTTATTTAATTTTTTTCTGCAAAATGATCCTAAATTTGACCCAGTGAACATGCACGAAAAGTCATTTTTATTGGTCCCAGACTTCAAGCTCGGCGAAAAATTTATGTATTTGAAGTCCCCAAAATAAAATTACAAAAAATGACTCAGTGGCGACCCCTAGAAAAGTCAAAATACATTGGGCCTATGGAAAGTGAAAGTAACTTTTTTCCAATGTAGAAAAATGAAACTTGGGACATCCATAGGACACCTCAGGGCAAACAGAAAAGTCTATGACAGTCACACCCTAAACTCAACAGGAAGTCCGCCGTGTGGGGTGAAACGCGCGGCCACTAAAATCGCGACCCTTGACATTAAGAGACATAAAATTTTGTACACACATCTCTTATGTCATGACGAGCATAAAAGCCAATGACAACCACCCCCTATCTATAAAAGTGTTGCCATAGCAACGTCCCATATATGTGGAAAAAGTCAATGGGAAGTGAAATTTTTAGTTTGTCGTAGGCAAATAAAACTTGGTACACACATCCAGCATGGGCTTATGAACAAAAAAGCCAATGGGGACCACACCCTATCACACATGGGAAGGCGGCCATTTTGAATTGAAAATGTGAACCGACTTAGAATACAACCTCTCTTTTAAAAAACAGAAAATAGCTGCTTCATTCCACAGACACCAAACTTGGGAAAAATGAGCTAAACACATGTGTGTAAAATAGACAGGCGTTTTTCTAGACTTTTTTGCTCGAGTTAGTTGCAAAATGATCCTCAATTTGACCCAGTAAACGTGCAACTAAAAGTCATTTTTATTGGTCCCAGACTTCAAGCCCGGTGAAAAATTTACGTATTTGAGGCCCCCGAAAAAAAAAGAATGAAAAATGACACAGTGGCGACCCATAGAAAAGTCAAAATACATTGGGCCTATGGAAAATTAAAGTAAATTTTTCCAATGTAGAAATACAAAACTTGGTACATCCATAGGACACCTCAGGGCAAACAGAAAAGTTTATTACAGCCATACTGTAAACTCAACAGGAAATCTACTATGTTGGGTGGAATGCGTGACCACCTAAATTGCACCCCTTGTGCTAAAGGCTTTTCATCTAAACAGCTCCAAATTTGGTGAGTATCATCTAGACACGTGTGCCAAAAAACTTATCAATTTCTTTTTTGATACATTTGTGGCTGTGGTCGTAATGAGTCTGTGAAGAGGCAGCCATTTCTTTGGGAAATAAATGCCATTTCCCAATTGCCAGGATCCTTCCTTTAGAGGAGGCCCCTCCAGAGCCACGGCTAGAGTCTTAGAAAACTCCTCAGAATCCTTTGGAACTTGTTACCTTGTACTTTTAGACAAGTTATATTTGCATTTTGCCTTTTTAAACAGGGGGGTGCAGCGAAACCTGAGTCATCTCAAATCTCCAGCCAGTACTTTGTTTTTCTCCCCTTAGCCCAAGCATAATCTATTATTTTCAAAGATTCAGACAGCTCCCAGGAAAACCAGGGATTGTGGAGACCTTTAACTCTAAATTACAAGGGGGTGTAGCAGGCCTCAGCAGTAGCACAGGCCCGGTTATTTTACATTACCGTGAAGTTTACGCTTTAAGGCACGAAATGCAATCCTCCGAGTGCATGTGTCCCCGCGGTCTCAAGGGAGGCGAGGGCCTTTATCGCCGCTTGCGGCTTTAATTTATTTTATTTCTGAACAAACTAAACACAAGACTTAAAGAAAATAAGTCTTTAAGTTTGTAAAGGTTCTCAGTCATCCAGGTCATCTTGAAAAAAGCTGAAACGTCTTTGAAACCTTGAAAACTGAGCTTTTGCTTTAGCCTTCTATAAAAGACTTTGTCAAATCTAAGTTTAACTGGTAAGAGAGCTGAGCTTATATCTCTAGAGGTGACCTCAAACTTAACCTGAGGGACCAGGCTGTTCTGGTCTCATAGACGTTAACTATGAAAGGGCAGTGTGACTCCTGATGTGAGGGTTGTTAAGTCTCGGGTGAGTTGTTAGTGTCACTGTTCCATTCAGGTGTTGTTCTTCTAGAGTAAAACTGATTTAGGTTTCAGAACACTGTTGTAAAAACTAAGGCCACACGCTCTGTTTAGAGCTTTTCCATTTTAACAAAAATAGCTTCCTTCACACCTCTCTCAAACCATCTGGCCTCTCTGGCCAAAGTTTGGACATTGCTGTCCTCAAAGGAATGCCCTTTCTCTTTGAGGTGGAGGTGGACTTGGCTCTTCTGTGCTGATACATCCTCTTGTGAGCTGTTGTTTTGTTTCTCCAACATAACTCTCACTGCACTCCTCACACTGAACAGCATAAACCATATTATTCTGTTTGGGCAAGGGGATAGGGATAGGGGTCTTTAGGGTGCACCAGTTTTTGACTGGAGAAGCAACTTAGCAACAGAATCCTACAGAACTGTGTAAGTGTGTTTGATTCTTGTCTTTTTGAGTTTAGTGCCATGTTATTGCTGAGAAGCCGCTCTTTGTTTACTACTGCTTTGTTACGTGGTGTAGTCACGTTTAGTATAATTTGTTCTCGGGTTGTTTTTTTTTTTTTTTGCGTGTCATCTCGAGGCGTGTCCTGCTGAAATCAATTACTTTAATCAGACGGGTATTTAAGTGTGATTAACCACCAGCAGCCGCGACTCCACTGAGCAGCGACACAAAGACAGGGCACCTGAGTATTGCACGTTTTTGTACTAATTGTTCACATTTTTTAATTTATGCCGTATTGTTATTTTTAAATTCATCTTGCATAATTCCTTTTCTGCACTTCTACGATGTGTTTTCAAATCACTGCTGTCAATACAACACAAAAATCATCATCTATTCTGCATGTTGTGTCACTGTCCACAACTGCCCCTTCTACTTTCCCAATAGGCTTGTGGAAGTCTGCTATGAATAAAGTTGATTTTATTACAGCTTTTTTTTTAAACATTCTGGTCTTTCAGTTGTAGCACTTACAGAAACATGGATCAAACCAGAGGACTCTGCCACTCCCGCTGCCCTCTCCCTAATCACACTTTCTCCCACAGTCCTCGCGTCACAGGAAGGAGTGGAGGGACTGGAGTACTTATCCCTAATGACTGGAGGTTTAAACAGCTAGCACCCTTGTGTGACAACAGCTCCTTCTTGTTTCATGCTGTCATTATCACCCACCCTGTTAAAGTCATTTTGTAGTTACTTATCGCCTCCAGATCAGCTTGGACATTTTTTTGAGGAGTTGGATGCGCTTCTTTCATCCTTTCATCTTCTTTCATCTTTCATCTCCTAGGAGACCTTAACGTCCACCTAGAAAAGCCACAGGCTGTTAACTTCAATAACCTGTATTAGTATTAATATTTTTTTTAACTATTTGTAACTTGTTGATAAGAATCAAATATAAGTAACGTGTTGATTAGAATGAAATATTATTTAATCAGACATACATAACAAAATTGTCTACAAATTTTCTATTAAATTCTATATATAAATTCTATTCTATCTTGAGTAAGTATCACTCCTTAATTTTCCCTTTTTTTTCATTGTGTGAGAAGGATTTACTGATGAAGTCCACCCTGTTACGCTTATTTATAATGGAATATAAATAATGATTTGTAATGATAAAAATATAGTTTAAAACAACTTAAAAATTGTTCACAGTATTCACTGCACATTAGCTTGATTAGCTAGTTTCACGCATAGGTTTCACGCATAGATAGTATAATTATGGATGATATCCGCCCATTGGTCCCCTATTCACCAATATTGCATTACGAATGGGCAATAAAATGGCCGTTACATCCGGGCTTTTCGGGTTTTACTCCATAGTAAAACAATAGTTTTTAGATAGCATAAACCAACATAATTTTCAAAAATTCACCCCCCCCAGAGTTGTCACGTAGTAAAAACTTAGCTCTAGAGACCGGAGCCATCTTTTGTACCAGGCTGTAAACATGAGTTTTACACTTGTAAAGTCGCCATTGGGTTTCTCCTTATATTTCCGCTTTTGGAGCCTGCCCTCTGGTGGACGGAGGTATATCGCTGTATTTTGCTGTAAAATCACCGTATGGCGGCGCCCTTACACGACGACCATTTAAGAGGTTCCATGGGAGAGGCTTGGTTTCACGTGACTAGCTATGGCTAATATTAACATAAAATGTCCCTCTTGTTACCGTACCCCCATTACTGTTTTGCACAGTAACAGGGGGGACATACCGAAAAAGTGTGGACATAAAAGGTAATTCAATAAGTGTTAATATCATTTATTTGTACTTATAATTCAGTCATAATGAATTTTTGTCATATACCAACAAGAAAGAGTATACAAACTATATTGACATTTTTTCTAAAACTTCATGACCTGAACACAATGATATACAAATGGATCTCTGGCGCCCCCTTAAAATTTGTCCCTCATTTTTTTTTTTTGTCTTTGACAAATAAAATTTGTTGCCCACATTCTTTACATGATGCTAAACAGAAAAGCCAAAAATGATCACACACCTCACATTGGTTGAAAAAGTTGTTGGAAAGCTAAACATTTTGTTAGTTGTAGCCAAATGAAATTTAGTAACTACTTCCATCATGGGATCATACAGTAAGTAGTGTTGTTTTTGGCGGCCTATTTTATTTTTAGTTTTAGGCTATTTTTGTGTAAAGCTGTCTCTTTTTAGTAGTCAAGTTTCAGTCTAAGCATTTTAGTCTTGTTTTAGTCAGAATTATTTATGACTATTTTTTATCTAGTTTTAATTGCCAAAAACTGATGATATTTTAGTCTAGTTTTAGTTGAAGAAAACTGCTATCTGTTCCTGCAACCTGTTCCAGTTCGCCGGTCCTGCTCCTTTCAGGAGTCCAGCCTGTTCTCCAGTCCAGTACCTACCTACGCTCCAGACCTACACTCCAGCTCTAGCTCTGGTCCGGAGCTCCAGCCCCCACTCTAATCTACTGTCTGTTCTTAATGTTTTCAATAAAGCTGGTTTAAAACTTTTCTGTATTATGCATTTGAGTGCTGTTAACTGCTTGACAGAATTATCATGACACATTAGTCTAAATTTAGTCATCAAAGTAATGTTAAGTCTCAGAAACTATAGTGCTAATTGCAGTTTTCAAAGACTAAATCTAAGATGATAGACAGCAGCAAACTTGAAGGTTTGTATCTTCAACAGTGAAGTGACCCAGGTCCTGAAAATATATTTAATTTTAAAAGTATGCATACTTTTATTTCTTAAATTAGACTATTTTAATGACAATAAAATAGATAGATTATCACACACCATGTGTTCTTGGGTTCTAGAAGTTTAAAACAAGTAATTGCATCATAACAGTAAAAAAAAATGAAATAAAAAAGAACCTGAATATTGGGACTAAATGTATTACCTTATACAGATCATGGTGCTGGACACCTCACACCTTTTCCTCTTTATTGGTGTAGAGCATAGATTGTTTAATAGTGTAGAGTTAGTCCTGGGACGCTGGGAAAGGCAACTTCCTCAGTGTTTGTGTCACATGACACACTCCTATTAGGTGTTCTGGCCTGGGTGGCTGCAAAAACAGGAGTTTGTTCCAGGCCAAGTGCACGCAACCACTGGCGCCAAATTTCCAACTCAGCTGGAAAGCAATGCAGTCCAGCACTAACACAGAACTAAGAGCGTGCTGTCAGATCTGCATAATCGCTCACCTCCCAGCCTACGCGCTCGAAATCGGATTTGTGCGCTTTCAATACATTTGACTTCATTATTTTATTGTCAGGTTCATCAGGTACATAAGTCATATTACGTTCATTTGTGATCTACGGTAGCGTGGCCGAGCGGTCTAAGGCGCTGGATTAAGGCTCCAGTCTCTCCGGGGGCGTGGGTTCGAATCCCACCGCTGCCATTCTGTTTTACCATGACAGGCTTTTAAGTTTATAGTTGGTGTGGGCAATTTTTGAGTGATTTTGTAAATTCAGGGTTCTTTTAAGATTTAGACCATGGGGGCGAGCCTATGACCAAGTAACACTTTCCATGTAATCATACTACAGAAGCAGTAACTGGTTTGGAGTCGATTAGCAAGAACTGGAATTTTAGTGAGTTTTTTCTATGACTACGACGGGTTTTCACATTTTTACTACGTCTTTAATAGCAAGTAACACTATTAGCAACTGTGGAAAAGCAATGATATATAACTAGCATTTACTCCATGTCTCCATCTCAACTCAATGTGCAGACTTCATACAGAGTATCATTCATAATCAGTGACACTTGAGCAAAAGTGACTAAATGTAAATGTAAAAGAACGTAGGCTAATCGATGACAGTAAAAACGATATGTATGTGTGTTGTTGTAACCAACTGTCTTGGAAGATGACTCAAAAATGGTTGAAAATATGTTATATATGTATGTGTTAATATGTATAAAAACAGCTCCCAGACGCTGTTATCTCGAAACGCATAACATTACTGTTTATTGCTTTGACATTTTTTTCTGATTCCCAGAAATACATTTCCGGAACGTGCAAAGTCGGAGGTTGAGGTGGCCACGTGAAGGCGTCACAGCAGCGTCGAGAAGCAAAGAAAAGGGCAAAGGAAGGAACCTGTAACAAACCCCGTCTGCTACTCTTGGCGCCAACTTAGCCTCAACAGAAACACTATTGCTAACTTTCTATTGACGTTTTAAGCCTATACGCTGCTAACAATTGATCCTGATAGCCCATTTGGGTGGGTGTTTTAGCAGCTAGCATCGTTAGCATTCTTTGTACCGTTGTCATAATATTCTGCCCCCCTTTCTCTCTTTTTCTGCGGTCACGATACTAATAACTCTGTAAGCAGGGGACAATAGAGGTGTATTTCTGCAGGGAGACCCATTACACGGCAGGAAAATGGGGGTAAGTCACATGTGTTTGTGCTGAATTGTAGTGCTCAAGCTGTTTCAATGAAAATGTTTCGGGTTTTTGGATGCGTGCTAGTGAAAGGGAAAAGACACGGAGGGAGGGAAAAGGGACCGCGGTGGACTGGGGCCATGTAATAAGCTGTGTGAGCTTTTTGGCTGCCTTCTACCATCTCAGACAGTATTGTGGTATTATAAACCCTTTAGTCAAATTGAACACGTCGACATTTTCATCAATACTGTTCTGCTCTCGTAGCAGAAACAACATGCTTTGGGTTGTGTTGTGACATTGTTAGCTTGCTAGCCGTGTTAGCCACTGAGAAATGCCTTTTTAATGGCGAGTGCCTTGTTAGCTGAATTGTTTCCTTGTAAGATGGTGTGGGGGTGCAACCTGAGTACAACAAAAAATGTGTTGAGCCAGTTGATGGGGTAAGCACTTGTCAGTAGCATCTACCGGCTCTGTACTCAGAATGTATGCTTCAACTGGTTTCTAAGCACACTTTATTCGCTCACTTCAATTCCGGAACCAATCCACGTGTTTCTACCATTCCTACTTGTGTGCTTGGTACGGAGTTAATGCTCCTCATCATATCCCTATATTTCTTATAGATTATCTGGCCAGTGATTTCATTAATTTACATTTTGTTCGTGCATTACTATTCATTTATAGCCAATGTACCACCGTCTAAACCTTTTTATTTTTTAATAAAAAAGAAAAGTAAGCGACTTTGTCATTTAATTATTTTGTCAAAGTTCCAGTTGGTAATTGTGGTGATTTTTCCACTGGATTGTTGACCAAAGTCGCAGTGGAGAGAAACACTGATTTTTGTCTGGCACAATCAGCCACTTGCTACAATTCTAACCTACTCAGCTAATAAACACCCATGTGGTGACTGTAGAGTCAAGTCTTCCATGCTGCTAATTTCCAGCAATGTTTAAAACCCGTCAACAGAGCACTCTTCGCCTATTTAAACAATTTTCTCAGATCTTTGGATGAAAATGTATTCTCTGTATATGGCAAATCAGAGGGACTGGGACAGCCACTATACTGACTCAATCCTCTAGAAATGTGATGGCTATCTCAATTTAAAAGGTATTTAACCCTCATTCCATTGCAAATATACAACTTTCTTTAAAGGTGCTATGTTTTTTTAAAAATTAGCCATAGTTTTAAGAATAAATTGTATATGTTTGCTTCTCTTTGTGCCAGATAGAATTCCAGTTGTAGAGTAGAGCTATGCAAACTCTTAATGACATATCTTTAAGATATTGCATTTTTTAATTTCTTTCTCTAGTTTTATGATAAATTCTTTGGTTTTTCCCCTCCCCACAGAACCTAATGTATCTTCAGTGTGAAAGCCCTTATTCCCCTGGAACGTGGTGTCCTAAATAAAAGTGCATTAATTCATTGTGGCACTTCAGGAAGTAGGCTTAACTCCAGGCATCAGTGAATGCTTAAAACTGTCGGCTTACAACTTTGCTTTCTTTGGCTGTATTTAGCAAAGCATCCAGCTGGGAAAGGCACATCCTCCAATTCTGTATTCTTGCAAAATGTGTAGTTTTATTAATTTTTGACTGGTTCTGCTGTTCTAAATCTGTGTGGCAGTGCTGTGTGTGTGATAGGGCTGTTAGACATTGAATTTGCAGTGTTTTCCATAAACTAGTGGTAGTGGAGCTTGGGTTGTGTTGAGTTTACTGTAAATGTTTTTTTCACAAGCTTTCTTTTAAGAACTTGTGATATTTACAATTGGATGTAAAATTGTCAGCTCATACATCATCATCATACATCACCGTCAATAAGGTGTACAATACATTTGGCTTCTCTTTCTCATTTCTTTTTGTGTGCAGAGGAAGTCCAACAAAGCAAAGGAGAAGAAAGCCCGGCGTTTAGAGGAGAGGGCAGCTATGGATGCCGTTTGTGCCAAAGTAGATGCAGCTAATAAGGTAATTCACTTGGAGGATTATTGATGATGTGATCACTCTGATTTCATTGATATTAAAACAAATGTGGTCATGGTGTGGATGGATCCTTCACACAAAGGAGCCCCCACATGGTCGCGTACATGCTGAGATACCATTACCATTAAAGTGCTAGTTTTGAAGTAGAGCTGTGTTGTTGTAAGTGGTGTATGAATGCTACATGAGAACTTTTAAAGCAGGGGTCCTCCACTGGTCCACAACGGCGCGGTACCGAGCCACAAAAAAAATGAAAACCCTCAAAAACAAGAACAAATTTTTTGTTCTTGCGGAGTATGTATTGGCCTTTACTTGACTCTTATGTTACATTTTAAGCATTTTTTTAATTTGAACACAGACTTCAACATTTTGATTTGGTTTATTATTGGTCTCTTACAAATTAACAAACTGACTTCTGACCATGTAACACCATAGGTTTTTGACATTGCATTTGTTTCTTTTGCATGCACAAACCAATCAGAGTAAGTATCCACTTAGAGACAAGGATTATGAGGTTGACCTAGCCAGGGCAGGGGGATGACACACAGTGGAGATCCAAAGAAAGTTTTCACTGTGCACGAGAAAATATGTGGGACATATCCTTAGTCAACCAATGGGATACTTAACTTAAGCTTTAAATGCTGCACTGTTTCACAAAACTCAACATACGTCTTTACCCCTGCTCTTGAAAACTCACAAGAATCCTGCACACAGCAAGTCACTGTTCTTCGAGAGGTGAAAACATTTCCACACCGCTGCCATTTTGGAAGTAAAGCTATGCATGTCACAGGAACAAGCTGTTGCCACAGCAACAATTAAAGGAGCCGCAACAAAAGGAAGACAGGAGACAATAATAGAATAATATCAGTAGGCTCGTAAAGGAACCTTTGCCAAAGTCTGTGAAGCCAACAAAACTGGTTTGCCACAGCTTTCACTCCTCAGGTCAGTCTACTCACTGTCATTCATAGAGAAAATTTGAATTAAGTAGCACTGAGTGGGTTGAAAATGTAAATGTGCTTATGTGATATATTTATCCAGCTCAACAAACTCAATCTGTCTCTTTAAAGCCGGCCTGTGTAACTTCTGGCTCAAATATATATTTTCCAAATCATTTTAATGGTTCTTAGACATGAGATGTGTAGAATCATGTTTATCTCAATGACGTTTACACATTACAAGGCATTAGTTGTGGCATGTTATTGTAAAAACACAAAATAAAGTTAAAGAATAAATACTATAAGCTAATTTACAAAAAAACATACACACTTAAAGGCAGGTATGGTGCATAAACACGCATTTACAGAATAGTGCAAATTCAATGCAGTGCAAAGAAAAGTCCAGAAGTGTTGTGTGCAGGGTGGCTTAAGTAAAAACATCCACAGTTTTTCCAAGTCGTCAGAGAAAGTGGCTGCATTTAAAGCCAAACTCACTGTCAATGTGGGGATGGCATGTAAACTCTGAAATATTTCACAGGTTCCTATCATTAGAGGAGATTTTGGGGAGCTGATGACTGATCTAGAGATGGGCATTTTCCACAAATAAAATATTCTAATATTTTAGCTAAATTTTGAATATTAAAATATTTGTTTATTTAAATGAAGTTTAGGAGAGAGGTGTTATTTGATGAAATGTATTTCTGAACGTCTTTTCCGAACAAGCGTATTGGAGTATATATTTGTAAACAAACTTGCAGAATACATATTTGTAGCTGAAAATTAAACAGTGTTTGCTATTGTGACAACTTGATTTCACCTGACAAATTTTCAACACGACGAGCTGATTATTTTGTTCAAAGTAATTCCAAACTTTGCTGCTTTTAGAGCAGAACGCTATGATTCACGAACAAACTCTTAAACGATAGGAATCGAGTTGACACTGAGTTGGGGAAAAAAGAATGGCTCGTTCTTTTTTCACACAGATCCTTTGCTGCTCCACTGAGTGTGTGGACAGGTGTGTCACCTTCTCGTGGTGTCGTCACGTGACAGGAGTGAACAGAACAGGATCAGCAAGCGCTGTATGGACTTATTTTATTGCAATTAACCAAAACACTGCCAGTTGTGATATGTGCAAAAACGGCTATTTGCTCATTTATAGATTTATTTCATTTGTGGCCAGCAAAAATAAATATTAAAAAAAATAATTATTCTTGCCCATCGCTAGCCTAGACTTTCTCCCAGCTGGTGCATGATCACCTGTCTAAGCTTTTAAATGAGTTTGAGCATCATTTCCCAACCACAAAAGGCCCTCAAATTGTGAAGCAATGCTTGGCTCATCTGTGCCTGACAGAAAGAATGCCCCCACAGCCATATCCATTTTGTTAGAAGTTAAACACTTGAATCGTGTTCTCTTAACTAAACAGGCAGTGCATTCATCCAAATTTAAACATGATGTCAGTGCACAGAGAAGATTCTCTGTCCTGTATGCTGCATTAGAGCATTCAGGCAGGGATTTTAAACAGAAACCTTTACTTATAATGTCGAATATTTACAGATAATTTGTAAAAGATAAATACCACATAATTAAAAATATTTAAATACTATCAAAGTTCACAAAAATCTTCAGAGTTTTAAAATATTTTTTTATTCAGAATTATTGAATATTGATGTCTTACCGTTTCTTAATTTTGAAGACATGCTAGTCATGACACAAAAAGATGTTGTGATGTCTGGTTAAAGCGCTTTCTGTCCTTCGTCACAGATGGAGGATCCACTGTCTGCTTTCCCAGCCTTCAAAAAGTACGACAGAAACGGGTATGCATCTTTATTGAACTTTATTTCAGCTTGAACTTTGTCTTTAGTGCAAATCTTTCTGACTGATCAATTTTGTCTTGTAGTCTTAACCTTCAGATAGAATGTAAGAGAGTGACGACCCTCAACCCGCTGTCGGTGGAGTGGGCGTTTGAACTGACCAGAGCCAACATGCAGTCCTTGTAAGTAAAATGCAAACTACACATTCAGTTTGACTTGGAGTCGTGTGTAAATTGAGAAAAGTGTAGCTGACTCCACGTTGTCTGTGTCTGACTGCAGATATGAACAGAGTGAGTGGGGATGGAAAGAACGTGAGAAGAGGGAGGAGATGAATGACGAAAGAGCGTGGTACCTGCTGGCCCGGGACGCTGACTCCGCCCCTGTGGCCTTTTCTCACTTCAGATTTGATGTAGAGTGTGGAGAGGAAGTACTATACTGGTAAAGGTTGATTGGTTTAAAACCTAGAGGAGTATCTTTATTCTTGATGATGTTAACCTCTGATGCTTTGTCAGTTATGAAGTGCAGTTGGAGAGCAGAGTAAGAAGGAAAGGACTCGGAAAGTTTCTCATCCAGATTCTACAGCTCATTGCTAACAGGTAACGGCTACATTACATATTTTTGAGAGTAATACATTTGACAGATACACAAGACAAATTTAGTGTTGTGGTGTGTCTTTCTAAGGTTTGTAGACACATTTATGTGCATGTGTGAAAGGATGAAATAAAGAAGTACCCTGGCAGAATTTGTGACTGGACATTTTTTAGAGAATATGAATAACACAAACCTTTTCTTCACTCAGTTAGTAGTTGGGTAAAGCCCTTTATTGTCAAACATTTGTGTTTAATCTTTTTAAATCACAATGACAACAGAAACTTCCCAAATAACTAATAACATGCACAAGTTGACACAAACGGGTTTGAAGAGCTACTAAAGGTAACCATCCTCACCTGTGATCTGTTTGTAATCATTGTGTGTGGATAAAAGGTCAGTGAGTTTCTGGGCTCCTGACAGACCCTTGCATCTTTCATCCAGTGCTGCACTGATGCTTCTGTATTCTGAGTCAAAAGCAAAATAATTGTCAAAGGATCTGCAGGAAACGGTAATTGAACTGTATAAAACATGAAAGGGATATAAAAAGATATTCAAGGAATTGAGAATAACAATCAGCGGAAAGTGGAAAATGAGGGGTTCTTTTGAAACCAAAATGTTTACCCACAAATGCCAGGACAATTGTTCGGGATGCAAAGAAATGAATGAAATACAGGACTCAGGAAAAAAAGTGGTGAGGCTGTTTCAAGATGCACAATACGGTGACACTTGAAGATAATGGGCTGCATGGTCAATATAAGCCATTACTAAGCAAAACAGCACATAGACGAGCCTCAAAACTACTGAAAGTAATTTGGAGTGATGAGACCAAATTTTACTTTTTGGCCTCAACTATAAATGTTACATTTGGAGAGGAGTCAAGAAGGTCTATGATGAATTCCTTCTGTGAATCACTGAGGCTGATGTTTTGGGGATATGTGAGCTACAAAGGCACAAGAAACTTTGTCAAAATTGATGGCAAGATGAAAGCAGCTTATCAGCAAATACTGCAGGTATTTGCACTCAGTCCGGTAGGTGCGCATGGGACGTACTTGGCCATCTCAGTCTCCTGACCTCAATATCATGGAGCCACTCTGGGGAGATCTAAAACGTGCAGTTCATGCAAGACAGCCCAAGAATTTACAGGAACTAAAGAAGAAGCCAAGAAGAATGGGCAGCTTTACCATCTGAGGGAAAAAAATAGCATCTACAACTACCACAAAACATAAGACATAAAGCTGTTATTAATGTTAAAGGTGGCAATACATTAAAAACCTCGGTATGTAAACTTTTGATGATGGGTCATTTGGGTTTCTGTTATGATTTGAAAAGAGTAAACACAGTTGTTTGACGACACATTGCTTCACCCAAAACCGAGTGAAAAAGTTTTCATTCATATTGTAATCATTCATATTCTATCAAAAATGGCCAAACAACCAAATTCTGCCAGGGTATGTAAACTTATAATAACTGTGTATCTATGCGTTCACACTAAACGCGAGTGATTTACATGTTAGGTCATTGCAAAGACCTGCCTAATGCCCCATTCGCGCAAGTTGGAAAATCTATTTGCTGCAGTATTTGCGCTGCTTCAAAAAATCAGGAGCTTGCTCTAGTAGTGATGTATTTAAGACGTAATGAGCGGAGTCGGACCATAGAGGCTGAACACCCAAAGCAACAATGGAGGACGAAGTTATTGGGCTAGCCCGTGGATACCTGGAGCTGTGGGCTACGATACATTTTTGTACTTTTACAGAGCCAGGAATAAGAAGGATCTTGCTTGAAGGAAAGAGAGTGAGGAGGTTGGAGAGTCTGGTAAGTTGCAAAAACACCTTTTTTTTTTTTTTTTTTTTTTTATTTATTTGAATCGGGTATATATTGAGCCAACGAGCAAGCTAAGCCTGAGTTAATTTGCTGTACTTTACAACTAGTTTTCCTCAGACGTGTTTGTGTAGTTTCCTCAGGGAAAATGCAGAAAGAAGTGGTAGAGCCTGAGGGACATCTATTTAAAAAAAGAGGAGTGGGTTAAAAGCAGGTTTAAAAAAATAAAAAGTGGAAGTACACTGCGGTTCTGTCTTTCCTTGTCTCCCCACGAGTGACAAGCGGGACTGTGAAGAGGGGGGTTGAGGAGAACCTGACCGCAGGGTATGACCACCCCCAGGACCAGGGCGAGACAGAAGCAGCAGCAGGGCATTCAGAGACAGGAGTTGTACACAAGGAATGTGTGTTGTTTCTGACTGGTGTAATGTGCAAATGTTGTACTAATTTATCATTTTATTAATTTAGTCATGGTCATGACAGAGCTGACTGGTCCTTTTGATCCCAGTGAGCCTGGGCCATACCGGCCAGAACCTGCTTCTGCTTTCCCAGCTCCATCCACGTCTGCTGCTGTATCCACAGGTGTGTACAGGTAATGGTGTAAACAATGTTATAGATGCCATACATAACAAAATATATAGATGGGTATCTGTTTATCACAGGTGACATGTCCAAACAAATCTCAGGTGAGAATGGTTCTTTAGTAGCCATTCAAACCTGTTTGTGTTAACTTGTGTACAGGCCAAAATCATTAGGCTATGTAAACATTTGATCAGTGTCATTTGTATAGTTTCTGTTGTCATTTTGATTTTAAAAGAGTAAACGCAATTGTTTGACAATAAATGGCTTCACCCAACCACTATCTGAGTGAAAGAGAGGTTTTGTGTAATCATTCATATTCTCTGACAAATGGCCAAAAGAAATGACACATTTTGCCATGGTATGTAAATTATGAGCACAACAGTACATGCATGTATTACAATCATTTACAGGAAACCCTCATAGCCTCTTAAATTCACATACAAACACAATGAGTTCATTTTTTATTTTCCTGCCTTTTCGTGTCATTGTCATTTCATTCAGTGCAACCCCCCGAGCCCAGTTCAGAAGCTCTCCGAACACGACTGTAGCGACGGCTCCATGTTTAGAGGATGAGCTTCCCTGCAGAGGTTGTCTCGGATGAAAAATAATTTGTCTTGTGTGTGTTTTGAGTTTTACCACGCAGCCTAAATACCTTTTTTGCAACTTAATATCTTAATCAAGAGTAAGCACAAATGTCATTACGTCATGTAAATATGAAACAATTGACCAATCAGTAGGTACGTACCAACCAAAGGTTTTGTTGGTGCGCATAGTCATCCTGATTTATATTTGACACAAACATTTTAGCTTTATTTATAATGAAATCACTGTTTAAGACTAGAATATTTGTTGTTAACAATAGTACATGGTAAGAAAAAAGAAAAGTTTTTTGTGACTAGATCAGTGTTGTGGTATTATTGAGAAACAAGTCATGAGACAATTTCTTTTTGGAGGCTGGCTCCATTTATTAAAGAAATAAAAGCAGAGGTACAAAACAATGTTGTAAATACACTTTACAATTATATTGGCATAACACTATATTGATTGTACTTATCAGAAGACTGTAGTTGACCCCATATTAATTAAAGTCACACCAAATATTGATTGACAGATGGACCAGCCGCTTGAATAGAGCGTCAGTAATTGATGTCCTGCGGGAAAAACAGGTCATCGGACTGGGGCCGGCTAATTGGGAAGTACCGCTGAGCGGAGGAGTTGGTGGAACTCAACAAGCTGGGTCTACCTCTGAAGCATCTGATGGACCCTTGCACAGCGGAACCGGTTCACGCCGTTTTTCAGTCCTCCAAAGTTAATGAGAGCACGGCTATTCTCTCGACAAACTCTATCTGAACTATTTTGCAACAACATCGGAAGACAACCTGCCTGACAGAAGCCCCTCCCATGACGTGGATTCGCGCCTGTTATGTGAATTTCACGCGCGAATGAACAGTGTAAACTTAAAGCGTCCAACTACGCGCAAATAATTCGCGTTTGGTGTGAACGTAGCATCAGACCCACTCTTCCCCAACAGCTGCAGATGAACCTCCCTGCTTTTCTTATATCAAAAATATATTTATCAGGTTGCATCCCTTTTCTGTTAATGTCCTTCTCTTTTGTGCTGTGTTAAGACATGTTCAGCGCTGAGTACACCATCTCTGTTTTATTGGCAGTTTTATTGTTATTGACAAACGACAGTCACTTCCCGGAAGTGAGCATGTGATTGGACGTTAAGGCCTGAAAAATCTCATCTATTAAAATCCTTGATAATAAAGTCCTAGATGATGTCTTAAGGCCTTGTTTTTTTTCACAGATAACGCCTGCTACAAAATGCTGTTAGATTTAACTGTTCTTTTTTACATGCAAAAAAAAAAAGGCATACTTCCTGTTTTAAGGTTCCAGTTGAAATGTCATAATTTATTTTTTATCTTTTTAAAGTTTGATATGACTGGAAATAATTGCATAAAAATATCCTGAAATAAGCCAAACACACCCTATTAAACACATTCTCTCTAGTGTAAAAAAAAAAAGGAAAAAATTAATATTTAGGAACTTGATATTTAGGAACACAAGGACTGTAAATCAGCAAATCTTTAATACTGCAGTTGTTGATTACAAAAATCTTGACCAGATCTAATAAACACATTTTTATTTTCAGAAATATTGTGTGTGACTCCAGGCAGAGGTTGGGGATCTTTTTGTCCTTTTCCCAAGGTAGTCTAGCTGTGTTTTAGGTTGGTGGTTCAGAAGCCACAACACAGGCCCCATAAACAGCAAAGTCCTTGTGTGAGCTAACCTCTCTCTTTCTGCAGCACACAGATGAAGAAAGTCATGCTGACGGTTTTTAAACATAATCATGGGGCATATCAGTTCTTCAGAGAAGCGCTACAGTGAGTATTCTTGGTTGATTGACAGTACAGTAATCCTGATGCTTTGCTCTTAATCTCATGTGTTGACACTGCTCAGACTGTGACGGACTGTATCGGTGTCTGTCTTAGGTTTGAGATTGACGAGACTTCTCCGAGTATGTCCGGCTGCTGCGGTGACGACTGCTCTTATGAGATCCTGAGCCGACGCACCAAACATGGCGAGGCCTCGGCAGGTCACACCCATGGGGGCGGGCACTGCGGGGGCTGTTGCCACTGATTGCTGCTCATGATTACTTTAAAGCCAGCTGCATGGCTTGTGGGTGAAAACTAGAGCTGCCGGATCTGTGGCCAGCTCTGTTTGGAGATTGAACAGATGTGACGAGAGGTTGAAATGAAGCCAGGACAGAAACTGATGTTGCATTATAGAAATTTTTTTTTTTTTTTTTTTTATACTCTGTTTTGACAGACACACTGTAGTGTGAGCTGTCACACATAGCTTTGGTTTTCCATTACCTTTATTTTGTGTCTTCTCTTGATCCCACTTAATGCCTTTTAGGCAAGACAAACCATAACAATGCTGACATCTGTAACCACTGCAGCAGACTGTTCTACTGCTTCATCAATTCCTACATTGGTTTACTGCATTAAAACCTTCAGCAGAGTCACATTCAGGAAATATCCAAGGGCACTACAGGAAGCGTAAAAAAATAATGCGTACTCTGCACATATTCAGATATTTTTGTGAATTAATATTTGGATGTCTGCAAATGGTGTTTTCAGTCTGTATAAAAAAAAAAACATTTCCTAAGTGGTAATTTTCTATTATGGGAAAACAGCTTTACCTAAATGCACTGACGCATGTGTTTTGTGTAACTAAGACAAAAGTAGTAATGGGACAGTGGATTGGATTCAAGGACTAATTGGCAACTTAAATCATGCAGTTTTAATTTGTAGAATAGTATTTTACTAAACAGCAGTTCAACAACATCTATCCACTTCAATTATTAATGTGAATGAAATCAAATGTTCTCTGGTACAGGTTTATTGTTTGTCACCTAATGGAGTCCTGAGGCCAAGAGCCATTATGTTTGTCCCTCCATGAACAAGAATATTAAGTAAAAAATGCTCTTAGGAAGACTGTGATCTGTGTATGTGTGCACAAGGGAGAATGATGTTATAAGGCCTAAATATTCCCAAATTAAGTGGATATATTGAGACTCTAGTCAATGGGGGAGCATGAAAAGCTTTCTTGCGACTGGGTCATGCATATAAGCTCAAGTGTTATAAAACTAAGAGAAGCATAAACACCATTCTTTGTGACCTGATGTAATGTCAGTTGTTTTGCGGTGGTACTGTATGGAACTGTCAATTATCACAATACAATACACCTCCATAAAGACTCTTATTTCCTCAAGATATATGGCCTCTTTAGTTGTTTTGCAAATTCTAAATCATCTTTGGATTTCAGTGAAAGAAAAATAACTGTTCTGGTCATTCTTTTGTAAATGAATCCTCTTTAGCCTACTCAGCTGTGTGAAAGAGTATCCTCTTGTTCCCTTTTTTGTGCCTCTCACTGCAAAGGACTGAAGACCGCTAATTTCAGTCATCCCTTCTTTTTTCGTGTGTGTTGTAAAAATTACATTCCTCTCGCTAACGTCTGTTTTTTTTTTTGAGGTACTAGTGATATGAGTTCTGCTTCTTTTTCTCTCTCATAATGACCAGTCCTTCTTGTGTTAGCAATAGCATGAGTGAATCATATTGATTTCACATGGTTAGTAGAAGTAACAGCTTTGTCACTCTTGAACTTTTTTATATATTTAACTAAAAGCAAGACGTTTCCTTAATAATTGCTCTTTTATAAAGCCTGTGCTTTTTTCTCTCACCAGTTTGCATGACTCAAATTGAAATCTAGTGGTTAATAACAAAAAAGACGCATCAGTGAGAAAATATCTACAGATTAAAAGGCTGCTGAAACTTCAGCTGTTTACAAGATCTTCAGGGTAACTTTGGTCTGATTCCTAGTTGGCAGGGGTCTAGGCTTCATTTAGAAACCACCAAACTTTGTCGTTGGACACATCGGTGAAATCTCACCCAGAGAGTGATGTAGGCCTGGTACATTTGGCAGTGTTTTTAAAGCTACTATTTTAAGATTTAACTTAACAGTGCATGGTTGATGTGAAAAGAATAAAAATGTGAAGTTTCTGAGGTCAAGTTATAACTTTGTGCACTCGAATGAAGAGTGATCATATACAATGTTTGTTGTAAGATTTATTTCTTAAAATTACCTAAACACAATTTGATAGTGTGTCCTGCTCTTTAAACTACAGTCGCAAAGGAAAAAAAAAAAACAGGCGGGTGATAATGTACATAGTATTTCATTTGATTGAACGTCTCTTTCAAGTGTGAACCAACGTCCTGGAACATTATCTCTAGTTTCACAGAGCTGTGTAGTCCTGTCTCAGCTGAGTTGGAGGGCTGAAGAGGTGGCTCTACAGTCGCTTTCCAACTGCGTTAAAGAGAATTCGATTTTTCAAAAGGTCTTAGCTAAATAAAAAGAGTTAAAAAAAAGTTTTAAATTCAAATAAATGTACCCAAATATCTTTAAATGCAACTGACCCTAGAGCAGAAGTGTCTAAATGTAGATGCAGAAACAATGTGAAAATGTCAGTGCTTTTAAGTTGGCTTTTAGGTTCTACTCCTTACAAAATTGGACTTATTTTTATTTTATTTTTTTCTAGTATTTTGTGTCTTTCTTTTTTAAGATGGTTTCTTTGTGTATGTAAATATATGCAGTTGTAAATTCATCTCCATTTTCAATTGTGGGCCCTAACAGGGTCATGATGTAAAGATCTGTTTGAGAGTGGCTCTTAGTACTGTCCATAAAAACTATGAAAGGTAAGTCTGCCTATCATTGTTTTATTTGTACATTCCAATAAAGGAAAGTAGTCAGACTTTTTAAAACTGTTTTATTACCAATTATTATACGATGTATTTTTATTTTATTTTATTCACTCATTTATTATTAAACCTTAACAAAACCAGTAATAACAGCTAAGGGTTGTTTTACTTAAAAAATATTGAAATAAATCCTTGTTTGTCCTCTTTGGGCAATTGCAGGAACTGGAAAAAAAATCAACTATAATGCTTCCTCCATATGTCTGAATTATTTTTGGATCCCAAAAAAACAGCCTGAAATAAATGGAACCGAAAGAATGCTGGCACTTATCTGGAAAGCTGTCTATAGCCTCACTCCACGGATATATTTTGGTGCTGCACACAAACCGGAAGTTGCTGGCGGTTTCCAAAAATGTCTTAGCCAAGTCCAGTAAATGAATGATGCTGTGAGGTGCATTTTGAAACATTTCTCCACAATGGCTTGAGCAGGTCAGTCTAAAATCTCACAGAAACACTTGTCTTCCATTTCCTCCATCGGGTAAGTGCTCAACATTCCCCTGCTCTTTAATGCTATGCTAACTTCGTCCTCAATTTACTTTACGTGAACGTAGGCATACAAGCTAATTCCTATACACGACAACACTTGGGTAAATTCAAAGCCGTTTTCAATCAATATCAGACAATTGTCATGCTAATGTAATAGTTAAAAATCTTACTGGTTTAAAATATTTTTTCACCTATGCCAAGTAAAACATCAGTTTTTATGCTTTCCTTTCTCAGTGTCACTGTGAGCGGTGCCATGGCAATGAGGATGAAGCTGAAGCTGAGGACAGTTTTTGTGCTGTACTTCATGGTGTCCCTCATGGGTCTGTTCTATGCCCTCATGCAGCTGGGTAAGTGCATGCTCATGGGCTAGCAGAAGATAAAGGCACTGTCTTACAGATGCATATAAAACGGTGGATTTTTAACCTTGCTTTTTAATTTACCATGTCGTTCTATGAATTTGGGTGTTGTTGATCTCTGTAACAGAATGCAGAGATGACTTCTGTGTTTTACCAGTAACCCAGTTAATCATTGTATAGTGCAGTCTATTATTGAGGGTAGTCTGAGAAAGGGACAGAAGATATTACCAGCTTAGAAATGCCATTATGCAATTCAGTTTGCAGTCATTGTTTGCTGCAGGACAAACATATCAACAATCATTATCAACATTCATACAGACACCTGTCAGTGGAGCAGGGCAGACGATTAAGGATACACACGTTAAGTATTGGTAACTGTGGCGCTCATGCTCCCTGTGTGTTGACAAACTTATTTTGTAGAGACGTTCGGTTGTACTCTGCTGTCAATAAACCATAACAACGTAACATGTTATGGGCCCAGACACCCAGACATTGAGGCACCAAAGCACAAACGAACATGAGTTAAGTGATCCTGAGACTTCGTGTGAACAAGCTGAGACTGAGAAACCAGAAGGAAATACTGACGCTGTGACTAGGAGGAACTGGCTTATCTACAAGATTTTGAGACTGATGACACAATGGACAAATTACAAACTTGTGTGGACTATTGTTATCAAGCAGTGTGTGACATTCCACAAACTTACCATGAGGCAGCAACATCATCCGGGTCAAGACAGTGGAACAATGCCATGGACAAGCAGATGCGATCACTAATAGACATTTGAACTGACCCAATTACCACCAGTTAAGCAAGCACCAGAAGAGAGGTGAGTCTATGCTTATAAAACAGACATAAATGGATCTAAAAATACAAGGCACGGTTTGTAGCCAAAGGATACAACCAGAATACAGGAACTGACAATGAAGAGACATTCTCATCCACAGCTGACAGGACAAGTGTCGGAGTTCTGATGCAGAAAGCAGCACAGGAAGACCTGATCTTGCATCAAATGGACGTAAAGACAACGTATGCATGCATGCATTCATTGACTGTGAGATTTACATAAAGCAACCCCAAGGTTATGAACAAAGTTCAAAAACAGTTAAAACTGGTATGTAGACTAAACAAATCTTTGTACAGAAGGGAATATTGGAATATTATCCTACTGAACAGATGATTGTGGATGTTTTGACAAAACCAGCCACTAAGCTAAAGTTAAAAGGTTTGCACAGAAAATGTTTGGTACCTGAAAAGTAAATTTTTGGAGATAAACAAGTGTTGTGTAGAGTAAAGTTTGTTTACAGAGAGAGTGAAGATTTAAGTACCCAGTGAGCTAGCAAGTGAAGGTGTTGGTAACTGTGGCATTCTTGCTCCCTGTGTGCTGATAAGCTTTTATTTTGTAGACGTTTGGTTGTTTCTCTGACGTTCTTCTACCAATATACCATAACACTTTAACAACATATAACAAAAAACACAGCGAGCATGTGAATACTGGGATAAAGAGGTGGTGGATGCAACACTTTTTTTTTCTCTCCAGAAAGTAACATGGCAATAATGAGAAGAAAGTGGATGTCTTTTTCATAAATTTGTTTGTGCAGGAAGTCAGGAACATAGGTCAGAGGGTTGTCGGAATATATATGCCAGTAGTAGCCCATATCTAATATTCCTATACGGCCATGCATTGATTGCTCATTGCAATGCGAGTTTCCCCTCAGGACGACAAGAGTCGAGGCCATTTCAACTTATCAAAATTAAACCTGTCAAGAGTGTTGTGTTGTGAGAGATATTACATATAACTAGTAGGTCTGTGAAGGTTCTCAGTCTTCCAGGTCATCTTGAAGAAAAGGTTAAAGCAAAGGCATCTGGACTAAATTTTCAAGGTGAAGATGTTTATTCTCTAATTCCAAGAGACTTTTTCAATTGTGAGATCAACTGGTAAGAGAGCTGAGCTTTATCTTTAGAGGGAAACTGATTGGACCAGGCTGTTTGTGTATCATTGTTGTTAGCTATGAAAGGTCAGTGTGACTCCGGGAGAGTTGTTAAGACTCCTGGAGAGTCGTTAGTCACTGTTCCATTCAGGCGTTACACCAAATCTGAATTAGTTTCAGGTTAAACCCCTCCCTCTAGATATAAAAGCTCAGCTCGCTTAGCAGTTTATCACAGAATTGAATTGAAAAGTCTCATGGGATAAGAGACACAACGTATTAACCTTAAAAACTTAGTCCAGATGCCTTTTGCTTAAACCTAAATATAACTAGCATGATCATCGCACATTGCAATGGCCAACATATATTTCAATAATTTTACCACATTGTCAATAAACTTGATAAATGTGTCTTTGTCCCAGGTCAGCGATGTGATTGTACTGAGCGCGACATGCTACATGAGCGTACCATCTCTCGCCTGCGGGGGGAGCTACACCGACTGCAGGAGAATATGAGGAGGTCTGAGAGCACCAAACAACCCCAGAAGCAGCCAGCCAGGTCTTCTCTGCCCACCATCTTTGCTATCACGCCCACATATGCAAGGTACTGGCCCAGAAACACCATGTTTCTGCTGAGTGGTCGGTAAGTCTATACAGCTCAGGATCTGGTTTTGTTTCCCACAGTCATTGGTGTAAACAGTGACATCATTAAGACACTACAAAGGCTGTCTCTGTGGTAGAGCAATTGTCCTATAACCAGAAGGTTGGCGGTTCGATTCTCGCTCTCCCCTGTTCATACTGTCGTTTTGTTCTTGGGCAAGACACTTAACCCACCTTGCCTCCAGTGTCCGTAGCACTGGTGTATGAATGTGTTTGACTGTAGAGGTGTGTTTGGTGGTGGTCGGAGAAGGCTGTGATTGCTGTGTGTATGGCAGCCCCCCTCTCTTTCTGCCCCAGGAGTGAATGTGTGTGAATAGGGTGAGTGGAAGCACAATGTAAAGGGCTTTGGGTGCCCAAGAAGGGTACAGAAAAGCACTATATAAATGCATGCCATTTACCATTTAGCTTTCTTTTCAGGGACAGTTTTTAACAGTTTTTGCTCATGTCTGATTTAACAAAGAGAAACAGCGTTTTAATTCACAAAGTAAGACCTATAAGACAGTGTCATTTAACTAAGAAAGAGCTGTTTTGAGTTTTTTTTTAATTGGTACATTTTGCATTTTCTTTACTGTTGTCTTGTCATTTTTAAATTCTCTGTTCTCTTGGTCCCTTGTGCCTGTCTCGTACAGACTGGTGCAGAAAGCCGAGCTGACCCGTCTGTCCCAGAGCTTTCTCCACGTCCCGCAGCTTCACTGGATTGTTGTGGAGGACTCGGCTCACAAAACTCCTCTGGTCACAGAGCTCCTGCTCAAGAGTGGCCTGTCCTACACCCACCTGCACATGCCCACTGCCAAAGACCGTAAACTGCATGAGGTACAACTCAAGAGCACATTTACACCTGACACCCTTCTTTTAGAATTTAGTCAATCCTACACAAATACTTTTTCGTTAATGTTTAAGAAACAAGTTAAAAGTTAGTTCAAACTTCAGCCACAAAATACTTCTGCCATCAGTCTATGGAAGATGAAGGATGAATCAGTTCATCACCTAGCAACTGAATTTTTCTAAAGGATTCATCACATCACATTATTTGGGTCATACATTGTACATAAAAACTATTATTTTTCTGTTAGTACAGTTACTGCCTTATACCCATATACAGTTGTGCTCATAATAATTTGTATTTTATTTATTATTGGTCATTTTTTAGAGAATATGAATAACACAAACTTTTTTTTCACTCAGTTAGTGGTTTTAGACCTCCACGTTTCACAGTAGGAATGGTGTACCTTACATCACAGGCCTTGTTGACTTCTCTCCAAATGTAACATTTATGGTTGTGTCCAAAACTCATCACTCCAAATGACTTTGTTCCAGAAGTTTTGAGGCTTTTGTCTGTGGTGTTTGGCGTATTGTGAGTGGGTTTCTTTGCGTAGTAATGGCTTTCTTCTGGCGACTTGACAATGCAACCCATTTTTCTCCAAGTGCCTCCTTATTGTGCATTTACATTTAGTCATTTAGCTGATGCTTTTATCCAAAGCGACTTGCATTAAGCTTCCATTCACCAGTGTTAAAGCTGGAACACCACTGGAGGCAAGGTGGGTTAAGTGTCTTGCCCAAGGACACAACGACTGTATGAACTGTGAGAGTGATAATCGAACCACCAACCTTCCAGGTGGGGGACAACCGCTCTACCACTGCTTAGAACAGCCATACCACTTTTTTACAGTTTTTACACTTTTTTTTCCTGTTTACAGTTAAAGTTATTTGTGGATGTTTCTTTGCATCCCGAACAATGTTCCTGGCAGTTGTGGCTGAAATTTTTGTTGGTCTAACTGACCTTGGTTTGGTTTCAACAGAATCCCTTATTTTCCACTTCTTGGAGTTTGAACACTGCTGATGCATTCTCAATTACTTGGATATCTTTTTATATCCTTTTGTTTTATTCAGTTCAATTACCTTTTACCGCAGATCCTTTAACAATTCTTTTTTTCCCCATGACTCAGAATACAGGAACATTAGTGCAGCACTGGATAAAAGATGCAAGGGTCTGTCAGGAGCCCAGAAACTCACTGACCTTTTATACACACACACTGATTACAAGCAAACAGATCACAGGTGAGGATGGTTATCTTTAGTAGCCATTCAAACCTGTTTGTGTCAACTTGGGTTCATGTTTTCAGGCCAAAATCATCGGGTATGTAAACTTTTGATCAGGGTCATTTGTGTAGTTTCTGTTGTAAATATGATTTTAAAAGAGTAAACACAGTTGTTTTACACTAAATGGCTTCACCCAACCACTAATTATGAGTGTAAAAAGTTTTTGTGTTTATATTCTCTGAAAAATGGCCAAACAATTACAAATTCTGCCACTTATGAGCACAACTGTACATTTAAATCACATTGTTTTTAGTTATTTTCCATGTCTTCAGGGTGACCCTAACTGGCTGAAGCCTCGGGGGGTAGAGCAGAGGAACGAGGGACTACGGTGGCTCAGAGAGGACAGAAGAGCAGCTCCAGGGGAAGACGGCCAACAAGGGGTGGTGTACTTTGCTGATGATGACAACACGTACAGCTTGCGGCTGTTTGAAGAGGTGGGGCTCATGCATTGGATATGGGATCATTATATACGTTTGTGTTGTGGTTAATCACATGGTGGTGTGTTCTGTCAGATGAGGAGTACTCAGAGAGTGTCGGTGTGGCCTGTGGGGCTGGTGGGAGGCATGAAGTACGAGAGGCCTGTGGTCGAGGGAGGCAAGGTATCTTCACTTTAAATCAACCCCATCTCTGTAGTTGACTTGATTCTGAATACTGCTCCTGTGTCTGTGACTCCTCAAAGGTGGTCCGCTTCCACACTGGCTGGAGGCCCACTCGTCCTTTCCCCATCGACATGGCCGGCTTCGCTGTGTCTCTCAAACTGATCCTGGTCAATCTAGACGCTTGTTTTGATGGTGAGGCACCAATAGGCTTCCTTGAAAGCAGCTTTCTACAGGGGCTAGTGACTATGGAGGAGCTGGAGCCTAAAGCTGACAACTGCACTAAAGTATGTGTCTTTTACTAAACTCTGCCAACTTTTGCTTAAAATAGAACTTCAGGAAACTGTCATTATTGCAAGGTAGATATGTTGTATTATATTTTATAAAACACTTTTCAAGGCACTCGAAGCACTTTACACACTGGTGGTTGTTGGACAATATTTGAGATGCCCTCAGAGCTGCGGAGGGTCACACGAGGGAAACTTGAGATATTTTGAATGTCTTGGGCAGGATACATTTATTGATCAATACAGAACCAGGAGACATGTCATGCAACACAATGTAGCATTGAATAACTAGTCTGGTGTCTAGACCAGGGGTCATCATCAGGCAGGCTGTAGTCCGGATCCGTACCCCCTGAAGCTTTGATCCAGACATTTTGCATAATTACAAGCGCATTGTGAAAAATATTTCTTAACCAGCACTCCTAGGGCAGCTATGTACACACGTGTGGGTCCTCAAGTTGCTATGGTTACAGAAATAAGAAATAAGCGGCACATTCAAAAAGTTAGATAAATGAGTTGGAAACAAGCATAGTCAAAATGTTGAGCTCTCAGGCTGTGGGGGCAAAACATGGAGATTCCCTAACATTATAGACTGAGAGGGAACATTTATTTTATGAGAGATATAAAGCTCCTCTGTGTCAAAGCTGAAAAACACCACTTTATTATTGAGCTCGGGCTGTTGTGATAATCACAGAATAAATCCAGGGGATTGAAAAGTATGAAAGGAGGTTTTGGAGATGAGTGGATTAGGGAAAATTAGTGTCCATTAGTTACTCAAATACACTTCATCTGATATGCATTTGATCCAATAAGGATTCAAGTTTATACAGCTTGGTGTTGGAATTTATGGATAAAATGATATCGTCAAAATCCCTTGCCTAATAATTGTGCACAATCATTTTGTAGTTGCGTTAATGTATGCCTGGATTGTGTCTTTTGAAGTATGTCTCTGATTTACAAGTAAAATACGGAAATTAGTAGAGTGTAGTGATGCAACAATACAGCCAGTCCACGGTTCAATACGTACCTCAGATTTTTGCTCACGGTTTTCAGTTTAGTAGAATTTATGGTGCCATTATTAAATTATTTCATATTAATTAAACTAGGTGTAGTCATTGTGGGGGGATTTTAAATAAACAAAGGCTGTTGTATTTTCAAAACGGTCTTCATTTTATTAATAATGCATAGTAGAACACAAGTGCTTCTAGAAAACCTTTTAGAAATGTGACGAGAAATGTGCTACATAAAAAGACGGGGACTATTAATTTTATGCAATAACAAACAAACAAAAACAAATTTACCCCAACGCTTATTGAACCGTGAAAGGCGTACTAAACGGTTTGATACTATATTGAGAATTGTTGCATCCCTAGTAGAGTAGAAATTTAAATTTTATCTTCCTGGACAAATCGCAATTTACCTGGGCGGGCCGCAGAGTTAATCCTGTTCTGATATGAGCTTTGGATGTAAAGGGCACATTTGTAATCCACATCAGACTTTACTTTTGATCAGGCTGACTCAACCTCCCCCATGACAGAGTAAATCAGCAGTGTATCTGTGATGGTTTTTACTCATCCAGGGCCTAGTATACTTAAGACGTTTATAAATGGTTTCATAGTTAGAAGTCATTAGCAGTGTTTCAGTACAATTTCAGTACAAGCCCATGTCTGAAGGTGCGTTCACTTCACTCTGATCGCAGGTGTTGGTGTGGCACACGCGGACAGAGAAGCCTAAGATGAAGAGAGAAGAGGCTCTACGGGCTCAGGGGCTGGGCTCAGATCCAGCAGTGGAGGTCTAACCCACACCTTAAGTGTCTGGTCTTTATGTTTATGCATATGAAGTTGTAAATATTGTAAAGCAGAAAAGTTAGAATGCCACATGTACATTGTGGGTGTTTGTATGTGTGTATGGTGCAAGTGAATTTTCCAAAGCCGTGCTCTTAACTAGAGGCATTTACGCCTGTTATTTTCACCTTACCTGCAAATACGGACAACAAATTGCTATTGTCCTTACATTACTACTGAATAGACTGAATATTATGACACTACAGTGTGCACCACATTATGTTCTTGTAATGCCTAGAGTTTGTTTTGTCTTTTCATGTGGCACTTACTGTATATGCAGGAGTTCTTTAACAATACTCTGTAATATCCATTTTCAGATCATTTTTGTCTTATTGATCACTGCAATCTTTGCTACAAACTTTGTCTTGTGCAGAGGTGTTTTTGTTTTATGCCATTGAAAAAACCCATTGTTGGATTTATATAAAAATGCCACTGCTGTTTATGGCTTTATTTAAAATGGACGCAGTGCTGTTCATTAAACACTGTACAAAGAGCTGCTTGTCAACACAAATCCTGCTCCTGACCAGCATTTTATGTGTTACTTTAGTAATGCTTTTAACAATTTCTTATGCAAATACACTTAAAGACTTGAAAACCTTTGATAGGCAGGAGACTTCTACCAACAGCTGCGCCATGTTACTGCTCCATTTGTAAAAGTGAAAACCATTCTAAAGCAGTGCTGTGCTCAGTGCTGGTTATCTGCATAATCTATTTATTTATGTATTATGGTTATGTGAAATGTAAATGTGATTTGTTTGTCTTGGCCTTGACAATACATGTGAATAAAGTCAACCTAAATTAACTACATTTTCTATTTTATTTTTCTAAACAACATTCTGTTAGACATCCTAATGGTAAAGGTTCATTATAAAATGTTGATTACAGTTTAACAAAATGGAAGCAATCAGTCAAAAGTATGTTGTCGGTAATATATGATCATGTTAAAACAACATGACATGTACCCAGATTATTTGATTATATAATTAGTTAATCAGTGTTTTCATCTCTAAGGGAGCGCCCAGCCACCCTGCGAAGAAAGCTCATTTTGGCCAACCTTTATCTTCGATCTTTTTGGTCATGACCCGAATCTAATCAATATTGGTGAGTAGGAACGTAGATCGAGAGCTTTGCCTTGCAGCTCAGCTCCTTCACTACAACAGACCGGTACAGACAGGTGTGGATTCTCATCCCAGCCTCTTTGCACTCTGCTGCAAAGGTCCTGGTTTAAATGAGCCAACAGAACATCTGCAAAAAGCAGAGCTCTCCACAGGAAGTCGGCCCCACGGCGCTCCCTCAAATTCACATGCAAGCCCCAACCTCGGGCTTGGTTCAAGGGTGGGGCCCCGATTGTGCCATACTCGGCGATGTCACAGTTCTTTAACTTTATCCAGGGGTTCTGCAAAAAATATTAAGTGAGGCTGGAGTTGAAAACTGTGCATAGAAAAAAGAGAAACGACTCACTTTTCTAATAAATTTTGTAGACAGTGTACATTAAAATATTAATGGTGAATGAGGTTATTGAGCTGAGTCAGTGACAGTTGGAGGGCAGCCAACAGCATGTGTTCTCAGTCGGATGTGTTCAATGTCCTCAGGCTCAGATCTGACTTAACCCTGTCTCATTGTGTTGTCTCTTTATGCTTTCTAGGGTCCTCTGCAGTATCGCATCATTAAAACCTCACCCCTGAACCTAACTAATGCGGTGGTCACCATAGCAACCAGCTGTGCTTCAGGCCGTTACCCCGCTGCTGAGGTTTTTACAGAGCGGTGTGACTGATTGCTGTGGTGACTTTATATGGAGTGTTAATGGATGTGAGAGTGCCTCATTGGACACACACACATTTAGAGCTTAAAGCTCAGGTTAAACCAGGAAGTGACTAATGAGAGCAGCTGAAGTCACTGAGACAAACACACGCTATGTTGGACCCACAGTCATTCACCTGCAAACACCTGTAACCTCTGCAGAAAGTAGAAGGTGGTGTCATTCATGTGTCACCTCCAAACTTTTAATAACTGTATTTACTGTCTGTTGCATATTCTGCCCTTAAGACTCCTGATTCACACAGAAACCTCCGAACACTGCTGAGGGGATCAGGAAAATGCACAAATGCACAATGTTTGAACAAAAATAAATGTTCTAATATTATTGTTTTTGCTTCTTATTCTGATTATTTACTGCTACACACTCATTCCAGATTTCCATGGTGCCTTTTCTCTAGTCAACACAATGAAAAAGGGTATATGTTTCGTTGTTTCCTTATGTGACTGGTGGCGACATGGCTGGTCAAATGACACCCTCTGAGACTGCTGGACTTCTAAGTCATGGATTATAGGCCTACTGTTGGGGTATTAATGAGAGAGGAGGAGTTTTCCCTGAAACCAAACCTGATGGAACCAGGCTGTTCTGGTCTCATGGTCGTTGGCTCTGAAAGGGAAGTGTGACTCCTGATTTGAGAATCGTTAGTGACACTGCTCCATTCAGATGCTGGGTTTGTTGTTCTAGGGCGCAACTCTTGATTTAGGTTTCAAAACATTATTATAAATACTAGGCAACATGAATCTGAGGCCAGCTGCTATGTTCAAAGAGGGCTTTTCCATTTTAATAGAAATGGTTTTCTTCACACTTCTCTAGAACCATCTGGCATCTTTGGCTAAAATTCTTTTTTCCGTTTACCAATCCCAGCCAATTTTCCAGCCGTTTAAATTCCCAGCCAATTTCCCAAATATTTTGTCAAACCAGGTCGAGATTAAGTTGATTAGGTTCAAAAAATTGAAACATTAAAAGAAGATAGCAAAAAACAGCATTAAAAAAAAGCATAAAAAACTTAACTTTTTTTAACGTCCCCTTGAACACCCTCCCCTTGTTAAAGTTTGCTGCATGAAACTTAGGCTTAAACCAGATGTTCTCAGAGTCCGAGGAGGTTCATAAGCAACTAGCATGTCAGAAATATATTCTGATGCTAAACCATTAAGAGACTTGTAAACCAGCAGTGCTGTTTTAAAGTCTATTCTCTGAGCAACAGGAAGCCAGTGCAGAGATTTTAAAACTGGACTGATCTGGTTGTACTTCCTGGTTTTAGTTAGAACCCGAGCAGCCGTGTTCTGAATAAGCTGTAGTTGTCTTAACCCTCGTTTTGAGAGAACAGTGAGCAGGCCGTTACAGTAATCTAACCTGCTGGAGATAAAAGCAAGTCTCTCTCTAAATTTGGTTTAGACATTATCCCTTTGACTTTGGAAATGTTTTTAAGGTGATAAAATGCAGATGATGTAATTGTGGGAAAATTCTCAATCAACCCAAACAGTGGTTGTGCTGTCTACAGACATTTGTCAGAACTATACCAGAAAAGGCGTACTTGTTTGTTTTCTCTTTTCTTTTTCCAGGTTCTGTTAATATTTTCTTCTATGTTTTTTCCCTTGTGAGTGAGCTCAATGTTTGAGTGAGTGAGCTCAAACATTTAACTACAACTACACAGTTGTAGTTCATTTAACTTTATGAACTTCATCAGTGAAATTTAAAACAAGACTATATTAATAGTTCAAGTTTTTCCAAATACAAAGTGATCATTTTCATTCTCCCCCAATAATTGTGTTTGGGGTTGGAACCACATTGAGGGCTTCTAATAATTCTCATCCTAATAGATTCATAGAATAGTTTTGCAAAACAAGGCTTTTATTCTAGATCCAGTTTTTGGATCTATATCTTTTTGAAATCTTTGTACCTAAAATGTACGTACTGGTCATGAGTGGTTATCCTCCTCTCACCCTCAGCCTCACTCTCCTCCTTCTCCTGCGCTCTCCCTCTCCTCCTTCTGCACTCTCTGACCCAGTGCCCTCTCGTCACATCTGCCACATCCACCTTTACCTCCACCCCTTTTGCCCTTACCAGGGCAATTGGGCATTTTCCCTCAGTCGCAAGGGGAGGCGAGGGGCTTTATCACCACTTGCAGCTTTATTTTTATTTATTTTTTAATAAGAAAGCAAGAGAAGAAAAATAAATGTTGTAAAAGTTAAATTAGTCTCTGCCATTGGGTCTCTGTGTATATTTTGGGGTCAGAAATGTAATTGTCTAGTTTATTTGGTTGGCGCTTTTTCTACAAACTGTAATGTTACAGATCAAAATGAGTAAACAGCCTTTAAAACAGTTAAATTCACATTTTACGTTTACGGGAAACTCTCCTCTGGTTATTTGGATTTGAATGTTTTCAAAAATGTGGGAGTTAGCAACCCGGAGCAGTGCCAATTCTGTGCGTACCACAAGATAAAATCCTGCAGGCGCCCGTACATTAGACCCCTCCTGCACAGTGGCAAAGTGGTTAACACGCCTGCCTCACAGCAAGAAGGTCCTGGGTTCGATTCCCATCCAGGGCATCTGTGTAGGTTTCCTCTGGGTACTCCGGTTTCCCCTACCACCAAAAACATGTACAATAGTCCCCCCCAAACACACATGGGGCCAGGACTCCCTGCAAAAGAGATTTGTAATCTCAGTGGGACTATCCTGGTTAAATAAAGGTTAAATAAAAATAAAATAAAAAAAATAAGCTTGTGTTTTCACAGAAGAACCTCAATAACCTACACAGGAATAGGACTGTACTGTATGTTACTGTTTATATTGAAGTAACACTGAGCACTGAGCTTTTAGCATGTAATTATAAAATATTAAAGGAGCAACATAACTAATATATAAATTACGCTCAAACAAATGAATAAACATGATCGAAGCCTAAACTCAGGCAACAGGGCTAAATGTTAGGATTGACCCCCTCAGTTGTAAAGACAAACTAATCGAGTAGTATCACCTCCCCAGGGTTGTCAGAGGGAGCCAAAAGATGCAATGTTCTGCTTAACACCTGATTCGAGGGAGGTTCCTAATTCTTCCAGAATTTCAAATTCTTTCATTTTTATAAAAAGAAATTTATAGTAAAAAGGAAAATGTGTCTGGCACACTTTGACTATTTTCTAGTTGTAGTAGTAGTGAGATGTTTTAAAGTCTAGTAGTAGTACTAGTGGACAGTAAGTGGGCAGGACAAGGATTCTGATTGGCCAGTTTAGAAAGTGACCGGCAGGCCTAGTGGAAAGTTTCTATTGATGAACCTCTCTTCTTATTGGTATTTAGTGCCACTAGTGCTACATGTGAGCTGTTCAGACCTCACTAGGATACCAAAAAGACAAAAAATGTGTCTACTAGTACTACGAGTACATTTGTGTTACTAGTGACTGTTTTGGATCTCAGCAGTAGTAGTAGTAGAAGACCAGATTTGTCTTTGGTTACTAGTACTAGCTAACTTAGTTAGCATTTGACCTTAATAGCAAGACCGCTAGGGCTAATTAAAAAGTCTCACTAGTAAATAAAAATAAGGCTGATATCAGCAATATCAAAATAAACAGCCTTCCATATTTTTTAAAGCTACTGCAAATAACATGACTCTATCAGAAGTGTCAGACTCGCACTGTTTTGTGGTGTGGGTGTGTGTGTGGTCAGTGTGCCCAGCGAGCGTGCTGCTGCATGTGCAGAGGGAGGCAGCATGGATACATAGTTGAGAGTGTCCCACTCCCTGGCCCGCCCAGACACAGTGTTTACTCTTCAAACACTTCATTATCATTATCTCCAGGCACACACACCTTCCACTGGGGAAGGATGTTGTTGTTGGTGGTGGTTGATGGTGTTTTTTTAGTGGATATCAATGGAAACACATGACCTTATATCATTGCATTTAGAACGTCCTCATTCTTGTTTTTAGAATTAGTGCTCCATTATATGTCTAAAATCTGCTCCCACGTATTGTGTTACAGTTTCTAGTTAAAATTTTCCAAGCTCCAAATGATTTTTTTCTATATTGTTTAATCCAGTTTTTACCATAACAACTTGCTAGATGCAAATCTATGTACTTTGTTTGGCCACTGTTAGAGCTATTCTGATATCTTTTGTTACACATTTGGGGTCTATTTGCTCCGGAGTCTCACTGAGTCACATGTAAATCCATCTGGTCCATGGAGCCGAGGCTGGTTAATATGTCATTAACTTTATAAAAGCAGACGCAGTCCATGAAAGCAAAAGGTTTTTTTATGAGAGGATGTGTTTGCTTTGGTGATGTCATCTGTGCAGGTCTGTGCAGGTCTGGGCAGGGTCTAGGCAGGGTCTGGGCATGACATAAGTTTTGGGGGAGTGTCCTCACTCCCAGCTTTAGTCACAGAGTCCAGGCTCAGGAGGCAGTGCTCACTCAGACTGAGGCAGAACACACACCAGGACAAGGTAGGACATACAATATACTTTAGATTTGAATAGACAAATATCAAAATGAATACCTACTTACCTACCTCTCTTTGACTGGGTCTAGATCATGTTTAAATATTTACTTGCATTACCCATGTATAACCAGTGTAAGTCTTTTCATTTCCATGAACAAACTAATGTTCGCTGAACAGACTAATACTGACTTATGCTGATAAAATAGAACCTATAACGCTTAGGTCCGAATGATTTGTTTATGTTCAGCCAAGTCAGAGGTAATATTGTAAACTCTGTCTCAGCAGTTGTTAATAAGGAGTTTGAAAGTGAACCAGAATTTGATAAAAGAATAGAAAATTTAATAAAATATAAGTAACTAGTTACATTGTGGTCAAATGTTATTATTAAAAGTAAATTATAGACATTAAAACTAGGTCATTAAGTGCAGTTTATTAAAAAAAAAGGTTGAAAAGATATGAGATTCTCATGTTATTCACATTAGATTAAAGGGCCCAGCTGGATATTTGTTCATCTCTGTGTTGTTGTCAGTTATAAGGAAAGGCCCATGGTTCAAGTATAATGTCTTTTTAGATGTGTCAGTGCATTTTTGCAAGAAAAAACATCTCATTACAAAAGATATAGCCAGAATAGCCATTCACATTATTAAATCAAATGACACGACGGAGTGTATTCTCAGTGCTTTGTATCAGTGTTTTATAAGACGTGTGTGTCACAACCATGTCATGTTTTATCGGCTCGATACAAATGACTACTGCTCATTCCACCTGTGGACTGTGGGCATTTGTCACTAATACCACTCTTAATAGTCCTTAAAGTTAGTGCAAACCTTTAACATGAAGGACATTAGAACGAGTGATTCATTGATTTCCTTCATTTTCGCTAAACTTTTAAAAGTCTAAACTCCATGTTTTCTTTGGCTGAAAGGAAAGTTGCCTTTAAAGTTTGCGTTCCGACTCTGATAAGAGCAACCAACCTGTGTCCCTGCTCACACACGTACTTTCAGCTGTCCCAGTCTGAACACTCTGTACTCTGTGTGTCAGGTAATTGCTGCAGCAGATCCACAGATAAACCACTTTCATGAGAACATTTAATCGTCTTTATGAGAAATTTACTAGAAATTCTTGTGTCTTACAGTATAAAGGCTTGCTTATGTAATGGCATTCAAATGTTTGTTTCAGGAAAAAAAGTGAAAGTGCAACACCAGAAGAATGACAATTGGAAAAAGCTCAAGGAAGGCCTCAGTGCGGGGCTCCATCCGTGCACCCAAATTTTTAGATAAATCCAGTGGCTTCTATGGTCGACTTCATGAACCAGAATTTACTGGAGAAAAAGTGAATGGAAAAGATTCAACACAAGACCTTTCAATTGGTGTTGTGGAAAATGTGGAACTGTTGAACGAAGGAACTGTTGAAGACGATGTCGAGACTCTTCTGAGGAGGAAGCCAAGTCGCCGGAGCAGCAGGTGGAGAAAGAGTTTCAGGAGAAAGGAGAGCAAAGATGATAAGAATAAGCCACCTGTTAAGGACACAGCAGTCACAGATGTCCCCAGAGTTCTCATTGAGGTTGAGATGGAGAAACTCAAACAGATGGAGGAGGAAAACCAGATGATGGCAAAAGCAAGGGCACCGGCGTTGGCCCATTTTGTCGTTCGAGAGGAGGCAGATGACCAGGTCCTCATCCGAGACAGGAAACGAGGTTGGGCAGAGGAAGAGGACGAGGAGAGGAAGGCTAAGAGAGAGCAAGAGGAAGGATTGACGGCACTCAAGAGGAACACGGTCAAAAATTACCGCAAGGTCAGTAAAATATGTAACACAAGAACTGCCAACATTACAAACTGAATGGATCAGCCACTGAGGTGGTCTGCTCCGATTGGCTCCGCCCCTCTGCCCGGATGATTGCTGTCCACAGTAAAGAGTGGTAACTGCATATAAAGTTTTCAAAATGATTTAATGATAATTTGAAAGTTATTCTTATCTTGTGTTGTGTGAAATGAATATGTGGTCGGTAAAAAACAGCCCAGACTGATGTGCTTGATTTAAAATTAGCAGCAGAAATTGTTTGCAAACCTGACTGACAATGACAAGTTACCAATCACATAATGAGTTGTTCTCTTTAGTTGTCGGCTTTAGTCTCAAACCAATTAAAGCACAATATGATAAAGTTTCTTGTGAAATGTTACTGCCCGCTCCAATTGCTTACCCTAGCTTTAACCCCGCTCTAGTTTGTGTCATTGACATAGGTTCAATGTTGAGGTTCACTCCATAATCGTTAAACTTTATACTTTGTTGAAGTTACGTGGCATTCTACCTCTTACCTTACCAGCTCTGGGGCTATTCATCTCCATAGACACTATCAGTCTATTGATAATAATAATGCCATGTGCCGGTCAGAGTCCAGTGGCCACTGATGAATGTCACCAGAACATTAGCCCTGATCTCTGAGCAGCTTTTTTGTCCACGTCACACTGCTTCACAGGGCAGTGGGGCATTTTTACAGCCATTAGAGATGCCCCTCACACAGGTGACATTCCGGGCCCAGTATCGTGGCTTTGATCAGCAGAATGAGGTAAGGCAGTGGCTAAAGACATTCCATCAGCTCCACCCCCGAGCCTCCTTAGTCTTTGTGTGGCTAGTGTTCAGAAGTCAAGTGTTGATAGGGACAGGTGGAAAAAAGAGAAGGGGAGTACAATGAGTGGCATACACACGTGGACAAAATTGTTGGTACCCTTTGGTCAATGAAAGAAAAACTCACAATGGTCACAGAAAAAACTTCAATCAATTTTGTCTAGGCCTGTTCCATGAGTTTATTTTTTTAAATAATTCCGTTGAAGCATGGTTGAAAAGCAATGTCTAACTTTCATTGGTTACATTCATAGAATTTTTATTTATTTTTACTTTTGTCAGAATAAAGTTTTTCTGTGACCATTGTGAGTTTTTCTTTCAATGACCAAAGGGTACCAACAATTTTGTCCACGTGTGTACATCAGTCACCATGGTATCTGGGTTATGTCATATGGTTTTATGAGAAGTGGTGTAAAGGTTGAAATGGTGGCAAAGTTCAACAATGGGTTGTTACTTCTATATTATTTTTTTCTGTTTCAGCCAGTGAAAAAAAATACAGTAAAAATGACAGTTAAAATATAACATAAAATAAGTTACTCTGATAGCCTTCATTAAGTATACAATAATACATTCCATGCATACCAAAAGTAAATAAAAATTGAATTATTTTGCACAACAATAACTGTTAATAGAAAGAATTATGAACCTTGCATTGAAAAAAAAAACAAAATAACAAACTCATTCCTGTTATCCCTATACGGTATATACCAGCGTTAGAACACAAAGCATTACAAAACAGCAATATCAATCTATCAATATCAATAATCCTGTTTGTGCTTCCAGGCTCTGGACCGAGCCGTCCGTCGCGGCTGGGAGGCCTTCATCACTAACCTGTACAGTGTGACGCTCACCCCCTCCTCGCCTTCCTCGCCCTCTCCAAAGGACAAAGATCACAGCTCCGTTCTAGCTGAGTTTCACTAGAGATTGTTTAATCAGTAAAAAGTGACATTTGATTTTGGTATTTATTCTGTAATTCTAGTGTCTTGTCACATTATATTCATTGTATTTGACTGAGTGCAGTGAAACAAACAGAGCTGAAGGGAAGCAGTGACATCCAAAAGTCTGCTTTGTAGAAAAGTCCAGACTTGACAGTTGAGCTCCTGATGATGATTACTGAGTTTCACATCCTGATATATATTTGAGGTCTACTGTCAGGAGCTGAGACGGTCCATTCTTTGTTCACACTATGAAGCCAGTCTTGATGTGAGAAGTAAGTGACTGAGACTTTGTGTATCCTTCTGTATGCCTTTACACCAAAGTGGTCATGCTACCACATGACAAGACAGCAGCTCTGATTGGATAAAAGAGAATGTGATATACCAGACACTGATTGTTACTGACTCAATACTCAACAACATTGACGTATATGTCTCACTTACTTCTCCTGAGGACTGATGACTGATCAGTGGACTCAAGCTGAAGAAAATCATTTTTGTAAATGTTAATATTTTTGTCAGTGTCACTCTGAAGAGGTAGTCAGTGTCAGAAGGTCTGCTGAAAGTAATTTGACCTGAAGACTCAGGACTGTTAAAGATCAGGGTGTCTTTGTCCTGTCGATTCCACTGCAGCTGGAACCTGCAGTCAGATTTAATAACTAATAAACCACCAACACAAACCCAAGTATATTTATGGGGCTTATTTGATATTTATATAATAATAGGTGCAAGCAGCCATTTGTCTTAAATATGTATTTTATTAAAATGCTTTTGTATAATCAGAACTTAAGACATCCAAGAAGGGCTTTTATCAATAAAGAATTTACATTTAATAAAGCTGGCTACTGTACCATTTTAATGTTGTATTTATGAAAGAATACTAATGTGATGAAAGATAATTGCTGTATACAGTACAAATAAAGCAAAAAACATTCATACACCAGAGCGATATTCACACACATTCACATATTTCCCATTGATTAGGTCCTGTGAGCACAGAGATAGTGAGGCGTGAGATATAAATAAAAGTAGCAACAACAAGTTTAATGTAGGCATACAAGTGCCTTTGATTGTTAACATTTTCTTTTCTTTTTTTAGGAGTGTATTTTAAAATTAAGTATTGATAGTTTGCTAGAAATCAAAGTTATCAAAAAAAGAACATTTCAAAACCTGAACCTGTGCTGCCATCTTGTGTATAAACCTGACCCTGCAGCGGATATGACTTAGTAAAGAAAGATTTGAGCATTGCTAACTAACTAACTAACTTAGCCAAATGCGAAAATATTAAAGAGATGTAAATTATAAAACCCGGAAATATATATTGTTTATGTACTGTTATCATAGATAGTATAATTAGACTGTTATATTGTTTTCACCAATGCTTTGGAGCTTTGAGTCCCGTGTGGGCGGGACTTGAGGCGGAACATAAAAGGCTGTGAGACCCGCTGCCTCTTCCACTTCCTGCTCTGCTCTGCTCGTGGTAAGTAACATGTTGCGATCGTGCACTGATTAAATGGGGGTAATACTTGAGGCGATTTACTCGTTCACGGAACTACTAAATGCTATTTTACAATTACTATTCCTACCATACAGCCTTCCTCCCCCATCCCTTTGCGAAAAAAACTGGCGGTGCTCCAGGGTTAGCAGGTAGAGGCGCCATGCCACTCCGCTATTAATCCTAAGCCATCCTTCTGTAAACGGTTTAATAGCCCCTGTTTATCTTAACAGGCGTTTATTCTAGGATTGTTTACGCTGTTGGCACGTAATATTTGTTTCAAAAACTGTTGCGTTTGCACACGTTGCATCTCAATTGGCATGGCCCCTTACCACTCGCCTATTCGCGTGCAGTGTCTCTAATGATGATAACTTTTCTCACAGACCTGTTCTGAACGATGTGATTGTATCTTAATTCTGATGAGACACTTAGATCCATGATTCTTGCTCACGTTTCTGCTGCCCTTGTCTTAAACTAAGGCAGTGTTTTATGTTTGCAGATGGTCGTCGACGTTAATGCCACGCCTGGCCTTTACGGTAAGTTCTAAACATCCTGATATGGTGCTGAGATGAAAATTCAGTTTTGCTACTATGATGACTTAATTGAACTCTCTCACTGAATCAGTTTGAGGAAACTTAACTTGTGTCTGAGTCGCAGAGTTGTGCTGCATTTGTGGTCCTCAAAAACTTGGGCAAATAGTGAAGGCACACTAACTGTAACTCTAGGTGCAAACCATGTCAAATCTTGTCAAAGTATAAACTTCTAAAATCTGAACAGCATCTTAATCAAAACTACTCCTTTTAGTAAGACCATGAAAGAGCTCACACATGCTGCATTAACAAAGTTGAGTCTAGGCTTAAGGAATACACATTTGGTGTAGAGGTTTTATTTTATTTTTTATTTTTTAGGGTTGCGGGTGAGCAGACCGTCTCTGCACAAGGTAAGGTTGTATTAGTCAGCATTGTACAGAACGTGGAGTGCTTCAGTGATGATCTTTGAACTCTCTCTTACTGAATTGGCTTTTGAAGAAACTACTTTACCAGATTCTGAGTAGCATTAACCAGCTTGAATAAAGCACAACACTTGATTGCGTTAATTATTGTAGGCTTCTTTTTTTCAGATGCTTAGAAATGCTGAATGTTCCTGAAGTCTTTCCAGGTGAGTGTGGTAAAAATAAAAAGAATAATTAAATTGGGAACTAAATGATGATTTTTCAAATAGACAAGCATATAGCTGACTCATGTGATGATGATCATATCTGACCCCCCCTTCCCTTCCCCTGGAAACTTTCTTTACTAAAATGCATTGCTAACTGTGAATTTTCCACTTAGGTTTGATCACAAGCCATCCTGAGCTACAGGCCTCACATTGACTGAGGTAAATAAAGTGATGAATAAGTTAATGTACAAGGGTGAGGATGATTTACATTTTAGACAAGCATATGCCTGAGTCTACTGATGCAAGCCTTTATCTGATATTACCTCTATAACAAGTGTTGTGAAATAACATCTGGGGGTTGGTTCTGACACCTGCTCTTCTGCTCATAGGGTGCAAGTTGAAGAATGACCATGGTCCAACATTAAAACTGGTAAGTTGTGCTTAAATCTGCTTTATTGGCACCCCCAGATAAAGCCTTAAACTGATACAAGTGAGCTGATCTCGAGCCTGAATTAGTTAGTTCTGAAACTTAAAATCCCAACATGTGTATTAAACGTGTTCCCATCTTGCATGTTTAAAGCGTTCCTACCTGTGTCATGTCTGTGTGAAGGTCTGTTTGAAAGGATGACTTGGGTTCATGCCCATTTTCTACCTGGACGGCATAGTGTCGAATGGCAGTTTGTCACCAAAGCCCTGATCAAACAACTTGCCTGGGACACTCGCTACTGAACATGTAATGCCTCCTGATTCTTATATGACTTTGTCTTTTCGTAGGGCTTTAAATCAACCTTTAAACCCAGCACATGAGTCTGAAGGTAAGCTGTAGACTGGCTTGTACAAGTGTTTTTAGTGAAGTTCAATGATGATGAAACTTAGCTCACTTTGAATTACTGTGAAACGACACGAACATCTGAGCAGTCTCTATATTCTATGTGAGTGAGTACTGGATTTATGTAGAGTTTCATGAATCCCTTGTTTTCTCAGGTCTTCTGCGAGCCTTGTGGAAGATCCCTCAGGTGTGCCTCTTGACTCGCAGGTGAGATATAGTGGGATTTGGACTGCACGTTCCTTCTGAAAATGATGAGAGAACTTTGGAATCTCGTTCGTCTGAACTTCTGTTGAGAAATAAATATCTGACTTCAGCAAAGGGACAGTCTCAGTTAAAATGCTGCATCTTACCTGTAGGCATGACATTTTTATCTTCTTTCCAGGTGCCAACTGCAAGGCATGCCTCTTCTTGGTTAAAGCTGCCTCAGGTACGTAAACATTTAGTTATTGTTGCCAGATGGGATTGAGTGGCCGGTACATGAACCAATGGACTCTGATGCTCCATTTTGACAAATAGTCATAAAACCTTCAGCCATTACCTGTCATTTTTAATTTTCAAACTTTAATACTGTCTAGACCGAGTTAAATGGTGGACTCAAGACTAAATCTTAGTGTGACTAAAATAGAGGTATATTATAAACGCCAATTAAAAAAATCCATGCCTAACCCTACTCTCCTTGATGATGACACTTGCACATGTCTTACGCCTTGTGCCAATGCCAGACCTGAAAAGGTGAACCCACTGGTGTTGCCTTGGCAATAAGGTGAAGGCTTGTTGGACCACCAACAGTCTGAACGGAGACTAAACACTGGGTCAGTCTGAACAGCCAAACTTGTCATGAAGCAGTCATAACCTGTGGCTAACTTGTGTTGACCGGCCTATTGTATGAACCAGAACTTGTGTTTTAATAAATCTGCAGAAATGCCGTGCTTGAGTTCAAAGAATTTTCTTTTCAGATCCTGAGTTAATGCATAACAGTAACTTTTACTTACCACATTCATGAAAAATGGTCAAACTGTTTGTTCAGGACTTGCTGGTGGAAGTACCTTACAGAGCTGAGGTACAGGAGTGGAACTGTGTACAAGTTTACAATGTGAGGATGTGACAGTTCTGCTGGCATGGAGAACTAGCCAAAATGTTCCCCAGACCCTGTCTGGCCCAGTATAACACTGGGAATCCATAATGGCCCTGGCCAGGTGTGAGGTGATATCCAGCAACCACAGGTGAAATTGAGGTTAGTACTAAATTTTTTTATTTTATTTTTTTCATCTCACCCTCTCCCAGTAGAGGGTGAGTATCTACTGCTCAGTATTTGTCAGAAATGATGAGGTAATTCTACCGCCCCAGTCTGAATGTTCATGACTGATTGGTATCCCCTCTGATCTAAAAAACAAGTGGTAGAGCAGTAAGCAATTTCTGCTCTCCCCAGTTCAGTCATTATCCTTAAGCTAGACACTGAAGCGTGGAATTTTATAATTTAAAAGTCAGCAGGCTGTGAGCGCTTTGTATGGCAGCCCCCTCTGTCCCAGGGTGAATGGGAACATCCAGACACCATTTTGGGTACATAAAGCACTAAAAAATACACTTTTGATTTCTCAGAAATGGGACTTGGTGACTAGAGAACTGTCTCCACCCGGTTGGAATTGTATCAAAGAAGGTGCTTGGACTGACAGGTAAGCGGTAGGCTATTTCTGGGATGGTAAATGATGAGTGTTTGTCTACAGTCAAAGGGGTTGCTGTAAACCTTCCCCTGCTGCTGGCTCTCCTCTCCTGTTGACCCGGTCAGCACCGAGAACCCTGAGGACCCAGGTGTAAGGTGGCCTGCTGGAGCCCTGATGGCGGGGAGAGCCCTCTTCAGGCTTGTGACTGAAATTTCCTCCTGATACCATCCCTTGTTTACCACATTAAATTAAAATCTGAACTTGTAAATAAACTGTTGTTTTATCTTCTAGACCTTACAATGGCCTGCACGTTGTCTAGGTAAGTCTGGTAAAATGGTCAAGTGGTTAGTTTAAGGTTAAAATTTTCCTTGATCACTAAGCCTTGTGCAACTGGTGTCTGCACCAAACACTCATGGAATTTGTTATAAAATGCCTGCATCTGGCTAATAAAACCAATGATGACTTCTTACCGCCCCAGTCTGAAAACTAATGACTGACCGGTATCCTCTGAGAACAGTTATGTGTACATTTGTAAATATTAACATAAAATAAAAAAATAAAACTTTAATTGCTCTTCTGGTTAAAGGTCTGCCTTGTGAATGACTGCATCCTACCTGTGGATGGTAAGGAAACTATTTCATCTGAAAAGTAGAAATGATGAGGTTTATATTACCAGTCTGAACACTAATGACTGATTGGTACACCCTCTGATCTCTATTGGAGAAAATTGTCTTCTATAAAATTGTTTAATAACTAAACTGCTTTTCTTTGCAGATCAACAGAATGGTGGAGTGAACTGCAAGTCTGTCTACATGTAGATGTGAAAATAAATTTAAATTAAAAAAAAAAACTGGTTTGAGTCTTTGCAGGGTGAGGGATGGGTCATGAAAGGAACAAGAATAAAATTAAGGTAAATGGTGCTTTGCACAAGTGTGTTGGGCCCATAGATAGTATAATTATGGATGATATCCGCCCATTGGTCCCCTATTCACCGATATTGTCATTACAAATGGGCAATAAAATGGCCGTTACATCCGGGCTTTTCAGGTTTTACTTCATAGTAACAATAGTTTTTAGATAGCATAAACCAACGTAATTTTCAAAAATCCCCAGAGTTGTCACATAGTAAAAACTTAGCTCTAGAGACCGGAGCCATCTTTTGTACCAGGCTGTAAACATGAGTTTTACTCTTGTAAAGTCGCCATTGGGTTTCTCATATTTCCACTTTTGGAGCCTGCCCTCTGGTGGACAGAGGTATATCACTGTATTTTGCTGTAAAATCATCGTATGGCGGCGCCCTTACACGAGGACCATTTAAGAGGTACCATGGGAGAGGCTTGGTTGGGCCCAAATAAAGATATATTTTGTCAATTAAAGCAATGGCCCTGATTAAGTAAAAGGTCTGTGCAGCTTAGTCCAACTTGGCTGCATGGAGACTAAACTATTTAAAGTTTTGTAAGGGCAGTAGGCTATTTCTGGGGTCACTGTACCAATTTACATCTTCAAAGGACACTGACACTCCCTGGCTTGTGGCAAGTTTACTTGATTGGGATTGCAGACTTGAAATGTCACTTCCAGGAACAGAACTAGCTCTCTAAATCAAACTAATTGAAAGTGTTAGACCAGCATGGATAACCTACTGTAGGTATGCTCAAATAAAACCCCAAAATACGATGGACCATTTTAAATTAAAACCTGAGTTTATAGTAGGGTTTGAACCCTGGAGGGCTTCCATTGCAGCCTTTTGCTTGGAGCAAGTAATGAATGGTTGATTCCAATCTGAGTAATGGTGTATCAAGAGCAACCCCATTTTTATTGACAGTTGTGACATCTCCAAACTTACAACACACCCAGATCTCTCAGAACTGCCTGTACAAGATTAAGATTGAACTCACAAATTGAAAATGCAGCTGCAGAGCATAGGCAACACCTTTCAAAAATATTAAAGCGTGCGCATTTGAACTAGGCAAACTGTTAAGCCCACAAATGTCATCTTACAACTGCCACAAGATTAAATTCACAAGCATTGAATGTATAAGTTATAACTGTCCTGGGTCGCTAAAGGTAATGTCTTTATTAAATTAAGGCATTAGTGTGTCTTTGAAAGTAAAATAAGTCTTAACAGATTTGAAGCAGTGTTTGTTAGTTTTCAATTATTCCAGGCTGGGCAAAAGCATGATCCAATGAATTGAGGATACTTAAAATTGATGACTTTAATGCAGATTTAGTCATGAGCACCTTATGTGACCAGCCTTATACTACAAGCATCTTCTCAGTCTGCTGTAAAAATCCTTGCAGCAATGTCATCTAATAACCAGTCCACTCCAGCCAACAGGTTCTCTCCTGTGACAGCACTGCAGCCCAAGATGCACCAGTGATGTGTTTTGATCTCATCTAGAGCAAGAGCCTGCAACACACAGGACAATAACATGTAATAGTAATTTAAATGCAGGTACTTTGATAACTGATGTGGTAACTTGCCTCTCGTATTGCCTCCTTGGACAGAGCTCCTGGCAAATCCTGTTTGTTGGCAAATACCAGTAATGTTGCCCCCGCTAACCTCTGCAACAAGAACAACATCTCAGTCCAAATGTAGTATTCAGTGACTTAATTATTCATGTTTAATTACTTTATACATTTACATAGATTGTTGTATTTTTCTTTTGAGTGGTGTTTTACCTCCTCCAGCAGCAGAGAGCTCAGCTCCTGCCTACAGTCGTCCAGTCGGAGTCTGTCGGCACTGTCCACCACCCACACCAGCCCATCTGTGCTCTCAAAGTAGTTCCTCCAGTAGGAACGCAGGGACTTTTGGCCTCCCACGTCCCAGATATTTAACTTAAACCTGGAAAACCACAACCAAATATAATTTAAAAAAAATATTTATTTCTTAAAACTTTTGTATAGGTTAATTGGCAATTCTAAAGTGTCCCTAGTGAATGAATGTGAGAGTGAATGGTTGTCTGTCACTGTCTGTCTCAAAATGTCAGCACTGTGATTAACTGGCCACTGTCCAGGGTGTACCCTGCCTCAGACCCAAAGCTGCTGGGATAGGCTCCAGTCACCCGTGACCCCTAACGAGACAAAGCGGTAGAAAATTAATGAATGTTTACTTTTGATTATGTGGAATAACTCATTTCTAATGAAGAAATTGAGACTGTATACACTGACCTACTCTATTTAAAGGCCCTTAGTTTTTTTTTTTTTTTATTAACAGCATTATTAACAAGTTGATAACAACAACAATAATACTAACAACAACAAATGACAACAACAACAATACTAATAATAATACTAACAACAACAAATGACAACAACAACAACAATACTAGCCCTTAGTTTTTCACTTGCACTTGGACTGTGACCATCCACTGAGGAACAAACAACAAAGGGAATAAAGGGTTGTCCTTACACTCAATACTTAAGATGCACAGATGTTGATGTCAGAAACACATCTTTTCCAGTATATTTGTGTTGTAGATTTAAGATCTGCTTGTTTATAACGAAACTACATCAATAATATAGCATCAATAATATACATTTTATTGTGAGTTTGTGTGGTTGTCCAAATGATTAATAAAATGTTTGAACTGCTGCCCTTGAGTTTGTATGGTTTCAATATTAATATGTACCAGGTTAACAGCTGATGCTGTATTGTGGTATATAACGTATAGAAAAGTGTATTCATTGTATTACCCTCTATGCTCCAGAGTCTTTATGTTAAAGCCCAGTGTTGGGGAGATGGTGCTGACATCCTCTCCATTAAACTTCTTCAAAATGGTGGTCTTCCCCGCGTTATCCAGTCCTCTGTACGTCACAGGTTAAATATGCGTAGTAATCACTATGAGCTACACAGTAGCGTTAGCTTAGTTAGCATTATACATCATAAAACAAACAGCGCACGTTACCACACATGTCCCCACTCTGGGGCTTTCACATGCAAACGGTTGACGTTAATATAATGACAGTAAATGGATGATGTCGCCAGACAACCCTGAAGCTAGTAAACTAAAAAAGTTAAAGAAGGATACAACATAAGCAGTCTCATCTCTCGCTCCTTCTGCTTCAGCTTTTTTAAAATAGTCAGCAAACCCATCCCGGCTCACTCTTGACGTTTGATCGTTGTTATCGTGAAAAATATAAAAAATTGTGATTTTATTCACATCCATTGAGCAGCATCGCAGATTCGGAAGCGTCTACCACAACAGCTCCGCCTACGTTTGTCACTGATTGGGCCGTTTGTCGTAAAGCGAGCGTTGATTGGTGGAAAGCGGAGTTCAGTGTGACCAATGATTGTAAAAATAATGGCTATTGTCTGCCCATTGCTCCCCTATTTACCAATATTGGCCTTACCCGGTGACTGTAAAAGGGGCTGGACATAAGGAGTGTAACGTCACCCATTGCGTTACGTATCTCAAGATTAAAGCTTTTTCAGGTGCCATTTTAGCCGTTATGGAGGTCGCCATGTTGATTTTATGGAGCCAGAAGTCCATAATTTGGGCATATAGCTGAGTTCCCGTTTGCATGGTAACCAGCGAGCCAATCAGAAGTTCGCTTGTTGAAAGTCCGTTGATCACGCCCTCTGCTCCAACAGATCCCTGAGCTAAACTTAGCATCACTGCTCATTCACTGTCCCTGTGTTAGCGGCGCCATCTGGCTGCTGCTCTACTTCAGGTAAAGTTTACTTTTACACCAACCTCTATTTTTCTGTTTTTATATTCTCCGCTTCACTTATCTGTGTTTGTCATATTTGTCAAGACTGTTCAAAAAACATCTACAGCTAGCAATAGTAATTTGCTATAATATTAATAGATATCCTTGTAATTATAAACTGTATGTTAGATAGATATATACATTTGATCATTTAGAAATATATGTTCTCTATGATATCTAAATTAGCATATGTGGTTAATAATAGTTTTCTTCAACTTATTTTAATACATATAATAGATACAATGCATACATTTTTAAGAAACTGTGTGAATGAAGCAAGTGCTTTATTTTGATGCTTTGATTTTGAGATGGAGTAAATATGTGTTTAACCAGTTTTGATTTTTGTTTTTCAGTTTCCTTACCCTTGCGACTGCATGTCAAAAACCTCAGGAGCAACTTGAAAGTTCAAGAAACCCTTCCATCTTTGCACTACTTTATAAGAGACAAAACAATGTGTTTTATGATTTCTGATTCTTTTTCACAATAACTTCTTTGCTTATGGCATGCTGAAAAAGTTTGTCTTTTGCTTTCATCTACTGTCATGGTAAAAAGGTTGAAGTAAAGCATCTGGACTCAATTTTAAAGGTGAAGAGATTTTATCAATTCAAGTCTCTTGGAAAACTGAGTCCAGATGCTTTTACTTCAACCTTTTTTAAAGATGTCCTGGATGACTGAGAACCTTCACATACCTACGTTCATGGTATTTAAAATTTTCTTTCAAAATTAATAAAAATAAAAACACTTTCTACAAGTAATCAACTCTGTGCACTTAAATACCAAGTTTATAAATTATGAAATACAGTTTAAATATGCCTTCAAATCTAAAAGCACATGAATAAATGGAGATTTGATTGAGTTTAAGTTTATTTATAAAATAGTGGACTAAATATAATACTTTAGGTAATGTGTAATGTACTGAGTTAGAGGTAATGTTCCCTTTCTACTGTTGTCAGTAAACAGGTAAATGTACAAATATAAAACTAACACATGCACTTAGTAAGGTAAGTGTTTTCTAGAGTAAAAAGTCTCAGAGCTTGGTGTGCATTGCGGGCTTACACCACAACCAAGAGCCTTTCTTCTGATAAGCCTCAGCCTAACAGTATCACCTTTAGGAAATCTGTGGAGAGAGTACAATTAATAAATGAGGGACAATATTAATTTTCATAAAAAATGTGTCAAATGTATTTACTAAAATGGCACTACAGCAGAATTTACTCACTTACAAACTGGAGCGTGGTTCATTAAGTGCAGTTGGATGATGAAAAGCTGATTTAATCTAAACACAGCTAGCGTTTAGCTAACAGTGAGTTCTTAGAAAATAATATTCCGGTCTGAGTATTTTACAATCTGCTCAGATACTGGGATTTTCACACACAACCATTTCTACGGTTTACAAAGAATGGTGTGAAAAGGGAAAAACATCCAGTATGCGGCAGTCCTGTGGGCGAAAATGCCATGTTGATGCTAGAGGTCAAAAGAGAATGGTCCGACTGATTCAAGCTGATAGAAGAGCAACTTTGACTGAAATAACCACTTGTTACAACCGAGGTATGCAGCAAAGCATTTGTGAAGCCACAACACGCACAACCTTGAGGCGGATGGGCTACAACAGCAGAAGACCCCACCAGGTCCCACTCATCTCCACTACAAATAGGAAAAAGAGGCTACAATTTGCACAAGCTCACCAAAATTGGACAGTTGAAGACTGGAAAAATGTTGCCTGGTCTGATGAGTCTCAATTTAGATTAGATTAGATTCAACTTTATTGTCATTACACAAGTACAAGGCAATGAAATGCAGTACCAAATGTGACGCAGCTGGCCGTTAGCAGTGTGAGTAGTGAGAAGATAAATACCAGACAAAGGCAAAATGGCGTGGTCCACAACTTTTTCTTTTACTTTTACTTTTAAATTTTCCATTGTTACAACATAAAGACATTTATGCAATAGCGGCTACAGTTCCATGGTTTCTCCAGCAGCAGAACAACCAGACAAAGAAGAACCCCCCAATGAGGAAAAGAGACTCCTTAAATACCTTCTTTGCCAATTGGATCATACCACTAAAACCCACATGGAACAACATTAACATTAGCCTTCTTAAAACTAAGTTAAAATCCTCCATCCACCTAAACCATAACCCTAAACTATAAACAAACCCAAATATGTATTTCAAACCTTAACCAATACCCCCATGTAATTTAAACCAATAAAAACCCTTAAACGCCTACACAAGACAAAGGTAAGGTTAGAACACACTTGGGCCATTCTTTCAAAGGTGGTAAGAAAGTGCTCAATATCATCATCAGGGGCCAATGGAAGAAGCTTGGGTTCCACCCGAGGCCTGTAGGCGTGGGGAGGGGTGGTGTGGTCTTCATCCCCCGAATCCTCCTCTGCGTGTGGCTGAGAGGGTCCTGGCTTTCGCGCTTGATGTGCCGAACTCTCTGACTGTATCACTTTGACCTGCTGTTGGATCTGCTGTACGTGCTCCTGCATGCTCTTCCATCGCTGCTCTTGCAGTGACCTGTCCTTTTCAACCATTTTGTCCCTTGTGGCTTGGTTTTCCAGGAGTGACTTCACCATGAGAGTCAGTTCCTCCATTTTGTCTTTAGGCCCACCTGCCACAGCCTCCTGGTGGGAAGCCGATGATACTCCCTCCTCGGGTTCTTCAGGAGTTTTCCTTCCACCTCTTTTATTCATCTTAGTTCTCATAATGGCGAGGATCCCACCGCTGCCACCAAATTTCTGTTGAGACATTCAGATGGTAGTCAGAATTTGGCATAAACAGAATGAGAACATGGATCCATCATGCCTTGTTACCACTGTGCAGGCTGGTGGTGGTGGTGTAATGGTGTTGGGGAGGTTTTCTTGGCACACTTTAGGCCCCTTAGTGCCAATTGGACATCGTTTAAATGCCAAGACCTATACCTGAGAATTGTTTCTAACCATGTCCATCCCTTTATGACCACCATGTACCCATCCTCTGATGGGCCACGCCTGCCCTGTGCGTCACTGACTATGAGCCTTTAGAAAGGCATAAGATCTAGCCCAGACTCTGCTCAAATTAAACCTGAACTTACCTGGATCTAATCCGGTTTCTAGCAACAGGCCTCTGCTGCATTGAGTGTCTGTGTTGATTCGATTGTTTTTATCTGAACAAAAATAAATAAATAAATAAACCAGCAGATAACACCACCAAAAACAAAAACAATTTTTTTTCTTAAACTTACATATTTATAAAAATATATAATTTTTATTTCAGCATTTCTTGTGCTAATTAAAATTATTGTCTGACAATGAGCACATATATTTATTTTTTGATTTGGTAGTTTTGGTAACTCCTATAGATACAGTGGACTGGTCATTCAACTTTCCTGGCAAGGGACCTGAGAATTTCCCTTCACGTGATAGAAGCAAAGTAGTCTCCAAATATGGGCAACATCCCCTTCAGTTTTCCCACGTCCCCTATGATGCCTTTACAGCAATCAGAAATGACAATACACAAATGATTAAAAACCAAATTCAGAAAAGTACATGTCTAAGTATTCATGCAGAATCTGCCAGAGGTTGTTTTCCTTCCTTAAAAGGTGACATCTAGGTTTTCACATTTAGCTGACAAACTGAAACTAACATGCTGTACGTGAAGGCACCCTCACCCTGAGTCCGTTGCTTTTCTTTTCTGCTGCCTCTAAAAGGGACAGTTTAAAATAAAACGAAAGTGAAAGCAGTTCGGTAATGTTTCATCACCGGCTGACTCAAGGCAAACTCCCTCCCCGTGAAACCTCCACGCATCGAGCCTGATCCTGGACTCACATTCACAAGAGTCTCCAAGCAACCACCAAGTGCATAAGTGCATCAGACAACCTCTATTCACCACTGCAGCGCAGCACAATGATCCAGGTAGGGTCATTATCATACACACTCTGATATGCCCCTGTTATTCTAATTGAGGACACTCCTTCTGTAAGTAGACCATTTCTAATGAACCATTTGTTATATCATTTTATTATAAGCTGAAGTCCATTGAAGAATGTCTAAAAATTGCTTACCGTAAGAGTGTAGGCTATTTAAGTGATATTGCAGATATTACTGTATGCTATGGAGTAAAATAATACATTCAACTTTGTCATTCAGACAATAGGAACAGTGTATTTTTAAAACAAGTCTTTTCTATTATGCAAATGAAAAATGAATTGCCGTATCAATGAAGTGGGTTGTGTGATGTGTTAGTGCCTCCTAAATGATAAAAGACACAATATATATATTTATTGAAATTTACATTTTTTATGCATTTTAATGATTGACAAGAAGTTGCAGTAGAAAATAAATAAATGCACGATAAACCAAAAGTGAAACAAAACATAGTGTCATAGTTGTCCCAGCAACTACAATAAGAGTTTGAATTGTTGTAATACTTTTATCTGAGGAGCCCAGAGGAGTACAACAGTGTGGGTGCTCTATTTAAACCGAGTTTACTTTTATTTACCTGATTGCTGTACAACATACAAACACGAACAAACCAAGTAACAACAGTAATGTCTAAAACAACTGTCCTCCAATAACTGTCGCCAACTAAATCTGCTCAAACCAAATTTATTTGTAGTTTACTGTTGAGATGTTTGCTTCAAGGCACATCCCGTTGGGACTCCTCTGGGCTTTGGTATAGTTTACCGTGTAACAATCCGTAGCTCTGTAGAAAAAGGACTCACAAGTAACAGGCCACTTTTGCCTGTGTTTTTTAAAAGAGTTTGATTATTTAAAACATAATAATAATAATAATAATAATAGTAATAAAAAAATGTATGTTATGTACATGTTATTTAGAAGGGTAGACTTTTGTGATATCATTTGTAGCATTTAAAAATGAGAGATTAGAGATTACATAAGTCTATAATTATTTAACATAACTCCTTCTGTAATCATTTATTGATTGGTTATGGTTCTAAATGTTTTATAACATATATAAGGGATTTGACCCATCTTAATTAAAAAGGAAACCACAAACAAACACATATCACAAGTTTGTCTCATGACCTTATGTCCCAAGTGTGCCCTGAAAAGTTCATGACAAAGGGGACGCCACAAGAGAAGGATGTACAGTAATAAGACTGCTATCATGTGGTTAATGCGAGTGTACAGGCAGAGGGAGACAGAGAGACAGAGGGACTCCCCAAACACAAAAGAGGAACCAAGCGCAAACAGAGAAACCGGGACGCAGCGAGGAAGAGCAGGAAGAAGCAGACTGAGAGAGCTGACGAGCTTCACGAGGTTAGAACTCTGTCACCACTCTGCTGTACCAACAGAGGGGTGTGTGTGTGTCTTGTGTAATCCGCTCACTCCCTGCTGTTTCTTGTAAATGCTTTCCTTTAGTAGAAGGGCTTTCACTACCTCTGGTATGCATTCTCTGTTGGCCCTCCCTTTTTCCTGTCTGCCCTTCAAACACACACTTAAACACATGCTGCCGGACATGCTTTTGGCTCTATTTAATATCAAATTCAACAGGTGTTCTGTTCACACATTAGAAGGTTTAAGCCAAATGTGTAGGAAAACATGCAAAAATTCAGTATTCTAACTAATAGATTCCTGGGTTTTTCATATCAGAGGACTTCTGCTGATTGAAATGACAGGTTCCCCTTCTTTAACTTTGACTGTTGAACATTATTTTGTAACATGTTTCAAAAATATTCCACTCAGCACTGGCCGGGACCTAATAAAGTTAACTGATGTTTGGAAAAAATTGCAAAGCTCTGGCTCAAGACATTTACTGTAATTTTTGACTTGGCTCGGAGTGCAGCGGCTAACACGGATACACTTGTGACTCTACCTGGAGTGTGGCCCACACGGCTACACCTGCCAAGGGACTGGGACCGGACTGCAGCGGCTAACACCTGACAAAATAGCATCTCTAAAAAAGGGAGATAAATTGGTAAACTTAAAGATATAGGTGACCTCAAAAAAAACAATGGGTTTTATGTCAAACGACATGTCTGACCTTAAACATCTACTGGAAGAAATGAAGAAGCTCAAAGCTCTTGTTAAAAAAAAGACAAAATAATATTGCAGCCCAAACACTGTGTAGAGCAGGGGTGCCAACACTTTTTTGGCTAGCCAGCTACTTTTGAAATAAACAAGTCAAAATTATATATTTTTACGTACACTATATATTACTTCTTATAGCCTATATCGAATGTTAGTCAAGGTGATTAGTGCTTGTTACCTTATTGTTACCTTTTATGTGAATTGTAAGTAATATTCTGCTTTGTTTGTTTTATTTGTAGAACCACACACACACACACATCCACTCTACATTATTTAAAAAATGGAAAATATTCATTCAGCCTATTCTTTGCATTCTAACCGATGCACACTCCGCGATCACAATCTACTGACTCACGTAAACTGTCAAAGTCTCTATTGTAAGTTATCAAAATCAAAAGACTACCTTAGTCCTACATTTACATTTATTCATTTAGCTGATGCTTTTATCCAAAGCGACTTACATTGTTCTAATGTAATTACCAGTGTTACAGTCACTGGAGGCAAGGTGGGTTAAGTGTCTTGCCCAAGGACACAACGACAGTATGAACTGTGGGGAGAGCAGGAATCGAACCACCTACCTTCCGGTTGAAGGACAACCGCTCTACCCACTGAGCTACTGCACCTTAGTGAGTTTAAGAACATCTTAGTCAGTTGTGTTTACAGAGCACCAGGCTCCTGTGTATAAAACATTTACAAATAAAATAATAGAAATATTTGATAATATTAAAAATAAGTTGCAGATTATATGTGGGGATTTTAACATTAATTTTGACAATTTGGGTAAAGATGGAGTGATAGATTTAATCAATTCCATGAATAGTTTGTTTCTTTCCATTAATAACTAAACCAAATAGAAATATAACTCAAAGTGCTACTACAAGTGACAACATCTTTACAAATATAAATTAGAAAATTGTAATGAGTAGAATTTTAATAACAGATATTAGCAACCAATTACCTAGATTTACACATTATCACAAGATAAAGCAAAACAATGCTGTAAAGTTAAGCAGAAACAGGTTAAAAAGCCCTGAAGATGAGCCCTAAATGAGGATCTCTAAAACCAGAAGTGTGATGCAATTTATGTTGAGAATGTAAATCTCTTATTAACAACAGGCGTTTTCCAGAAAACATGATAATTGCAAAAGTAGTACCTCTTTACAAAAATGGTGATAAACATGACTTCTCAAACTACAGGTCAGTCTTGTTGCTTCCACAGTTTTCAAATATTGGAGAAGGTGTTTGAAGGGGATGGTTAGATTGGTGTTGGTGAAGGTGATAGAGAGGGTCCTACGGTGTTTGATAGCAGTGATGGTGGAGGATATGAAATGATGGGTGAAGTGATTTGAAAATAGCAGAAATTATATATTTTTTTTTCTACTTCGGTTTTGTGGGGTGTGACTTATGTTTGCGTTGTGGTTTTATATATTTTCTGTCATGAAAATGTTTTGTTTTGACTAACTGTTGAAAGGGGTATAGGCAAGAAAATATGTTTTTAAACTTCAGCCTATGCCCTTTTTGGTCAATGTGGATTTTGTTTTGATTTTGTGTTTTTGTTATTTTATTTAATAATATATATATATATATAAAAACAACAAAAAAAAAACAATCCTTGTGGATCAGTGCAAAACGCGGAGCCACCTCCAACATGCAGGCTTTCAAGCCTTTTCTCGACCCCTGCATAGCACCAGCCTTTCTGTGCACACAGACACAGCTTTTCCACTGCAGTCACGCTTTTCGCATGTCACTGTCCTACTTATTAAAAATGTAATAATTTTTTTAATTGTTATTTTATTTTATTGTTATCAATGGCCTATAGCCTATATTTAGATTTATTTTAACAATTTATTATTAACTTAATGTAAAAAAAAGTGCAGGCACACATGTAGGAAAAGCTTAACTCCAAGCAGTTCCCACCCAGACAGCTGTGTCTACCTTTGCACACCCCCGTAAACACACACCGCTTGTCTCTGATACAAGGCAAATTAAGAAAGCAGTAGGCCTATTATTTATTAAGAAGCGCAGAGCTCAAACAGTACCAAACAGCCTATATAGGATATCTTACATGTCTTGCCCAAATTGCGTAATTGTGCCAATCTGCGCAGCTGGATGCTGGCTTTTTGGCCAGTCAGAGAGAAAATGCCATAGAAAGCTTTTGCGTTTTAGCAGCTCTAATAAACATAACACAAGTCTGAAGAGCCCTATTGCTGTGCACAGTCACAAGCTCAACTAAATGGTCATGCAGCTCAGGATGGCTCCAATTAAAATAGACCTATTAAGAGGCATTAAAATGATACAATGAAAAGTGGCAGCTCCAGCTCACTATCTTGCTATTCAGTTCAAACTTCCTTTCTTTCATTTTTGGACTTTAACACTGCTCAATGGATCTTGCGTGTAAGAACAGGGCAAAAGGAAAGATCTGGACTGGAGCTCTATAGTATACGAATTTTCCCACTGACTAAACAGAACGAATTCCACTTCGACGGACGAGAGAGAGAGGCTGCGGGTGTACGGAAAATATGGTCTTCTGGTCTAGATCTGGACTTTGAGAACCCCTGATGTAGACTTTCCCCTATGATCTCGCAACACCCTGAAATAATCCCGCGGGGGTTGCAACTCCGAGGTTGAGAATTACTGAGTGTGCAGGAAATAATGTAAGGCTGCTTTTTATAGATTATAGCTCAGCTTTTAACACTATTGTTCCTGATATTTTGATTCATAAATTGCTGGATCTGCATCTTCCACCTTCTACTTGTGTCTGGATAAAGAACTTCTTAACAAATAGACCACAAATTATAAAATGTGGCTCTCATGTATCCTCCTCCTTCACACTCAGGCCTGTATGCTCTCTACACCTACAACTGTGTTCCAATCCCCCCCACAAACAAAATGATAAAATGTGCTGATGACACTGGTTGGTCTTAGAGACTGCATCTAGAGGAGAGGCGCATCATCTAACTGATTGGTGCATAGGAAATCCTCTTCAGTTAAATATCACAAAAACCAAAGAGGTCATTATTAAATTTAGGAAAAACTCATGCCTCCTCTACATAAATGGAGATTGTGTAGAGAGAGGTACAGTTAAGTTCCTACCTATTTTCCTGAGCCAGTAACATCTCAACACTAATAAAGAAGGCTCAGCAGCGCCTTTACTTTTTGAGAGTACTCAGGAAAAGTGGGTTGGAACAAAGGTTGCTGGTGTGTTTTTATCAGTCCATTATTCAGAGCACGCTCACTTAGTCTGTCACGTGTGGTATGTTGGGAGTTCGGCTGGAGACAAGAAATCATTACAGAGGGTCATAAACTCAACGCAAAGAATCATTGGTTGCACTCTGCCCTCCTTGGAGGAGATCTCCAGCTGTACCTTTAGTTACTTATGTCATTTTTTATTATATCTCAATAAATGATTATGTGTTTTTAAAATTGCACTGAGAGGAGTTGCATTGTAATTTTGTTGCATTTTAATACAAGGACAATAAAAATAAATAAATACATTTTTGGCTTTCCCATTGTCAACAAACTTGGTCTATCTTTCATCCTCTTTGAGTGCTCATCGGTAATTAACCGTCAAATCTTGACTTCTGAATGAACTCCAGCTATGAACTCTATATTTTCTTTTAATTGTGAGAAATGATGGTCGAGAGCTTCCAACACAATCACAGCCCAGCCATTTAAACATTAAGGAAAAAATATAAGCAAGGGCTATAAGAGTGTAGTAAAGGGGGTTTGATTTTGTGAGAATGAATGAAAACAATGGTAGAGTGGTGTCCTATAACCAGAAAGTTGTCAGTTTGATTACCGCTCTTGCCTCCAGTGGTGTTCCAGCTGTAACACTGGTGAATGGATCTTTATGTTTGGATTAGCATGAAGGACATGACATGATCAGGACTGACATGACCTGAAGAGGACGAGGAGCAGCCAGTAATTATTAACCATAGGAAATGATCAATTATTGTAACAAAGTTGCTTTTGGATAAAAGCGTCCTTAATGACTAAATGTAAATGTACATTGCTGCACAATACCAAAACATTTTAACATAGGATTATGTCTGTATGGTCTATATTAATTCATTTGTTCATTTATTTATGAAAAAAAAATGAGACTAAGAATTTATGTTTCTCTTTATTCTGACATGTTCCTAGGAACTTCAGGGTCTGGAGCGTTCCAACACTGCTTTGGAAAAGGAGATAAAGGCTCTCCGAAAGAACTTAAACTCTACACAACAGCTTTGGCGCAGCATGAGCCTCTGTGCTGCCTTAAAAACAAAAAGCCCACCTTGGATTCCAACACAATTCCTACCAACACAACTGCTCCACCGAAGACGCCTTGTTCTATTATGACTCCTGTCCCGCTGATGTCTACCTCCTCAAAGTCCAGCCTGGGTCTCCATACAACATTAGGATTGCCTCCTGAGCATTTTCCCACAAATTTCTCTCCAGCTCCTCACTCATTGTTCAGCAAAAGGCCAAATCCAACTAATCCTACTCCTGGGTGCACCAGTCTTTTGCTTCCTACAACGACAACTATGAATGTTCAAACTCACACTGGACTCAAAGTGGTGGAAATGGCAACATATCACTCAAACAGCCCAGTTTGCTTTACACCACCCATCACATATTCTACCTCTACAAACCCAGACATATCTTTCTCCAACTGTCCTCCGTGTTCTTCCTTGTTTACAGCTCCACATGATTTGCCCTTGTTCACACAGGTCCACACAGAATCTTATCCCAGTCTTACCTTTGACCTGAAACCCGCAGAACATCCACCAAATCCACAAGTGGACGGCCTCCTCCCATCCCTCCTCACAGACCCCAGCCCCTTTGATTGTCCCCAGTCCACCTCGGGCAACTTACCAGACGTGCCTTTCCCTCCTCAGCCCCTACTCTGCGACCCCTTCAGAGACCTGTCACTGATGGAGTTTTTAGAAGATAACGACTGGGTTCTAAATGGGAAATAGTAACACACCAGTCAAATATAGCTCTGCATGGACAACAGGGTTTTGCTTTATATGTTTATAATAAGTGTAGCTATTTTAAAGATGTTCTGTCATGTAAAAAATGAAAAACTTAAAGCAACTTTATTAGGTACACTGGTTACATTGCTTGGTAATAAAAATTTCCATTTAGCCAATCACATGGCAGCAACTCTGTGCATTTAAGCATCTAGATGTGGTGTTGTCAACTTGCTGAAGTTCAACCTCATGCACAACCATCTCTAGGGGTTACAGAGAATGATCCAAAAAAGAGAAAATATCCAGTGTGGGACAGTTGTGTGGACGAAAATGCATTGTCTATGCCATGAACAGTTAAGGGAGTTCTGAAGGCAAAAGTTCTAACCCTGTACTAGCAAGGTGTACCTAATAAAGTGGCCGGTGAGTGTATGTAACAGACTAAAATGGAAGTGCTGCTGTAATAAATATCTTATTTATTTAGGTTTAATGTTTGTTGAAATGTTCAATGGCGTGCCTTTTCCACACTTTGTTTTCTCCTTTTCTCATGTCCAGAATCCTGAAAATTAATTGAGACCAGTATTTGGATTATTTTCAAACTCTATTTTTCTTTTGAGTGAACAAGTTGCATAGTGTTGCTCTAAAACATTAAGGGTTCTCTTAAGCCTGGCTTTAAATGCACTGCAGCTCCTGTAATATGATCTCAATAATGCTGAAGGCTGACCGGATCTGTTTATCTTCATGTACAGTCTATGATAAGGACTTCTGGTAATTGGACAGTAAAGCAGAATGTGTGTAAAAACCCTCCAAGTAGAGCCAAGTTCTAAACCCTTCCTTTGTGTTGAGTCCGTTAACTGTCTATGTGCAAGATATTTATCTACAAAACTTCAAATAGATGATATTATATGATCTTTAGAAGTGTCATCCTTATTGTTCTATATTATAAATACAATTCTTTTAAAATTGATCTAAAAATTAAATTATGATTAGTGACTTGTGATTTATTACACAGATTATATTTTACTGTAATCAACAATTTCATTGAAAGTAAATTTTTCCAAAATCCTGGTTTTGTGTTTATGGATGGATAGATAGATAATGTAATATAGCTTTGAACTTAATGCCGGTGTCAACCGGGGCCAGTGTTACCTAATGAAGAGAGAAGTTACGTGCGCTCTCTTCGGTTCATTAAAGACAACTCTTGCCGCTGCATTCTGGATCAGCTGCAGAGGTTTGTTGTGCAGGCAGGGAGTCCAGCCAGTAGGGCATTGCAATAATCCAGTTTGGACAAGACAAGAGCCTGGACTAGAATTTGCGTGGAGTGCTCTGATAGGAAAGGTCTAATTTTCCTAATGTTGTAGAGGATGAATCTACAGGACCGGGTGGTGCTGGCAACATGACTTGTGAAGTTTAGTTGATCATCAATTACCACTCCCAGATTTCTGGCAGTGCTGGACGGTGTAATGGTTGATGGGCCTAGTTGAATGGAGAGGTTATGGCAGGTTATGGCAGGTCCTTGGGTTTCTTCAGTAGTGGTGTGATGCGGGCCTCTTTGAAAGCTGTGGGGAAGGACCCAGTGGAAAGAGATGAGTTGATGATGTGGGTGAGAGCAGGCGCGACAGATGGAGAGATGGCCTGAAGGAGATGTGTGGGGATGGGATCCAGCGGGCAGGTAGTAGGGTGGTTAGAACTAATGACCTTGGAAACATCTGCTTCAGTTAGAGAAGAGAAGGAAGGGAGCAAACACATATCAGGGGTGTGGACGAGTTCAACAGATGGTGGCGCAGAGAACTGACTGCTGATGGAGGTTGTTTTCTTTACAAAGAAAGATGCAAAATCATCAGCTGTTAAATCCGATGAAGGTAGGGAAGCAGGTGGACAAAAAAGGGCAGAGAAGGTTTTAAAGATTAACTTAGAATTGTAATAGTCGTTTTTGCAGAGGTGACATCAGTGGAGAAAATAGAGAGGAGAGACAGGTAGATACAGAGGTTAGTAGGATCTTATGACGCCATTTTCTCTCAGATGACCGGAGGCTGGCGCAATGCTCGCGTAGAACATCAGATAACCAGGTGGTCAGGTTATTGAAGTTACCAGCAGTGGCTTTCAAAGGTGCATGTTGAAGTCTCCTAATACCACCAGAGGAGTACCATCCTTAGAGAAGGATGAAAGAAGCGCATCTAACTCCTCCAAGAAATATCCAAGTTGATCTGGGGGGCGATAGATAACTACAAAATGACTTTAACAGGGTGGGTGATAATAACAGCATAAAACTTGAAGGAGCTGTTGTTACACAAGGATAGCTGTTTGAACTTCCAGTCGAATGGAACTCGGTCCCTCCACTCCTTCCAGTGATGGGAGGACTGCGGAGAAAGTGTGATTATGGGAGAGGGCAGCGGAGTGGCAGAGTCCTCTGGTTTGATCCATTTTTCTGTAAGTGCTACAACTGAAAGACCAGAATGTTGAACAAAAGTAATGAAAGTAATGAAAACTGCTTTATTCACAGCAGACTTCCACAAGCCTATTGGGAAAGTAGAAGGGGTTGTGGACAGTGACACAACATGCAGAATATTAGCATTGTGTCGCCTTCAGCGTGATACAGATGATTTTTGTGTTGTATTGTAAGCAGTAATTTGAAAACACATGCCCTGTTGTTGAGTCCCTGCTCGGTGGAGTCGCGTGCAGGTAGAGTCGATGGTCTTTACTCTCTTCGGTCTTCATGAAATGAGGGATGCAAAGAGATCAGGCTGCCACGACTGCTGCCGCGGTGGTTAATCACACTTAAATACCCGTCTGATTTAAATAATTGATTTCAGTAGGACACGCCTCCAGATGACAGGCAAAAAAACAAAAACAAAACCAACCCGAGAACAAATTATACCAAACGTGACTACACCACGTGACAAAGCAGTTGTAAACAAAGAGTGGTTTCTCAGCAATAACATGGCACTAAACTCAAAAAGACAAGAATCAAACATGTTAAAATAATTACTTTTGGTTCGGATCACAAACGGGACGACGGAGACCGTACATGGTAAATTTAGGAATGGAAGACCAGTTTAATTCTTGCAAGAATAAAACAAATAATTTCAACATACAACAATGGTACATGGTGATTTGCCTCACATGTTTACAACACATAAAGTTTTTAGAGGTGTACATTATGCACCTCTCAGCTCCAGGGTCTTGGATGGATGTGTTTTGAGCTGACATGTCAGTCATAGATGTGAATAAGGTTACGTGTATATGTCACTAAGTGTACAGGACAGAGTGTCCTTGAACAGTGATTAGATGTAGTGCAAAGTGATGTCTTTGTCTTGTTTGGATTAGCGTGGCCCAATATGAGATACAGCTAAAGACATTAAGTCATTGTGTATGTGGATAAGCATATAAACTGGAGCAGCAGTGAGAGCATATAGTAATATATAATATGTAATTACTATGACAAAATACACTTAAACAGTTCTGTAGGATTCTGTTGCTAAGCTTCTCCTGAACACAGCACACACACACACATATTTGAAGAGTTCAAGAAAATGTGTTGTAACACTCAATTGACCTACTTATTTTGTCACAATTTATATTACTTAGCCTACTTTTATGTCAGAATAACAGTTAAACGGGTTCAGTAGCATCAATGGCCTAAAGAGAGTTTCTCTGTAGTTCAGGTGAATCACTAATATACTCAAAAAGTGGAAAACGTAGCCTATACTTTAGACGAGGGTCTCTCTAGTGGTTTAAAAAAATCCAACAAAAAACCTCAGCACTTGTCTTTAAGTGTTGTGTGTCACACAAAGGCCTATTTATGTATTTAGTTGAGTGTGTGTTGTTTTGTGTTTACAGTCATTAACATAGCCTAACTCTTACACATTTTACCACCAACACCTTTACCTCAGACCAAAACAGTGAACATTTGAATCCATCTCCCCTCACGTGGTGTGAATGTGATGCGAATTGAAGCCAAAGTGCATAGGAGGATGGCACACTCACACGGGTTTAACTGCTTTTAGCATGCGCGTGGACGTGCGTAAACGCGGGAGAACAAGCGAACAATGGAAGGGACCTGACGCAAAAACGCCTCCACGCGCAGTCCACGCAGCACTCACGCGTCACAAATAAGAAGCGAGGAGGTAAAGATGGAGGGAGGAAATCAGACGGTGAAAAGGTGAGATGTGAGAAGGACAAGCAGCGGCGCACAGCTGTCTTGTATTGTTCAAGCTTTAGCAGAGAAAGTGAACAAGAAGCCCCAGACATTTATCACATTCACAAATAAAATGTCTGCACGAGGCAACAGGCCAGAACACGTAAATGAAAAGCAGTGAAATAAATAAATAAGTGCACCCTGTAGCGTCATCCGCAGTGAGGAGCCCACTCCCCGCTCTCCTGCACCACCTCAGACTGAGGACCACTGTCAAGGTTGAGACAGGAGGACACAGGCACATCCGGTAAGTCATTTAAAAATAAAACACCATCTCACTTCTTAACGTAATGAAACACAATCACATAAGTTGTATGACAGTCTTTATGTAAATCATTACATCAAGTACACAACAGTTGCTTTCCGCCAATGTGATCTAAAAAGAGCAGTAGGTAGAAACTTTGATGAAGTAGTAAGCTCCACTGCAGCCCAGGAGGAGGAAGGCCCATTGTTCTATCCACAGTCCCCCAATACAGCATTGGTACAGCCACTATGGTGGTTTTAATTCACGTTTAGTATATACATAAGTATAAAACTGGTGAGTCATTTAATGATATTTATGCAGCATTAGGTCTTCACATAGCACTTACAACTTAATTTTTAATAATAAATACTATTTATCTATTTCTATATTTCATTATATATATATTTTTTGTATTATCTTTTGTATAAATATGTAATTGATTCAGAATCAGAAAACGTATATATCCCTTGAGGGCAATTGAGTTTGCAGTCATTGTTTGCTGCGAAACAAACACAACAGCATTCATCAACAATCATCGTCCAGCAGCAGCCTGTCATTGCAGCAGGTCAGAATATTAGAAATATATCTAAGAAATACCAGCCTTAAACCAGACATGACAGAATGTGCTAAAAATAATTACAGTAGCAAGTGAGTCAATTATCAAGAGTTCCATAATAATAAATAAATACAATAATTAAGACCTTTGTAAATAAATAATGAATAAAACCAGACTTTTCCGAGAGGAACAAGATAGCGCTATCCAGAGGGCATTAAGGAAAATTCTTCTAATAATTATATAAAATATGGCGTATTACTGCACAGTATTGTCAACTTTATAGATCATACATTTAATGCACATTTGTAAAGGCAAATGTTTGATATTTAGACTAATTTTGATAATCTGTCTTCAATACACCACTGATCAGCGGCGTAGCACTAAATTTTGGGCCCTGGGTACAAACCATCTTGCTGGGCCCCCGTACCAAATACCATAGTGATACCAATTTTTTACCCCCCCAGTCCGACGCCCCTGCCACTGATTCCTATCCTATGGCCAGAATTAGAGGCTTTTGCCAACTGACAGCCTATACAGTGATGGAAAAAAAGTTTTTGGACACCCAAAATATTAACCAATTGGAGAAACGCCGGATGTGACACAAAAATAGGCAAAACCACACAGCCACGTGAGTGCCGCAAGTTAACCTGTCCAGCAGTAGAAAGGTCACCAGAGCGCTTTCATTGTTTTTATACTTTGCTGGTTATTCAAAACTGAGGCGAGAGCAGAAATAAACGGCCTCTTGGTAGCAGCATCCACCATGTTGTTGGCGGCTTGTGATTGGTCTGTCCGCAAAATTGCAGAGGAAGGGATCCGCTGTGAGAAAGGGACCAGACCGTTTTCCTTCATTCAAAAGAAAAACAGTCTGGTATACCCAAACACAATTTTTGCATTAAAAGCCACTCTTCAACACTACTAAATATTAATTTGATGATGTGATGATATATTTATTTTTTGTTCACTGTTGAACACATTCTCTGTTATTTGTTCACTTTGATACTGACAATGTTGAGAACTGACCTATTGAAACGGTCAAGAATTTAGCTTAGCTAGTTTTTCAATACAATAAACAAACATTTTTTTTGTCTAATGCAGCTACACCTTTTGAAACAAAAAAAAAGATTTTTCCACAAATATTTCATGTTTGTGTAAAATTTTAAGGGTGTCCAAAAACGTTTTATGTTTTTTTTATGTTGTGTTTTACTTTGAAATGCAGTGTACTTGTTTTCCGGTGTGGCCCTAGCTTTCTGCGTGTGTCTTGACGTCACTGGCTGAGTAGCTGTAGGACACAACCGGATAACGGCGACAACCGAACAGAGACAAGGACCGACCCACGTCAGTGTGACCCACACACGGCCCGCTCCCGCAGCCCTCAGCTTCACTCCTCGTCCCAGGCACTCATAGTCCCTCTGCTCTGAGCTGTTTGTTTCCGCGGGAGGCGGAGGTAGACAGTGGACAGCGCGGCGGTGTTGTATCGGCCGCTGGCTCAGGAGCTGCACATGTCGGCGCGGTGAGGCTCTTTCTCCCCGCCCTGAAACGGCTGGAGGAGGAGAGGAGAGGTTACAGAACTGCAACACCGACATTTGAATCGACTGCTCAGGTGCGTTAAAGGAGCGTCAGTTCAAAAGGAGAAGAGTGATGCGGCAGCCGAGGTGGGCCCAGATTGATGCTTTTATGACATCGTCCACTGCGAGGACCAACCTGTGATTGAATCCTGCTCTATCATTGCTGGAAAATTGTTCGTACTGTTGTGTCCAAACATAGGCCCATGACTTAGCGGTGTATGACGCCAATCCAGCAGCAGAGAGGCGTGTAGAGCCAGTGTTAAGTGTGTGTTGGAGAGCCTGTCTAATCGAATGCAGGGAGTACATGGGGATGATACACATTCACATCTAGAAGACAAGGGATGGTGCTATTTCCTGCGTGCCTTTGATACAGTGGTGTACAGCAAGAGAGTGGACATCAGCAAATAGCCATCTTTGTCAACCTTTTTTCCTGACACTTTCTACCCCCTCCTTTTCCTCTTCCTTCTTCTTCCCTGTTTAGCACCAATTCCTCACCAATCTCTCCCTCCATCCGAGATTCACAAAAGCTACCCAACTCTCTGTCATATCCTCAAGCATTTGTGTAACTGTCCATCATGGAGACCACCAAGATGCCCCCGTCCAGCCCGTCCTCGCCCACCACAGGCTTCACTGTGCCTTCAGCAGAGAAGGTGGATGGTTTTCCGCGAAGATCCATGCGCAGGGCCCGCCAGAGGAGGTCCCACAGCTCTTCCCAGTTCCGCTACCAGAGCTCCCAGGTGGAGCTTACCCCATTGCCCCTGCTCAAAGGTGAGTGACAGCCAGCCACAGTCAAATCCATGCTCACCCCAGGGCTCCTTTAAGGAGGGTGAAGGCCATCTTGTTTGTGATCTTTGTAACACTCCTATTGATCACCACTGCTGACTGCTGCTGTATTGTATTGTTTATTGACAGATCATATATATTCCTTTATGCTCTCATCCTGTGTGACTTAAAGTACGAAGGTTATATTCTGTGGATGTATTAAAAGACCGTTATGTTGGCCAAGCCAAATGATGTTGTTAAATCATTTATCACCAATTATCAGGGGCTTAATTTTGTAGAAATACATTTCTTCCAAATTTAGTTTGTATTATTGCATCCAAAAGTGGAAGCTCCCAGACTTTGATGAATGTATCATGTGACTCAGTATTTTGAATAACAATCTATAGAAGTCCATCAAATTTAAGTGTTACAATAGTTGCTTTACCCACAATGCAGTGTGATCACAGCTGAAAGTTACATTATGCTGTATTTAAGGAAATGTTTAAGTAGAAAACAGCTCAACTGGTGCCTTTTTGACTTTTCCACTTAACATTACAGAGGTCATCCACATAGAAGAAAGTAAATGTTTAGTACTTTTGTATTCAAGTACATATCACACATTAACTCTGTCATACCAATTGTAATTTGGCATTCCCATTAGCTAGACTTGTTAAGTGTGATTTGTTCTGTGTTTAGTACACTTTTTATTTAGACCTTGTACAGAAGGTTAACGTACTTTACGTTTTAACATTTATCAAAATCAGTAGACCTGTAAACCTTATGAAAGACTCATTGAGTCAGTCTGTGAAGAGTGATAGTATCATTCTGACAATGACATTTCTGAACTTGGATTATCTGAGGAATGAGCAGATGGCCCTTGAGTGAGACTTTTGAGCACTGTATTTACCATGAGAACATTACAAGTACAATAGTGTTTGTTTGGTGTAATTGCTGTAACTGTGTGTCAGGTGTAGCTTGCTGCTAATGGTGGACTCTTTGCACTTTTCTCATCATCATGTGCTCACAGGAGCCAGAGCTGGCACATTTATGTGAGGTTCCTAACTCTGACCTTCTGCATAAAAGGCAGTCGGTGTTGAGACATATCCAGGCCTGTTGTTGCCATAGCTCTATGTCCCAGAGCTGCTGTTTCTACACAGAGGCACTCTGTATGTGAGCAGAATAGGGACGCTCAGGAACAAGACGTGGAACTGCTTTGGATTGTTTGTGCGTTTTGCGTGTTGAATCTTCATAATTCAATGCGCATTGGTAAATTTTGGTTAGTTTGTTTTTGCGTAAAATTAATAGTCCCTTTCTTTTTATGCAGTGTATTTTTCTTCATTTAGCTGTGTATGTGCCTGTGGCTTTGAATAATTTGGGATTTGGTTTGGGAGGTGGGAGTGGGAGGAAGAGGACATTAACACAGGATAAACCCAGAGAGATTGAGGTGGCCAAGCCAGGAATGAAACCGTCAATCTCCTTACAGATTGTATTTTTATTCAAACTGTTCCTTTTAGTTCCTATATAGGGTATACATGGCTCTAGAGTGCAACCAATCTGGACCTAATCTCTCAATGGTGTGACTAAAAAAAATCTGAGGTTGTAACGGTGCAACCAGCCGTTTGAGGGCAAAAAAAAAGTCTGAAACCGAAACTGGTTATATGATAACTTCTGATTCTGTAACAGGTGTTAGATTTAAGTATTAGCCGTGTTAGCTTTATTGTTAGCACTGTTTAGCAACGCACCTCACTTTCTGGTGTAAATGTTTCTAAATCCCTTTTGAGTTTCTTCATGAAGACTGAAGTCTGTCCACATTCAGACTTCACTAACTTTTCTGTCCAACACATGTCTTCATTACAGCATCTCATTGTACAGATTAAACTGTAAATATAACCGTATCTTCACAGTTTGTCTCTGTTAAACTTGTGCGCCACGGTCTCAGTCGAATTACAACCAGTCAAGCGGCAGATCTAGTCAGTTTGATGCTGTGTGAAGGACAGAGGATGGCAGAGGGAGTTCAGAGAGAGGCACCGCTGAAGCACAAACCAAACAAGCTATTATAAAGAATTGACAAGTTTGACAGCGTTTGAATCAGAGGGAAACACGTTTAATTAGATAATTAATAATGATTCGTAGCGTACGAGGGTAAGTTTGTATAAACGTATAGAAGATTAATTTTAATAATTTCAATAATTAATTTTGATATTAATATTAATTTATTAAAATTAATTTCTGATAAAAGGGGGCACCACTTTGATTTTCGACAGGTCCAAAGAAACTGTTTAAGCTAGTCTCATTAATCTAAAAGGAAGAGAATTCTTCTTGTTTTCGAACATTTCTTAATTATAACTGAGAAACATTAATGTCTTTTATGGGATTTTATTAAAATTACACAAATCAATAAGTGAACAACATTATGGGAGAGGAAAGGATTAACAAGACAGGATAGACACAGGAATATACACATGGGATAAACATTTGCTTTCAGAGGGTTTGTGAACCAAAGGAATGTTTAGACATGTTAATCTAAATGATGGAAACTTAACAAAGTGACTTTTAACGGAGGACAAGGAGATGGCGTTTCGGCTAGAGTTTGGGCAGAGGACATTTAATGACACCAAGGCTGTTGTGTGTCACGTGCGGACTTACTCTGTAGTCAGCGGGGCTGGCCCGGTTCGGTGGGCCTCAGGAGTCGAGCGAGAGTCCTGGATGTTTTCCAGACGTTTCGTCGAGTACTGATGGAGCGTTCCACACATCGAGGTTTGCAGCCCGGGAAGAGAGAGAAGGCGTCCTGTTGCTGTCCAAGTTAGCACTGCCTGGGCCTCCGTGTACCGTGTAAAAGTTTGAGTTTGTGTAAGTTATTGCAATGTCCATGAAAGAGTTCTCAGATGTTGCTTTGCTGGTTAAAAACTTGCCTCTGCGCGCGCTCTTTTGGGGAGAGCACGCATTAGCAGGCACGGTTCTTAAAACAAAGAAAATTTTACTCATGCTAACACGAGGCTCGAAGCTTTGGCGATGGTGATCAAGCAGGAAGAGGAAGATTTTTGGCTAGCAGCCAGTTTTTATCAACTTTGAGCCGGGGGCGTGTCCTATGCGCTCTTCCGGCGGAAGGGGAAGTCGCTTTGGGACATTTTAAACGGAGTTAAACTAAAGTTTTTAAAACATTCCTTGCTTTGCGAGGTATTTGGGTTTTTATAAAACACTCAAAACATTTGCAGATGTAGGATTGTACAGACAAAATGCAGAGTATTATGAATATGCAGAATATTGTTGAAACATTCATTGCATTTCATTAAAACAAAACGGAAACTGCACACAAAATGGGATAAGAAGTTATTTGGTCACAACTCCATGTCCTGGAAAAGAACAGTATCAACAACACAATATCAAAAATACATTTTCCTTTAATGCAATAATTACAAAATTGTCTTTTGATGATTAGATAGAGTCATTCGTCCATTTGACCACCAGGGGGTGGTGTTTTGATCATTGTAAAAGTCACTTTGGCCGTCCTTTTCTGAAAGAAAACAGTGTTAACCCAGTCCTCCTTCAGACTTTAGATACAAGCTTGTCTCTGAAGGCCTCTGGCAATGATAGAAAAGACAGGACAGTTAATCCGTGGACAGTTAATCCGTGGGGATTCCGAGGGTTGATGTGCTACAGTTTTTTGCTCCACATTTGTCCATGCATGTCCAATTGTCCACCGAAGTCCGGACCTGGGTGACCTCATAGCTGGCTACGGCCATAGGTTCCTTAATGATAAAGGAAAGGAGCTTCAGTGGTGTTTCCACAATCCGACTACACTAACCTCTTAGCGGAAACGCGGGGGGAAGTTACGTTGATGCACAGGCGCTTAATCAAAACTACACAACCCAAAAATGGACTACAACAAGCGCACCTTATCCTCTGCCAAGTAGGGCTGTCACGATGACTACTTTTGTTGTCTGTCTTGTTAAGTTATGTTTTTTTGGGGGGTTACTGTATCTTTTGACCTCTTTTATGGGTCCAGCATTAAAAATAAATGCCATTTTTTGGAAACTTTACTTTTGTATCCATTGCTTGACCATCGGCCCCTTACATATGTTGGCAGCGGTAGGATTTTATGGTCAAGAACACCATTTGTTTTTTTTTCCTTTTCACCGACAATATTTTTCAAAGTGCCACATGGCAAGCAGCCCCCCCGAGCATTAACCCGAGCGACGGGGAGGAAAGAAGACGTGTGGAGATGGAAGAAGATATGATGGCTGGTGTCAGCATGGACGAGACAGAAAGCATAGAGCCAAGATGAGAAGAGCAAGAACATAGGTTTGAGAAGTTGAGTCAGCAGTTCCAGCTTCTGCAATTAGAAGTACAGACCCGCTCCTCCCCTGTTTATGAACCTGCAACCCCAAAGCCAGAACCTACAGTAATGGAGGCTCCTCCCTGGCAGGCACGAAGCACGTACCTGACAGAGGACCTATCCATACCCACTGTACTTACAAGTCAAAGTCCCGATTTCGTGAACCTAGGCTGGAAAAACTATCTAGTGAAGATGATATTGGACACTATCTCATTACTTTTGAAAGAATTTCCACAGTGTGTAAGTGGCCAAAAAAACAGACTGGGTTTTCCGCCTTATTCCTCTACTTACAGGTAAGGCTAGAGCTGCTTATGTCAACATGGATATGGATGAGTCCCTTGAATATGGAAAAGTTCAATCTGCCATATTGCAGAAGTATGGCATTAATGCAGAAACTTATAGGCGGTTATACGGTTTGGGTGTCTAGAGGTGGACTCTGGTGAGAGCCCCAAGGATTTCTATGTAAAACTTAGAGTTATATGGCAAATGGACTCAACCTGAAGGTTCAGAGCATGAACCCAAGACAGCTACGGAGGCTGCCACTCTGGCGGAGGTGTTTGTAGCGCTCGGAAGAAAAACAGCCATGGACAAACACGGCATGGAGAACTGGAAGGAAACCCAGCAGGCCACCTCCTTTTCAGCACCACCAGAAGTCAATGCAAAGTGCTGGTAATCCCCTCCTGCAAAGAAGGCATTGCAGTCAACAATGCCAACTGCAATGTTAAAACTTGCCAAAATACCTGCCAGTTACCTGTGTGGACAAGAAGGTTATACTAAGCCTATATGTCCAAAAACCCGCAGATGTGTTTTGTTCCTTGCCAAAATGTTGCGGTAAGCAGGAACAATCCAATTCCATGAAGACTATTGCAGTTAAGATTAATGGGAAAAGATTAAGGCATTAATAGACACTGGCAGCACACAGACTCTTGTACACCAAGACTATGTGCCACTTAATGCCATTTGCACCTATGAGACTATTCCTTGTATCTGCTGTGTACATTGTGACAAAAAAGCTTATCCCCTTGCTGACCTGTATATTTAAGTTCAAGGACAATCTTACCTGCTAAATGTGTGGCTGACCATCTACCGTTCCCAGTAGTTTAAGTTGACAATCTCCCAATCCTGTATGATTTGATAAATCCAGTACAAATCTGTAATGATGTGACCAGGGCCCAAGCTAAGCACACCAATGACCAGTCTCCAACTCTCAGTGCCCTGCCCTTCTATGAGGACTATAAACTGCCTGTTAATATCCTTCAGTGGCAGCAGAGTGATCCAGCTTTGTCTAAATTGATGCTGAAGTCCAGAGAGCGGGAGTCTGAGTCAGTAGAGGAGCCTGATGAAGGGGAGTATTTCCTATAGAAGGGTATCCTGTATCGACAACATGGTCAGTTGAAGCAGTTAGTGGTCCCTTAAGCAGACCGAGCGTTTTTCTTACATTGGGGCGGCGCCCTCTTGTTCTCTTTAGGCCAGTCTTATTGTTTGTCATCAGCCCAAAGAGTGTTGTGATTGGTTGTTTACTCACAGAGGCGTTCCCTAATCCCAAAATAAATTTATTTATAAATTCACAAGGGCGTACCAAACAATTCAATACTGTATTGAGAATTGTTGCATCCCTAGTGTGCACTACTAAATATAACAAAGCATCTATTAGCCCCTCCCAATATCACCACCAGCCGCCACTGAATACAGTATATGGTATGTTGTAAATGTTAGCCTTAATGATATATTTTAATAACCTTATATTATTATTATTGATCTTAAGGTTTATCAAAGGTTTATTGTCAATATAAACAGCCAAGAAGATAAAGAACTTGAACCACACAGCCAGGCCTCAAGTCAAATCCTACTCTGTACCTTGTGCTGGTTTTCACCTGATATACCAGTGTCTGAACCCTGTGAAAAGCACACAGACTATTTAAGAGGTTTTCTGGATATAAGGAAATAGGATATCAAAAATTACTGATTTAATAAATGACAGTTTTAACTAATTTATTATCAATATTGTATCACCTACATCTCTTTCAAGGATCAAAGTGAAGTGAAAGAGATTTGCCAAGGCCTGCAGAAAGTGCAGTTGAAATTACCAGCTGTGACGTGATTCCCGGAGGTAATACACCCACAGTACTGTCTACACTTGGCCTACATACATTCAGCTGCAGACTTCCCCATCTCCGGGCCTTTCTCTGCTGCTGCTGATTTTACTATGGCTCACTCCGGGGATGTGAGCAGTGCCGCAGCGGTGCAGCAGCCCGGCTATAACTGGGACTGGTGCTGTCTATGACTAGAAAAGTCGTAATTAAAGGTGCAATCAAAGCCTCATCACCAAACCCACACACAGACGGGCACAGAGCAGGTTAAATGAGGTATAAAAACACACCTGCAGACAGTGCTCTGTAAAAGCAGAGGTGTTCAGAAGGTTAATGGGAAAGCTTGCAGATTACATGAAAGAGAACGTGACCTTATAAAGAGGGTTAGGGACAGATATGTGCATTTACAGTGTGTCCTTTAGCTGTGACGGTGAGGAGAAACTGAGGGGAGAGTAAACCAAACATGACAACAGTGTTTTTGAAAAGTCATTGCGTTTATCTTAAAAATCTGTGTTCATTTAGTAGAGCGCATTTTTTGAGGAGTCGGTGTTGGTGTCTGGACTGTGCTAGAGGCCGGTTGTTTTTTGTTGCTCGCCGCGCACTACTTCACCTCTGGGTTGATTTCCCGGCAAAACCGTCCCGAACTCTGCACAATGAAATGAGCCCATAGAGACCACAGTAAAGGTCTCAGTTGTCTCATCTCATTATGGCTGGCTTATATATGTGCAAATAAAAACGTTATTTGATCTAAAAAAGTTACAAATAGTTTCTTTTAAGACTTTTTACTGCAAACATAACAAACACGTGACGGAGTGGTAAGTGCTCCTGCCTCACAACAAGAAGGTTGAAGGAGTATGAACCCGGCCAACTTGAACATTCTTGGCCAACTAGGGGGCCAGCTGTGTGCACAAATAGGGGTGCACAACACCCCTTCCTGTGTCATTTGCTAGACAGGAATGCATAGACTGGCATGAAGTTGTGTCTCGATATTGTTTGTAATATATGCTCACTGTTGTCAGAATAAGTATTTTCAAGCTATTAGAATGCTTGATCAATGTGTTTATTTTTCTGAGAGCACTTTCAATGGAAAAACTAATTTGATTTTCTTTCTCAGGTTGGTTAAAATTATAAAATTTTATTTTAATGACATTTGAATGTGAATTTTTGTCTATCTTGGACAGGAACTTTTTCCGAGACAGATATTTGAGGACTTTAGTGGAATGGCATGTCTTGACATAAAAATCCGCCTTGAAAATATTATGGTTATTTATGGTTTTTATGATTTTCACACTGCTACAATATATATCTTTAGGTTTTCAGTGTCAAAATAAATGTTTTTACAATTTTAAGCTTTGAAAAAGCTTTGATTTCTATTTTTGTGTATGTTATAGAAAGTTAAATTAAATTAAAATATTAATTGTATTTGAGAACTATTTGCTCAAGTGTGTTTCTATAGTTGGTGAAAAATAAAATCATTCTATCAGATTGCCTAGGTTGTGCTGAAAATATGGATATAAGACACTCAATATTGCATATTCTTATAACCTCTGTATATACGTTTTAACCAAGCCTCTCTCATTGAACCCCTTAAAAGGTTGTCGAGTAAGGCGCCACCATACAGCAATATATGGCGTTATATCTCCGTCCACCAGAGGGCAGGCTCCAAACCAATGGCGACTTTACAAGTGTAAAAATCATGTTTACAGCCTGGTACAAAAGATGGCTCCGGTCTCTAGAGCTAAGTTTTTACTACGTGACAACTCTGGGGTAGGGTGAATTTTGATTAATACATCCCTTTATGCAATCTGAAAAAGCCGAAATACCCGGATGTAACCGCCATTTTATTGCCCTGTGGTAACGACAATATCGGTGAATAGGGGAGCAATGGGTGGAAGACAGCCATATTTTCTACAATCATTAATTTTAACAAAAACAGACCAAAACGGCTTTAAGGCTGTGAGTTCTAAGGGTTAAGCTGGTACAGGCCTTAATTTGGCTTAATGTACATTGTACGCTGCCCTGAAAACAGTTAAACACAAATTGTTAGTGGTTTTGTAAAAAGCAGCTGTCATTATGTTTGTCAAAATTACATCTGTAGCTTTATTTCTATAAAACTGCAAATTTGTTGTGTAGCTGTTACAGGAGGAAGAGCCTTTCTGAGCTCCAGTGTGTTGTCAGGCTGCATTGTATTTAGAGGTGGTCATGAGACACTGGGGTCTATCTTAAGCACACTGGAACTGTCAAAAGCACAATGCGGATTTCTGTTCAGCTCTGCATACATTTTTCACTCTTATTAAATCTAGACTCAAAGAAACAGTCTTGTCAATGCAGCACAAAACCAACACCAGCAAATCACATGGCAATGCTACGGCGCTGAAGCTATTCCTGTAAACCACACGCACCAGAGGCTCAGCTTTTGTCCTCATTTTTGTCCGGCTCACCATCTGATCTGCATAACAGCAACTGTTGAATAACCTTTTAACAACCAAATGCAGCCTTGGATTTCTTCTCATCAAAAATGTATACAGAGTTGAATTAATCCAGCCTCTGTGCTATGTACTTCAAACAGATTAACATAAGTCATTAGTAAGGCAATATAATGTAATATCTAGTGATTAACACTGTATGCTCCAGAAAACTAAATGTCTCACTGAAAACTTTTTGAAAGAACTTTATATGATTGTTGATATTGATATCTAACCTTGATATTTATATTACATTTAGTCATTTAGCAGATGCTTGTATCCAAAGCGACTTACATTATGCTTTCATTCACCAATGTTACAGCTGGATTACCACTGGATTTAAGGTGGGTTAAGTGTCTTGGCCAAGGACACAACAAGCAGGCGGGACTCGAACTGCCAACTTTCCGGTTACTGGACGACCGCTCTACCACTGAGCCACTGTCACTATTTAACTTGGTGAGATTTATTCACAGCTCAAACAAAGTGACATTTAAGCACTATGCCATCAGAAACAGAAAGGGGCCAGGTGCAGTAATTAATCTCAGTGATCATATTTACATAATCTGACCCACGTTAGTAACGTTAAGCGTCAGTTTAAGTGCGCATAATTTAATAACTCAAATTTTTACCCATCAAGTGTATCCATCTCTAAGAGGCTAGAGTCTAAGTGTTTCTGTGTATTATATCAACTAGGTAGGTCTCCTTTCATAGAACAAAGGCATTAAGAGAAGCACTTGTTGTCGGCAAAAAACAAAACAGAGTTGACAATGGAGGGATTTTTGAAAACAATAACTGAAATAATAACTTATGGCTCAGCGATGGTTCAGACTCAGGACGAAAAACCGCTATTTAAAGTTGAGCCTCTTTGCTAACACAGATTACTGCTCACATTTTCTCTGTTCTTTACCGGTGACCGGACATTTACGGTGGGCCTACTTTTTGTCTGTTTTGGAGAGAGTAAAGCTCAGACACAGACTTGTTTTTTGTTGCGCGCTCGCAAAGTCCGCGCAGAGCCTTGGGCCGGTACCGGTCTGTGCAGCAGCCGAGCGACACAGATGGTGAGTGAGTAAACCCCTTTATGCTTTTGGATTTAAATTTCCATTATGCAATGTTTGAAATTGTGCACATTCACCTCCTGAACTGACTCTGTGACAGTGACAGGAGGGAGGTGTGTTTCGCCCCAAGGCCATCTCAAGGATCATTGTAGACCGTTCCCAGGATGGTGTTAGTTTCAAGTTCTGGTGGGGGGTTAGATGGAAAGCTGTGGGGGCCAGATGTGGCCCCCGGGCCGCCAGTTGATGATCTCTGCCCTATGGCCTGTGTTAAGGTTAATCTACTGTATACGTATGTGGCTACCTGCTGTTTCAATAATTGATACACAGAGCAGAGAGTTCTACTGACACAGTCATGTGTCAGTGAACATGGGACTGCATTACATCTGAATTTGCTTTTAGTTGTAGGAGTAGGTGTATTTATTCGGAAGATAATTCTGGAGACACTTGTAATGTGCTCTTTACTAAAAAGGACTGAGTGCTCACAGATTGTGTGTGGGAGATGGACTGACTGTGTGTGGGGCCAGCTGGACCAGGCCTGGGATTGGGTTTCACAAGACACTCTCCGATCAATTAAGAGCTAAAGGGAGCTGGGCCCGGAGTGAAAGGGGAAATGGATGAAGAAAGAGGAAATGAGTGGACAATAAGGTGACAGGAGGAGGGGAGGGGGGGGAAGAAAATAGATATGAGGATATTGCAGAGTTGAAAATGTAATAAAAGAGTGAGCATGTTAGTTAGATCATTCCAGAAATTGCACAAATGCAACAAAAGCAAACATGAAAAACTGTACTGTAGCCATAACTCCATTTTTCTTTATTTCTAGATACATAGAAATGTTTACAATTGTTTTAATACACATACAAATACTGTGGCAAAAAAACATATGTGTCCTTGGGCAAGACACTTAACCCCCCTTGCCTCCAGTGGTGTTCCAGCTGTAACACTGGTGACTGGAACCTTAATGTAAGTCGCTTTAAATAAAAGCGTCTGCTAAATGACTAAATGTAAATGAAAAGCTGCAGTGTAACAAGTACTTTTACGCAGAATAAACTGTTCTTTTAAAAGCTGTGAGGGAGTGAATGAGAGACCAGACAGATATCAGTGTATGAATAATATATTGAGATAGGGTAAAGGTAATTGAAGCAATACAATAAATGAAAAAACATTCACAAGTATTATTTTGCAGTTAAAAGAAAAGGTTAAAGCACCTGAGTCCAGGTGAGCTATGTGAGCACACAAAGCTGCGTGCTCATGCACGGGGAGACTGGCACAGAACAGGGCCAGATGAAATGAAGGTAGAGCTGTGGAGATAACATCACAAATAAATTATGATATGAATAGAGAAAATTAAATTATTCTTCTCCTCTGTTGATATTTTAGGTCCACTGCACAGTTAAGCTTAATAAAATCTAACTTCAAAGGTACCCTATTATAGCCTATTTAAGTTGATAATCATGTGTGGCCTCTTTAGATCAACTGCTAAAGTATTGTACTTGTGTGCAGATGCTCTGGGTACAGATCCTGGCTTTAGGCTGTAGAGTGTGAACAATTTGAGGTTGCACCGGTGTGACCAGCCTTTTGAGGAGAAAAAAAGACTGAATTTGGTTATATAATAACTCCAGGGCTTAAAGGTTCTCAATAGGGTTCATGTCAGGTGAAGAAGGGGGCCATGTCATTAGTTTTTCATCTTTAAGGCCTTTACTGGCCAGCCACGCAGTGGAGAACTTTGATGCATGTGATGGAGCGTTGTCTTGTATAAAAATCAAAGTCTTCTTGAAACTTGGGTGTCCACATCAATGAGGACCTCACTTGGACACCTCACATCACGCAGCTGGTCAAGAAGGCTCAACAGCGGCTGTATTTTCTGAGGAGGCTGAGGAAGTTTGATATGTCGCCCAAGATCCTCAGCAACTTCTACAGCTGCATGCAGACTTTCCTGGACCACTGATTGAAGAAAGTGTCTTCTAAAAATTGGCTGAAGGTCTGAGAGTTGATTTTGAGTCCATTTTCAACCCAAAAAGGTCCAACTAGCTCATCTTTAATAATACCTGCCCATACCAGTACCTCCACCTTGTGGAGCTCTGGGTTCGTTACTGATCCAAACACGGGCCCATCCATCTGGTCCGTCAAGAGTCACTCTCATCTCATCAGTCCACAAAACCTTTGAAAAATCTGTCTTCAGATATTTCTTGGCCCATTCTTGACGTTTCAACTCATGTGTCTTGTTCAAAGGTGGTCAGGTTTCAGACTTTCTTACCTTGGCCATGTCTCTGAGAACTGAACACCTCGTGTGACACTCCAGGTAGGTAACAGTTGTGGAATATGGCAGCACTGGAGGATAATGGGTTCCTGGTAGCTTCACGTTTGAGTCTTCCCAAAACTTTGGCGGTTAATTTGCGTCTTTTCGTCTCGACACGTTTCTTGCGACCCTGTTGACTATTTGCTACAAAACGTTTGATGGTTCTGTGATCACGCCCCAATATCTTAGATATTTCAAGAGTGCTGCATCCCTGTGAAAGACTTTTTTTTTTTTTTTTGGCTTTTCAGAGTCAGTTAAGTCTCTTTTTTGGCATATTTTTCCTGAGAAGAATCTGCCTAATAATTATGCACATCTTGATATAGGGTGTTGATCTCCTTAGGATACAACCTTTCCTCGTTACACAAATACACATCATCTGATATGCATTAAATACAACAAGGATTCAAGTTCAGACAGCTTGGAGTTGGAAATTATGGATAAAATGATATGGTCAAAATAATCACTTGCCTAACAATTGTGCACACAGTGTAGAATTCAAGGATGAATTGCTGTCTGTGATGGGGTCACTAACCTGGGAATCACTAACCTGGTCCCATCACAGACTTCCAAAGCACACATCCGTAAGCACTGTTTTTTTTTTTTTCTCATCTCTCGTGTGGAACAGGTAGAAGCACAAGACCTTGGCTGCCATACGCTCTACAGACACATTAGTATTATTAACAAGTGCGGCTCGAAAAACTGCTAATCAAATTTCTCCAGCTGGGATAAACCTCTCACATATTTGTTTACTCACCGTCTCCCATCCAATGTGTTTACATTTGGCACAGCAAATATTGCACCAAGAGTAGAATTTGAATATCATAAACACGTGCTGCAGTCAAGGAGAATGTAGAGATTGAGACAGAAAACATCCAATGGCAGGTTTTAAAGCGAACACTTGTACTGATATCAATAAGAGTTTAGGCTGTTTGACATTTTTTATTATCAGCACCATTGGATTATTCTAGGATCATCTTAGCCCCAAGCTTAATCTCCCACTGTGACGTAGCTTTCTCCCATCCTTTTTCAGACAGAAACTGGACCTTTCTGTGCATACATAATATTCAGTGTACATCAAATCAAAAGAGGGTTCAGTACAAACTTTATTGAATAGTTGTGAATAGCAGACAGCAAGGAATGCGGACTGGAGCTGGAGCGTAGGATTAGAGCTGTAGCTGGAGCCGGAGCTGGAGCGTAGGATTAGAGCTGGAGCTGTAGCTGGAGCCGGAGCGTAGGTAGGTTACCGAGCTGGATATCTGACTGGAGTCCACCAGAGGCAGAAGCAACCCAGATGAAGAGGCAGGACTCTGCTGGACAAAAGCCAGTAGCACAAACTGGTAGCAGGACCAGGAAGTTGGAAAAGGTAACTGGACCGGGTTAGCAGGAACAAGTAGCAGAACCAGGTAACTGGACCAGGACCAGAAACAAGTCACTAGAACAATCTGTTAGAGACGAGTAGTGAGCTGCTTAAGTGCAGAGCAGACTGATGAGGGAATGAGTTTCAGGTGTGCCGACAGGTGTGACTGATGATTGTGACAGGGATCTGAAGTAAACTCCGTGGACTGTGACACATTTGGCAAAATGCAGTCAGACAAGTACCGTAATCCTGGTAGCCGCCAAACCTAGTTCTGTCCATCAGATTGCCAGACAGAAAACTGAATTCTCCGTGATTGCCTCTGTAATTCAATTTAATGAGAAGTGTTCGGGAACAAAACTCCTGCACTGTTTCAGCGGACGTGGTGTTACGCGCGTGCACCTGGTTCTGACTTTCTGATTTGATGCCATAAACTTAACTAAACAATGCTGGCGTTAAAAATGAATGTTGCGAACACAAGTAATAGGCCTCCAGCGCACTCAAAACACCTACACGTATTCCACATAAGACAAAAAAAAGAAAGTTTTTTATCAAGTGCCACTGAAAAGGCAAAATTAGAGTCCAACAGGCATCAGTCAAATAAGACGAGAGTCAAATTGGAGAGCTGAGATCTGCTTTGGGGATAAAAACAGACTCTGAGCTGGCTTTCCTTTCATTGAAAAGGTAAGACGTCATTACAGACCATGTATAATATATTGTGGTGTTTTGTTTTCAGTTTTCTAAAGCTAAATAACGTTATTATTGCATGCTTGTAACACAGGGGATGCTAAGAGAAACGTCTCATAAGTTACTGTCTTGAATGGATTAAATACCTTCAGACCATGAGTGTTGTATGAGCCTGACTTCCGAGACCGATGAGTCTGAAACATTTGCTGTCTTTCAAATTTGTTTTTCAAATGGAGTTTGTCAGGGACTCTTTTCTTCCAGCTAAATATTTTTCACCAGAGATAACACCAGAGACATGTCAACTAAATCATTTTAGCCAGGATGTAGTATAGGATATAATTGTTTTTATTGTTTGCCTTGTTATATTCACGTCATGTCAGATTAATGTGGTCTGTTTATTTAATTTAAAAAATCCCATCTACTGGTCTTTCATTTGTGAATAAAGTTACGTTGTTAGTTTGTCACGTTGACTCTAATTTCTATTTATTTTAAGATCTGTGGCGAGGTGTACTGCCGCACGTCAGGGGAGAACACAATTGGACCTTCTGCAGATACCAGCATGCTCCTTTTGAAGCTCTGAGGTCATACCAGCCGGTTCAGCAGCTCGAGACCCTGTCACAGACTGTACTCAACAGACGGGGGCTAAAGAATCTGGAGATGTTTCTTACCTTTCAGTAAGAGTCTTTTACTCACTAAAGTATGTTTTGTTAGTAGGCTATATACCAGAGCTGAATGTGTGAGTAAGGTTTTTTGTTTATTTTATCAACCCAATGAACCAAGAACTTAATGATACTAATGTTTTGTTATTTTGTTATTTGTGCAGTCATGGCTGTTTGCACTGGATGTGTTCTGGTGATAGATGTTTGTTTTCAAAACTCAAGTGTGCATTTTTTCTTCTCACATCCAGTTTATGAAGCTTGGACCCTTCTGGCTGCACTGGACTAAACTCATCATAACCACCTGCCACAGCAGGTCAACCATAAAGGCCAAGTTCTGTAAGTCATTCTTTTTTGTATTTCATATTTTTGTAGCCTGAAAAATCATGCTCCTGTTGTTGATGTCAACTAATGTTAAATGTATTGTTCTGCAGACAAAGAAGAGTTAAAGAAGTCAAAGCTCTACCGTGTTCACAGTCTACAGCTACGTCCCTCGGCTGCAGAGCAGAATTTTGGGAAATCGTCTAAAGTCTCCAGGGAGACTCCCAAGAGGAGACATGACCCTGTGTCCCTGGAGTTTTAACTCTGCAGGAGACAGGTGTGTCAGCCACGTGCCCACAGTCCCATCTCAGACAGGAACCATGATGTTTAGGGAACATGCAGCAGTAGAGAAGTCTAAGCTGTTTTGTTATGTATCGGCTTTTCACCATAACATTAAGGTTAGGGTTCTCTCTTATCTACACACTATCTGTCTTTCTGTATAATATGCAATAGTAAAGTAATTAAATGTTATTACTGTCAAAATGACTCCAATACTTATTCCTGCTCTCTCTCTCTCTTTCTCCTATCTTTTTCTAGGACATGACTCGGCCACATAAACCAAAGGTAGCAACAAAAGACAGTGATTCAATGCAATATTTCTTTATTATAAATATATGCTGGAAAAAAATGTCTGTTTATATTTATATAAACACTGTTCAAAAGGTGCACTTAAAAAACACCATGTGGTGGGCTGAGACACACAGTTGGATTCTTTGCCAGTATTTGTTTTCTAGATCTGTTTCCATGACTGTTCAGACAGGTGCACCAGGCTGGCTGAGTCCTGTTTGGTTCGGCTGGTCCTGGTGTGGCTCCGGCTGTTCTCCATCACATCCAGACAAACCCCTAGCAGACGATTTACAACCATCTGGAGAACGTTATCCTCTTGGGACAGCAGCTGTAACTGTACCTGAAAATGGAACAACAAGCTTTGTTTAGATTACAGAGGTTTATTTGGGTTTGTGGTCATTTCTGTAGATACATGACCTACCTGTCTCAGTTGTCCTTAAACATCAATGACTTGGAAAGGCAGATTCTTCTTCGGTTGTTGTTCATTTGTGCTTGTACAAGCATGCGCACAGTGAACACGCACGGCACTGGATGCAGTAACGCCAGAGGTGGCACACACACACAAATGCACCTTTTTAATTTTTAATGCCATGCTTTAGGCTGAGCCTGAGATTATTTTTATTTGAAGGCATTTGAAATGCATTGAAACATACATAAGTAAATTTTGAATGATGGATGGATGTGCAATATAATACATTGTATACTGTATTAGACAGCATTTTTGTTAATGTATTTTCTTATTTATTTATAGCCTTTTAGTCTCAGGTATTTCATTTTTTTGCATTTATAATGCTCATATGTGAAATGGAAGTGCCATTACAATGCTGATGGATGTTCAATCAAGAATAAATGTTAATGTTATTTCAAACAGAAAATCCTATGTGTTATATCTGTTTATCGGTGTTGCTGGCTTTTTAATAATGTGCGGTTATGCTATTTATCTGAATACTCAATTAATCGAACCAGAAAATCAATAGATTACTCGATTACTAAAATAATCAACAGCTGCAGCACTACAGTAGTGTATTACTTGTAGTAGATTTTCTCAGTTTGGAGAACTGGGTACAGCTCAGATCAGTAGTGTGCAGCTGGAGGCGGTCAGGGAAATTAGTGGATATTACATTTACATTTACATTTATTCATTTAGCCAGGGCTGGACTGGGACAAAAAAGGCCCTGGCATTTTTACTCAGACCGCCCACCACAATCGGTCAGACACAACCAACTAGTACACCATCCTTGTGGTCCCTGTAGATATGCATATCTACCTTCCATTGAAAAACCCTCTACCCACTGAGAACTAAGTGCCATGGACCAGTGTACCAGTGAGAGATGTTAGCACTAGTGTACTCACCAGTCTCTTGACAGACTCCCTGGTGATCAAAGGTTCCTCCTGTCTCTCTCCTCCACTGCTAACTCAACCTGGCTTGACTATACATAAGGACAGAGAGAGGATTACAATTATTTGGAAGAGTTATTAAAAGTACACTTAGTAAGGATCCATTTTGGTTATATAGTCCTGTATTCTTGAAGAGCAGGATTTCTAGATGGACAAAGTGCTCAATGTTATAAAAGCTAGTTAACCCTTTAGAACCCAATATAATGTGGATGTAGAATACTGCTAATTCTAAAAGAAATGTTTTTTTCCAATGAACCAGACAGCAGAAAAACTAGTTTACAGTTGCAAGTATAGGCTACTTTGTTTTAAAGAGCACAACCCCTCTTTAATATGACACCAAACAAGATTTACCTCTCATTGTTGAGATACTCCTTAAAAAAAAGAAAACCAACCTATACTACCAAATTACTCACACAAAACGTCCTAAAAATATATGATAATCATATTATTCACTCACCGTAAATATTGCATATTAATGATGTTGGAAATTCATTAGAAACATGAGCAAATATCTACTTAGTTGAATATACAGCTAAACAAAAATATACAGCTTTCAAAATGCAAGGCGGGTTTTAATCCCCGCATAGCATGCGTTACTAAATCGTCTGCGCTTTGATGCATCCATTTTGAGTAATAATTAAAATAATCAAATGGCATCATTTAAGTTTTTCTAGAGAAGGGCCATACGGCCATTATGGGTATTAAAGGGTTAACATTAGAATAGTCAGCCAAAGTTGCAATTGAATAAGTTAACTCTGCTAACCTAGCTACAAAAACAATGCAGAATAGCTTATGCTGTGTTATTTGACTTTAGCTGACTGAGTGGCTAGTGCAGTGGGTGACAATCTGACAGACTATATAATGGCAACAACGATTAAGTTGTCTTATATAATATTCATTAATTTAGGTAAATCATCATCTTCGTCGTGGCCCATCCAGGCCCACACACACACACACACTTTCCTCCTGCACCCGCCCTGATTAACACTCCCTCCCTGTTAATCATGTAACTAACATGCTTACCGTTTCAATTACACTCTCCATGTTTCTGCAAAATGTCGCTCAGGTACTGTAGGCTTGGATACTGAAGCTATAGCACTAAACATGTCTGTTATTTTTGCACATGTTGAGGCATCAACCTCTAGCATTTTTATTTTTTTGGCCCGCAACTTCTCCGCACCCCCCTTGCACTTTTGTTTCTCCATCCTAAATCCACAGATTTCTGGCTCTGAGCCACTAACTGCATCTGACACAAGAAACAGAGGAGGAGGTGGAGCCTGTTAAGAGATGATTGGGCCAGCCCAGTGTCAGTATGAAAAATGAACCAATGGGCCGCTGTCCCTGCTTTATGGGCCGGTCATTGGCCAATTAAAAAAAAAAAAAATCATATTATATGGACCGGCCCCCGAGTGCGTCGGCCCACCGGGCATTTGCCCGGTATGCCAGATTACCAGTCCAGCCCTGCATTTAGCTGACGCTTTTATCCAAAGCGACTTACATTGTTCTAATGTAATTACCAGTGTTACAGCCACTGGAGGCAAGGTGGGTTAAGTGTCTTGCCCAAGGACACAACGACAGTATGAACTGTGGGGAGAGTGGGAATCGAACCACCTACCTTCCGGTTGAAAGACGACCACTCTACCCACTGAGCTACTGCCGCCTCAGTATTAGTGAGACATGTTAGCACTAGGAATGCAACCAGCCAGTCCACGGTTCAATATGTACCTTGTTTTTTTTGCTCACGGTTTTTGTTTGGTTTGATATAGTAAAATTTATGATGCCATTAGGTGTAATCATTGTGAGTGGATTTTAGAGAATCAAAGGCTGTTCAAAATTGTCATTTTACTAATAAAGCATATAACTCGGTGCTTATGAAAAATAAACTGATGCCTGTAAACATGAATTTAATGCTGTGTGCAGTAGTACTTTAAAGTAGCCTATACAATATTCAACTATTCCTGTGTATGCAAGTTCTTCTGTGAAAACACAAGCTTATCATTAAGGTGAGAGTGGGTTGCACTTAAAATATCTCCTGCAGTAGGGTTTATCACTAGATTTATCACAGACACGTTTTATCAAACCTCAATAATGTCTTAGCAGATGTACGTTTAGTCATGTGACATGAAATAATGTCTCAGAGATGGATTAGACCAGCAAGGACTAGTGCTACAATCGAAATTTAGCCTCTTTGCTAAAATGATTATCTCTCTTTTTCTCTGCGAGTATAGGGCAGCCTCAGCAACAGCTCTCGCTAACTTCGCTCTGAACAGAGCAGACTACAGGTGAAGCCAGTGTTTACAGTGGGACATTACACCGTGAGTTGGTTTTACTTTCACCGCTGAGCCTAGTAACGCAGCAGGCTTGAATAGGGCACGTTCATTTGGAGGCCAAGCTGTCGCTGAGACGCCTAAATCATAAAGTGCTGGGGAAACATATTGTTTGTTGTCTTCTGCCCATAGAGTGTTGTGATTGGTTGTTCACTCACAGAGGCGTTCTCTAATCCCAAAAGTGCCAAAAACCCTTTAAAAACAAGTTCATTTGCATACCTTTTTTAAGATGCCTGTAGATTTGCAACAAGATAGAGCAACATTTTTTGGGGGCATATGAAAGTGGAGAAGTTATACTTTTATGTCACACTTTATGCATTTCCCAGACCACTTTTTTGTTCCTTTGAGGGGTTTGCAAATGTCTAGCAAAAAACGCTCACAGTAAAATCATTATAATAAATGGACCACGGCTTCTCCAGCTGTTCTATAGCTCGGATATGCACTCCCAGCTGTTCCTACACTGGAATATTAGTCAACAAGTTGTGAGCATAAACTATCATATGATTAGTCGCGGAACTTAAACCGTAAGTTACCTTATTTACCACGACGGCTTCCTGTTAAGTCGCCCAAAAAAATCTTTTGGCTCACAGTACTTACTGCACAGCAGATTTCTGGCGCTTTTCATTCTATATTTCATTCTTTTACAAAAACAATCATCACACATACTCCAGACACTTGCCACACATTGCAATAACTCCCACGATAATTATGGATCTGCAGAAACCAGGCGCAAATGACACTACCCCTTGGCCGAAGCCCGGGATCTGGTAACTGCGTCGGATGAGGGTTTTTAAAGGAGTCGGCAGCAGCAGAGGCAGGAGCAGTCGCTCCCTTTCAGATGCACTTCCTGGTGCTTGAAGAGCGAAGAGGAGCCTGATAGCTTACCACACCCCATGCCATATTTTCTCCCTAAAAGATAGCCAGGTGTGCAGCCACCTGTTACAATGTGTGGACATGCCATATCCATCAGAACTCTTCAAGATGTTCTTTGTTAAAACAGTGTGTGAAAACACCAGTAAAGATCCAGCAAAAAACATTGTTGCGGTGGGTAGAACATTTAAAGGGCAGAGCTCAGAGAAGATGAGCTGTTCCAGTACACTGGGCTCACGCTGTATCTGGGGATTTTGGGGGAGTTGACCTCTCTGATCAGCTAAAACAAATTTTCTTTTTTGTTGTTTATTGTACAAGAACATGGTCTTTTACAAAGTTATGTGGCGCTCCTACTGTATGTTCCTGTTACACTTACAAATTAGATTGTTGTATTGTAAACTTTTATTTTTTTTGCAAATTGTGCAAAATTGACATTTTTTTCATTTTTTTCACAGTTTATAAAAATATGTCTATCTCAAAAACTGAATTGGGTAGACTAAATTAGAATAAAGTAGAATAAAATTTATGTAGTTTGAAATGATTTTATGCACATTTTTCACACTCACAGGGATATAGCTAGGAATAATATTTATTTCTTTTATTATATGTGAAAAAAACAAAAACAATTTTCATTTTTTTCCTGGTTTATTGCACTTTTTTTTAGAATTTTTTTAGTAAGTATAAACTTACTGCATAAATATTCTTAAAATATGGAATTTAGGGATTGTGTTGATGTTTAGCATGTTAGAATACTCCAAGAAAATGGTACAACAGCATGTAAAAATGTAAAGAATGCTCTATGGACTTGTTTATAAAGTAGTTAATTAGGTGGTTAAAGCTACAGGCACACACACACACACACACACACACACACACACACACACACACACACACACACACACACACACACACACACACACACACAAAGAGAAATATGCTGCATAAAAAGACAGGGACTATTAATTTTACGCAATACAAACATACAAGCCAAAATTTACCAACACGTATTGAACAGTGAAAGGCATACCAAATGTATTGACAATTGTTCCTTCCCTAGTTAGCACAAATCTCTTGGAAACTGTGGAAATGGACTTATAGCTCCTGCACATAACATTATGAATGAGTGGTCAAAATCCATTTACAGATCAGAGGTGGCAAAAGTATTCACATTGTGTACTTAAGTAGAAGTACAGATACCAGTTGTCTTAAAAACAACTCTGGTAAAATCACTGATTCAACTTCTTTACTCTTTACTCAAGGCCGCTAGCCCAGAGAGTTCTAATGCCTGCTAGCACTGAGTGCTAGTTGTTAGCTGTGTCTTTTCTGCTGCTCAGAGAAGTTTTGCACGAGTTTTGCACTTGCAGATTTAAATCTAATTGCTATCTTGAGGGTAAAAGTTTCACATTTCAATACAATGATCCTACAATCATTTTAGACTGATTTAAATCTATATTAATATTATTGTATTATATTATTCTTAAAATAAAGTATATCAGTATCAGTATTATTGGGATCATCCTTGAATTATATTTTACATTGCATTTCTTTCACTATCTGTATATTGTTTCCTGTTGGGGGTGATCCAGACAAACCTGACCAGACCCCTGCCACTTCTGTCATCTGACATTTTACACACCAGAGAATAACAAGCACTTATTCATGTGCTTTACTCAAATGCTATTCTATTGAACTATACATTATAAAGCATATTTTTACACCATTCTTTTCACATGTGCAGTTACTGTTTGCAGTGCAACAATACATGGCCTTGGTGCACTTATTTTTCACTCATGACATCCTGTTGTTCTTATTTAGGGCCATTTTAAAACTCTCAGCAGAAGTTAAAGGCATAAGTTGGCTTGTTATAATAAATGGTACAAACATCAGAAAGATAAAGTTAAAAAAATGTAATATGTTCTGGTTGATACTATCTTCAGCAGTTAATTAGTGGGTAATAAAATCAGATTCATGTGTTAAATGACATACACAATGTCTAGTTTATAAAGATTGCAGAGCCATTATGAACAACAATATTAGTACTTGTAGTAGCTGACATGAAGAAAGGTTAAAGCAAACGCATCTGGACTCAGTTTTCAAGGTGAAAACATTTTGTCTCTAATTCCAAAAGACTTCAATAGACAAATATCAATTCTGAAATCAACTGGTAAGAGAGCTGAGCTTATATCTCTAGAGGAGGGTTTGACCTGAAACAGACTCTGATTGGACCGGGCTGTTCTGGTCTCATAGTTGTTAACTTTGAAAGGGCAGTGTGACTCTGATGTGAGATTTGTTAAAATTTTTGCAAACACAACATTCCAGTTCACTTTAAACCTGGGAACACTCTGCGCCAAAAACTGGTCCATCCTAAAGACAAGAGCCCCACAAACAGAGTAATGTGGTTTATGCAGTTCAGTGAAGAGTGCAGTGACAGTTATGTTGGAGAAACAAGAGGATGTATCAGCACAGAAGAGCCAATCCTGGTGGAGCTGAGTCTGCAGTCCACCTCCACCTCAAAAAAAAAAAAAAATTAAAAGCTCCAATATTGTATAATACAGAGTGCGTCAAGTGTGTCTAAAGCAATAAAACACAACAGGTGCTCTTCAAGGACTGGGCAAAATATATCCTTACTATATTATATTAATATAATATTATCCTTACTTAAGGTGGACCAGCAATAGTAATCAAGAAATGCCCGAGGCACTCTGTAGTATTAAAGAATTAAAATCCTTTAAAATGACATGAACAACATGTACGCGTTTCGACACTAAACCTGAAAAGATGTAATTGGCATTTTCTCACCCTGTGGTAAAGCCAATATTGGTGAATGGGGGAGCAATGGGCACATAACATCCATTTATATATAACCTATGAGTGCAGCCTAAACTTCTCCCTAATCTCCGGCAACCTCCTCTGCGTCAGTGTGCACTGTGATTGTTAAGGCAGAGCTGCAGATTTGTCTCAGACTGCGGCTCAAACGTACGCTGCTCCTCTGGATTTCACACTGCCCTAATCACAATGAATGTTATTTACATGAGAGCTGCATTTGTTCATTTACAACCGAGAGATTGCAGGATGGATGAGAGGAAGATGGAGAGAAAAAGGGAGGCACCTAGTGTTGGAGAGCTAGAGGAGGAGGGGGTGATGTCATCTTTTAACCTTGTAACAATCTTGTAAAGGTATGCCTGGGTTTGTGCTCACTCCTGATTCCAGTGTGCATCCTAACTGTCTCCAGCCTGACTCTATATTTAGACATGGCAGTGGTGTATGTCTCGTATGTAGCTGCTCCTTTTAACAAATCTATGGTCCAACCCTCAGATGTACATTACATAGTAATATTGCCAGGCAGGGGGAAACAACATAAAAGATGGACAACGGCATTAGTGCTTAAAACACAAATGTACTGTATGGCCCAGCATCCCCGGTTTAGCCAGTCTGGAGCTGAAAAAAAGTGTTCCCACACAACAATCTCCAATACAATATAACATGTATCTGAATGTCCGTATCTACAACTGTTGTTACTTGTTTTTCTGTTTTCTCCTTTTCTCCACACATCTCTCAAATAACCAGCCATCTCTTCATTGTATTCCTCTTTTCTCACCCTAGCAAACTCTAAGACTCTGTTCGGCATCATCTTTTCTCCTCACTCACAACTACTGTGCATGAATTAAATTTCACCCTCACAGTCTGTCTGCTGAGAACAGGAAACAGTCAGGAGAAGATGGATGAATGTAAAGGGTTACAGTAGATGTGCTTTTGGGTCATTTAGGGTTTCTGAGTCATTTGGGTGCAGATTTGATCTAACAACTATTACTAACTAATAACTAGAATATTTATACTATAACAACTAACATTTCACACTTGTGTTTTGTATCGGTCACAGACAGTAAGTTGTGTGAACTGGGCTTTCACACATTTGTCCACTCAGAGCCATGGCTGAAAGAAAGCCTGTCACGATAAAATATTTTGATGGACAATATTTTCCCTTAAAAATCTCAATAAACAATATTATACAGTAACAGACTATTTTTCCTCTTGGTACTATGCAATATTTGAATGCAATAAGCTGGATAAGCTGGATATAATAAGTTTTTGAATAGAATTGTAATAAAGTTTTGGCCAACTGTATACAAATTAACATTTAAACTGTAAAAAATCTGTCTTTAAGTAACATTAAATAACACTGCTTTTGCACATTACATTCAACTGTATGGTCAGGAAAAGTTTAGGTGACGTCGAGAAAGCTGCAAACCCCGAACAGTACACTTCACCTAGTTCGGAAAACACACACGCGGACATCAATGGTTGGTAGCTTTCTTGCCTGTCATTTTAAGAAAATGTTTAAGACGGGTCGGACTGTTATGAAATAATAACTTATGGCCGTAGCCAGCTATTAGGTCCCCGAGGTCCAGAACCCGGTAAAAATTGACTGTAAAACTAAACAGGGTTGCACATAACTGGTACTAGTGGGAAGGTGTAAACTAATTCTGGAAAAGAAGCTGGAGGGTTTGTTAATCTGTTTTCTGTAGCAAACAGGTTGTTACTGCTGTTGTTGATGATCTCTGAGAAAAATATTTCTCTTGCTTTTTGCAAAATTAGATATGCAAATTTTCTTTGTATACCTCATAATGAATTAAGAGCTTCAATTTACGCATTCCCTTTTCTGTGCAGAAAGAGCATTGCTGTGAATTTAGATGGGATAGATTCAATAAGGACCGCATTTCCGGTCTTGCTGTCTAACAATGTTTCTGTTTAAAACATAAAATGAAGCTTTTATGAAGTTATAAATTCAATAATTAAAAATTGCTTTTTACCCAAAGACCTGACATTGAACACTGCAAGTTTTAAGTCCGTTTGAGCAGGACCTGACTTTATCTGTTTGCAGGGATTTGAATCAGATTTGTCTGATTAGACAATCTAACTGTTATTCTCTTCTTCAATCTGCGACTTCTGACTGAAGCTATGGAGCTAGGAGGGAGTGTTCTCTCCCAGGGCCTCAGGTTGATAAGTGTTTTATTATGACGAAAAGTCCTGGAACAGCAGAAGCCCTCAGTGTCCTAGTCACTGATAGTAGCCGTGATGCTAGTCTCAGGGCAGTGCAAGTGTGTGTCTCAGGGGCAGTGCGTCACATTCATCCATCCCAAAGACAAGACCCCCTTGCACAAACAGAATAATGTAGTTTATGCAGTTCAGTGAAGAGTGCAGTGACAGTTATGTCGTTGAAACAAAACAACAGCTTCACAAGAGGATGTATCAGCACAGAAGAGCCAATCCTGGAGGACCTGAGTCTGCAGTCCACCTCCACCTCAAAGAGAAAGGGCATTCCTTTGAGGACAGCAATGTCCAAACTTTGGCCAGAGAGGAAAGATGTCTGGGAGATTGGTGAAGGAAGCCATTTTTGTGAAAATGGAAAAGGCCCTCTTTGAACAGAGGAGGTGGCCTCAAATTCATGTTGCCTAGTATTTACAACAGTGTTTTGAAACCTAAATCAAAAGGGTTTCACCTAGAACAACTACAACACCTGAATGGAACAGTGACACTAACGACTCTCCTGAGCCTTAACGACTCTTTCATCAGGAGTCACACTTCCCTTTCATAGCCTCATAACTATGAGACCAGAACAGCCTGGTCCATCAGGTTTGGTTTCAGGAAACTCCTCCTCTAGAGATATAAGCTCAGCTCTCTTACCAGTTGATCTTAAAATTGATGAAGTCTTCGATGAAACGTCTTCACCTGGAGTCCAGATGCTTTTGCATCAACCTTTTTTTCAAGATGGCCTGGATGAATGACAACCTTCACAGTCTATCCAATTAAACCAGTATTGGGCAAACTATGGGCTGTTTAATCTGGCCCTCCAAGCAATTTCTAATATTTTATTGAAAATTAAACAATGTATTTTTCCTTTTCCTTCAATATTCTGCAGTAATCAGTTGATTCCACTACAACATGCTCCTAACCGGCACCACCTTTCCCAAAGCTAGCATTTGTACTCTTAGCTAGAGATACTTTTCATTGGTTTTAGAACAAACTGTAAAGAGTGGATCTAAAACTGAGAAGGGTGCAGCTGTGACTTTGACATTGAATATACAGTGTTTATTGCATGGCATGGCATGGCATCTAATACAGTGTCCTTGTGATTAATGTGGTCTTTAAAGCGGTGTATATGGTTCAGCTTTGACGGGAACTATATAACCTTGTCACAGGCGGTTGTTTTTTATGCTTTGCTGTGTTTAATGATGCTTAAACTATCACTAATCCGTGTATAGTATTTAGAATGTTCTGTTGGTACAAATCAAGACTTATTTGTGCTGTGGGTTGAGAGTGCTTTTAATTGGATTATTGTCAATAAACAAAATTCAAAAGAAAGTGAAAGTGGCTATTGTCCAGTTTAAAGGCCTTCACTGTGTCAGGATTAGCCGGCTCAGCTGCCCAGTGTCTACTTGCTGCAGCAGAAAGAGTTTGCAGTGAAGTTGTCCAGTCATGTGCCTTGGTTCAACTGTAACATAAATAAAAATAAATACACAAAAATTTACATTAGATTCTAAACATGTTTTTTAGTATTTTAACCAGGTTCTGTTTATTGTATAGAACAGATTTGAGAGCCACTGTGAAGGCAGGCTGTGTACAGAACAGAACAGAACAACTGGCCCAAGTGTGAACGTGCTCTCATACTTCACACACACACTCTTTAATTGAGCTGCTGCAAATGATAATTATTCAAAAGTTATTATACAGTGTGGCTCACTGAAAACAAAGTTAGTTATGAGCTAAACTACAATAATGGACAAAAAAATCTGAATAATCTCATAGCTCTTCATTATACAAAGAAAGGTACAGTTACAGTATATTTAGCTTGTGAGTCATCAATCATTTGAACCCACTCATCTTCAGTCTGTCAAAGCTGTTAATGCACCATGTTGTTTACCTCTAGATATATTATCGCTGCACATGAGCCACTGGTGTTTCAAGAAGATTTTGTGAACTAAAATGTTTTAAAGACTGAGTTGGCAGTAAGTTTAATTGAGACTCACAGGTTTGTAGAAAAAAATGTGACAGGTGATCAGACTGATTCCACTGCAACTGGGAAAAAACACTTGTTTGTGTTTAAAGGCATTTGTAGAGTTTTGGTAAACTTCTTACCTCTCTCATACTCTTGTCTAACTCCTTCTTTTCTCTCTGTTTCCTGGTCCATGCAGATGCCCCGGTGGCAGAGCTCCACGACCTGTTCTGTAAGAAGCTGCAGCAGTGCTGTGTGCTATTTGATTTCTTGGACTGCGTGGCCGATTTGAAGGGAAAGGAGATCAAACGTGCTGCTCTCAATGAGCTGGTGGAGAGTGTGGCTACGAGCCGAGGAGTCCTCATTGAGCCGCTCTACCCTGAGGCCATCAAGATGGTAAGAGTCAAGGGGTCCGTATCTTGCGTCAGCTCAGGTGTGGCGGAGATCAAGTTGGTATATAGGGCTGTGACGGTTGCCATGACAACCGCACCACAGAAATACTAAGTCAAATACAAAATACAAAGTTTTGTAGTATGTAATTGTGACAATCATAACAATTACAATAGCAGTGGGCATTAATAGCCTAAACTATTTAGCTTCTGTTTTATATGGATCATAAGGCTTTATATTATATTTCTCAAATTACCTCAGACTCTGTCAGAGTTTGCGTTACCCAGCGTAGGTTGGCTTTTGGCTGGTTTGATTTGTAGTCTAAATGGCCGGTAAAATAAACGTTTAATGGCCCAAATGGTAAAAAATCATATTTGTATAATATATAATTTTTAGAAAGGTAAAATAAAACTGGATAATACTCCTCCAGATAGGAGCGTTTCTTAGCAGGTGCACGTGAGCTCTCAGATCAAGTAAATTTTATTAAATTGCTTTAAATAATAAATAAATACTATTATGGAAAAGTGTATGCCAGGGTACTGTAGAGGAGACTTCGGCCAATGCGGTTTTCGTCCCGGTCATGGAACACTGGACCAGCTCTATACCCTTTCCAGGGTCCTGGATGGTTCACCCCTGTGGAGGGTGCTCTGGGATTATGGGGTCCCGAGCCCTCTGTTAAGGGCTCTCTGGTCCCTGTACAATTGGAGCAGGAGCTTGATTTGCATTGCCGGCAGTAAGTCAGACCTGTTCCCAGTGCATGTTGGATTCTGGCAGGGCTGCCCTTTGTCACCGGTCCTGTTCATTATCTTTATGGACAGGATTTCTAGGCGCAGCCAGGGGCCGGAGGGAGTCTGGTTTGGGGACCACAGGATCTTGTCTCTGCTTTTTGCAGATGATGTTGTCCTGTTGGCTCCATCAGGCCAGGACCTTCAGCTGCACTGGGATGGTTTGCCAAGTGTGAAGCGGCTGGGATGAGAATCAGTACCTCCAAGTCTGAGACCATGGTTCTCAGTCGGAAAAGGGCTTGCCCCCTTCAGGTTGGTGGAGAGCTCCTGCTTTAAGTGAAGGAGTTCAAGTATCTTGGGGTCTTGTTCACGAGTGAGGGAACTAGGCATAGGACGATATTAGAATTTTGTGACACTATTATCCTGGCCACAATAATTGCGATTAATGATATTATCACAATAATTACAAAATCATGCTTACAGTTTGAAAATGTCACTAAAAAATACTGGAATCACTTCAATACTTTTTGTGGTTAAACAACCATTTTCAAAGCTGTAGTTTGAAACTTTTCCAAAATCAAGGAGAGAAGTCAGGGAATTTTTGAATGACCACAGCTACTGCTCTCTCCCCCCCCTCTTGGAGTCACTCCAAGTCACACCTCCATCTCCTCGTGCGTATGAGAGAGAGAAACGTTGTAACTTGTGTAACTTGTCAGCTAATTCAGCTAACTGAGGTAAGATTGTCTTTTAAAAACAACTTCAGCTGTTACTTTCACCTCTCCCGCTGTTATAACCTTTGTGTGTGGGTAGTAAAGCTTTTATGGTTTATTTGTGAGAAAATCACTCATTACAGCCAAAGTTACTGAACAGTGGGACATGCTAACCTCTGCTGTATTTCAGCTCATTATCATTATTTTTTTATGGTGTAAATGTGAGCGAGTAACATGATATATTTTGTAATTAGAATGTTTTGAAACAACCTACGACGAGCATGTCCGCCACCCTCCCCTCACTGAAAGATACTATCTTGAAGCCTTGGCCTACGAGTGCATCTCTTGTGTCTAACCCTCTGCAACAACTGTGTATTACAAATGTTTTGCATTGTTTACATCATTTTATCATAAAGTCTGTACATGTGTTACCAGTTAAAGCTTTGTATAGTTTATATTTGAATACATTTTCAAACATTTGTCATTATCACAAAATGTTTTAGAGTAGTTTAACACATAGCATAGATTTAAATATAATTCTAGCAGTATAATAAGCACAAACACAACCCACAAAACAGAACTGTGTCATATACACAGCATTTATATCCTCTAAACTACAACAACAGTGACACAGCACCTTTTCTCAGCTAACTGGCTCACACGTTTCCTGTTCTTCTGTGACCCTGAACATTTTGAACACAGCAATAAGTTGTACATAGATTATTTTATCTGAACATACAGCTGCTGTTTAGCTTGTATGCTAACAGACCTGCAACAACTTACTGCCAGCATCAGCGTGCGTGACTGAGGGACGTAGAAGCATCTCCTTAATTGACAGATGACGTCACCACAGCTTTCTTGTGATTGGTCCGTGTGGTCTGTGCTTGTGTAAACGTCCAATCGCTGTTGAACTAAGGGTAGGAACTTATAGAAAATAATAATAATAATTTCAGTGTACCTACTTTAGACCGTAGAATCAGGCCAGACAATCATTTTGAATAATTTTATTTTCCCTGATTTCAAAAAGTTACAAACTCCTGTTTTAATGCACTTTATTGAACGTAAAAATAACATGAATTAAAGCTGCAAGTGGCGATAAAAGTCTTCGCCTCCCCTTACAACCACCGGGAAAACGTCCTCGGAAGGACCGCACCTTCAAAGCCCGAACTGCAATGTCTAATGTGTAATTAAAGTAACAAACCATATTGCATACCCAAATGCCAGGCTTGGCACAGGCACAAGCAAAACGTTGAGACGGGTCCAAATGATATTACCAAATCTTTACTTTTAAATGGCCACCTTCCTGGGTGTGATAGAGCGTCATCTCCATAAAGTTTAATGCTCCTGATCTGTTGTTTAATGTGAATGACAAATTTAATTTGGCTACATCAAATTTTTCCATCTCCCATTTACTTTGGTCCCTTAAAAAGTGGGAGGCACATAAACAAACTGTTGTAATTCCTACAACGTTCACCTGATTTGGATGTAAATACTCTCAAATTAAAGCAAGTCTGCAGTCTTATTTGTTTAATTTCAAATCCATTGTGGTGGTGTATAGAGCCAAAACGACCCAATATTTATGGACCTGACTGTAAATGGGGAATTACAATGGCAACGGTGTGGTCCTAAATGGCTTTTTATTCATCATCACATATGCATGAAGCTAATTTCAGGTCTCTGCAACCAACTAAAAATCATTGTGTTAACTGTGTAAAAGTAATCCGCTGGGTCCAAGCAGATTTGACAATATTTGAAAAAGTTAGAGGAGATTTTATTCTCTCCAAAATAGGCCAACCTCACAAGAAGAGAGAGAATGGAAGAGAATGATGCAGAAAAAAAGGTTTTAGATCTGTGTACTTTGTGTTCTTGTGTATTGTGTACATAAAACATAATGAATGAAAGAGCGTTCAGGTCTGACTGTTAAGTTACCGTAATAAATATTATTAAGAGAAACAGTGCAATTTAAAAATATATATATTTTAATTGATCATCTATTTAAGCAACTGGAATCTGCAAACTCACGTTGACTTGAAATGACTGGTTTTATAATTGTGGTCGTGTATTGTCTCTACTGCTGCAAAAATTCAAGCTTCATGTTTTGGTCATAAAATCAAATAACAAATAAAGCCCTCATATATTCATTCCTCCTCTTTCAGATCTCGGTAAATATTTTCCGGACTCTTCCACCGAGCGAAAACCCGGAGTTTGACCCAGAGGAAGATGAGCCCACACTGGAGGCCTCCTGGCCACATCTGCAGGTAGAGCTTAAATCAGGATATAATTATATATAGTCCCCATAAAGAAAGGATTTAATTAATAGTATTGAAATTATAATGACACCTGAGTTAATTAATGGAGGCAAACTGTTTTGCCTCCATGAGTCTTACTTCATTTATAGACCTCATCCCTACTGTCAGAATGACTTAAAAGCCTCAAATCCATGCTGTCACAAATGTCTTCATACAATAAAATACAATACAATTAATCACCTTTCATATGATGACATTCTTCTTTCGTAGCTTGTGTATGAGTTCTTTCTGCGTTTCCTGGAGAGCCCAGACTTTCAGCCTTCGATGGCCAAACGCTATGTGGACCAGAAGTTTGTTTTGCAGGTAATGTTAAAGTCTCAAGAGCTGTGGTGGAGCCAGAAAATTTTTCTCAGGGTGGCCAGACCAAGGCTGCTGCTTACCCAGCAGAGGCACAGAACTGATAAATTAAAATAGTTGTAGTGACTGTAGATCTAGTTTTGCACACAGTGACAGAATTACATTACACAAAAAATATAGGCCTCTTTCTCCCTGACCTTCTCTTAAATACCCCTTACCTCTGCTGAACATTACAATTAATATTTCAAGATCAAACACAACCCACAAATATGTACATTAATACACATTTTTGTTCTTCTAAAAAAATACAAATATCTTTTACATATTTGTTGAGCAAGTCTGAGCTTTACAGAAGAGTTGAGGAATCGGTTCAAAGCCAACCCATATAAATAATTCTAGGACCTCTAGTTATTTAAATCCCAGTTCTCAACTAGGGCTGGGCAAAAAAAAATATATTGTAAAAATTCTAAATTATAGTTTAGGTTGATTTAATTAATTAATTTACCACATACGTTATCCATAGTTTGACATAAGCATGGGGCTCCGCCGCGTAGCGTAGGTATACTAACAACATGGCAGCGTCAACGAGCAGGGAAGAACAGCAACAGAAAGGCATTAAGGCCTTGTGGTGTTCCAATACTCATTTGGAGACTCGTTGTCAAAGCTGCCGTGAGTCGTCCTTGGGTGCCTCCACACATTTTATTCCTTGTATACTAAGCAGACGTCATAACACACAGGCACATAGGATTACCTTGTGCATTGGCCATGTGTACATATCTATTAGTCCAGTCTTAATAGAATCTTTATTATTAGAATCAGTATTATTAGAATCTATTTTCTGTGCACACTTTATGTCGCTTCTCCTTTGACAGTGCCATGTTTTTATTTAAATGAATTGAAACTATGACTTTTCCCTATAGACACCCATAGAAATGAATCTATGGGTTGACCGTAAAACACTGCAGTACTGCCATAAAGTGACACAAATGGGCCGGTCCAAATAGCTGGGGCTTTAATAGCTCGGGCTGGTTCTTTAATAGGCCTGTATTACAGTAATGCCCGCAATGTCACTTTCAAAAGAGGGAAAAAGGACAGAGCTAGATCGGGAAAGTGATCTTTGTCATCAAACACACAGTTTGGTCTACTACTGGTTAAGTCCGGGTTTAGTCATGGTTCAGTCCCGGTCTAGTCCTGGTTCAGTTCTGCTCTAGTCCTGCTTCAGTCCTTGTTTAGTCCTGGTTCAGTCCTGGTTTAGTCCTGGTCTAGTCCTGCTTCAGTTTGTTTGTCGTTTTGAATTGGAAATTGAATTTTTAGTTAAAAAAATCTGAGATTTTTTTTGGGGCCATTCCACCCAGCCCTAGTGTCAACTGTTCTGGCAATATACAATAATATCCTTTTATTTTTAGGGTCAAAATAGTACATTCATCACTACAGCTACAGATTTTGTGTCCATAGGTCCTGTTTGTTTGTTAATTCCTACAGTATATTACTATGGCCATGAAATTACCTCAGTGGCAGTTCTTTTTAGCAGGGCACACAGCACATATCACTCACTGCTGCGGTTTTGTGTGTAGCTCCTGGAGCTGTTCGACAGTGAGGACCCAAGGGAGAGGGAGTACCTAAAGACCATCCTGCACCGCGTCTATGGAAAACTACTGGGGCTGCGAGCCTACATCCGCAAAACAGATCAACAACATCTTTCTCAGGTACAGGCCGCAAGCTGCAAATATAATGTACAGGCTTTAAAGCAGCTATTTATAACAGTGGAGCATTGATAGGTCTAACTTTAGGCAGTGAATCAAAGAGAGGCGCTACTGCACTGTGACCTTTGAGCTGCTGTGTGCGTCACTGGAACAACAATTATGACACAAAACATAAAACTTAGCTCGACCAATATGTGATTTTTGGAGCTGATACACATACCAATAAATAATGTATGATACAGTAAAATTAACAAAATAACAAGCATGGCTTTGCTCAATTTTGACTAGTAAAGTAAAATCCTGTTTGTATTATAGAGAGAAGCAAAGTCTGTTTGTTGTAATCTACATGAAATCCAAATTAACTGTATATCCATTATTTAATAAATGTCAATATCACATTTCCTGTTGTACTTCTGCACCCCACCTCTATTGGGAGGCATCTTGCTCTTCACCTGCTGGCAGCTGGTGACTAGTCTCTCGTACTTGGCAAGCTCCTTTCAAAGGCCTCTTCCATGCATTATAGACTCAGAATACAGGACAATGTGTGGTGTCAGGGTGGTAGAGGCTGGGAACTTCAGCTGTCCACCACCAGCTGCTAGTCTTTTGCAGAGGCCAGGATTCCTGATCATGCAGAGGTTGTTTCTCTGGATTTGACAAAAGTGATGACTCTGTTGGCTGAGTCTAGCCCTCTCAACTCGCCCAGAGATCGCTACCGCTCTAATCTTGAGGACTTGGTCGTGCTGCCATCTGTAGTGACCCTCTCCCAGTGCTTTTGCACAACTGCTCAGTATGTGCTGTAGTGGCCCCTGCTTGGTGCACTGTGCACACGCTGGTGATTCCACCTTGCCCGTGAATGTAAGTTGGACAGGCTAGGGAGCCCATCGTACAATGCCTGGATTAGGAACTTGAACTAGAAACTAGGAACTTTTATTTTTTATTTATTTGATTGGGACAGTGCATGTTAATGAACATACATGAGACACAACCACATGAATGTAAACATGCCAGATTGTAGCGGATTGTAGAGGGTTAAGTGTCTTGCCCAAGGACACAACAACAGCATAAACTGTGGAGAGAGCGGGAATCGAACCGCCTACCTTCCAGTTGAGGGACGGCTGCTCTACCACTGAGCCACTGCGCCCCCTAAGTCACCCTCTTCTGGGTTGCACTTTCCCATCGTGCCCAAGCACCCTGCTGCCTCATCCCCACTGACCTCTCTTCTATAATCTCTCCAACTCAGCTCTTAATTTAGCTCTTACAAATTTTTACAAAAAAACGGTGTTATGAATGTAGATGTGGCTTTAAACATTTTGAGGCTTGATGGTAGATTTACCAAACCTAAGGATGATTGAAACACCTGTCAGGTGATAAAGGCAACATTTGAAGTTTTTATATAATTTCAAATATAATTTTATAAAATAACAGGGAACATACAAGTTACAATTACTAGATCAGTATAGATTGTGTTTTTTGGCCTTGATCTTTATTGGTTTATCTGTTTATTAATTTCCTCTCCAGGTTCATCTATGAAACTGAGCACTTCAATGGCGTGGCTGAGCTGCTTGAAATCTTGGGCAGGTTGGTGCACACACACACACAACACACATGACTTGGACAGATGCTCCCTTTTATAACTAAAATGAAGCAACCAAACAAAACGGCATTAACACAGAATCCACAATGCTTTTTTTTTCAGTTAATAGGATTACTCTTTCTTATCAAGTAAAACCTGAATGTGAGATCAAAGCTCCATTCAGGCCGGAAATAAAGTATAGTAGAGGAAAGGTGAGTGAATGTCTGGTGTTGGCTTAAAGAAAAGACACAAATGGTATTTCAATAGTAAATAAAGACATATTCCCAACTGTTTGCTCTTTCAAAAAGGGATGTCTTAAGCCTAGTCCTAAAAAGATATACAGCATGCCTTGCCTTCTGGACCTGACCTGATTCATTTTCTACCTCTTATACTATCAAAGCTTGTCCCAGCTGCCTAGTGAGACCGACGAAAAGAAGCCTTGGGATTAAACCTATGACTTTCTTGCTGTGATGCACAAGTGGTAACCACTCTGCCACTGTACAGCCTCAAGAAACACTTTCTCCTAAAAGTATTAACGTTTTGTTTTATGAGATCAACATTAAAGGCGTATGTGCACACATTAGTACCTGACAAATATTTGACAAGCAAGTGTCTCATCAAGTCAAAAATGACTAGTGACTGATGATTTGTGACAAGTGCATGATATTATTAGTTATCATGTTGAGATTTGAGGACAATAAGTTCATGGAAAGAAGGCCGAGGTGTGAAAAAAAAGGGAAGGAGGATTTGAAGAAAGAGGGATGAGTTTGAGAAGTGTGAGTCAGGGGTGGTGGAGAGAGAGGCTTGTATTCATGTTGGTGGTAACAGAAGTATTTATATCTCCTCCCACACAAGGATGAGGACACAATGGCTTGAGAGGTGCAGAAACAGCAGGGGGAGATCTCACCAAAGCATAGCTGATTCTGTAGGATGAGGACAGACTGAGTGATGCTGTGATGCAACCTGATAGCTCAGAGGAATGCTTAATAACATTTAACCTTGCTGAGTTTAGCTCCCACTCTTTGACAAAGTTGGGCCTACACACAAAGCCAGTCAGTGAACACATTTATCCAGTCACTTGGAAATGAACTCGGCCTAAGAATAAACAGCACAACATGAATGAACAGTACTTACTGGACCAGTTTGAAAATGCTACCTTTCCCACGAACAAACTAAAACAAAACACTGATTGAAGCCTAGAAGCACAGGTGTACACTACAACTGAATTGGCATTGTTTTGCTTTAGCAGGCTTCATATTTGAATGAGTAATATAATAACAGGGTCTCAAGTCTTTGTCTGGTCTGTTTGTTGTTTTCTTATATTTTCATTTTCTACATAACAAACTTGATCTGATTGCAGCAGGTCTTGTATGAAGTAAATAAATACCCATTTCTTTCACCATGCCACTATATATTCTGTCAATTTTTTTATTGTACTCCCCAGCTAGAAGAGTAAGAGAACATGGTGAATAAAAATGTAATTTACCCTCTGACTAATGTCACAAATGTTTTGTTCTATGTTTTGCTGCAGCATCATCAATGGCTTTGCTTTGCCGCTAAAGGCTGAACATAAGCAGTTCCTAGTCCGAGTTCTTATACCTCTGCACACAGCCAAGTCCCTCTCCATCTTCCACGCACAGGTCAGTCATACACTAATATGAGACCATGTGAAGAAAATATCACATGTCAATTTCTTTATTGCAGGATCTTGATTTTCATCTCATTCTGTTTCATGTTGATTGTAAATGATGGCTTATAATATATTATATTACAAATATAGCTATATGCTAATTCTGTATTCTGTTTACGCTCTTCTACTGCTATCAAATACTATAGCTATATATATATATATATAATAACAACCATGTCTTGTAGTTTTGTCAACTCTTTTGGCAATGTCTTTAATCTTTGCTGCATTAGTTTCAAGTTAGCGCTTTTGCAATGTGTTGAATGTATCACTAGGAGGCAGAAGTGAGTCACAGATGAAAGTGCAGATATTGCCTAGTTTTGAGGGTGAGCACTTTTGTTGTTTGCACTTCCATAATATTTGACACTAATGACAAGCCAGTGTTTTTTGTGGTATTTGATTCTGCAGGGTGTACTGTCAGTTCTCCTCAGACTGTCCTATGTTTGTGTTTGTGGGGCTCAGCAGCGCTGCCCTACATTTCTCTCTGCCTCTTTCTGAGCTTTGAACACATACATTATTCACACACTCCAGGTTTGACAGGGTTATGATGAAGCAGTGCGAGTGGATAGCGTTTTTGCTTGGTGTGCAACCTGACCTCATTCTGGCTGTGAATGTGGAACTGAAACTATCACAAAATCAGTCATCCATAAGGTTTCTGTTGATCTCATTCAGAGAAATACTATAAAACCCCAGACTCCAAGATGGCCGCCATTTACTTTGAATGAAAACTTGCTCATGGGTACATACCTGACTTCTATGTTGTACAGCCCACACAGATTTGAGTTTTTGCCATGTGACCCCATTCTGACCAATGAGCTTGCAGACACTACACTGCCTTCACAATCTCTTTTATTAACATGGGGAAGGGGGCTACAGCCTATTCCAGCTGCTTTGAACCTGAGATGGGGTATACCATGAACAAAAGCCAGTTAATGACAGGGCTACCACAATGTTTGACTGTTCACAATTCCACATTTTGAATAATAAAGACTGGTTGCGTAGGATAAAGTACAACGTGACCAGTACAATATGCACACTTTGTAACTAGAGCTTGGTAGTAGTTTAGGGAGGATCCTTATCCCTGATCTAAACAATTCTTTATAAGACAATATAAGAAAACAACAAACAAAAGAAAATGTAAAATGTTAATACATTTTGTGATTCAGAAGAATTGTTTTAATAAATAGGAAAGCTCTGTCTTTATAATGCTTGATCATGTGCCCTCAAGAAAGTTTATTCTATAAAGTATTAAGATTTAAAGATTAACAAAAGGTTAAAGTAAAAGCATCTGGACTTAGTTTTCAAGGTGAAGACGTTTTGTCTCTATTCCAAGAGACTTTATCAATTCTGAGATCAACTGGTAAGAGATCTGAGCTTATATCTCTAGAGGGAGGGGTTTAACCTGAAACTAAACCTGTTGGACCAGACTGTTCTGGTCTCATAGTAGTTAGCTATGAAAGGACAGTGTAAGATAACTCTCTAATAGTGTTGTCAAAAATATCGATATTTCGATAAATATCGATACTGAACGATCTCAAACGATACGATACTAATTTCCCGAAGTTTCGATACCGAGTTTCGATACCAGTATCGATACCGAGTATCGATATTGAGTTTTTTTTTTTTTTTTACTCGCACTATTGGTTTCTGAAAGTATGACAATCTGAGAGGCTTTTGAACAAGTGCACTACATCAGGGTCTTCAAAGGCGGACGCGATCTGGACCGCAAGACAGTAGGCCTATTCATAATTACAAGCGCATTGTGTAAAACATATTTTTGAACCTGCACTTCTAGGACAGCTACGTCAACACGCGTGGGTCCTCAGGTTACTATGGTTACGGACAGAGCAGCGGGAAATTTCAACATGTTTAGCGTAGCCTGATAATGAGTTAGAAACAACTAAAATTTAAAAGCCTTGGCAAAACATAATAAAGATTCACTGGACGTTATGGACGGGAGGGAACGTTTATTTTAATCAGAAAATAATTTGGCTTGAATTGATGATTTTGTATTTAAAATGTTCTCACACATGAAGGAGTACTAGGCATAATATGCAGGATTCCAGGCTGTTGTCATTAAACCACCAGGTCCTGAGCTTTAGCTTTAGCTTCTTTAGATTTTGTAGTATTTTCCTTTTGTCTGTGAGCTGTGTTTTGCAAAAGCTAAACACTCAAACATCCTCCTCATGTAACCAAAGAATAAAATACAGAAAACAGTGGATTATCAACATTCATCTCCATATTGTTTAAGAGGCTGTAGGTGTGGAATAAATGAGACTTTACTTTAAAGAATTATATTCAAACACATATAGTCTCATAGTCTCATTGATGTGTCCAACACAGAAAATGGTGTGTAGTGTTTTGTAAAACACAGTGTGTAATGCAATAATGCAGTTTCATTATATAATGCAAGTGCAGTGTGATGCTGAGTAGTTGTGTCAATCTGATCCTTTGCTCAATGGGTGTCAAGATTTAAACTTTGTGCATTTATTTTGACTTCAGAGTCTAAGCAATTAGAAAAAAATGTAAAAAAAAAAAAACTGCTCCAATTTGCTTAAAACGTGAATAAGTCTAATTACAAGCCAGAAAGAGGAAAGAGTCTAAACTCTATCTCATGTTGCCCTTAAGGGACTTCATGTGTGTGACATCACTCCTTCCGAAGTAAACACACGCACACACAGTCTCCGTCTCCACGGTGCCCACTCACCACAGCAACCGGTCTGGGTGGAGGGGGCAACACACACAGACCTAATAATAAAGAATGACTGCACATCAGAGACAGGAGGCCACGCACGTTCACACACTCCCCCCGACAAATCTGTCTTTCCGTTCATCAGCAGTGTGTAATCCTGAGGGATAAGTGTTAGATCCCCCTGTCTGCCATATCTGGGACACTGTGTGTTTGGACTCTTTGTGTGTGTTTTGTCACTGTGTGTTCTGACTGTTTCTGTGTGTTTTTTTTTGTGGGTGTTCTGTCGGTGTGTATTCTCTTGGTGTGTGTGTGTCCTGTCGGTGTGTGTCCTGTCGGTGTGTATTCTCTTGGTGTGTGTCCTGTCGGTGTGTGTTCTGTCGGTGTGTGTTCTGTCGGTGTGTATTCTCTTGGTGTGTGTGTGTGTTCTGTCGGTGTGTATTCTGACCCGTTTCTCTGACCTTCCAGCTGGCCTACTGTGTGGTGCAGTTTATGGAGAAAGATGCTACTGTCACTGAATATGTAAGTTTGGTACTTATTTTTTTTAACAAATAGTATTGTGTATCTGTTGTCAGGCACAATTACATTTCCTGCTGAAAGTAAGTGTACATAATCAATATAATGTATCCCAAATAAAAATAATATATATAAAATAAAAATTAGTATATACTAACAAGGTGTTTTCAAATAAAATGTATATCCCTTTTTTAGAAAGCATCCACACTTCTGACATTTTAGGAACAGCTTTAAAGTTGGACACAAATGAAAACTATAAAAAACCTTGGTCACACAAAGTAGCAAGTTAGCTTCTAGCATCCTTTTTAGTGTTTTATTGACACTGCAGAAGTGAAGAAGTATTTTTTGGGATGCAGATGTGTCTTTTCTACCATGTTTCTAAAAGTCTAATGAATATATTTTTATTCCAAAACGCCATTTTTTAATGAAATACATTATTATTGACAAACAGGCACAAAGGAACAGGAAAAAGCCTCTGGACTCTCTCACTTCATCAGACTCAAGACAGAAATAAACAGAATTGTAAAAATACACGGCACAATAAATAGATAGATGATGGATGTTTAAGTTAAGTTTTTGGGGGACTCATAATAAAGGAAGTCATCAGCCATTAAACACTGAAAGCTCATTAATAGGCTTTTCACTGGACAAAAACTATAACAAACACAACTGCTTGTTTTTTTATTGACCTAAACATTTAAAAAGATTTCCCACCATTTTTACATTAAGATGCTATTAATCACTTCTACGTCTCTTTTATGGGAAAAAGAACAATTATAAATTACAGTCATTTGGCACATGCAGTACAGACTTGACAGCCTTTCTTTGAATCTTTATCATTAAAAAATGTCAAAGCAGAACAATGCGTGTAACCCGAGGGGTGCAGCACTGAGTCATCAAAGACATGCCAGTTTGTTAGGAGAAGAGCCAAATGACGTAATCTGACTATAGATCACTAAATCAAATGTTAATAAAAGCTTAGTGCCTCAAACGTCATCAAGCTGTGTCTCTGTTATTGTTTGGACTGAGAGCCTCCTAGCAGCAGATATGGCTCTGAAGGTCAACAATGGGTCATTATATAAAATATGTCATTGAGACGGCGAGAGCCAAAAGTTTGTCTCATTCTCCTACATTAAAGATGGAGCAAACTCTTTGTTATTGTAGCAGAACATGAGTCAATGAAAGGAACAGTTAAAGCTTCTGTTTTGTATTGTTTCTGCAGATCATCAGAGGCTTGCTCAAGTACTGGCCAAAAACTTGTACGCAGAAAGAGGTGAGAACTTATATACAAATTCTAATGAACAAAATACACTAACAGTACATGTTACATGCATCATAAGGGCCTGAGCACAAAATGCAACGTGAGGGCACTCGTGCGAGAGTCCTGGAGTCCTCGGCTAGGATTATTATTAGGGCCCGAGTAGAAACCCTAACCCTAAAAAGCCAATGAGGACTATGCCCTATCTCCAACTGTGGTGACATTGCCAAAAAGTGAGTGAAAAAAGTCAATTGGAAGTGAAACATTGTGATAGTCGTAGCCAAATTAAATTTGGTACACACTTCCAGCATGGGGTCCTAAGCAAAAAAATTTGGGATTGGGATCCCGCCCTATCTCCAACCGAGAGCGGCCATTTTGGTTTGAATGTGTGAGCCTCCAAATGTTTGCCCTCATATTTTAACAAACTCCGAGTTTTTATTTGACAAGCTCCAAACTCGGTCCACATCATGTAGACATTTGTATCATTAACAGTTATAAAAGAATTGTTATTAGTATTCAGTGATGTGCACAGACACTTTGAGGGGTTGGTTCCCTTAAAAAAGTAAAAGTAAGAGTAACTCTCTCTGTTTCTTTAATCTCTCCTTTCTTGGCATTTTGCTGCAGTTAGTGAATAAGCAATATAAATATTGTGCATGATTTCTGACATCCAAAGTAATAAACATAAGTTTTTCATTTCATTCATCAGCAATTCTTTTCTATTGCATTGAGTACCAAAGTAAAAGAAAGCTAGTCAAACTACAACTAAAAGGTACCTGAGAGTAACTTTAAAACCATTGATATTTAATGACAATAACAAAACAATATCATATAAAACATTAAAATACAGGACTGTATGGTGGTTGGCTTGTTACTGTGTGTAGAAACACTTTCTTTCCACTCTCATTACTGTAAGCATGCATGTTGTCTTCTCACAACATAACAATGTTATGTTTGTGGCTGTATTAAGGTGATGTTCCTCGGAGAGATTGAAGAAATTCTGGACGTTATCGAGCCGTCCCAGTTCATCCGTGTCCAGGAGCCGCTCTTTAAACAGATTGCTGCCTGTATCTCCAGCCCTCACTTCCAGGTGAACTATCACCCTATTGCTTTAGTTTACACAGTCCTAATGACACATGCAGCCTCCAAAACAGCCTCTCAGCCTGAGTTCACCTCAGCATGCATACGTTTATGTGTGTGTACATGCTACTCCTAAATTGACCAAGTCATCTTTATTATGTGCATTATGCAGACCCGGGTAATTTACAACAGAGATTTTTGCTGAAGTTGTTCTGAGTTATCACTGTTTTCTGACCAAAAATTATAAATCAACATTGTGAGACATTATAACATAACCTCAAAGGACTTATTTTATTTTAATTTTCACTATTTGTTTAATATGGTTTGATATGTTAGAGTCAGTCACGAGGCTGCAGTATGTCTCTCTTGCCCCCTTTGTAAGGATCATAGCATACAATCTCAGATATAAACAGATTGAACAAACACTCATGCTGGAGTTTTAGCTTGACTCAAAACCATAAAACTGCAAAATCACCAACATGGTGATAACAAAGATGACTCAGAAAGAGCACATTAGCAGGTTCACCAAAATTTAACAAAACCCAATAAAGAATCATTTTGGTCGTTAAACCCTATTTGTAAGTCAGTTATTTATAGATCTAGTTTGACTTTCCTTCACCCCAGGTCTACCTAAATGGCTTTGGCAGCTTAACTTTTATTTACATATCCATTGCCGTATGAATGCACTAAGAAGAACATGTATGTGAGGATTAATCTAATGAAATGATGTTATGGAAATCTAAATGTTTCTCTGTGTGTTTCAGGTAGCAGAGCGGGCTCTTTACTTCTGGAACAATGAGTACATCCTGAGCCTGATAGAGGAGAACTGTCAGGTCATCCTGCCCCTGGTATTTGCCACACTCTACAGAGTCTCCAAAGAGCACTGGAACCAGTAAGTCCCATACCCCATCCCAAACGTGCCGTGTCCTTTACAGGCTTCGGTCAACAGTGGGTTAGTGAGCCTACTCTACAACACCACATGTCTATAAAATATTAACAGTACTTATCATATTTAATACAAACCCGATTCCAATAAAGGGACACTGTACAAATTGTGAATAAAAACAGAATTGTTAACCTTTAGTCTAAGTAAATTGTCTACAGTTAAAGGCGTGTTGCCTAATTATGTGAGTGTGAACTATCTCCTCTCTGTCTGAACCCTCTGTTACCAGGACCATTGTGTCTCTGATCTACAATGTGCTCAAGACCTTCATGGAGATGAACAGTAAACTGTTTGATGACCTCACTGCCTCCTACAAAGTGGAGAAACAGAAGTGAGTATGATTCACTCACTGTGTGTCACTGAAGTGACATGAGCAAGTCAGATTTTTGACTGAACTTTATCCCTCTGCTGTTACATTATAGTATATCAAATTATGAGTATATATATATATATCACTTAGGTAATTTTTTTAAGGTAATTTTAGGAATCTGCTAAACGTATTAGTAAATCTGTTTCATTTGTCTAGATATCAAAGTCTGGACTGAAGTCCTTCCCACTTTTTTGTGGAAATAATTCTAAGTCACAAACTGATCCGTTGAAACAACAGTGTACTCTAAAGTAGTGTAGCATTACTTTATAACATAATTTTTTACCTCTCTCAGCTGAAGTTCCATTACATAAAGCAGTTCAAGTTGAAGGAAACCTCCTCTTTTAAGGCTTTAAAAAGTCTAGGATGTGACAGGAGGGCTGTGACAAAAATAATGTGCATCTGCAAAGCCTTTCGGGTTCGACAGTGGCCTTAAAACATCCTGCAGTCTTTTTACTCTAACACTATATATGACATAATATTCAGTTGACATACCTATTGTTCTTCAACAATTACTGTAGCTCTAAATATGTGTTCAAGATTGAAGAAGTGGAAGAGGGTTGTGATAAATAAATGGTTATGTAGTCATGTGACAAACAAGTGTATTTGTTCTGAGTTAAAAACCTGCCTTCCCTCACATTCCACCCTCAGAGAGATGAAGCGTGAACGGGAACGTGCCGACCTGTGGCGGGGCCTCGAGGTGCACCAGGAGCGTCGGATGCAGATGCTCACTGAAGCTGCCCGTAACCAGCGTAACCTCCAGGAGCGGGGTGAGAGAGGGGAACCTCCCACCCCCTCATCCCCAAAGCAGGCCCATGCCGACCAGCCCGAGGCCAAACCCAGCGGGGCATCCACTGGGGAGAGCACCACTTAGAGGGGCCTCATATGGCGACAGTGGGTTAAAAACAGAAAGATGATAGGAAGGTTTGGGAAGAGCTCAGGCGGAAAAAGGTGCACAGTTTTTAGTTCATGGATCAGCAAGGTACAAACTAACTGATCCAAGTCTGTAAAGTGCATGTTTTTCTGAAAGAATTGTGTGAAACTGGTTCAATACTTTGTTATTTTTAAGAAAAGCTTCATCCATCCAATCCAAAATTTGGAGCAGTCCTGTTTTTAGACTTGTCTCACCTTAAATTCAGTAAAATCAGAAGCATTTTTCCACCAAGCTGTATGGTACAGTTCCTGGTACAGACATCATACGAACACCACACGAGTTGTGTTTCTGAAGTATACAGAGGATTTGAAGCTGATGAAAGCTTATATTAAAATGTACATGTATTAACTAAATAAATAATTAACAGCTATAACAATTTAAATAGTTAAAATAATTTTTTTATCAAGCTTGGTAAAATCAAAAACCCATAAAGCTTTAGGGTCCTTCTTTTTTATCACTAGGTTTATCACCTACTTGTGTGTAATGCCACAAAGACAACAAATGCATTGGTTTTAATTCACTAACAAGAGCTTTAAAAGTGCAAACAAGACATAAATTATATCTGTGAGGGTTCTCAGTCATCCAGGTTATCTTGAAGAAAAGGTTGCCCAAAGGCCTCAGTTTTGAAGGTGAACACATTTCATCTTTGAGTTCACTCTAGAAGGACAACAAACACCTGAATGGAACAGTGACACTAACGACTCACCTGAGCCTAACGACTCTCCCTTCAGGAGTCACACTGCCCTTTCAAGGTAACGACTATGAGAACAGCCTGGTCCATTCAGAGTTAGTTTAACTCAACTAAAGAGTGTCGTACAGAACTGAACCCTACTGCAGGGTGGACCCAGAATTAGACTCGCCACAGCAAACCTTTAGCTCATGCGTGAATAGCACAATACTTTCAATGAAACAATTTCACACAAATGTCCCACATAACCAGAGGCAGGTGCAAACCTAGTGTAAATATGAAATGAAAGTGCTACAGAAGGGAATGATCTCACATAAATGCACCATAAACTTTCTTCTGGACACATAAACCAGGTTTGGCGCTAACTCTTCTCCCTCTCAGTCGCGTCCCAGCAACTGGACAAGTCTGGTAATGATGTTATAAAGTACAATAATGTTCCTTCTTCTTACTTGTTACTCTACTACTCTACTCTAAGTACTACTGATGATGATGATAATGTTTTTATATATATATATATACACATGTCTCTGGATATTTCTGTAGTGTATATGGGAGAAACACTAGTGTAGCAGATATCATTTAAAGGGAAGGCCGACTGAATTCTTAATCAGAGCATCTCTATTGTATGAGGCCATATTGTGATGCTAGAATTCAGTGGGATTCCTCTTTAACAGACGCTCAATGTTGGAGATTAGTGGGTTTTTCTTATATGGAAATATTGGGATACTTTATTAAAAACATTCCATTTGTTAACATTAATCTGTCAATGTTTAGTTTTGAATTAACTAAAGTGAATATAGACAATTGCCCATCATGATGTACTGGGACCACACTGAAAGAACAATACAGATATTAGGAACATATTACTGACATCATATACATTCATATCAGTCATACATTATACATATGTGTTTAAGTCATTGTGTGACACCATTACCATTTTATTATTTTGCAAATTTTTGTTACCATTACAACCACAAAATAAACAAATTACAATTTTGAGATTTTACAATATTAACACACCAACTTATTACAAAAATATTACAGCATTAAGCTCTAAAATATATTCCCTTAATATCTGTATATTTTCCTTCCAGTGGGGCCTTAATACTAATATTTACCAACATCCCAAAATAAAGGACAAATGTGCGCCCCACTGGTGGCCAAGCCAGAGAAAGACTCACTGATTCCCTTCGGCGTCTGTCCTTATGCTCAGCAGACCTGACGCTGCTCCACAATGACCATGACTTTTTTCAGTGTGAACCAACATCACAATCTGTTTATTCTTGTCTGAATATTATCAACGGGACACAGCTAATGGAAAAAAAATATTTTAGCAATATTTTCCTTCTTTCAGGATAATCTGTGTGCTCTGGGGTTCAACTGTTGACTCCTGAAACATTTTATTTTTTTTTGCATCCTGGATATTCACGTTGTCTTAAAGGTACTTTTTGTGTACAATACTTTGATGAAGATGATTTTTTTGTTTTGTAATTATGTTGTTTATTTATTTTAATTTTTTTGTATGAACTTATGGAAATCTGATGCTATTTATTTTCTATTTGATCAGGAATTGTATGTGAGCGTGTTCAGTCGCAGATATGTGACAAGGGAGAGAGAAGAAGTTTCTTTCTGTCCTTCCCTCCTGGTTTTGATTGGATTGTGGAATGTAGTCAAATGGATTGTCTTTTTTTTAATGCTTGAAACGCAGAGCTTGCTGTCAACCGCTTCACAACCAAACATCCAAAAGCCCTTCAGACCAGCAGTGATTTTACTTCAAGCAATGCCCAAGTCGACGAGGTTCTAAAATCCTCTCTAAACGTGGCTTGTAGAATTTATGAATCTACAAATGAAAGCAGACGTCATGCTTTTATGCTTCACTTGTTCTGGTGCTATTTGCTGCTATCACACCTCACCTATCATTGCTTCTTTGGAGAAAACACTGATAGATGTCAGTGTTTTCTACACTGACATCTATCTGATAGAAAACAGTGTTTATTTTACTAAAGTAAAAGTACTAGTAAAAGTAAAAGTTTACTATATTGTACAGTAAATATAGTAAATATAGTTAGTGTTTCCTTTTCATATGCCGGCCGTTCCTGCTCTTTTGTCTCCTGACTGCCGATCACATTTTTACTCAGAAGCTCTGATTTGATGCTTCATGAACACCAGACAGTTGGCAATGCTCGAGAAATACGCCCAAGTTAACACCAGTAAATACAGACCACTTTGTATTCATTCATTGGCTTGTCCTGAACGGGCTGGAGGGGGCTGGAGCCTATCCCAGCTGCTTTAGGTGTGAGGTCTGGTACACCCTGCTCACTTAATCACACAGACCAAACCTGTGTGGGAAGAACCTGAGAGACAGCAGTGCTAACCACTCCAACCTCCTGCAGCCCAGACTATTGTTAAAACATTTTGATCACTGTGCAGAGGTTCTGTGACCTTTTTAACCCTGAGATGGTAGCTACCAACCTCAGCTATTTAAAGCTTTTACGTTGTTTGTTATTACTTTAGTAAATTAAGCGTGTGCAAAATAGTGAGTAACATTTACACTTGTCCAAGTGAACTGCACCAGTGACAATTTGGATTAACTTGAGATAGAACATGTACATTTGTCTATGTCTGTATTCTATTGTAGTGATCAAAAGCTTGCTTACTTTATGCACAGGTGTAGTAGGGGCAATAGCAGCATCATATAACCTTTTAACAATTTGAAGACTGGATTTCTGACCTTGTTTGACTCGGGCCGAAACAACCCCAATGCGTTACAATGCGTTTTCATTGTATCATTCATACTCACAAAACCATTCTTGATTGTTCAGTAGACGTTGGTCAGCTAACCTGATCTCATTGGACGAATTGGAATGAAAAGATCCTCTCTAGTGTTGTTCTAGAACAAGTTCAAAGTGTGTGTTTGTCCAGAGCTTTTTAATCACCTCAGACAGCCATCAAAAACAGAGATAGACGAGATAGAATTGCAATAAGTCAACAGTGAGGATCTAATGTTACCCAATGTTACAAATGCATTACGTAGCAACTTCAGAGAATTTCTAGATTTGCACTGTCTGCCCAATGGTCTGTATTTGTTGTGTTAGAGAAGATAATGCAGAAGATGTATATTTTGGGGACCAACACTGCTACACGCTATGGGATGGGATGGGATGGGGGTGGGGGTTTGAATGTAGAGAGGCTTACTACTGTATGTAACAATACAGGGTGTAGAACAGAAGAAAACTATGTGCTAAAAATGAAATTCACTTTGAGAAAACACCTTTGTATTTGTCTGTTTTTTGTGTGCTTTTATCCAGTGGAGTTAAGTGTTAGGGTTAAGGTCACGTGAAACAAGCAAGTGGCCATTAACTCCCCTACAACTGTTACTTTACTACATCAAAGAAAGTTTTACATTGTTGCCTACTCAAGTTGGCTTTAAAGTAACGATACAAAAACAATAACACAAACTCGAGTTAGGCTACGTTAAGACTGCAGACAAAAGTAAATATGCTACATATCTGATGTTTTTTCCATCCGTCATTGAAATACAACAAATGACACAATTCAGTGGGATTCTGAGGTGGGACAGGGCAAGTGAGCCTGTTAACGGAAAGAAAGTGAGGTTTTTACAGAGCTCCACAAAATGTCATTTTTCTTAAACTTATTATAATCACTTGCTAATTATTATATAGTCTCCATTTGTACAATAACTTCAAAATGAATACACACATGCTAATAGAACATTTACAGTGCTCGTAAATTTACAGACCCTGGCAGAATTTGTGATTCTTTTGATATTTTTCACCTTTCTTTTACTCATAGTTTAACTCATTAGTTGGGTGAGGCAATTTATTGTCAAACAATTGTGTTTATTCTTTTTATACCATGACGACAGACACCTCCCTGATAAAAAGTTTACATACCCCAGTTCCTAATACTGTGTACCTTTAACATCAATGACAGCTTGAAGTCTTGTTGTGGTAGTTGTGGATTAGATGGTAAAGCTGTCCATTCTTTTTGGCAAAAAGCCTCCAGTTCCTGTAAATTATTGGGCTGTCTTTCATGAACTGCACGTTTGAAATCTCCCCAGAGTGACTTAATGATATTGAGGCCAGTCCAGAACCTTCACTTTATGCTGCTGTAGCCAATGAGAGGTCGATTTGGCCTTGTGGTTTGGATCATTGTCATGTCAGAACGTCCAAGTACGTCCCATGTGCAGCTTCTGGGCTGATGAGTGCAGATTTTCCTCATACATCCCCAAAACATCAGTGATCAACCTTCATGTTTCACAGTAGGAATGGTGTACCTTTTATCAAAGGCCTTGTTGACTCCTCTCCAAATGTAACGTTTATGGTTGTAGCCAAAAAGTTAAATTTTGGTCTCATCACTCCAAATGACTTTGTTCCAGAAGTTTTGAGGCTTGTCTCTGTGCTGTCTGGCGCATAGTAAGCGGGATGCTTTGTGGCAATTGCGTAGTAATGGTTTTCTTCACGTGACTCGAACAAGTGCCTTCTTATTGTTCGTCTTGAAACAGCCACACCACTTTTTTTCTAGAGAGTCCTGCATTTCAGCTGAAGAGTATTTGTGTGTTTTTCTTTACATTCCGAACAATATTTCTTGGAATTGTTGCTTAAATTTTTGGTTCTTGGTTTGGTTTCAACAGAATACCTCATTTTCCACTTCTTAATTAGAGTTTGAACACTGCTGATTGGCATTCTCAATTCCTTGGAAATTTTTTTATACAATTTTCCTGTTTTGTAAACTTCAATTTCCTTTTCCCGCAGATCCTTTGACAATTCTTTTTGCTTTCTCCATTCAGACAGAAAAGTCAGTGCAGCACTGGATGAGAGATCCAAGGGTCTGTCAGGAGTCCAGAAACTCACTGACCTTTTACACACACACAATGATTACAAACAAACAGATCACAGGTGAGGATGGTTACCTTTAGTAACCATTCAAACCTGTTTGTGTCAATTTGTGTGTTATCAGGCCAAAATCACCAGGGTATGTAAACTTTTGTTTAGGGTCATTTGGGTAGTTTCTGTTGTCATTGTGATTTAAAAAGATAAACATAGTTGTTTGACAATAAATTGCTTCACCCAACCACTAACTATGAGTCAAATAAAGTTTTTTTTGTGTTATCATTCATATTCTCAGAAAAATGGCCCAAAAAATAATAATGCTATTTCATGACGACAGCGTCGCGGTGGCTAACGGGATTGAGGCGCCATTTTCCTTGGCTACAGTAATAGAGCTACTGCGGTAATGTACTTTTTTTTCTTTTTTATTTATAAATGCATAAAGAACAGTAACAACATTTTTTATCATTGTCATACCATAGTAACACAATAACATAACAAAGTCCTTCTGTCTTTCAGTTGTGCCAAGATCTTAAACACAGCCTTAAAATATTTACTAAAACCAAATTTTTGCAATGATTTAAATTATGTTCTACTGAATCAAAGGCTTTATGAAAATCCAGGAAAAGAATATAACTATTATGTTTCACCAAATCAGCAAAATCAAATAAATATAAAACAAATCTATTGTTATTCGTTATGTGTCGGTCCCTAATGAATCCAGATTGAGTCTCATCTATAACATCGTCCAAACATTCTTTAATTATTTTAGCAAATCTAATGGCAGTAATTTTATAGTCATTGTTAAGGAGTGGAAAGATAGGAATTAGTGTGATGATACCCTGCGTTAATGTAGGAGGTAAAGCTTCTTTATCAATACACTCTTAAAAACATTAGTTAGAAAAGGTGCAAGTTCATCAGCAAACAATTTGTACATTTCTGCTGTAAGCCCATCACAACCTGGGGATTTTTTGTTTTTCCAAGCTTAATTGTACTTCATACTTCCCCCTTTTAGAGATAACTTTAATACAATTAACTGAGTCTAGAAAATATGTTGTTAGCTGCGCTGGAACATATTGAATTACATAAGACTTTTATAAAAATTTGAACTAAAATTTGTTATATCCTTTGGATCTTTCACAATTTTTCTATCAACACATAACTGCTCAATTGTTGAGAGAGCAAAATTACATTTTTCAAGCTCAGAAAAATATGCAGAATTAAGTTCTCCTTCTTTAAGCCATCTTTTCCTTGATCTTAAGCACCCCTAGCCTTTGATAAGTGAAGTCATCTAATTTAGTTTGTAAAACTGCAATTTCAGATTTTTCCTCCAAAGAAATACAATTAAAGTTATGGGTTTGAGATAATTTCATGATCAGGCTGTCTCCAAGAAGTCTTCTCTTTTTGACTAATATTGCTCCAAATTTCCTTAAATAAACACCAATCTCAAATTTGAAAAGCTCCCAGAAGGTACAAAATTAAATTTGAATTGTGGCTGCTTTCCAATGGTTAGCAATTAATTCTGATTGATTGACAGCCGTCATTCACACAAAGATGGAAACTTGTAGGACGCGAGAATCTCTGCTATGGAGCGGTCCTTCGAAGTGGAGGACTTTTCTCCCTCTCCTTCACCTGAAGTACACAGGTCCAGAGCCTTATAAATTCGTGCCGCTGGCTCAAACCACAGTCTCAACAACTCCCAAAGTTAAAGATCGATGTCTTGCAGTGCAAGAAAGAATAGCATTAACATTATGACCAATTTGGGCTAATGCTCACCAAACGCTAACGATGTTTCAGAAATTGCAAACCTATGCATTAGTTTTATTTTGGTATGATTTAGTGTTAATTATTACACACAAAAGAGATTTGAAGTCTCCCTCTACAACTGTTGAAGAACTCTTGTCTCAACAGGTGCACCTCTGCACCTGCAGCGTACTGGGAGAGATTGTGTTATAGAGAGATACTCAAGGTATATCTATGAAATAAGGCCAGTGTCAAGTCCAGTTAATTAATTTAATGAGTAAAAGACACAACCCTCAGGAAATAAAATATTAACATCCCAACAAAGTAGTGATAAACATTGTTTCTGATGTTGTAGGTAATGCACAGGTGTGACAGGTTGGTGAGTGGGCTGCAACAGTTCATCCAGGCTTTGAGGCAGCAGCACTAAACCCCTGTTAAGGCTCTATCAACAGAAAAGATTAATGTTTTTATAAATAAGTAAAGAAAAAATGTTACCCTCCACTTACACATGCAGTGGCACCAGCTCTCTTTCAGCGGTTATAGACACCTCTCTGCTGCAGTGTGGTCAGGTGGTGCTGGGGATACCTGGGCCAGCAGGTACAGGTCATACCTTCTTGTGCTGTTACCAGGCTCAGGAAAGAGTTTTCTGAAAGACCTTACAGGGGACTTCTTCCCCCACTAGAATCTTAAAAATATCTTAAAATATATAAAAATAAATAAAAATTTAAATATAAAGAAGCATTTATACCTTAACACAAAACAATTGTTTTAAAAACTTTAATTATAAAATCAGCTATACAACTCAAAATTAACATAAACAACCTAACTAGCAACATGACTAAATCAATTAATTAGCTTTACTGGGAAGGAACATAAATTGTAATTAAAAGATTTATGCTCACTCACGTCAAGACGCCAACGCTGTTACTTTTTAGCGGGAGCTGTTCAGAGAAGCACATTTCCACCTCTATTGCGTTGGAGAAGCAAGAAGTCAGATGGAAAGCAATGCAGTCCAGCAGTGCTGTTGCAACCACTTTGTTAATTAACTAGGCAATATAAAAAAAAGAAAGAAATAATAAAAATAACTCAGAGTCTGCATCAAATGGAACCAGTGCTTTGGCGCACATGTTCTTGTCTCACAATTTCACCAATGCAGAGCTCTCCCCAACAGCATTCTCCCCACCTGCCTTGTACAACTTTGGCATTAGAGGGTTAGTTACCAACCATTATTGTTTCACAAACACAGTTCTTACTATCTTCAATAATTTGGAGAAAAAGCTTCCCATATTGAAAATAGTGCACTGTGCTGTCATAATCTTATGTATGATAGTGAGAAATAATGCCAGTGTAGTTGAATCTTTATATTTTAGGGTAGTTCTTGTTTTTTTCTACATTGTGTCTTCATTTTAAAACGTGTAGTAGTAGATTTTAAAAAGCCGGCCCATGAATTCCACTCTCTTAACATCACATGCAGTTCTAAGTCTTTTTTTCACATTAGTGTGCGCAGAATGGAGTTGGCTGAGGGGCGGCCCACACACAGCCCCGCACAAGAGCACAGCACTCAGATACACGCTGAGGTTAACCAAACAGAGACGAGCATTAGGATTTTCCAGAAACTCTGGGGTCTCCAATGGTATTTTATGTAATTACCATGATGTCAGAGTGTCCATCCACACTAATGGCCTTCTAGAACAACAACAAGCAGATTGGTTCCATTCACTAGTTGTCGCTGAGGCAAGGACAGAACAGCAACTTCAGACTCTGCAAGATTTTAAAGTGAAAGGTAAGTCCCACAGGAATCGCAAACACAACACTTTGTTGTAAAAATGCTGCCATATATATTTCCATTTTTAATTACATTATTAATGACAGAGCAAGGAAACAATAAACATGTATGTCCATTACCAACTGTTATTGTGCATGCTCTAATAGTTTTCACATTTGTTGCCAAAGAATAATGCTTATGAAGTATCTTTTACAGGCATTAACGATTTTTACTGTTGCTGAAAAATCAAAATCTGTTTAGCTTGTAACTTTAGCTCTAATCATTTCCTTTTTATTTTTACACTAAATTATTGTCATTTTTGTTTTAAGTAAATATTAGGTTGCAGTAGCCAAAGTAGACACTAGAGGGAGTTCTTATTGAGGCCAAAGTGAAGCAGTTTAATAATTTTAGATATATGTTTTAGTAATTATATGTTTGGAGAAAATGATCCTGTTTTGTGGTCTTTAAAAAGTACTTTCTTTTATAGTAAATTTAAGTTATATAAATAATGTTAAATTTATAATTAAGTTCATTATCAGTGGTATAACTAAAGCCAATGCTGACACAGACCCATGAAGGCTGGGCACAAGAGAACTTAAAAATGTGACAAAATGAGCAGAATGACATTTAAATAAAATAATTCAGATCTTTTCTGGGACAATAAGTTGAAGTCACAGTGACAAGAGGGTTAGTTCTGACTTTGATCCCACTGGGTTGAAACTTCAATATTGAAAAAGATTTTCCTTACAGGTTCAATAAAGTTTTTTTAAAGCAACACTATGCAACTTCTCAGCATTTGCATCTACTGAAGGAACAAGTGCATTTGTATTTTACAAACTCGCAGGATTCTTAGCTCCAATATCTCTCTCGATATGACATAAATCTATATATGTATCTGGTTAAAGTGATATGCAAGATGTTAACGAACGTGCTCCACTATTCTGGTGCATGCAGGGCAATGTCTGTAGCTGGTACACATTCAAGTACAAAGTGCAGTACAGATGAAGAGGAAGTCTAGTTTGTTTGGGTTTTCATTATAAAGGCAGCAGTATGTTACATTTTGAATGAATGTAAAGACCAAACCACTGTGAATCTTTTTTCTTACTCTGTCCCAGCATGCACCTCTCTCCCCTCTCCGTCTCCCTCCTCTTCCTCCTGGCTGCCGGGGCAGCTGTAATGTGCATTGGCGTGACGACCACGCTGCATGGTTTCCGAGGCTGCGCTGTGAGAGAGTTCTCCTTTGTGGCCCAGAAGCCTGGCTGTAGGGGGCTGCGCATCAACACCGAGGCCTGTTGGGGGCGTTGTCACACCTGGGAGGTACTGCACCCACTAACGCACATTTGACCACTTTATACTGCTGCATTTTAATATATTAAGATGGTCACATTATTATTTAGGTTATATATTTGGGTGTATTTGCTAAATAAAACATGAACATATTTTTTTTCTGAGAAGACCACCTGACTGGTTAGAATAGTTTTTAATTTATAAAATGTTACTTTTTACCAGACTTAATTTTGTTTTTGTTGAGAGATTATGATTTTTTGTGACCATAATTACCTACCCCTTCGTCTGAAATGTTCTGTCCCAGAATGTAACATTTGTCTCCAAAATACCACTGTTTATTATTTACACTGTCCATTAATGGACTGAATTAAAAAAGGCCCTGGTTAAGCCTCCTACTTTAGTGTGACATATAGTGATAAATGTGCAATAAGATTAGATATTTGAACCCTATTGTGGGTGTTTGGTTTATGTCATTAATAAGCTCTGACTCCCCACATTCGTTGTTCATTCAATTCCATTAATTTTAAGATAAACCTCTAAAATAAGCCACTACAGTGACGGTTTTCCGCTGTCATTGAAAGTCCGCAAGATCACATTAAAATGAATTTTCTGAAACCTAAAGTGAGCAAAATAAATAAATGCAATGTCACAACCTCATCAATAGTTGTTTAAATACATTTATATAGTTTATTGCATGGATTTTGTAACTTTTTCTACAAAGTCTGACATTAATCTCAGACACTCTACCCTCCAATTTTTTAATTTTTTTTTATAGTGGCTCTTTTCAAGATTAGCTACATGATATTAATAGAATTAATAAAATAACATCTGAACTACAGCAGAAGACTGTAAAACTATGGTCAATGAGAAGCACAGTAACTTGTCTTTGTTTTTGTTTCTATAGAAGCCCATACCAGACCCTCCCTACATCCACCGGCACCACCGCATGTGCATGTACAGCCGGAGCCTTCACATGACTGCCCGTCTGCCCGGCTGCCTGCCCCACGTGTCCCCTCTGTACCACTACTCCATGGCCCTGCACTGCCACTGTGCCGTGTGCTCCACACTGGACACCGAGTGTGAAACCTTCTGAGACCACAGACATCAGCTTCATATGTTATTAGCTTTAACATAAATAATAAAACATATGACAAATGTTCTCTGACTCACTCTCATGATCACATCTTGCTGATATTACACACTTGGTTTGAAGCACAGTGGCAGAGGCTCTGTTGCCTCTCTGTCCCAACACAGGCCTTCGGGAACTTAGTAATGGCCCATACTGATTAATGAGTGCAATTGTCCTGGGAGTACCTCATCAGACCCAGAGCAGCTGAGATAGGATCCTACACTTTGTGTCCCATCAAGAGACTAATTGATTTTGCAGACACAACTGTCCTGCTTGCTCAAGTACAATCTGCAGTGTTTTGTGTTTTTCAGTGTTCATATTCCAAAATAACTAACATTACAGTTTTCAGAATAACATATAATTCTTTAGTTTTTTTAACCAGGTAGGTCAATTGAGAACCATTTCTCATTTAAAATTACAACCTGGCCCCATGAGAGGGGGGAGGGCTATTGCACAAGTCTTTGGTGGTCGGGAAACCCAGAGTACCCGGAGGACACGGGGAGAACATGTAAGCTCCACACAGAAAGGCCCTGCCCTGCCCAGGACTTCTTGCTGTGAGGCAGGAGTGCTAATTTGAAGTACAAAATGTAGGATGCAGTTTTAATACAAGTTCAAATCTGCTGTACAACTATGTGTCTTTTAATAAATGTTACAAGATAATGAGTAATTGTTATAATCCAAAATGTACAAGAACAATGAACTTGCACAATGTAGCTACACAATGCGAAAACACAAAACGTCACAAAACGGTACATTGACAAAAGGTTTATGTGTTTGAAATTTATAAATATAAACAACCTTTGTACATTCTCTTGTCTTTTGTTTGTCGTTAGTGGTTATTGCAAGAGATGAGCTGTTGTCTGTAATAAACTCATCAGAATCAGCTGAAGTGTGTGTTATATACTGATCCGTGGTAAATACAAGGTGTTTTCTATGTCTAGTGTTGCATATGGTAGTGAACACAGCATTTTACCCAACTGTGCATTGATCAAGTTTTTTTTTTTTTTACTTTCACATTCAGTCATTGACACAATCTCAAACTCAAAATCAGTACATCTACATAGGCGACAGAAATGTTGTCAAGATTTAAATGACCCACTGACTGCGTGGATCCTCCATTCAGGTCAGTCAGTGGAAATGGAAAGGTTGGAAAGCAGTTCAAAAGGTTAGAAAAGCATGGCTTTCGGTGCATCCTTTCAGATAGGTCTGTCGGCTGTCAGTAGCGGGACTTGCGGCACATGTCACATTGACACACCCTGGCTGTCAGGATCTCGATCTCATCATGGTGACGGCTCCGAGGGCAGTCCAGGCGTACTTTGACCTGAGGACAGACACAACAGGATGTTGACTGCAGCATATAGGGAACACTCTGCATGTCTGATATAAGAAATGTAGTAAAAAAGGTTAAAGTAAAAGCATCTGGACTCATTTTTCAGATGCTTCCAGACGCTTTTACTTTAACCTTTTTTTTTCAAGATGACCTGGATGACTGAGAACCTTCACAAACAAGAAATGTAGTGTGTATTACCTTGGCTGCTTTGTTGATGGTGCAGCAGCGTGAGGCAGAGGTGATGTTGTGGGTGAAGTTTGAAGCCACCAGGACTGAGTACCTCGATGGGAAGGCGCTGGATTCACAGTAGCCCACGCAGGCGTATACCAGGTGGCTGCCTCTGCACGTCCCACGGCGGTCACTACGAATCGTCACGTTAAATGCTGTGAGGAAAGATCACATGCTTCTTTTTACCTCTGTCAAAATGCACGGTCACAAATGATATGATGTTGTTGTGCTACATACGGTACAGATGGCACCCCGGCGTGAGGCTATCGTAGCTCCAGCCAATAGGAGAGAAGAGCAGCAGCAGTGACATGACTGGCAGTACCAGCAGACAGAGGTGAGAGGTCATACACAGAGACATCTGGATATGAACCTACAGATGATTCTGTAACAGCATGACACAGGAACAAAGCTCACTCTGGGAGTACTATATATATATGATATAGTACATCATATACTATGTACTATACAATGTAAAGATTTATGGTTTGAAAAAAGTAAGGCTTTCCTTATTCATTCATTTTTTAAAATTCTATTCCTAAATACTATGAAAACTTGCGGTTGATCTTATGCTTCCCTTGCTATAATCTTTGTCTGGTAGGGTCTGGTAATACCTGGTAAATGAACCTTGTTTGATACACATTTAAGCACTTTTATTGAATCCTTCTCAAAGGCTTGAAACATTTCCTTTAACCATCTTAAACACACAATTCATGACTGACTTTTTCTGCAAAACACATTTCAAAGCCTCAGTCATTTTGGTCATTATAATTCAGTTTATTTACTTTAAAATAAAAAAAATTTAGTCTTTCACCTGTCAACTGTCTTTTTAGTGGTGATATATCATAGAGCCATGACCTGCCCCAGTCAACCTGAGGCGCCCTGTGTTCTGAAATTCAGTTTTATTCTAAAATGGCCCTGAGCTGCACCTGTACCTGAGCAGCCGTGGTGATTTCCCATCCTGCTCGACTGTCATTCAGATGTCTAGCAGCTCATGTGGACAAAAACAATGCTTTCTCTATATGTGCTCCACTACTGCCTTCAGAAATCATACATGTTCACCGGTAAAGGATTCACATGCTCATGCTCCTACACGTGTGTAAACAATAAAGTCATGTTTTCCTGGGAATGGGGTGATCCCGATCTTTAGCCTCAATATGGCAGCTCTTTCCAGCTCCTTAAACCAGTTAGGGCTGAGGCTGGTGATGGCAGAGTGACCCAGGGGACTACATTAACACTGGCCAAATTAACGGGTCAGGAGTGTGTATATGTGTGAGTGGGTTTGAAGCCATTAACCCTGTGGCAGCCGCTCGGGCAGGGGAAATGCCAAATCTTTTCCTCTTATTTGGGGTTTCCACGCCTGAAGGTTTGGTTTGTCTTCGAGGAAAGTGGTTAGTCATATCCTCGCCTTTGTTGAGAGGAGACCACCAAAACAGGCCAAGACTTAAAACAGGAAACGTTTAGATGCTTTAGGTCTGTCCTGGAACCATTTGGCACTTTCAGCCCTAACTCACAAAGGTTTTTGAAGGTGTTAGAATTATTCACATTTTCCTTCTGCAAACTTAACATCACATTAACAGGTTGATTATGTAAAAGGTTACATTAAAATATTATCTATCTGTAGCTCTACTAAAATGTATTTTTCATGAGTGAGTAAAACTGTAGTAGGTAGATAAAAAATATGTTGAACTATTGCATACAAAGAAGATGCAACATCATACTTTATGTATTCAATTTAGTTGTCTTTATAATATATGTAACAGAAATAAGAAATTGGAATTGGTGAGAAATATTTGATCCCACATTTTCATATTCCACCTTCTAAAACAACACAGTTCTTAATATTCCTTAAATTTTAAGTATGTCATCTATAAAAAATGCCTTTAAACATTTGAAAATTCTCTCAGCTGTCTGAAACAAAGGCACTATGGGCAGCAGCCAGGAGTGAGCCACAGAGTGAAAGCCATTTCAAATGGGTGCCACATTTAATGTTCATCTTTCTAAATTGACATTGTAATTGTTGTCGCTGTGACAAAATTACCTACCCTGGCTTTAAGTGACAAACTAAATAAAATAAAATGATTTAACTTTGCTTTTAGTGTTTTTTCCACCTCAAATTGCCTAGCTTTAATTTTTGCAACTTATAAAACAGGGCGAGAAAAATATGTTTCTTCTTTATTTCTTGAGCTCATTAAACACTTTTGCAGCTAAAAAGATTTTGAACTTGATCAAGTTTAAACTATTTCAATGCATCAAAAGTCAACACAAAGCACAACTGAAGAGATTTGAAGGCGTGCATTTGAAAACGTGCAGAGATGTCTTACCTGTGAGGACAGTGAGTGGAGCAGGTGAGTCGGCTGACAGGTGAGCTTGTGTTCAGAGCCACTCAGGTAAGAAGCAGCACTTATAGCTCTGGACACACCCACAATTACTGCAGACAGCACAGCGGCTGGATGTCTCCCTTTCTCCAGGGGACTCTCTTACAACTACCTGCAGGAAAATTAAAGGCTCTTTAAGCCTGTCCTCCTTCAGTGTGCTGTGTGCCAGCATCCCTCCACCCTCCCCCTCTCTTTTTAAGGGGCACTGCTGTGACACAAAGGAAAAGTAGATAGGTTTTCCATCAACCACAATAGTCAGAACACACAGGGCTTAACCACACAACACTTGAGGAACATATATACACACCAGCGCCTTGAATATGACATGAACAAAGGGGAGAGGAGCCAAGTAAGAGCCTGTAAGAAGCATCCTCCTCTTTTTGACACATTTACTCAAGCAGTCAAAGTCTAAATATTTACTTGAGTAACAAAGTGAAAAGACAAGTGGACTGCAGTGAGGCGCTGACCATGCAGCCGGTGCTGTGAGAGGAGTGCCCAGAGCGCAGAAGGCTATACACCGGACATTCTCCGAAGGATCTGTGTGAAAAGGATTTCAAGAAATCCAGTTTGTTAGGTCGCTTCAAATTAGTTGAACTAGGCTTCATCTTTCACAGACAGATTGATTGTGGAGTCTTGTGGTAGTAGAGAAGAAATAGTTCTTGTAACTCACTGATCTCTGATGTCGACTGGTTGCTCTCTGTTGTTTAAAAGCCTAATGCAGGGGAGGGTCCATGTTGTTCAGTAGAGTTTCTGTCCTGTTGTGTTGTTCTACTTCTTCAAAACCAGAGTTTCTAAACTAACACCTATAGTTACACAAGCTCTTGTTGTTTTGTTGCCTACAATCCTGATAAAACTTCTGCAGCAGTTTGTTGTTTACATTAAAAGACCATAGTTTTCTTAGAAAATACAGCTGGCTTTGGTCTTTCCTATAAAGTGCATCTGTACTTATGGACCAGTCCAGTATGTTGTCCAGATGCACTCTGTATATATTTGTAGTCTGATAGTCACAGTAAGTATTGCACCTAAAGTCAATGATCATCTTTTTAGTTTTGGAGGTGTTTAGTCTCTGAGGGTCCTCTATTAGTGTGACATGTAAATTATACTTGACCTATTCTTTGGAGACAGAGAGGGCTCAAACAAAAGGCATGTTGAGGGTAATGCAGTGCCATATTGCCCTGCCCTACATAAAAGTAAATGTACTTGAGTAAATTGCTCATTCCTACCCTCTGACTATGAGTCAGGAACTGAAGCCTGATAACTTCACTATTAGATGAATAATAGCAGGAGTGTGTTAGAGTCTGGGTTTTCCATCTGTGGCTGCAGGAGGAAGGGCAGGGGTAGGTCAGCAGATACTGCGGCTTTGGGTCAGCTGTGGGATATGTGTGCCACAGCCCTGCTTCTCTACATTCTTGAAGTCACATTAGTGTAAGCCTTATACAGATTATGTACTTGAGTAAATGTACTCAAGTGTCATTGTTTTAGTACATTAATAAACAACAAAATGTCACTACAACAGACTCTGAGCTGAGTAGCAGATACATGTTGAGTTAAGACATTGACGTTGAAGAAGACTCAATTATAAGAGTTATATGATACTTATTGATACAAAGTGATTTAACTATTACTCTATAACTTAAATGCAAAATGTGTAGGGTTTCCAGGTAAAACTTAGTTATAGGTGTGGAAAATAGGGAATTCTATTATGAGATGATTCTTTTTTTTTTTTTTGTAAATCCAATAATTCATACAATAATGTTGTAACACAAGACACGTGCTACAAAGCCCTTAACCGAAGGCTGGATGGTAAAGTGTGGCAGAATGGAGCGCTGGTTTGGGGACAGTGGTCATAACAGAAGGAGCTGGGGGGTCAGGAGGATGTCAAGCTTAAATTTTTTCTCTGAGTGTTCCTTCCATTTTTGTGTTTGCGGTCCATTGATGACTTTTTCCCGGTCTTTGTGGAGACAGTGTCTGGGGTCAGTGCTGCCAAAGCCGCAGAGACACTGTATGCAGTATTGCTCTATTAAAGGGCTTGACTTACTCAGCTTTAGGTGATCCACTCTGACACACACTGTTTTGTAATAATCACAGACTGCTAGAATAGTTATTACTGTTGAATTGTACAGCTCACGTTTGCCTAGGATTATAAATCAAATTCATCTGGGCACCATGACAAACAGGGTCAGACCTGCTGTAAGTGACTCTGCAGGCCGAGGTAGCTTTATTAGTCCCATTGGGGTGATGGGGCTGCAGGGTCTTCACCAGCTATTGAACTGAAACATCACAAAAGACATAACAATGAACATATGAGTTCACACTTGGGACATATTTAGAAAAAAAGACTTATCAAGCCTAACTTTACTTCTAACTATTGTGCACTTTCAAAAATGGGGCTGTGAGAAAAAAACCTGAATCTGAATCCCTAAAAATAAATATGCACAATGACATTATCAATAATAAACATCTGTTAATAAATAAAACAAGGTTACAGTTTAGCTTATTGTGGGAGGGTCTTAGAATTAAGGATAAGTTAACACATGTCTTTGCAAAGAACCAGAACAGCACAATTCAACTCGTGACTTTTTGGGAGATTTTTTATTTTGATTTGAATCTTTCCACAGCTAATGACAAATAAATAATTTATAATAATTTATGTACCCTCCAAATAAAATTTTGGAGGGTACATAAACTTCTGACATGTTTGTATGACAGCAGAGGGGCTTCCACTGAACTACTCTAGCTCCTAGGGAAAACACAATTATCATTAAACATTCCTGATCCAGTTATGTCAATGGAAAACGGAATGTGTGACATCACTGCTACAGCCCCCTCCCACACACACAAACACTAAAGCATTACGCTGTTGACTGTAAATGGTGCTCTCACCACATGGGACCCAATTAAAAGTGAATGAACTCCAGAGTGACTCGGTGCTGTTTGTATGGCTGCGTGGCCCAGCGCTGTTGGGTGCCATGGAAACCGGGGCGTCTTGACTGGCAATAATATCATTAATGTGTCCGCTTCCACTTGTGCCTTGTTATTTTAAGATCAGCATGTGGGGTGTGTGATGCTGAGTGTAACATAATTTATGTGTGTGTTATTTTGGGCTCTATGACAATATGAGCAAAGGATTAGGCAAAGTTTCCCTGTTTCTAAGAAGATGTTTGAATCTGGGTGACCTCTTCACCCTTGGATATAAACACAATCATGAATGCACAGAGACATAAACAAACCTGCATTTCCACTTGAGGTTAGTAGCACTCCCAAAAACAGAGAATGCAAATTATTAATTAATGCAAATAAAAATCATCATGCGATTTTATTCCAACCCATTGATTGACTCTATCTGGCTTGTTCCCAGAGTCTGGACTTAACTTAACAAATAAGATTTTTAAATAGTTTTTGTGCAGGAATAAATGTACGTGCTTGTTCAGAAAATGCTTGTTAGACTGTCAATTGTTGTTTTACCTATCTTTATACCTTCACACAAACAAATTCCCACCCACACATTCATTTTATAGTGCACATAACAGAATATATGGTGCTCTCACCACATGTGACCTACTGTTAGTGCTGTCTTTGGCAATGGCCGTTAAGTTCATTGTTTACATTATGTTAACAGATCTGAGGTAAAGTCTTGTGCTACCAGAGGCAGGAGTTCATTCAGGTATATCTGAGGTGAAAAGGGTCCTTTAGGATGTGATTCTTCTGCAGAAAGTAAAGGTGTCCTCCAGGGCAAGGAGCTGTGCTATGTCATCATGTTGATGATGTATTGTATAATTTCAGATTCCACACCAAATGTTTATAACAGCTATGATACTGTTGTTTAACAGTTTACTACCTTAAATTTACTGTGAAATATAATATTCTATATATTTTATATACTATAAAAGCTTAAATAACCCCTATAATGAACAGAAGGACCCAATAAAAGATTTATATGTATCTTTTAAACACAACTGAACACAAAAACTGCATATTGTTACTGTGCGGGCAACAGATTTACAGAGAAAAAAAACAACAGAATTAAAGTAAAAGGAAATTAAAGTAAAAATCATTTCAAGAATAAAATTAAAGTTATACTGGTCAGATAATAAATCACCATTGTGTAACAGAATAACAGATGTATATGCTTTCTTCCATAAATATTAATCCTAAGAAATACCTCTGTCAATGAAATGTCAACATTTACCATTAAGTACACTGAACATATTTTGTCTAAACTTGACAAACCAATCGTTGGATTCAAAGCTTGACCCAAAGCAGGCCGGTCCAGATCCCAGCAGTGGTCGTTTTGGCTCATGTGTCTTTGAAGAACAGTGAAAAGGGAAAGATGCGCCTGCAAAGGCAGAGACTTTTACAATCTGTTCTCGGCTACTGTGTATCACTTTTACCACAAAACCAAGACTGGGAATTTAGCTCACTGTTTCCACATGAATTTACTTTAGATTCGCCTCAAGACATGAACCAGTCTCAACAGAGGGTTTTCGTCATTGTGACTAGTCCATTTCTGGATTTCCCCCATCTGATTTAACCAATCAGCGTTTGTGTCTGCAGTGTAAAAGTCAATCAAACATTTCCTAATCTCACAATACGACATGGCCATCACTTCCACCTGTCTGACTCGAACATCATCAAGCGCTGCTGTTGGAATAAACTGTCACCTTTTATACAACTCAGACAAACCTGGCCAGTTTAGTAAGTGTATTTGGTGCCACTGGTGTCTTTTCAGCTCCAGTTGTTTCTGTTTTTTCCTTCCCATCTTCACAATCGTCTTCTGGAGTTTCACTTTCTGTCACATCTGACTCCTGCTAATAAAAGGAAAACATTATAACCTATGTTATGCTTCAATCTTCCAAAGTAACTTAGATCTCATCTGTTCTGTCAGATGGAAAAGGCCGAACCATCCCAAAATGTCAAAACAAGGTATGTACAGTATAATATAAATAAAGTGCCCTTCCCCTGCCTTTAGAGCCACCTCGGGATTTACTGAGCTTGATCTATGATCTGATTTAAGCAACTGCCACAGGGAAATTGGGACAGAACAGAAATGGTAGACTGTGAATGTGATGTAATGTTATTATTACTCTGCCTTGTTCTGTACCTGTCTGCAATAATGTGAGCCTCAGGCTGCAATAACTACTCAGTCAGTCTACAAGTGTGTTTGCAAGACGGATTTTGAATTATGGTTAGTAGGTTTTCACATGACATTAAGATATTTGAGATCAAGCTGCAATGGGGAAATACAAAATTGTGCACCTTATCTTTGGACTGTGAATCTTCCTCAATATCTTCTTGTTGGAGTGGTTTGTGCTCATAAAGCCTGTTGTAATGAACAATCACAGAGACTTTGTAAGTGAAGAAAGCAATGACTGTCTACAACTCATTTTAATATACAGTATATACTATGGTATAGAATAGAATAGAAACTTTATTTGTCTGCTCCAAGTAAAAACAGAAATTTGTCTTTGGACACGGCTTATTCAGTCACACACAAATACATCCACACCCATTTACATCCTGGCCCTCATTTATCAAAGGAGCTTAATTTTAGGTGTACAACCATTTACACGCAATCTTCGCCATTTATTTAAATAGTTTTTCTTTTTTTTTTTTTTTTTTTTTAGTCATTCAGCAGACGCTTTTATCCAAAGCGACATTCACTGGAATACCACTGGAGGCAAGGTGGGTTAAGTATCTTGCCCAAGGACACAACTAACTGTGGGAAAAAGCGGGAATCAAACCGCCAGCCTTCCGGTTAAAGGATGACTGCCCTACCACCTTTATATATATATATATATAGTTTAAAGTCAGCACCGAGCTGAGCAGCAAAACCATTACTTAAAACTAACAACGTATTGGCACTTACATATGGAAAATATATTCCATGTTACACTCCTCTGTAACAATAGTTTAGTTTTTATGGCCGTGTGCAGCGCAAGCTTTCAGGTGATTTTGTGTTATTATAGATACAGTCTATAAATTATGATGTAACTACAGTTCTAAGAATGTGTGTGTAGCCCATCTACGGGCTTCATTATTGGTTATCTCTCAAAGCATTCACTGCGCCAATCATGCGCACAGCCCCTAGGGCAAAATAAGCCCTCTAGCCTAACGCTCTCCCTTTTCTTAACCAGCTCAGCAGTGGGAGGATAGGTGGTTTACGCACACACTCGTAGAACTGTAGTTACATCGGGTAACTATAAATTCTACTTTGTGTGTGCTCAGCCCACCTACAGGCTTTCCTATTGGTTATCCACCAAGGCAAAGGCCATAGGGGACAAATGTACTCCCAGCTGGAGAGGCTCACTAACGGAGCAGGAAAAACAGAAACAAAGCGGGCCCACCACTCTCAAGACCGAATAGGTGACAGAGCCAGCAGACACATCCAAGAGATAAGACAGCACAAAGTTGAACACAAAGGATCAAGAGACAGCTAAGCTATGTCCTCCACAGAAACACAGGGCCACCAACATGGAGGTCTCTTGGCGTTGAGTGTACTCTGACTACAGCCAGGGGAGGACAACCTCAAGCCTGGTAGACTTGCCCCCTAGCCCCAAAACACACAAGCAAATGGTCCAAAGCACGAAACCGTGCCGTGCTCACCATGTAGCATCACTCTAGACCAGAAAGTCGAAGTGATAACTTTCGGCTGGAAGACTGGGTTGGGCCAAAGAAGAATAAACAGATAAAGCACACAGGTCCCCCACCCTCTTGGTGGAGGATAGCTCTAAAAGAAGAATGGTCTTGTAGGACCGCAAACGAACATCAGCCTGCTCCAGGGGCTCAAACAGAGGCCCCGAAAGGCCATCCAGGACCAGGGATGCGCCACCTGCCTAGAGGGGGACTCAACGTACGCCAAAGTAGATGCGGCACAACTGCTTTCCAGAAGCCCCTGTAAAAAAAGACCATATTCACTGAAAAACCACTGGGGTGTTGGACACCACAGCAGGGAGAAGGCCCAGACTTGTCAACATTCCCCTCTCAACCTCCAAACCAGGAGCATCCGGGCTGTCTGGGGCCACCACCAGGATGTGCAGGTCCTGTGACATCACTCTGTGAAGCAGAGGGGCAGAGGAGACCTATGAGCCAATGCATCTACCCCCAGCGGCGAGTTGTCTGACGACTTGAGTGGGAACCAGAGTGTGAACTATGCGTTCTCTGCACTGGCCAAAAAAGCCTGGCCATAGGCTGACCAAATTGTGCAATATCTTATGCACAATCTTGGGCACCAAGCCCCACTCTCACAGAGGACCTCCTCGGGGCATCCTATCTGTTCCAGAATTGAGTGGAGGGAGTCCAGATGTGCGTCTGCCCACAGCAAGATCTCCGCCGCCTTGCAATGAAGGCGGGAGGACTTGGTCCCCCTCTGTTTGTTCAGGTAAGCCACAACTTTCATGTTGTCCAACCTGACACATGTTACAGTTGTAGCCTGGGGGCAAAGTGAAGGAGCACTCTCTGCACTGCCACCATCTCCAGAACGTTGATATGGGCAAGTGGTAACTCCCTAGCCACGCCCAATGTGAACTGGCCAAGAGTCCCTCCCATCCTGTGAGCGAGCATTTGTGAACACTTCCACAAAATGTGGGACGCAGCCCAGGTGAACCACCAGTTGGAGACAATTCGGGGAGAGCCTAAACCCCAAGTCCAACCACGCCTCTGGGTTCAGCATCCAACTCTAGCCCCAGGTATGTCACCGGCTGGGCGGGCAGTAGCATGTTTTTGGCCTGGTTCACTACAAAACCCAGCCTCGAGATGTGGCACAGTGTGTACTGTGCTGTGAAAACTGTCCTGATCCAACGTTTGCTCAAACACAACAATAACAGCGGCACATATCCAACCACCACCAGAATGTGCAGGTCAGTGGGCGCAGTGGCTCAGTGGTAGAGCGGTTGTCCTTCAACCAAAAGGTTGGGGGTTTGATTCCCGCTCTCCCCACAGTTCATACTGTCGTTGTGTCCTTTGGCAAGACACTTAACCCACCTTGGCTCCAGTGGTGTTCCAGCTGTAACACTGGTGAATGGAAGCTTAATGTACAGTGCCTTGCGAAAGTATTCGGCCCCCTTGAACTTTGCGACCTTTTGCCACATTTCAGGCTTCAAACATAAAGATATGAAACTATAATTTTTTGTGAAGAATCAACAACAAGTGGGACACAATCATGAAGTGGAACGAAATTTATTGGATATTTCTAACTTTTTTAACAAATAAAAAAGTGAAAAATTGGGCGTACAAAATTATTCAGCCCCCTTAACTTAATACTTTGTAGCGCCACCTTTTGCTGCGATTATTACAGTTTTTGCCCATTCCTCCTTGCAAAACAGCTCGAGCTCAGTGAGGTTGGATGGAGAGCATTTGTGAACAGCATTTTTCAGTTCTTTCCGCAGATTCTCGATTGGATTCAGGTCTGGACTTTGACTTGGCCATTCTAACACCTGGATATGTTTATTTGTGAACCCTTCCATTGTAGATTTTGCTTTATGTTTTGGATCATTGTCTTGTTGGAAGACAAATCTCTGTCCCAGTCTCAGGTCTTTTGCAGACTCCATCAGGTTTTCTTCCAGTATGGTCCTGTATTCGGCCCCATCCATCTTCCCATCAATTTTAACCATCTTCCCTGTCCCTGCTGAAGAAAAGCAGGCCCAAACCATGATGCTGCCACCATGTTTGACAGTGGGGATGGTGTGTTCAGGGTGATGAGCTGTGTTGCTTTTACGCCAAACATAACGATTTTGCATTGTTGCCAAAAAGTTCGATTTTGGTTTCATCTGACCAGAGCACCTTCTTCCACATGTTTGGTGTGTCTCCCAGGTGGCTTGTGACAAACTTTAAACAACACTTTTTATGGATATCTTTAAGAAATGGCTTTCTTCTTGCCATTCTTACATAAAGGCCAGATTTGTGCAGTATACGACTGATCTCTGCAGTTCATCCAGAGTGATCATGGGCCTCTTGGCTGCATCTCTGGTCAGTCTTCTCCTTGTATGAGCTGAAAGTTTAGAGGGACGGCCAGGTCTTGGTAGATTTGCAGTGGTCTGATCCTCCTTCCATTTCAATATTATCGCTTGCACAGTGCTCCTTGGGATGTTTAAAGCTTGGGAAATCTTTTTGTATCCAAATCCGGCTTTAAACTTCTCCACAACAGTGGATCTCGGACCTGCCTGGTGTGTTCCTTGTTCTTTATGATGCTCTCTGCGCTTTAAACGGACCTCTGAGACTATCACAGTGTAGGTACATTTATACGGAGACTTGATTACACACAGGTGGATTCCATTTATCATCATTAGTCATTTAGGTCAACATTGGATCATTCAGAGATCCTCACTGAACTTCTGGAGAGAGTTTGCTGCACTGAAAGTAAAGGAGCTGAATAATTTTGCACGCCCAATTTTTCAGTTTTTTATTTGTTAAAAAAGTTTGAAATATCCAATAAATTTCGTTCCACTTCATGATTGTGTCCCACTTGTTGTTGATTCTTCACAAAAGCGTAACCTAAAAATCTAAATGTAACACTGGTGACGCTGGGTCTAGGGCCCTGAGATGCGTTCAAATCAGGCCAATTTCAGTCCGCTGAATTTCTTTAACAGTCGGTTGTGCGTACACCAGGATTGGCCATAAAAGCATTGTCATACGGCCACTTTTACGCACATATCTGCAACCGTTTTTATGCAACTTTGATAAATGAGGGCCACTGAGATGGTGTCCAACTTAAAGTTGTGTACAGGTTTTTGTAGAATTGTATTTTATTTCTGGAGCCCTGCATTATAAAAATAAGATAACAAGAGGGTAAAAAGTTTTCAGTCAAAAAAACAAAAAAAAAACAAGAAAACATATTTAATAAAGAAATCTAATTAAAATAAAAAGCAAAGGTATGCATTTATTTTTTTTAGTTAATGACCCTGGTATATATATATATAACGTTCAATGCGCTGAAGGTAAGACAGAAGGGAAATCACTTTTTGAAGATCAGTGCTTGGGGCCCTTTTTGTGGTAGGATGTTTACACAGTTTGTGCATCCAACTGTGTTCTCCTCTGTTCAGTTTACAGAAGTTAAAACTGAAAGGAAGTTGTATGAATGCATTTTAAATAATCATGTTTGCCCCACTGATCTGACTGTCAGCGTGATTGAGGTGGCGCCCATCGGCCTCTGCTCTATTTCGTAACCACAGCTTTCATTAGAGCCACTAGAGCATGCACACGTGTGTCGGAATGGACGCTTTTTGGTTTACAGCAGAAAACAAAGTGCTTTTTATAGTGAAGACATAAAGCAATCTGTTTATTCATAGTATTAGGATTGCCCTGTGGTAACTGCCACATACTAACATTGAAATTATAAAAATAACAGCAAGACGTCCTAGAGCACACACGTGAAACCTATGTTTTATTTGGCCCTACAATACATTTGGTAGGTGATATTTTTAGGGGCTTAAAATGAGTCCAAAGTGGCACAAATTGAAACGGAAGTTAATTCACAAAATTATATTTGAATTTGAAAAGGTTTAGGTTAAAATTTTTTACTGGTTTTAGATCTAGTTGAACAAGTTTTAGATGTATTTGAACCAGTTTTAGATGGATTTGAACAGGTTTTAGACAGATTTGAACAGGATTTGCTGGATGTTTTAAAAAACAACTTAAGACGCTCTTTTTTAGACAAGCATTCCATCTTATTATTATTATTTTTGTTGTTATTATTATTATTATTATTATATTTAAACAGGTTTTAGTTGGATTTGGAAAGGTTTTAGTTGGATTTGAACAGGTTTTAGCTGGATTTGAACAGGTTTAAGATGGAATTCACAAAATGATCCATGTAAAATAGGGCATAAATGGGGGAATTAAATGTTAGAAACAAACTGACGTGATAAAGTGTTGAAATCTTTGGCCCCTGAAAGGATTCTTATTTACTATAGTGGACCCTGACCACTGAGTTTGACACCAATGCCCTAGAGCTGCACTGTCAAACTAAAATTGAAGACGGGTGGCATTATTCTCTGTCTGCCCCAGGTGTGAATGTGTGTGAATGGGGTGAGTGGAAGCATGATATAAAGCGCTTTGGGTGCAAAAGGTACAAAGGTACAAAAAAAGCACTATATAAATATACAATTTAAAAGACTATATAACATGTTCATAAACTTTGACTGAATTCCCATTGACCATAAAGTGTCGTGTATCTATCACAGAGGGGTTCATCTTCCTTTTTATGTTAGAAACCATCTTAATGACTGGACAGTTTTAGACAGTTTATGTATCTTTAAGTAAAAAGTAGTGTTATTTTAGTGAGTCCGACAATGTCATTTTTGTTGTTGTAAAAACAGTGAACCTACTGACCTCACTACAGACACCTTGCTTTCGGCCTCCATGTAATTGGCTAAGTCCTTTAGTATAGCCTCCTCTAGTGGTGAGTCACTCTTATGGCGTTTGAATGGGGACTCACACACACACAGCGGGTGCACGTCTTTCTCCTGGAAAACACAGAAGAGAAAGTCATTAGCAGCTATGGTGATATTTATAAAGGAGAAATGCAACAATCCACACATGGTGTATTTTAGTGTATTGAGAACCACACTAATCAAGACCATGTTAAGACTTGGAACAAAGTGTGGTAAGCCCTAAGTCAAGACCAGATCAGTACATGACACTTATAAAGAGAGACCAGATGTTTTGTTTGCCTGTATAAATGAGTGAAAAGAGTTTTTTTTTTTGTGAATTTTAGAAAGATTCTATCCAATTACAATAACAGAATAAAACAGTTATGGTCTTGGCCTGTGCATGATACTGAGACTGTATTCTCTACCTGCTATTGTTACAAAAAGTACAATGCATCAACACTGGACTAGTTAAGGTTTAAAGTCTTCTCAATAAAATTATTATCCTCTTTTCAATCCCTAGTATATACTGTAACTCCAGTTACTCATTTTCTTTAGGAAAAAAGGTTAGAACTCACTAGAGTTAACTGGTCTTCTGTGAGTGGATCTGGAACAGTATAAAATATAATTTATATTAATGTTTGTTGATTATGAGAGTACACATTTAATTCACATTAAATTACCATTCTGCAAGTTTTTCTCCAAAAAAAGTACAAGGGTAAATGGATAGGCCTTCAGCTTCTTCTTTTTGAGTTTAAACATGACTTTAGTCACTCCCTCCCACTGCTTTTTATCTAGAAGCCATATTTTAAATAAATACAATGAAGTATATGTACCAAATGTCCTCATACAGACAAGAGTTTAGTCAAGTGTTCTGAACAAGGCACACATGTTAAAGCCTCATTACAAATGAATAGCTTCTATAGCCTCTTGCAGTATTAGTTTGCGCAGAAGGATACAAGGGAAGACATTGAAGTGGTTGCTGCTGAATGGTTGCAGACTTTCCAGGTTGCCCAGAACAGTTCTGATGATATCCTTGAAATATAATACAAGAACATAAAGTTAATATAAATTGAGTATTGTGTTTTAAGACCTTGTAAAATCTACCTCCAGTTCTTGGTTGTAGCGGCTCTCTCCTGTTGCTTCATCTCTACTGTTAAAAGAAAACAGTTTAAAGTAAAAACCAACTCAAAGCCCTATTTTAGTGCTCTAGAGTGGTACACATAGCGTTAGGATAGTTTGCTGCTGACTTCATGTTCAAAAACGCTGTGGGGGCATTACGTTTTAAAAGTTACTATGAAAGAAATACATTGAAAGGTAGGTAAAAGAGTGAAAAAAGACTAGAGATTTCTATCTTACCTGTAGATCACAGCTGTGAGATTAGAATTCTGAAGAATTCTGCACTGCTCGCAAAAATTTATAAAAATAAATAAATAAAAAACAAGCCTGATTAATAATTATTTGATTGTCTCTTTTGGCTTAAAGCCTTTAGAGAATCTCCCATACTCAAACAACCTATTAGGTTTGTAATTTCCATACATTCCATCAATCTCCATGAGCTTTTTGTACTTGCCTGCCTCCTTGGATCTTCAACTTGTAAATGTAACCACCAGCCTTGAGGAAGCGCGTTTGGAGGATAGGGAAAGAGAAGGGCTGCAGTGACATGGCCTGCCTCAAGAGTAGAGAAACAAAATTAAAAAGAAAAGGGATTAGGGAATACATGATCTACACGTTGCAGCAGAGTACATCGCTTTATGAGGACTATTACATGCTTATTATTGTCAGTTAAATTCTGATTCTTGACCAAGCCAAATGTGAGCTAAATCTAGAGCTTTCTTCTAGATTAAGACATCATTGTTAGAGCTTTGTTAGACACAAAATCAGAAATAAACAATTACGTTTCTTAAAGGTCAGGTCTTGGTATTAAGATTTCAATTAAATACTAGGGTACTTTTCCTATACATTGATATTTCTATTTGTATGAAGTAGTGTTGAAGAGTCTAAAAAACACTTTTTAAGGGCCTCAGTCTTGTCTTGGACTCAAACTCATGTTACTTGGTCTTGTTGAATTTCAATGTATGGACTTGTAGAGAATAACAGTCTTTGAGTTTAACATGATCATTAAAAGACTCAGAGGAAATAAAAAAAAAGACATGCAGCATATGATTAGGCTAAGGCTATGCAAGATTAGTTCTCGAGATTAAATGTATCCTCACACATTAAAATCCAGTATAACTCCATATTATAGAAAACATGGATAATAGGTATCTCTGAATATACTTCTGGATTTTGTTTGTCTTCCCATATTTCATGTCATAGAAACAAATAAATACACCAAAATTATTAAATAAATTTAAAGGAAAATATCAGTTGCCAAATGGTCATTCTCCCCTGAAGCCCTCTAGGAAGTTTCAGAACAAGCTGATGTGGCATTTCAAAATAAAGGCCCTATTAAAATGTCATAACTGTTTTTTTTTTTACACCAAATTTAGTTATGAATAATAAATAAACAGTTGCCAAAGAGCAATTCCACTTCTGGTGAGTAGCAGAGCACCCCCTGATGTCCTCCAGAAAATTTTAGAACAATCTGATGTAGCATTTCACAATAAAGGTTCTAGACAAATTTCATTACTGCTGTTTTTACATATACTTCAGATGTGAATTTTAAGAAAACTACCAGTTGCCAAAAGGTCATTCCACTTCTGGTGAGTAGCAGAGGAACCCCTGATCCCCCCTTCAGTTAATTTCAATACAATTTGATGTAGCAAAATAAATGCCCCCTGAAAATTCATACATGGTGTTGTTTTTACACCAAATTTATATAATTATTTAAAATACAAGTAGTTGCCAAAGGATTATTCTACCTCTGGTGAGGGACAGAGAATCGACAGAAAATCTCCAGGACATTTCATGACAATCTGATCTGGTATTTCAAAATAAAGGTCCTACAAAAGTTTCATAACTGGTGTTGTGTTTACACCAACTTTAGATATGAATTAAAAGAAAACTACCAGTTGCCAAAGGGTCATTTTAAATAATTAGATGAATTTGGCGTAAAAACACCAAAATAGTAAAACAGGACCTTTATTCAGATTGTTCTGAAATCAATATTTTTTATATTCTTTTCAAGGTCTGACGGATGGAACTAACAAAAACATTGTTGTAACAGCGTAACAAAGTTAATGTTTAAACTAAAATATAGTTTGAATTGATGAATGAGTTTGTTAATTATAAATATTTTTTCAATTCGGGGAACTCTAAATATGGGAGCACTCCGAAATCAAGCCGGTGCTGGCTTGACTGGTGTTTCACAAAAGGGGATGGCAAAAATAAAAAGTAAAATATAGTTTGAATAAATAATGAGTTTGTATTATATGTCTGATAAAAAAAATGAATGGGATGTTAACTGATAAAATTGCATTAACAGGCGCAGTCACTGAGAGATGAAAAACTATATAAACCGACATTTATCAGTTCATGAGGACTAGGCGCTTTCTTCATGCATATAGGTCACCGTAAAGCACCCATTACAGTATTCAAATCTTCAGTGACATTTTTTTATTATTATTTACCGTAGGTTCTGGATAATAAGAAGAGCGTTAGGTTACTCTTTCTGGTCGCAGAAACTTCAGCCGCGGCTTGAAGAGTTAAAACGGTATGTCTGTCGTAAAGCCTGAGTCAGTTAGTCATTCGCGGGTTAGATTGTTTTTCCGCCTCTTTGTTGTTTTTGATTCGCTGGCTCATCCTCCAATCAACGGCATCAGAGCTTGTGTCGGTATGGTGACGAGCAAAAACCGCCCAAACGGTCACATGACAGTCAGTTGAGCTCCTAAAGCAGGAAGAGGTAGTTGTAAACGTTCTAGTAGTCTCAACAGTGGTACATCGGTATTATTAGTCTGTCTGTTTTTTTTGCCTGTTTTTTTTTGCCTGTTTTTTTTTTTTAAGAGACGTGAGTAGCCAGTTGTCTTTTAAGTTTGTCTGTGGTTAAACATTTAAGAAAAACAACTTTTTCTTGTCATTTAGTTTCCCAAAACTGCGTAATCTTGCCACAGTTTATTGTCTTGATGCTATAAACTACCGTTAATATGTGGGGCCTGCATTAACTGCATTAGGGACTGGACAGACTTCTTAATAGTGGGAGAATTATTATATTATATTATATATACTACCAACAGTTTAGAGTATCCTACTTATTGCTTTAGTTGTGATTTATTAATTTTAGTGTCTTCTTTTTTTTTTTTTTGAAGTTGTGTGTTGGTTTAGCATGTTTTTTGCCCAGTTAATCAAAATCCATGGTTATGATTCCTTGTGTTGTGGCCTGTAGCCTACTGTTTCAGTAATCGTAAAATTCTGTAAACTCACATGTGTCTTGCAGAAGACCTATACTACAAAGAGGAATAATTGGGAGGTTATATTTTTTCTTGTTCACAAAGATGTCCAACAGCCCATGTGTGCGTCTGAACACGGGTGTCCAGATGCCCCTATTGGGACTTGGAACCTACAAGCTGGTTGGTCCTGAGAATGTCTTCAAAGCTGTAGATGCTGCCCTTGCTGCCGGTTATCGTGCATTTGACAGTGCTGCAGTCTATCAGAATGAAGCTGATTTGGGAAAAGCCCTGAAAGATTTATTGCCCAAGTACGGCTTAACCAGAGCGGATGTGTTCATAACCAGGTAATCTTAATGAAGGTTAGTCCTTCTAAATATATACAAGACATAAGTATTTGATTTTTCGATTTTTTATTTATTTTTATCTGGACAGCAAACTAGGCCCAAAGAATCAAGGTGCAAATGCCATTGAAGGAGCACTTCACAGTTTGTCTGAGTTGGATTTAGGTTACATAGACCTCTATCTGATCCACTGGCCTGGTACACAGGGTCTAGAGGTGACTGACAAGCGTAACCCAGGTTGTAGTTACTCAACACAAGCTTAAATGAGAGTGTAGTGATTTATGCAATGACAACAGCCGTATTAATATTTGATTCCAGGCAACCGAGCAGCCAGTTGGGCTGCACTTGAGGAGCTGCATGCCCAGGGAAAGCTGAAAGCCATTGGAGTGTCAAACTACACACCAGCCCACATGAAAGAACTGATGCAGAACTGCAAGGTCCCTCCAGCCTTGCTTCAGGTAGATGTATGGGCTATTTTCAATGAGAGCGTTAAAGTGGCAATGTCAGGTAGCCGTAGAAGATTAATTTTACACACCTAAAAGAGTCCTACTTCAAATGCTTTACTGACTTTACTGGCAAACTGACATCAGATTATCTTGGTGTAACCTAGACAGTACCAGTTATAAGAACTATTAATCTATATAACTAAAAAATCTCTAAAGCTCTTCATGACCATTGGCAGTGGTGGGGTTATCTGACAGCTTTTCATATACAATATATTATTGTGATAGTGTCTAGTCACAAGTACTCCATCCTACTCACTAAAAGGTTCCTTTGAGTTTGTGGAGGAACCATGCATTTGGAAGGTAATTGAATGTGAATGTTGATTGTGCAGGTGGAGTTTCACCCACGTCTTTGCCAGGCAGTGCTGAGGGCTGCGTGTGTCGAATACGGAGTATGTTTCCAGGCCTACTCGTCTTTAGGGAAAGGAGAGCTGGTCACTGACTCCGTGGTGATAGAAGTGGCAAAGAGCTGCAACCGAACTCCTGCACAGGTAATCGCAGGCACACTGCCACAGCAGACCAAAACCTCATTAAACAACAGCTCAGGTTGTATAGAAGGGTAATTCTTTGTTTGCAGGTGCTGTTGCGCTGGGCTGTACAGCAGGACATCGCAGTCCTTCCCAAGTCATCAAGTCCTGACAGAATAAAGAACAATGCCAACATTTTTGATTTTATGTTGACAGAAGAAGACATGGACAGACTGACTGCTTTGGACTGTGGCCAACGCTTCTGCTGGGACCCTTCACAAGTGGCCTGACACACCAGAAGTGGCACAGACTTTTCTAACCATGTTTTTCTTCCTTGTTGGAGAAATTTTGATTTAATATCTACACTATATGTCCTTAGCCTAATTGGGCCTCTATTATTTTATGTCAGCACTCCGTGTAAGAGATAGAAGCCTTCCTTCAACATCAAGGCTGTAGCCTGTTTAGTCTAAACACTAATGAACACCACCGCATGGCGTGATCCTTCACCCAGTAGGAGGATATATAGTCTTATGTATTCCTGATCCGGAGGGCAGACTGATTATTGCTGGTGTTGGGTCCCTTATTGATGGTCAATAAATTTCTCCTGTCTAAGACATCCAAAATATCTCAAGCCACATTACTGACTCATCTTTATTCAATGTTATTTACAGTGCACTGCAATAAGCACTGCTTTATACGGCTAGCTGTGCCATAACAGTCTCATTCTTTGTGGCTCATGCAAAGACAAAAACTTTTCAGCTTAAAGTATTAACAGTATGATATACTTCATAAAGCATACAATTCACAGCTGAATCAATAAATGACATGTTTAAAACACTCCTAAAATTATTTATTCGGGACAGTACATAGTCAGTTTCACAGCTGTAGAGAAAATACATTTACAAAAGTAAAAAAAAAAAAATTTCATCAAAAGAAAGTACTATTCAAATCTGTTTTTCTCCTTACATATCTGTATATTCAAGTAACACCAAGAATGCTTGCAAACCTCGAGGTGCCCAGGCAGGTATTTCCACTGTCATATGATCACTGTCAAAGACGTTCTGCATGACAGATGATTATATCGTCATTTAATTGTGCTTTTCTATCTTGAGCTTACTAAGTGTTAAGGCGGCATCTGGTTAAATGAACAAGGCTGGTCACAAGTTATGTGTTCAAGGCAGTTTGTTAGACACTTTCTATTCTAGCTGAACTTTGTAACAGAGAATAACACGTCTGGATCTGGCCCCAAAACCTTAACCACAATACTGGCCAGCCAACTGGTCTGCAGCAGAGCAACAGTATGGGTAGGTCTGCTGCTGGGAAGAGGGCACATATAAAACACTGCACAATAATAACTCACCTATGATTTTGTTATTACAATTGTGTAAAAGGAGGCTTTATAAAAGAGCAGTTATACTCCTCTTTACAAAAGGAAAGGAAATGCGTCACTGTAGAAAAATGTTTAAGCTACGCCTTGTAGGTTTTAAGTGATCATATATAAATCAAATCAGTCGTCACTAATAGAATCAGACTTGTTTGAAAAGGAAATGGTGGTGCAATATAGATTGTCATGAATGTTTTTCCTCACAATAATTTAGACAAATACAGCTCATCAGCCTGCACACCCATTCACAACTCAGAGTAAGACACAAGTTCAACAAAGAAATTATCACAGATAAAGAACATCACAAATGGCCAAAATAGTATTTCAAAACCTGCAAATAATCTCTCTTATAAAGAGTTTTGCAAAAGAAGTATTATAAAGTTCAGCACTCCCAGAGTTTGTTTTTATTTACACCCAATGCAGCAGAGGAAGAGATATACATAGCTGAATTAGTTTATGCCAATTTAAATTTAATGGGAAATCTTCAAATCCCTGTATGTACCTGCTCTGAGTAATGGGGACATGGCTGTTGTGTCAGCTTCATCTGCAATAGCCATGGATTGTACACTACCTATTGCTGGCTTGGCGTGCTAACCTTGCCAAAAAGAACGTTTAAAATAAAATTCCTGCTAAAACATCTCTCTAATAATCCTCCCACCCCACTGTCCTACAATATTAACAAAAATATTTACACATAAAATTCCACAGTCATTTTTCTTGCTTTGCCAAAAGCATTAAGAAGATGTGGGTTTTTTTAATTATTTGTATTATCTTTTTCAGATATAATTTCACACTGAAGTCTTATAAAATATATTTCTGCATCATGAGAGATTGTCCTTGTACAAGATTGTTCTTATTTTAAAGAATTTGATATAAAGCAGTGATTATGATATTTGAGTATAGTTATTTTGGATTGTACTGTTATGCGAGTGGGAAAAGACCAAAGTTGAATGCTTAAAAATCCTTCTTTTTCAGTCATGTGTCACTCTCCTCAGTGGCTTACAGATGACTTTGGCACACACTATCAGATTGTGTCAGCAGGCCATGTTATGCAGATCTAAAGTAAAACAGGCAGTAGAAATGGTTTACAAAAGAAAGAAATTAGCAGAATTCAACAAGGCCTTCAGATGGTCATGTGTCTCTCCATCTACAGTATATTGCATAGTGCTGATGAGAGAGAATAAGTGGTTATATCGATATCACCCCTTTTTATAGCTCAATATTACTAAATCTGAATTAGTCTACTCTTAACAGTCGGCCGTCAAGCCAATCTTACTTTTACAACTTCACAGTGGCTGCCCAACACTAATCAACAGCACAACCAACACCAATACAAAATGACTGAAATATAGAGTATGAATGATGTAGAAAAGCCTGGAGGACTTAAGTAGTAGATCTGTTTAACGTGGTGCCATCTGGCCATGTCTTTTTTGGATATGTTTTTAATGATAGCATTGTCCTCATTCCTATCAGTGCATTCCATTGGTCCTTTTTTTTTTTACTCTTAGTGCCTACTCAAAGCGATGCGAGTCGTGGTGATTGTTCTCTCCCTCAATCTCCGCGTGACTAAAGAGGTAGCTCCACCAGGTCTTTGAGTGATGGATTGGTCGGGCCGTCTCAGCACTCCTCAGCTTCTTCATCTCCTGCAGGAAACACAGGCAAAACAGATTTTATGTTAAAAATAGTCCAACAGGGAGGCAGCAAAAAAATAGTAGTAACATGTGCACATGCTTTACAGTCCAATTTATATTACAGGATAAAAGAAACCTATCTGGATAAGTCTATTCTAAGTCTCATTATATCCCACTAAGGCAACAGAAGATGATGCTTATCCATATTAAATGTATATTATTCTTGTAATGAAAAAACAGTATGCTACTGTGTATCTTAACAAAAGCAGATGGGGGTAAAATGCACAAAGCATTAGCATTTATATTTTGCATAGCATTTAAGCCGTCAACTACTTTATCAATATGTAATATGTATGTGTAAATCTTGTATATCCAGTTAATTGAAGGCTTTGCTAATCTCCACAGGAACAGAGTTTCACAGACTTTGACTTGGAAGCACAACTCCCAAAACAATCCGTGTATTACAGTGGGTGTTATGAGGTGATGAGGTAGACTGTTAGGCCTATGTTATCTGTACGGCCTAACAGTCTACCTCATCCTGTAGTTTGTAGCCTCAATGTAGCCCATAGTTTGTATAAATGGAGATGGTGAATAGTGTAACTAGGCCTGTCACAATAACTACTTTTTGTTGTGCAATATATTGCACCATAATTAATTGCGATAAACAACTATTGAAACGCTGAAACAATTTGCAGTATTTCCTTTGGGCAAAGTGCCTTTGCATGGTGGCCAATGGTCACATGACATGGGACATGACATAATTTTTTTTTTATTGCAGAGACTAAATGGATTTGAATATTTTTATCTTTTATTTTCTCTGCTTATAAAGCTGAACTGTGGACCTCTCAACAGATATCAATATCAACAGAAGGACGAGAGATAATATATTAATATCCTATATTTATATCATGATTTGTTTGATACCTTCACAGCTTTACCTTTATTTAACAAACCAGGGTATAGCCTATGTGTTTAATTTGAATTACTAAAACTACAGTAATATTAGCTGGTGCTAATCAATTACTTGAGCTCCTGCCTCAAGTATCTTGGGGTCTTGTTCACGAGTGAGGGAAGGAGAGAGCGTGAGATTGACAGACGGATCAGTGCAGCCTCTGCAGTGATGCAGTCGTCTTCTTCATCACGACCGGTCTGTCGTGGTGAAGAAGGAGCTGAGCTGTAAGGCAAAGCTCTCGATTTACCGGTCAATCTACATTCCTACTCTCACCTATGGTCATGAGCTTTGGGTCATGACCGAAAGAACAAGATCCCGGATACAAGCGGCCAAAATGAGATTTCTCTGCAGGGGTGCTCCCTTAGAGATAGGGTGAGAAACTCGGTCACTCGGGAGGAGCTTAAAGTAGAGCCGCTGCTCCTCAACATCGAGAGGAGCCAGCTGAGGTGGCTCGGGCATCTGTTTTGGATGCCTCCTGGACGCCCCCTAGGGAGGTGTTCCGGGCATATCCCACCGGGAGGAGACCCCAGGGAAGACCTAGGACACGCTGGAGGGACTATGTCTCCCGGCTGGCCTGGGAACGCCTGGTATCCCCCCGGAAGAGCAGAAGGAAGTGTCTGGGGAGAGGGAAGTCTGGGTGTCTCTGCTTAGACCGCTGCACCCCGCGACCTGACCCCGGATGTGCGGTAGAAGATGGATGGATGGACAGTAGTATTACAACAACAGCTCATTATCAAAGCTCACCTAATATAGTTCATATTGGTGAGTAAAGGCACTTGTCTGGGTCTCCATGGTAACGTTCAGAGGGAGGAGTTTGTAAAACTCCGACAAACTGTTGCTCATAAAGTTAGCTTTGCTTTAACTCGCTGCTACAACAGGCTGCTTTCTGAACAACTTTAAAATGAACCAAACAGCTCTTTTACTTCATTTCCTCTGACTTGTTTGCCCGCACGTGAGCACAATGTGAGCACTGTGTGCTCTGTGTCAGCTCGTCTCAGAGCAGAGAAAGCAGCAATGTCTGACGCTTTGTACTCAATAAATAAATAAATACCAGAAGCATTTTAAATGTAGTAAACTAAAATTTATCACAAAACAAGCCAATCGGTCTATATTAGATTATTCCCCATCTTTTAGCCTACTGAGCATCTCTGCATATAGGGGCATGGCTGGGTGAATTCAAAGAGGAACTTTATTGCCGTGGCAGCTGCCACGCACAAATTAATGCAACGTAAACACTGCATTAATTTTATTTTGCAGCGCCAAATACTATTGGGCTCATTTCCAGTTACCACGCGATATGTTGATAAATTGACTAATGTGACAGGCCTAAGTGTAACATCACGTACATGTAGTCAGCTGTTTGTCAGAATCATCTTACTCTACTGTATATAAAAATGTATTGGACATCCACACAGCTTCTGTTGCCAAAATATGGACAGCACACAAAGCTCATAACCAACTTAATTTTTAATTGTCTTTATCCTCACCCCTTGTCCAGCAGGCTATCGAACTCATCACTCATCCTTCGCAGTTGTTGCCCATACTTCTTGGCCGCCCAGAGTGCTGGGGGAGCCGACTTGGAGCGTCCCCTGAAAGGAAAGCCCTCGGTTGGTGTGCCAGGTTCCTCTTCAGTCCTATTCTGAAGTTCCTCATCTCTGTGGACAGCGGACTCTGAGTTCTGTCTGATTCGAATGCTGTCTGAGTCGGACACAGATAAGACAAGTGTATGGACAATTTATTTTAAATTATGTTTATTACTATTATAACGACATGGATAACGACATCTTCTTTTAAAATAATGAAGAATTCACTTCCTCAAATTGATCCAACACCACCCTTATATTAATAATTATAATTGATCAAATAGAATATTTATTTATAAGCAAATTACATAAAACTGTTAAAAGGGCAGGGCCTATTTAGTTCATTTTAATAGTAGTAAACACAAATTTGTATTTTACATACTGTCACTTGTTAAACAGAATCGTAAAAGAAAGTAGTCAAAACTGACTTTTCTTTACTAGGTATAAGAAATGTAGAATATTCTATGCATATTTGGCACATTTCTGGTGTAGACTGACCACAGATGAACTATACTGGACTCTTAAGCCTCTCACCACCTTTTTTCTATAATGTCCCGTAGATCTTTGTGGTTTCTTACCTGGCCTTCTGAGCTCAGGTAAAGTAAGGGTGTGGCCTTTAGAATTACGCTGTTTCATAGGCACAGGTGCTGAATCTGGAGTTTTGTTTTCCTCTTCTAAATCTTCATCCGACTCACTGTCTGAGATAGTGAAGTTCGCAGCCATTGTGGCACCTGGGGAACCATGCAAGAATATAATGACGTTTAACATTTGACCACACATGCAACCTCATTACTTCTAATATTTCGTAAAAGGAGTTAGGGAGTTAAAGTGACTTAAACAATTACACTTCAATTGTCAACAAACAAATGAGTAATTATTATTATCATGACAATTATCATGAAATGGCACTATTGTGCAGATCGGTTGCTCCTATCTAACACACCCAGCAGGCTATCTATTTTTCTTGGCTGCTCCGATATAAAGGTTATAGCCTGTCCAAAGGTTTTCACAATGTAACAAGTGAGATAACAGAGTTGTTGACGACAAGGACCAAGATTTGACACAACTTCCTGCATTACAGAGCAGAATTATCAAAGTAGCCAATGCACCTTTCCTCGGACCAAAACTGACGCTTGTTTTGTTGTTGACTGAAGACAAAAGAAACTTCCTATAGGGCGGAAGCTAGCACGGAGCTATTGCAGCTAACGACATATATAGAATCAATAGCTAAAACATATTCTTACCCCAAATATTACTCGGCGAGTCCACTAAGAACGCGAGTGTCTTTAGTTGGGCTCATGCAGCCGCAGCTGTTCTTGTTGTTATCGGGTGTCTTTTACTGTACACTTTAGCTCCGCGCTCACCCAATCGTTATGCGTCAATGCACCGCCTCTGCGCGGTGACGTCACTGTTGCGAGCTAGGACAGGGCTGGGCCCATAGATTGTATAATGGGGCCCTGTACGACGAAGCTGGATTAGGGTAAATTCGCGAGGTAAATTCAGGATTTAACACTGGGTTTTCGGTATCACGAAGCTTGGTTCACTTTCTATCGAGGTAGATCACCATGGTAACTTAGGCTGAACGGCTAACCTGCTCTGAAGCAGGTTAAGTTTGCAGATAGACGATAGACACTCGGACACTGACCAATCAGGAACGAGAAATAAGCTGCCGGTGTCGAGGAGGAGGGAAAGACAAAGTGCGGAGACAGAAAAAGAGAAGTGTCTGCACATGCGCCGGCTGACTGGGGCACAAATGTACAGTGATCTAGAGACACTGTAAAGTCACGTCATATTGTAACTTAGTCTTAGAGGTTTAAACACCTGAATAACATTGTGCTCACAATGGATTTTATTGTAAGTTATGTTGAGATCAACGGATTAATAGATATTTATTTTAATGCAGCATTTAAAACATAGACTCCACTCTTCTGTTGTTAGTCTTTAGCTCTTTGTGAGTATATGCAGTTCATTCAGTCTGGTGCTGTTCGTTTTGCAAGAGTTTAGTGTAGCCTACTAAACTGTATCCCTCGCTCGAGCTGACAAACGTTTTTCTACATGTAAAGCAACTATGTGCCTCCTATTTATCCTGCCAGCAAAACAGCTTAAAGAACTGTGGCCACTGTTATGCCGATGATACACAGCTGTATCTACTAATAAAAGCAAATAATCAGTGTTGGTCTTCTTACATTAAAAAAGAATTAGTTACAGTTACACATTACTTCTCCCAAAAGTAATTGACATTGTAAAAGTAATTAGTTACTCAGAAAAGTAATTGTGAAGTTATTTTTATGTTCTATAACGCTATTACATTCTATAACAACTTTAAAATCAAATATGTTTATATTAACTGACTGAAGAATAAAAACACTTTAAACAGTATTTTAGAAAATTGTGTATTTATTTGAACTCAATAGAATGCAGTCTTCCATATGATATGCATAGAAATAAAAACATATAAAAATAAAAATTCCACCACGTTAAGGTTGAACCTTATCGTGGTGGAGGGGTTTGAGTGCCTGAATGATCCTAGGAGCTATGTTGTCAGGGGCTATATGCCCCTGGTAGGGTCTCCCAAGGCAAACAGGTCCTAGCTGATGGGCCAGACAAAGAGCGGTTCAGAACCCTTTATGGTGATGAAAAAATCAAGGACCGTGACATAGCCCGGTATGGCGCAACCGGGGCCCCACCCTGGAGCCAGGCCCGGGGTTGGGGCTCGCATTCGAGCGTCTGGTGGCCGGGTCTTTCCCCACTTGGCCCGGCCGGGCTCAGCCCGAAGGAGCGACATGGGGCCGATCTCCCGTGGGCCCACCACCTGTGGGAGGAACCGTAAGGGGCCGGTGCAAAGTGGATTGGGTGGCAGTCGAAGGCAGAGGCCTCGACGACCTTCCGGGAGGAGGTAAAAAACAAAAAAAGTGCTATACTGTAAAAATATGCAGGTGTAATAATAATATAAGCGGTTGACAGCTACAACTGAACGTAAACATATACATATGATCAATCAGTCTCCATATGTTTGGTGAAATAAGTATGTTTTCAGTTTGATTTTGAAAATCTCAACGGAGCCAGCTTGCCGCACTTCCACCGGGAGCCTTTTCCTTTATAGGAAAAGGCTCTGTAGCCAGCAGACTTCTTCTTTACTCGAGGAAGTTGTAGGAGGCCAGCGTCCTGAGAGCGAAGGGTACGAGCTGGAGTATACCGGGTGATGAGGTCAGATAGGTAAGAGGTGTGCGTCCACAAATGATTTTATATGTTAACAGGAGAACTTTGAAATAAGCTCTAACATGAATAGGAAGCCAATGTAATGAAGCCAGGACTGGATTATTGTGATCGAACTTTCTGGTCTTTGTTAAAAGTCTGGCGGCTGTATTTTGGACCATTTGTAGTCTGTGAGTACTTTTCCTCGGCAGTCCAGAGAATAACGCATTGCAATAGTCCAGCCTGAATGTGACAAATGCATGAATGAGAATTTCAGCATCAGCTAAATTATTTATTTGATTCGGACAGTGCATGTTAATGAACATATATGAGACACAACCACATGAATGTAAACATGCCAGATTGTAGCCGTAGGCTAATTTCCATCCGTTGTCCCAACATTCTCACACCATTCACCAGAACATCAATCACACACATTCATACACATTCATACACCAGTGCTGTGTCACTGGAGGCAAGGAGGGTTAAGTGCCTTGCCTAAGGACACAACAACAGTATGAACTGTGGGGAGAGTGGGAATCGAACCGCCTACCTTCCGGTTGAAAGATGACCGCTCTACCACTGAGCCACTTTTTATCCAAGTTTAGATTGAGGAAGTCTTGAGACATCCTTTTTAATTTAAACGAGGCAGGCCTCTAGACTCATGATGTCAGTTTTTGTATTTGCTTTTATTGGTAGATACAGCTGTGTTTCATCGGCATAACAGTGGAAGTTTACTCCATAACTTCTGATGATTTGTCCCAATGGTGTAACATATAGTGAAAAAAGTATTGGACCAAGCACAGACCCTTGTGGCACACCAAATTTCACTGGTGCCGTAGAGGAGAAGGACTTATTAAAAGAGATAAAGATAAAATGAGACCTATCACACAGATTGGCAGATAGGATTCTATCCAAGCAAGAACAGAGCCAGAGATGCCAAAAACACATTTTAGTCTATTGATTAGCACCGCATGATCAATTGTATCAAATGCAGCGCTGATTTCTAGCAATAACAGTAGAGCCGATGAGTCCTCGTCAATCTGAAGGAGGAGATCATTAGTCACTTTAACTAAAGCTGTTTCAGTGGAATAAGAGGTCATAAATGCAGACTGAAATGGCTCGAGGAGGTTATTTTCCAATAGATATAGAGTAAGTTGTTTTAACACAACTTTTCGAGGACTTTAGATAGAAAAGGTAAATTGGAGACAGGACGGAAATTATTTAGGCATCCAGGGTCCAGAGTAGGTTTTTTGAGAAGGTGTTTGACCACAGCCTGTTTGAAAAGGGAAGGACCGGTGCCAGTAGACAGGGACAAGTTTATAATGTTTAATATAATTTGCCCCACATAGGGCCACAGTTCTTTAAGCTGTTTTGCTGGCAGGATATTGAGAAGGCACGTAGTTGCTTTACATGAAGAAACCACCTTTGTCAGCTCATCGAGGGATACAGGATCTAAGACTGAGAGATGAGAGGTCAGTGGATCCAAGTGAATGGGACCCAGAGCTGAGTGAAAATGAACAATGCATTAATCTATACTAAAATATTCCTCTCATCTAACGACTAAACCAGTGGTTGTAACGAAGGAGGAGAAGCAAACAAGTGTCGTGTTAGCATGTGTTGATGTGAGGTGCTTCATAAGATTTGAGTTGCTTGAGGCAGACGTGGATAAAGTCTTTTATCCTGGACATAGCATGTTACAGAAACATACTTGCCTTTAATTTAAATTAACGAGAAGTAGTGCCAGTACTTCCACTTACCTTTGAATTTCCCCGGCACGTTGCCATTGTCGCTGACACTGTCTAGAGCGTGCAGTGAGACCGCGTGAGCACGGCACCGCCCACCCAGCCAATTATCATCGCATTTGCAGCGGTGTCATCATCCCCACCCCTGTTCTCTCCAGGCTGCTGATGTGTCACCAAAGCATGACACCTCACGCTTTATTCAACTACATTGTAGTAACGCGTCACTTTACATTCTCAGTATCGATAACGGCGTTGCAACAATGAGAAAAGCAATTAATTAGATTACTCCGTTACTGAAAAATAAACTCCGTTAGTAACGCCGTTATACTTTTACTCCATTACTTCCAACACTGCAAAAATAGTACTGATATCATGCGATTAGAGGCCTGCCTCGTTTCAATAAAATAATGGATGTCACAACTTCCTCCTCTGTTTATTGGTCCTGCCAGTCCTTGGCACAAGTTCAACAGCCTTACTGTCTCAATCGACAACTGTGTATTGGAGCACGGCACCACTGTGAGGAACCTGTGTGTCATTTTAGACTCCACACTCTGCAGCAGCACATTAGTGAGGTCACTAAACTGGGCTTTTTTCACTTGAGGAATATCTAAAAAATTAGCTTTTGCCTCTCTGATGTTTGCTTGCCCTCCCTTCCTTGTCAGTGGGGTCTTTTGTATGCTGCTCACAAGCCCTGCTGTGGATGCGGTCCTCCAAGAGGAGGTTTCCTTGCTCCTGCACCGCGTTGCAATTCCAGAGCTGTACCATGCAGAGGCGGAGAGGGGCCTTTATTCTCCCTATTTCTGGTTTGACATCGGAGACCAGTGCCATCCGACTGTCTCCCGTTTAGCTACTCCCTCGCCCCATGCACCTTCTCTGAATGTGTGGAGGTGTCCCCGGAGGTGGCCCCTGAGGTGGTCCTGAAGCTGCTCTGCCGATCCTGGACCTACGCGTCCTCAACGGCTATGTGGCCACCAGGAGGTCCCGCATGTTACAGTCAGGCACCTTCTGGAGAGGGTGGAGACACAGTAAGTTCCTGGAGGACGCCGGTGGTTTCAGTCCAACCGTCTCCTGTTTGTGCTACTCTCTCACTTCACACACCCTCTCCAAATATGCATGGAAGCGGTTCTTGCTCCTGCACTGCAGTGCAATTTTGGCAGAATAAGGAGGAGGCTCCCTTACTCCCCCTATCTCCTGATTCCCAGGAGGAACAGGAATCTAGGCCGATCCTGGATCTATGTGTCCTCAACGACTATGTGACACCAGCAGGGTTCCGCATGCTATGGCCAGGCACCTCCTGTAGAGTGTGTAAGATTCACACGAAGTTTCTCAAGTTGCCTTCGGGGACCAGTGGTTTCAGTCCAATCATCTTCTGTTCGGGCACTCTCTCGCCCCAAGCACCCTTACCAAATGCGTGAAGGCGGCAGCCGAAGGTTATCACCTTGTCCTTCCGGTCCAGGTTGTCACGTTGGTGGCCCTGTGTAGGGGCGTCTTTGTGGAGGATATATGCTTGGCTGCATTTGGTCCTCTGTGTCCACTTTTGTGCGGTCTTATCTCATGGACGTGTCACTCATTCAGTGCTGAATGGGGGCCAGAGTCTCATTGCCTAGGCCAGCGTACATTACAGATGGGTGTTATTAACGCGGCTGATGTTGTTAGTGGGACCGCTGCGGGTGGTGCTTCGTTGCAGGTTTTCATCTGTGCAGCTGTGTTGTTGCCCGTGTGCATTTGGGAGAGGCAGGCAGGACGGTCTGTCCCCCAACCATAGACACTGGGGTTTTAGGGCTTGACCATGGAGCTAGGATGGTCTTGGGAGAGGTGGTTCTTGGCACGGCTTGGTTAGGCCCGCAGATGACAGCATCGGACGTTCTTGGGAGAGGCGGTCTGGGTGCCGTTGCCTGGGGTGGGGCGTGCATGGCTACTCTTGGGAGAGGTGGGCCTGCCTTGCTCCCAAGGTTTTGTTTCTCGTGCCAATCGTTTGTGAGCCTGTCCAGCTGGGAGTTAACTCCTACGGACTTCACCTCGGTAGGTAACCACTAGCAAAGTCTGTAGGTGGGCGGAGCACACACAATGTACAAATTATAGTTACCTGATGTAACTACAGTTCTGTGTGTGCGTAACCAACCTACTCTCATGCCCAGCTGGACTGCTTCCCTCTTTTGAGCGGGTTCGAAGAATTTGGCCGAGGGAATTTATATAGCACCTAAGGGTGTGCCAGGACGTTGGCATGATCGGCACGGTGAGTGCTGTTTCAGAGGACTGGTTGGCGCCATAGAGGTAACCACTAGCGAAGCCTGTAGGTGGGCTACGCACACACTTGTAGAAACTGTAGTTACATCAGGTAACTATAATTTTCTGTTGCAGCTGTCTCAGCCTTTTCTTAACCTCAATTTTATGTTGTGATTAGTAATTAAAATAAGTTATTAAAATAAAAAATGGGTTTCCATTAGCCTATTCTGGCTAATGCCACTCTTGCCACCTCGCAAAATCTGCCTATGGTTAGGCCTATGTTTGTAACGCCAAAACAACAATTAAACAAGTTCAGTCAATGTGTTCTTTCCTTGCACACTCTCACTATTTGCCATGGCGTAAAACAGCGGCTGAACTGAACAAACTCTGACACCACACATGTAGGAGCCAAATTATTTTTTTCCCTTACTAAGTGTGTGGCGCAATGTAATTGAAACTATCATTTGAGGTAATTAGTTTAACGCATGTCCTCCAAGAAGTAGTCCATAATTGTTTTCCATTATGTGTTTATTCAACTAAAACACTCCAATAAACAACTCCAGGCCCCAATAATCACGGTAAAGAAACTAACACGGGCCTCATTCAGGAGTTGGATGCTAGCTAAAATGTAGTGGAGCTCATGAGATCATGATGATTTATGTTCTTTAAAGTTTAAAGTGTGTGAAATGATCTATTATCGGTGTGAATACGTTTGTGTTTTGTGGCACTTTGAGGCATTTTGGCGGCATGCAAGGCTTATGAAGCACAATGGAGCATGTCACAAGACAAATGGAAAAATGATGATATTAAAACTAAGCAAGTTAGAACACAAGCTGAGAAACAATTAAGAAAGCCTTTGCTAAATGGAATTTATTTTCCCATTAAAATGCTTCAAAAAGAAAGAAGTGAAGCTGGAAGCACAAGAGAAGAGAATCCAACAGGAGACAGAAAAATTAAGAAAGCTAAAGAAGCAAATGGAGCTTGATGTGCTAATACAGGGGTTCCCAAACTTTTCAGACCGCGACCCCCAATATTGTTTTGGTGATTTTATTATACTATGCTTTTTGCCCGAAATGGACTTTAAAAGATAAAAATAATGACTAAATAACAAATTTCTTTCAGTTTATTTTAATTATCCTAAATTTATACTCGCATCATTACAACCTTTTTAAAAATATATAAAAATAATAATCATAAAATTTTTTTTTTTTTAATCTGGAAATTATCTCGCGACCCCCCGCCCACCACTCCACTCCACCCCCACTTTGGGAACCAGTGTGCTAATAGTTGCTGCGAGACTCTGTTTTTGAAGGCAGTGATGTAAGCGGAAAGTCCAGCTCTAATGGGTTGAACTCAAGCAGAGGACTTAAAGGACAGAAATTTAACCCAAAGGGAAAAGAATTTGTGCCAAAATCCATTTTTCTTTTTCGGTCAGCCACGATTCACAAATTGCAACAGCATACATGGACAAAATCATGGCCTATGATTAAATCAGAAGACATTCAAGCGCTGCAGGACTTTGCTCTGTGTTTAAGAGGCTGCTGTAACACTATGTCGAAGATTCAATATATGAAATCATATCATGGCCATACAAGCTGCGAGAAAGGTGGAGCAGGAGCGCGAGGTTTCAGAGCCACATTTAATGACATGGTGAATTTTCTTGAACATTAAGTAAAGATTTTGTCTCATTCGATGTTTCTGACCCAAGACAGAGTCCTGTTAATAAGAATGAACAAAGAAACAAAGGTCAATGCAATAGCAACATTGCAAGCAGCAGCTTTGCAACATCGGTTACAGCCACGGACTGTGCCACAATATCTCAGCATACATTGCAAACACAGTCCACAGCCATCAAGAACCTGCCCTCAGAAGCCTGCCTCTCTTGTGGAGAATCTCATTCCTTGTTTAGGTGTCCAAAATTGAACAAAATTTATCAAAAGGAGAAAATGAAATTCCTAAGAAAAGGACTATGTTTTGGATGTTTAAAGGTTGGGCACATACAGTAGGTAAGGAATGTAGATATTGTCGTGCTTGTGATCTATGTGGTCTAAAACCCCCACCATTCTGCATTCAGAGATTAAGGAACAGTGGGTTGAAGTGCAGCAAACACCAGTTAGCAGTGCTCTTGTGTCTCACCAGGTTGGTGCTGATACTGGGGCTGGGGACCAAGACCGTACTGTCTCCATCGTTCCTGTTCAGATTGAATCTACAGTAAGAAAGGAGACAACGTATTGCAAACCTACGCCTTCTTAGATCCTGGGAGTAAAGCAACTTTCACTACAGGGCTCATGGAAGACCTGAACCTGCAAGGGACAAAGACCAAAATTCTATTGTGCACTATGGGACAGGAGAAGGTTGTAGAAAGTCAAGATATTACAGGACTGGAGCTCTCCAAGCTGGATGAAAACTTCATGGATCAGCCATGAGAAGTCTTTTCTCAGGACACAATTCCTGTCTGAATAAACATCATCCCCTTTCAGAAAGACTTTAAAATTTGGAATATTCAAAGGCCATTAGGATTCCAGAATTAAATAGTCCTTTATGAAGCGTTAAAAGTTGTCAGAGAAGCTTTTCAACTATTTACGCCAATAATATAATTTATAATACTTATAAATGATATAAGTAGCAATAGCAACATTGTAAAACTGGAGCAGGTGTTACATCCTCACAACAGCAGACACTTAAACAAGAAGGCACTGGAAGAGGTGCATGAAGCGTCAATAGAAAACAAGAAATCTTTGAAGAATTTCAACACATCAAAATGTGATCAGGACAGTCGCATCTGCATGGACCAGTGGAGAGCGTGCCTCAAAGATGCCTCATGTCATAAGGCTCTACATATTCAGGTGATGCACCAAGAGAGTGAAGGAATGCAGGAGGGTATTCTTTCGAGTCTGAAGAGGAGTGAGACCGACATCTACTGGCAAGTGTTAAACCCGTTAGGCCCATGTCACTAACAAACAATATGATACACTACACACCCCCAAGCCTAATATGGCAAAGCAGCACATCAAATTGATCAGCGGAGACTCAGCTACACACACATCTAAGCCATTTAAACTCCAAACACAGACCAAACGGCAAGCAAACAAAAACAGGTGGTGCCAAACTGTGCCAAACTCTGCCCTATTGTGCCAAATGGAGACTCCGCTTGACAATTTCATACTAATATAGATAGATAGATAGATTCAACTTTATTGTCATTACACAAGTACAGGTACAAGGCAACGAAATGCAGTTTAGGTCTAACCAGAAGTGCAATAGCAGCAAAGTGCAGGATATATACAATGGTTGCATACGTGCAGGATATGGAGATGTACAGGATTTACAGGTAATATGTACAATGAATATAAATGTACAGATGGTTATTACTATAAAAGGTGAGTGAGGTAATATCTTAATAGTTTTGGTTTCTTTCACATTAGAAGAATTATATTTGGTGCAGGTAATGTTGACATGTGTGGCTGTGATTTGAAATAGTGTTTGAGCTGCCTTAATCTAAAGGGATTCATCCAAATATTGTTTTTTTCTTTTTAGGTGGAAATGTTTTTGTGGTTATATTGCTGTTTTCCATCTTGAGTTATTCTGAAACTGTAACATGCACATTCAAAATTTCACTTCTGGGAAATCTCACAAGTGCCCCCTTCATTTTGACACCAGAATTATTGAAATACACCTTGCAGTTACAGAGACACAGTCAACGGTCAACAGTCAGACTTACTGTGGACATGTCCTTTTCAAGCAGACACACCAAAAGCCAGGGTCGGTTTTAAAGGGTTAAGATGCACAATAAGGAGGCACCTAAAGAAAAATGGTCTGGATGGTCAAGAAAGCCATTACTACGCAAATGCCACAAAGCATCCCGCTTTCAATATTTACAGGAAATGGAGGCTTTTTACAAAGAGGAATGGGCAAATTTATCATCTGCGAAACTACCAAAATGACCCTGATCAAACGTTCTGAGAGACAAGAGCCTCATCTACATCTACCACAAAAGACTTCAAGCTGCCATTGACGCCAATGGTGGCAGTTCATTTTATTAAGAACTGAGGTATGTAAGCTTTAGATCAAGGTCATTTGGGTAGTTTCTGGAAAAGAGTAAACACAATCGTTTGACAATAAATGGCTTTACCCAACCACTAACTATGAGTGAAAGTTTTTTTGTGTGTTATATTTCATGTTCTCTGACAAATGGCCAAAAAAATGTATGCTTGGGTGACGGGAGGACACACCCCAAATCCAGTTGACAGTTTGGACATTCTTATTTGGAAGTGCGTTATACCCATGACTCAGACAGAAACGTCAGTGCATCACTGGATAAAAGATGCAAGTGTCTGTCAGGAGATCAGAAACTCACTGACCTTTTATCCACACACATTGATTACAAGCAAACAGATCACAGATGAGGATGGTTACCTTTAGTAGCCATTCAAACCTGTTTGTGTCAATTGTGTGCATGTGATCAGGCCAAAATCACCAGGGTATGTAAACCTTTGATCAGGGTCATTTGGGTAGTTTCTGTTGTCATTATGATTTAAAATATGTATTAAATAATAAATAATAATAAAAATGTATAAAATATAACTGTTCTTGTCAAAACATAACCTATTACCTACAGTTTATACATAGGCTACATTAGCGCTTATTAGTAATAAGTAATAAGCAACACTCATCCTCTGACCACAAGTTGGATGTTGAAGTTTGGCCGTAAATTAAAAGTAAAGTAAAAAAGTTTGATGTAATGTCCCTTGTGACCAGTAGATGGAGACGCAGAACAGAGCCATCTAAAGGCATGTTTGGTCACTTTGCTGCTTCAGCTTTCACAATATCTGACAGAAATGTACTGTGCTCTATGTAGGCCAAGTATTAGAGAGAATTTTAAACCTTTTATAAAGATCAAGTGACTAATAGCAAAGGCTATCTCACATTTTAACCAGTGACCTTGTTTGTGGATGTTTTTTTTTCATATTGGGTTGTCTTTGAACATCCTATATTTAGAGCAGACGATTAAAATGTTATTTTCTGGTGCTCTGTTCACATTAGTGCAGCACTAACCGTGTAATTATTTTCCATTTTTATCCAGAGCTGCGTCTAATACTTCTGCGTCATCCTCCTCACTGCCACTAAGAGCCTCTTGTGTGAGTTTAAACAACGCATTTAGGCCAAAGTCACTAAATGACTGTGAGTGGGAGGAAGAAAGCAGTGATGGAATTGCAGCTTCTTCTAATTCAGCGGTGTATCCAAATAGAAATAATCGCTCGTGGTGCAGCAGTAGAAAACGCTGCTTGCTGTCTGCTTTGAAGTCTATTTTTGGAGGGATTATAGAAATAATACAAGGGAGTTCTGCTTTGGACTGGTTTTATGAGAACCATACGTTATTGTCCAGTTTAGTTTTAAATCAATGACAAACAGGAAAAAATATGTAAATCTATTCCATAAAAATCAGGATTTAACTAAGATCAAATGTCAGAGGGTCAAAACCCATAACTAAACCATGGCTAAACCAGGACTAAATTATGTTAACCATAGCCAAGCCTAGAACTAAGGACTAAACCAGTAATTCAAGACTAGTGGTTAAACTGGAACTTTATCAGTACCATATTTGAACTTAAACTAGGACTCTAGTCCACACGGACACGGTATTTTTTTATAACCGTGACTTTTTTTACACAGTTCGGCCGTTCGTCCACACGGAAATCAGGTCACTGAAACTGGACATTTTTGAAAACCCCTGCCACGGTGAGGATTTTCAGAAACGCCGGTTGCAGCGTTGTCGTGTGGACAGTAAAACCGGCGTTTTTGCCTTGCGACGTCAGAGTGTGCGCCGTTATCCGCTGGTCTGATTGGCCAACATGCCTTTACGATCAAGGTGATATCGCCGCCTGCTGGTGTGGCATGCTCTTGACAGCGCTTGATAGCGGGTTTTTGCGACGGAGATTTCATTAAAACCGACCGTTTGTGGACGGGATTTTTTTAAACGCAGGAGGAAAAACCCCGGTTATAAAAATACCCGTGTCCGTGTGGACTAGGCTAAACCAACAACTAAACTATGATGGAACCTAAAACTAAACTGTGATCATAACAGGACTCATCCCAGAACGGAATCAGGTCTTGTCCAGGCTTAGACAGTGACCGAATCCAAATAAAAACAAAATTGAAGCAGAACTAAAAAAAAGAATTAAACCTGTCACTAAAAAAGACAAAACTGGAACCAAACCTTGACTACAGCAAGGAGTAACCTAATAAACCAGGACTAAACCAAAAAAGGACTGAACCTCGACTAAATTCTGGACTGAACTAGGTTTAAACCAGAATGAAGTGTAAAAAGAAACTGTACAATTAGCCTCTATGTATATCCTGCAGCCCAACCTTGCCCTTCATCTGTGTCTTTATTTTGGGAAACACACACTCCCACACTCTCTCTCCGAACCACCAATCTGTGTTAACATATGTGTGCCAAGCAGCGGCTCAGCTTCTCTTTTTCCAATTCCAGGATGCTGCCTACTGTCTGTAAATGTCTTTTCAAAGATGTCCACCACCTCTGTTCCCAGGCAGCAGCGCTGTGTGGGAGTTGAGCAGGTTGGAACTTACTGAAGTGACAAAACTTCTGAAAGAACAGTGGAAGACACTGAACATTTTCTATTCTCCAAAAGGACTCAATATGCCCCAGATTTGGCAATATGGGCAAATATAAGGAACTGGAAGATATGGGAAGGAAAAAAGACAAACCATGACAGTACTGTTTATAAATGTTGTTCAAATTTAACTTTACAGTGTAAAAAATGTAATTAAGACCTGGTCTCAGACTCAAACAAGACTTTAACCAGTAGTAAACCCAGTGTGAAACCACCACCAGTTGAACCTAGGATTAAATCTAGAATAAATCTGGACTAAACCCATCTCTTAACCAAAATTAAACCCAGAAATGAACCCAGGCTTGAAACAGGAGTGAACCCAGGACGAGAAATCAGAGTCTATATTGGGATTTCCTTGCACTTTGTTTACTTTAAGGTAGAGAATTTAAGTCCATGGCCCTGGCCTGAATTTTTTTTGGGGGGCTCTTCAAAAGAGAGAACTGGGTGAGTAAAAGAAAAGTAAGCCTCCACAGTAAGTGTGGTCTTTCCAGAACATGCTCATTATGTTGGGGCCACTCCCTGCTGTATCTGCTCCACAGTGTAATCACAGGCCTCACATATGGACGCGTTCTAATTTCAGCGTCACCGCCTCCTGGAGAGACCAGCGTCAGACCTGATCTAAACTTCATCTACTCTACTAGAGGAAACTTATACTGAAGCAAATCCACAAATCTTCAGTTCAGATCAGATACTTTTCATTCATCCATTTTCTTTTCTTTTCCCATTCGGGGATGCAGGGCCCAGCTGCTTAAGGCTTTAATGATGTGTACTAAAAGAAGTGAGTAAAATGTAGTATATATTTACATATATTTATGATTTGCAGGCACATTTCACAGAAGGATGTCTGAACCCTATTCATAATAAAGTGAACACCCCCAACCACATGACTTAACAAAACCAATGGCACAATATTAACTGGGTGATGAAAACTTGCAGAATAATATAAGAGCAACATAAAAAAAATTTAAAAGTGCAACAGTGTGTTAAATGTGTATAATTTGTTTCTATCTTTAGAAAATAAGAGAGCGTGTTTCTTCAGTAGAGAAAATGGGCTCTGACTTGCAGCAAATCCACCCTGCTATCCAGCTTCAATTACGGTTTGTCTGTTTTCATGTGGTTTCTACATCTGTGATTATGTGCAAATGTAAAACATGGCCTGCACATGTGAACATTACTTTCTTGTCATTATATTATTTAATAATAGCCTAAAGTTAATTGATAGATGCAGTAGAGCTACAGGTATAGGCATTAGCTGCAATGTTGGATGCATGAAATATAATGTAAGGCTTTAAATTATTTACAGTTTGACTAATAAACCCATAATGAAGCCCTCCTTATTATTGATTTAGTGCAGCTTTAAGTGTCGTACAGTTAATGTAGCTGCGACTAATCAGATAATTTTTGCATTGATTTTATAGCATTTTATAATGCACTATGTCTTAGAGCCACATGCTCAAAACATAGCTCATATCTGCTAAAATTAAAACAATGGGGAAAGGATTGTCAATACAGTTGACAATAAGGGACATATCACTGTGTCATAGTTTAGCTCAATTTCTGCCCCTCTATTTTCCCCTCTGTTTTTCTGCTCCATTTCTCAACCTAACGCCAGTCCACATTTTCATCTTTCCCCCATTTTCCTGATATTTGAGCTACTCACCTGTGCCCACATCTATTACTCATTCCCAGTAATAGCCTTTTGCCTAATTCTGGCCTTTTTACTCATGTTTGTTCATGTGTTTTATGAATTTGCATTGTCCCCTTATAAATAAATTATTCTAATCTAATTTTATACTCTGCCTTTCCCCTCAATGCTAGATTGTTCTACTCAGAGCTGGAGTTTAGAAACTACCGAGGTCCAGATTCTATTTACATTTATGCGTTTTGTTTCCTGAGTAGAACTCAGCATAATTATAATAGAAAATTTTACACTGACAATCTTTTACAATTTGTCCTTTGACTTCTTCTCTACTCTGTTTTTTTTAGCTGATTTTGTATTAAGTGAATTTGAGTGCTGCAGCTATCGATTATTATGTTAATTGAGTAATCTATTGATTATTTGGTTCGATTAATCGTGTATTTGGATAAAAAGTGTAACTGCATATTTTTATTTTATAATTTATAAAAGTCAGTAGTTTATAAGTCAGCAGCCCAGTTCAAATAAACATATATATAAGATTTTCTGTTTGAAATAACAATAACATGTATTTATTCTTGATTGCACATCGATCAGCTTTGTAATAGCACTTCCATCCATCCATCCGTCCATCCATCTTGTACTGCTTATCTGAGGCCGTGTCGCGGGGGGCAGCAGTCTAAGCACAGATGCCCAGACTTCCCTCTCCCCTGACACTTCCTCCAGCTCTTCCGGGGGAAACCGAGGCATTCCCAGGCCACCCGAGAGACATAGTCCCTCCAGCGTGTCCTAGGTCTTCCCTGGGGTCTCCTCCCGGTGGGACATGCCCGGAACACCTCCCTAGGGAGGCATCCAGGAGGCATCCGAAACAGATGCCCGAGCCACCTCAGCTGGCTCCTCTCAATGTGGAGGAGCAGCGGTTCTACTTTGCAGCTCAGCTCCTTCTTCACCATGACAGACCGCTACATCGACCGCATCACTGCAGAAGCTGCACTGATCCGTCAATCTCACGCTCCTTCCTTCCCTCACTCGTGACCAAGACCAAGATACTTGAACTCCTCCACTTGAGGCAGGAGCTCCAAACTCCTGCTCCGGGTTTACAGGGACCGGACAGCCCTTAGCAAAGGGCCCCGGACCCCATACTACCAGAGCACCCCCCACAGGGTGCCACAAGGGACACAGTCGAATGCCTTCTCCAGATCCACCAAACACATGTTGACTGGTTGGGGAAACTCCCATAAACCCTCCAGCACCCTGAAGAGGGTATAGAGCTGGTCCAGTCTTCCACAACCGGGAGCCCTCGGCCTCTGCTTGCTCCGTGGAAGACATGTCGGTGGGGTTGAGGAGATTCCTTCCTTCCTACCAGTTATGTGCACCCCATTTAGTGTTAAATTTTTACCGATGTCCGGACCTCGGGGACCTCATAGCTGGCTACGGCCATGGTTCTACTTCATTTGATGAAAGACTTTCCAGCTTCCACACTTGGACTGATTTCCTGTTGCAAACTGTTGCCTTCTTGGGCCCTATGTACCTGCTTTCAGCCAAGCTTGGCTCTTTTTAAGATATTTTCTACAATCAAGAATTGTGGTTGTTGTTATATTAATAAATCTGATCTGACTACATTGCTGTGTCGGCAGCAGCCATAAAGCAACCCATAGATTCACTCACAGCCCAGGTCCAGCAACTGTCAGCAGCCATAACCCAGCTGGCATCTTCAGCAGAGGTATGCTAACAGCAGAATCAGAAATGCTGTCAGTCAGCCACGTCTCAGTAGAACAGTACAGGCTGCACTCGCGGTAAAGTCTGTCCTTTTTCACCAGGGCCTCCATCTCCTCACATTTATTGGGTAGGGTGTTGATATTCCCCATGATGATCGTTGTTAGGAACGATATATATCTACACTTCTTTAGTCCGTAAAAAAACATTAATTTCCACCACAAACACGGAGCTACTCAGACTTGAGTAGTTGCCACATGCACAGAATCAATCATTACATTAGGTACACCATTTCAATTGCTTGGTAACACAAATTGCTAATCAGCAAAAATGCTTTGTTGATATCAGATGTAAGAGGAGAATGGGCAGATTGGTTAGAGGTGATCAGAGATCGCGTTAAACAAATATTTTCTATTATTTACTTGACAAATTAAATGAATTAAGTTAACTTCATTTTGTTATTTCCTTTTGTAATAGAGTGTGTTCTATACCTGTTCAAGCAGAAAAATATCGTTCCACTATATTAACTCTGCTTTGTGTTGAATAGACATCTGATAGAGCAAATGCAGATTCCTTGAGAACACCTACGATAGCCCTGCTGTTTTGTTGAAGAACAAACCCAGTGGAACCACTCTAAACCTTTAAACAAAAACATTTAAACTATACCAGAACTATGACAAATATATATGTACCTAAATCTATTAATTAAATAAAACCTGTTCAAATTTAAGTCTCTTTCTTGTTAATCTCAGAATTAATGAAGTCTCTTGGAATTAGAGACAAAACTCCAGATGCTTTTGCTTCAACATTTTTTTCAAGATGTCCTGGATGACTGAGAACCTTCAACGATCAACTAAACCTGTTCAGATCCATCTAAAACCTGTTCAAATCCATCTAAATATTTTAAAACCCAACTAAAACCTGTTCAAATCCAACTAAAACCTGTTCAAATCTATCTAAAACCTGTCCAAAGCCATCTAAAACCAGCTTAAACCTGTTCAAATCCAACAAGAACCTGTTAAAACCCAACTAAAACCTGTTATAATCCATCTTAAACCTGTTCAAATCCAACTAAAATCTATTCAAAACCCATCTTAAACATTTTCAATTCCATCTAAAACCTGTTGTTTACAATGGACAATGTATGTTTACATTTTCTACTGGCTTCCTACGATAAATAAATATGTACCTAAATCTATTAAATAAAACCTGTTCAAATTTAAGTCTCTTACCAGTTGATCTCAGAATTAAAACGTCTTCATCTTGAAAACCGAGTCCAGATGCTTTTGCTTTAACCTTTTCTTCAAGATAACCTGGATGACTGCATTTAAAGATCAACTAAAACCTATTCAAATCCATCTAAAACCTGTTCAAATCCATCTAAAATATTTTAAACCCAAATAAAACCATTTCAAATCCATCTAAAACCTGTTCAAATCCAACTCAAACCTATTTTCAAATCCATCTGATACATGTAAAATACTGATTGAAAGCCTTTTCATATCGGTATTAAACCTGGTCAAACCCATCTAAAACATGTTAAAACCCATCAAAATATTTTTTCAAATCCAATTATAACTTTTTGACATTCAAATAACACCTGTTCAAATCCAACTAAAACTTGTTTAGATCAAGTTTACATCACTCTAAAACCTGTTAAAGATCTATCTAAAACCACTTTAAATCCAACAAAAACCTGTTCAAATCCAACTAAACATGTTCAAATCCATATCAAATTCATTTAATATCTTTTCAAATCCATCTAAAACCTGTTCAAATCCATCTAAAACCTTTTTTAATCTAACTAAAACCCATTCAAATCCAACAAACACCTGTTCAGATCCATCTAAATCCTGTGAAAGCCCATCTAAATCCTGTTAAAGCCCATCTAAAACTTGTTCAAATCCATCTAAAACATGTTGATTACATCCAACATCTGTTCAAATCCAACTACCACCTAATCAAATTTATTTCGGCCTTTTAAAATTTAATACAAACCTGTTCAAATCCATCTAAAACCTGTTCAAATCAAATCCATTTAAAATCTGGTCAAATACGAATTAATTAGTTCATCTTTTGAGTCTTCTCAAAATAAACGAAAAGACTCAAAAAGATTTTGCTGAACAAAAATCCGAATCAGTTAAAAAATCTGAACTTCCCATCACTAGTGTGTGCCTCATGAAGCGCATGTAAGACAGAGAGTGTCCTAATTGGCCTGTTTTGGTAAGTCAACCAATCAATTATCACTGTGAGCAGGCTATATAAAGACAGGAGTTCCATGGCAGATCGAGAGTGCCCGAAAAAACAAACGTATAAGACACAGTAGTAGTATAGAGAAGTACAAGTGTACCCCTCGCTTATAAGCGTTGAACATAATAACAATCTTGCACTCTGTCCAGTTTGTAACATTATATCCAGCATTGCCCATGGTAAGTTAAATGATTGTAAAAGACATGTTGAGATGAGTTCAATAAGTTTTATTTCATGTGCATATTTTTCAGGCCAGCTACATGAAAACAACTCCTTACACCTGTTTAAAGTAGCAATAGAATATAAATAAAAGCAGTTTACAATAAAAGCACATTATATAAATAGTAAGTGATCTACATATTTAACATAAATAATTGCTTAGGTCAATAGAAATAAAATATTATGCTTTTATATCTTTTGGGGGGGATGGAATGAGACTTTTTGCAGGTTGGGATACCTGTCAATGTATGGGTGCCAAATACAGTCAATATGAAAAGTGTATGCAGTTTTTACACATTTGTTGCGTCCCAACATCAAGTCATGGCCAACTTAATGACAAGAACATGTCTAAACACATTTATACAAAGCAGCATTTTCTCTTTAAAACATTATTTTGGTCTGTGGATAATAAGTGAGTCTAGGTTAACATTTGATAAAAAAAAAATGAAATCATACTGCAATGACTCAAAACCAAAAGGACACACATGACAAATTAGCATAAATCAATATAGCGAAGACGGCGTTGCACGCTATGAGGCTAAACATAAAGCTAATGAGGCTAATGTGTCTTTGTCTAATGTCTTTTAGTGAAAGAATAGATCATTTTTGTGCAGCTGACTCCAGAATTAGCCCTAGAGAGGTGAAAAATAGAGGATATACAACCAAATAACTGAGGATGAGTGTTTGGATCCTTCTGTAATTCTGTTGTACACCCGCTTCAGACTCAGGTAACATCAAATAACTCCTGAAAAAGGGTTCAGGATACAGGGCTTCAGGTAGACTTTATGTAGACTTAAACATATTTAATCTGCAACCTGTTTCAAATATACCCCAGTTTTTAAAGTAATCAAAGACAGGCCTGGAAAATAGAGACATGGAGGCTGGATCTGAGTGAGAGCCTTGTCTTGTACAGGCTTTTGTGCTGTGCCAAGTGATGCTCTGCCAAGTCTTTGGACAACATGACAGAGCAAAAGGCATGGCTTATTCAGCTCTGCATTATCACTCTGTTCTGTATTGCCTAATACCATTTAAAACATTCTATAAGCTATGGATAGATATTTTATTTTTAAGAAATCAAACACTTACTCTGTGGTACACCTCCATGTTTGTTCTCTTAACACTGTGTGCACAATTAGGCAAGTTGTATTTTTGAGGATTATTTTGTTATTGTACAACGACAGTGCAAAATGTTAACAAACCCTCAAACCTGAAAATTTAAGTAGTAAAAGTGAACTTTTGGCTTTCTTAAGAGAATATCTACAACAGGCAACAGTGTTGGTCATCTTACTTCAAAAAAGTAATTAGTTACAGTTACAAATTACTTCTCCCAAAAGATAATTGAGTTAGTAACTCAGTTACCATATTGTAAAAGTAACTCAGTTACTCAGCAAAGTAACTGACGTTATTTTTTATGTTCTATAAGGCTATTAAGTTCTATAACAGCTTAAATATCAAAGATGTTTAAATTAACTTAATGAAGAATAAAAACACTATATAAATAGTATTTTAGAACATTTGGTATTTATTTAAACTCAATAGATTGCAGTCTGCTATTTGATATACATAGAAATAAAAACATAGAAAAATAAATAGTTGGGCGGCAGTAGCTCAGTGGGTAGAGCGGTCGTCCTTCAAACGGAAGGTAGGCGGTTCGATTCCCGCTCTCCCCACAGTTCATACTGTCGTTGTGTCCTTGGGCAAGACACTTAACCCACCTTGCCTCCAGTGACTGTAACACTGGTAATTACATTAGAACAATGTAAGTCGCTTTGGATAAAAGCGTCTGCTAAATGAATAAATGTAAATGTAAACTTGTGTAAAAAGAAACAAAGGCCATTAAGTAGTGCAAATCTCTGTACCTGTAAATTATTATTATTATTATTATTATTACAATAAACAGAACACAATCCAACGCTAAAATACTCCTCATCTAACAACTAAACCAGTGGTTGTTGCTGACACGTAAAATTGAGCGTTTTAACGCTGTTTTAACAAAGTCGCTCTGTCTCCTTCACTGGAACTCACGCTAGCTTCATGTGGGGTTAGTAGCAGCAACACGTGTCGTGTTAGCATGTGTTGATGTGAGGTGCTTCAATAGGTTTGAGTTGCTTGAGGCAGACGTGGATAAAGTATTTTTTTCCTGGACATAGCATGTTACAGAAACATTCTTGCCTTTAATTTCAATTAACGAGAAGTAGTGCCGGTACTTCCAGTTCGAGAACGCTCCTCGCCATTGTCTCTGAAGCTGTCTTGTGTTTAGCGGAAGTCAGCGCGTGCTGTGAGACCGCGTGAGCAGGGCACAGGCGCCCACACACCCCTGCTCTCTCCAGCAGCAGCTGATGTTATTTTCACCTAATAAACAAACTCAAAATTCACAAATAAACATTTCTGAAATGAAGTAAAAAAAAAAAAAAAACTCAGTGACCAATGTAACCAATCTAACCCTTCTTTTCGATAACAGTCACAAGCCTTCCATTCACGGAGTCAGTCAGTTTCTTGATCTGGTCAGAATCATCTTTTTGTGCAGCTGCAACCACAGCCTCCCAGACACTGTTCATAGAGGTGTACTGTTTACCTTCACTGTAGATTTCCTGCTTAAGAAGGGCCCAAAAGTTCTCAATAGGGTTTAAGTCAGGTGACGAAGGGGTCATGTCATTAGTTTTTCATCTTTAAGGCCTTTACTGACCAGCCATGCAGTGGAGAACTTGGCAGAAAGCAAAAATTGGCAGAAGGTCTGAGAGTTGATTTTTGTCGTTTTGAGTCCATTTTCAACCCCAAAAAGGTCCAACTAGCTCATCTTTAATAATACCTGCCCATACCAGTACCCCACCTCCACCTTGCTGGCGTCTGAGTCGAAGCGGAGCTCTGTGTCCGTTACTGATCCAAACACGGGCCCATCCATCTGGTCCATCAAGAGTCACTTTCATCTCATCAGTCCACAAAACCTTTGAAAAATCTGTCTTCAGATATTTCTTGGCCCATTCTTTGACGTTTTAAATTATGTGTCTTGTTCAGAGGTGGTTGGCTGTCAGCCTTTCTTACCTTGGCCATGTCTCTGAGAACTGAACACCTCGTACTTCTTGACACTCCAGGTAGGCTGCAGTTGTGGAATATGGCAGCACTGGAGGATAGTGGGTTCCTGGTAGCTTCACGTTTGATTCTTCGAAAATCTTTGGCTTCGGTTAATTTGCGTCTTTTCTCCTCGACACGTTTCTTGCGACCCTATACCCTTGTTGACTATTTGCTAACAAAACATTTGATGGTTTTGTGATCACGCCCCAGTATCTTAGATATTTCAAGAGTGCTGTGAAAGAATTTAAAATTTTTGACTTTTCAGAGTCAGTTAAATTTCATTTTTGGCTTATTTTTCCTGAGGAGAAGAAACTGCCTAATTATTATGCTTGATATAATATCTATATAATAATAATAATTAATATCTTGATAAGGGTGTTGATCTCTTTAGGCCACACCCTCCCTCGTTACACAAATACAAATCACCTGATATGCATTAAGTCCAATAAGGATTCAAGTTTATACAGCTTGGAGTTGGAAATTGTGGATAAAATTATGATAGGGTCAAAATACAAGTGCAGACAGAAAACGGTTTGCTTTGTCCTTTTGGGCTTCCATAGAATCTTAGCAGTGCAACATGGTGGACTATGAAGAAAAAGGCCACTTTCCTTAGAGAATAATCTGATAGACACTGCATTTAGTGCTAACTAGGTAAAGGTTGCATGAGTTTAGTAATTTCAAAATACAGAGAAAGGTTGTCCTGCAAGACACATTTGTGGTTCTCAGTCATCTTAAACATATAAAAAAAAGGTTTCAAAGGCATCAGGATGTAGGTTTGAAGGTGAAGACATTTTTTCCTCAACTAAGGGACTTTGTCAATTCTGAGTTCAACTGATAAGAGAGCCGAGTTTCCTACTTTCTAGCCGAAGAAATGTTTCCATGTTTCCGCTGCAGGATGACACTCTTATTGTTTTGATGCTCCAGCAACTGGTTGGTCTCAGTGGTCTTACATTTGATCTGATCCTGTCCTCAACATCAGATAAAGACAATAACATCTTCAATGATTTATTTTGTGTCTTTTTGGTTAACCTGCACTGACAACCGCTACTTCCCCTCATGCTTCCTCCTTAGCGCTCTGGAAATATAGTATGGGTTACTCTAGCTTGTTTTCCTCAAGGCGGAGCTTGGCGGGGGACATGATGTTAGCTAAGCCACAATCTACGAAATAGTAAACAAACAAACATGGCATGCAAATACTTCATAAAAAGGAGGAATGAGGAATGCTCTTAGCGCTGTCTCCTGTTGAGGTTTTAAACACATAAAGTGGTCTTGATTATTTAAAACTGATTGAAAAGCAGAGGCAAACAAACTCTTGGCAGTCCCGTGCTCCATCTTGACTGTTTTGAACAAGGAACTTGGGTCGCCTAAGTGTGACATTCAAATTCATTCAAATATGATTGGTATGGAACATCTGAAGACGGACTGGCTTGTGGAGCTTTGCCAGACTAAGTTCCTGTTTATAGAATATACAGAGTTACTCAACCATATGGTCCTACAATCCAGACCTGTGAAGGTTTACTTTCACTTTCCAAGACGTAATGCCAATACAGGGAAAACATTTGTAAGAATGCGGTTATTTGGAGCTCAGGGCATTGCAATGATGAATACCGACAGCCTGTAGTTCTATTGTGATCAAATAAAAGGCCTTTTTGTTCAGTGCACACACCACTGAGTACTAGCTTCAGAGAGAGAGAGAGAGAGAGAGAGAAAGGGAAGAAGCCCTTTGTTGACCTTCACTAGCTCTGTAATTAGAGATAGTTATCCTAATTTGAACAAAAAGACAAATATTTCCCAAATAAATAAAATGTATATATATACTTTGTAAGGTTTGTTAAGTTGCACTGAAAAAGCATACTAGCACACTGGTCTTTTACCATGAAATAATGGATTCATATCACACTCCATCCTGTTCCTAATGTTACACACACTTTTACAAGTCTCAGAGTAACTTATTTTATGGGAAACATCAACTATGCTCCAGGCTCAATAACTTCACACTGCTCACTTTAAGGACACCTACAGGTGCTGGTCATATAATTAGAATATCAAAAAGAGGATTTATTTCAGTAATTTCATTGTATATTATATTCATTACACACAGACTGATAAACAGTCAGGTCCATAAATATTGGGACATTGACACAATTCTAATCTTTTTGGCTCTATACACCACCACAATGGATTTGAAATGAAACGAACAGGATGTGCTTTAACTGCAGACTTTTAACTTTAATTTGAGGGTATTTACATCCAAATCAGGTGAACGGTGTAGGAATTACAACAGTTTGTGCCTCCCAATTTTTAAGGGACCAAAAGTAATGGGACAGATTAACAATAATAAATCAAACTTTCACCTTTTAATACTTGTTTGAAAATCCTTTGCAGTCAATTACAGCCTGAAGTCTGGAACGCATAAACATCACCAGACGCTGGGTTTCATCCCTGGTGATGCTCTGCCAGGCCTCTACTGCAACTGTCTTTATGCTTGTTCTTGGGGCATTTTACCTTCAGTCTTGTCTTCAGAAAGTGAAATGCATGCTCAATCGGATTAAGGGGACTGACTTTGCCATTGCATAACATTCCACTTCTTTCCCTTAAAAAACTCTTTGGTTGCTTTCGCAGTATGCTTCGGGTCATTGTCCATCTGCACTGTGAAGCACCGTCCAATGAGTTCTGAAGCATTTGGCTGAATATGAGCAGATAATATTGCCCAAAACACTTCAGAATTCATCCTGTTGCTTTTGTCAGCAGTCACGTCAACAATAAATACAAGAGAACCAGTTCCATTGGCAGACATACATGCCCACGCCATAACACTACCACCACCATGCTTCACTGATGAGGTGCTATGCTTTGGATCATGAGCAGTTCCTTTCCTTCTCCATACTCTTCTCTTCCCATCACTCTGGGAGAAGTTAATCTTGGTCTCATCGGTCCATAGGATGTTGTTCCAGAACTGTGAAGGTTTTTAGATGTTGTTTGGCAAACTGTAATCTGGCCTTCCTGTTTTTGAGGCTCACCCATGGTTTACATCTTGTGGTGAACCCTCTGTATTCACTCTGGTGAAGTCTTCTCTTGATTGTTGACTTTGACACACATACACCTACCTCCTGGAGAGTGTTCTTGATCTGGTCAACTGTTGTGAAGGGTGTTTTCTTCACCAGGGAAAGAATTCTTCAGTCATCCACCACAGTTGTTTTTCGTGGTCTTCCGGGTCTTTTGGTGTTGCTGAGCTCACTGGTGCATTCTTTCTTTTATAGGATTTTCCAAACAGTTGATTTGGCCACACCTAAAGTTTTTGCTATCTCTCTGATGGGTTTGTTTTGTTTTTTCAGCCTAATGATGGCTTGCTTCACTGATTGTGACAACTATTTGTATCTCATATTGAGAGTTGAGCCCAGGTTGCTTCGATAGTGGCCTTCAGGTCTTCTGCATTGTTGGGTCTGGCATATCGCATCATCCTCTTCACAATACCCCATAGATTTTTTTATGGGATTATGGTCAGGTGAGGTCAGGTTTGCTGGCCAATTAAGAACAGGGATACCATTGTCCTTAAACCAGGTACTGGTTGCTTTGGCACTGTGTGCAGGTGCCAAGTCCTGTTGGAAAATTAAATCTGCCCTAAAACTTCCTGGTATATGGCTGCGTTGACCTTGGACCTCAGAAAACACAGTTTTCATGTCACCGGCAGGTAACATGGCACCCCAAACAATCACTGTACCTTAAGCAACGTGGATTGTGTGTGTCTCTCCTCTCTTGCTCCAGACTGATTTTCAAAGGAAATGCAAAATTTACTCCAGAGAACATAACTTTGGACCATTCAGCAGCAGTCCCAGGCGAGACACTTCTGACGCTGTTTGTTGTTCAAGAGTGGCTTGACACAAGGAATGCGACAGTTTCACAATCGTCTCGAAGGTGCGGTTACACCCATTGCTTGTACACTTTTTTCTATCACATCTTTTCCTTCCCTTCTATGTGCTTGGACACAGAGCTCTGAACAGCCAGCCTCTTTTGCAATGACCTTTGCTGTCTTGCCCTCCTTGTGCAATGGTCGTCTTTTAGACAACTGTCAAGTCAGCAGTCTTCCATGATTGTTTAGCCCACAGAACTAGACTGAGGGACCATTTAAAGGCCTTTGCAGGTGTTTTGAGTTTATTAGATGATTAGAGTGTGGCACCAGGTGTCTTCAATACTGAACATTTTCACAATTTGAGATTCTGAATTTGGGATTTTCCTTAGTTGTCAGTTATCAACATTAAGAGAAAGGCATTTGAAATATAGCAGTCTGTGTATGAATGAATGAATATAATATACAAGTTTCAATTAGTGAAATAAATCAACTTTGATAATAGTCTTATTATATGACCAGCACCTGTATGTGCAGAAGTCTAATTCTCAACCTTGTCGACTCAAGGAGACAGAGAGAGTTTTCACAGTTTTAATGAAAGTAAACAAAGTCGTGTCTTGCGGGTGGCCAGGCAGCAGGTGAGCTGATGGATCAGCCCAGTGGTGTGCAGGTAAGTTGGGAACCAAACTAGGAGACAAGCAGGTAACTGGAAGGGTTACTGTGGAGTGAAGGTGAGAGCAGGGCACAAACATGCAGGTCCAAATACACAATCCAAGATCTGTAGTATTTCCCAATCCATGTTCAAATTCCAGGAATCCATTACAAACAAAGGTAGCAGTATCCAAATCCAAGAGCCAAACTCTAAATCCAAAATCCAGTCCAAGATCAAAAATATAAAGAGGTAGAGACTTACTGGTTCAATAGAGAGCAGGCAGGGTTTAGCAACAGGCAGGTCATCACCATTCAAGCCATCACAAACGGCTCAAATAGGCAAATGTGGTATATGATGTGCAAAGTTATTCAAAATGTGCAACCATTTAATCAACATTAACAATTCAGTATTTTAGACTGAAAATCATTTATATTTGTTTCCCAGCTTTTTGAAATCCAAACTGATCTGTACCATTTTAGAGGTAGATGTCTAATGCAACCTGGACAAAAGCACAAAAAAGAGCCGTAAGCCTCCAGTTCTAAAACAACTGGTGTGCTATTTGCTTTTTGCATATGACTGTTTCTATTCCCTCACGGAGTGGGGGCTTCCCCTGTCACACAATCAACTGACTGCAGTGTTTAACTCCACCTTCTGTAACCATTCCTCAATAGTGGTCCCAACAGAGGAGAGCCCAACTAAAACACCTTCTGACATCCCCTCTAAATGTGCATCCTAGTGGAAATGGGCCTATTCCCTTATTGCCATAGAACCTGCAGCTTTCTGGGAGATGTGTGTGGTTTGTTGGTGATAAAGTAGTCATAAGATAATAAGCCAAAGCAGAGTTGTAGTACTGTGAGAATGTCCTGGCAGATGGAACAGCCCTACTACATCTGACAGTTTGACTCAAATATTGTCACGTTGACTTTAAATAATTGATTTGACTTATTAACCTAGCATTAATTACCAGCAGACACTTGCCTTTAGACTTTTTTCTTTTTTTTTTTGCTCCTTGTTTTCAGTGATGTATTGCTTTTTTCGACCCTCACACTCAGTCGGGACTTGCAGTATGCCTCATCATCCAGCAGGGCTGTGGTATTGAGCTGGAGAAATCTTGCATGTTCTTCACATTTTGGTTTCCTTAGTTTTTTTGTCATAACTAAATAGCATTGTTGTGATACATTTGTTTCTAAATAGTGCCAAATGGCTAATGTTGCTATTTTAAAGTTGCTTTTGCTCCAGATATTTCTGCCCAAATTTTAACTGCACAACAGACTCAGTTTAGGTCTTTGCTTATTATTTGAACAGGACAGTGCCTGGACTACAAAACTACTGTGTACGCGGACCGTCTCCTGATATGCCTCTTTTATACCGTTTGTACAAGATTTGGTAAACCATACCCTGGGTTTCTCTGTAGCACCCAGACAGGAGAATGATGCCTACTTGTTAAATGTGAAGTTAAAATCATTATCACCAAATCTCAATATATATTTGCATATTTTTGTAGTGACCCAAATCTCTAGATACATGGAAATCAAGACCCTAAACCTTTTGCATAAAGAGATCTTAGCTCAATGCACAATTGAGTTTTTTTTAATTGATTGAGCCTGGAGCCTTGTTTAACTTTTACAGACTTTGATATCCTTCTCTAAAAGAGTTAGTCTAGAGAAGGTGCTCCAAAATGTCACTTTACATTATCGCGCAAGCCACTCACTCTTCATTATTCTCAACAGAATTAGAGTGCATAGAATGTGTAGAGAGTGTAGAGAGTGCCTGCTCTCATGTTCTCAGGCCACTGTTCACTCATGCACATTTACTAAGATGCTGTTTGTCTAGCATCTCCCTCTGCACTTAAGCATTTAGCTGGAACACCTTGCTGTGTGCTTTGTTTTATTTGTCAGTACCGTTGAGTGTGTGCGTTTGCAGGACATCCCCTCGAGCAGTGAATTAGTTTGTGCTGTGTAAAGGCCATGCTTCACACCAAGACACAACTCTGATCAACTGTGTTTAAAAAAATGAAATCCTTGATTTGTGGTATAACAGACATCAGATAAAATCAAATAAATGTTAAAGTAGAAAAAAAAGAGGTGTGCTACTAGGTTAGTAGGTTGATGTGACTAGGTCACATGACTTGAAAGCTATTGGAAAAATATCCATATTTGTTACATAAAAAATTCAGATAAAATACCAAAAAAAGACAAACGTTAAGAAAAAAGAGGTGTGCATGGTACTACTGAGTTAGTACTATGAATATAAAGTGGATTGAAGTGACCAGCTCACATGAGCTGGAAGCTATTGAAAGAAATCCTTGAGTGGTGATATAACAGACATCATATAAAATCCAATAAAATATAAAAGTGGATAAAAAGAGGTGTGCATGATGCTACTAGTTCTATTTGTTTAAAGTGGTTTGGAGAAATTACATTTGTTTATTTTGAAGCTATTGAATTTAATTTACAAACTTCATTTCCCAAGATCGTCATTTATTGACGGCCCGTAAGTGTCAATGCTCCGTGCTAAGGGCGGTGCTTCGAGAGTGAGTTCCCCGCAACCATGACACAATAGTCGGACAAAGAAAAGGAAACCTTGCGATGGAAGTGTGAAGCCAAATATCCAACGACCAAGTTGGACGACCGCAGTAGCCAGGACATTACTGTGATTAGACCAGTGACACTAATATAATATTGACTTTAAATGTGTTTATTTTGTGATTACACTAAATTGAGAGTAAGGTTTATGATGCTTTACTCTCACATGCAGATTTAAATCTTATTATTAAATCTTATTATTGCTGGCTTAAGGGTAAAAAGTTTTACATACATTTTAATACAGTGATCATATAATCACAATAGACTGAAACCTGACCAGTGCTGCTGAAGACCGGACTCCTGCCACTTCTGTCATCTGACTTTTTACACATCAGAGAATAACAAGCACTTATTCATGAGCATTACTCAAATGCTATTCTAATGAACTATACATAATACAAAACATATTTTTACACCATACTAATTTACATGTGCAGTGTAAACTGCACATGTAAATTAGTATTAGTTAAATTAAACAATGCATGTCCTCGGTGCACTTATTTTTCACTCATGACATCCTGTTCTTATTTAAGGCCAAACACACACATCGGAAGTTAAAGGTTGTGTTAATAAATGGTACAAAAATCAGGAATAGATAAAGACATAAAAATTATGTATTAAATTATTAATTAAATTATATAGACAATGTCTAGTTTATAAAGAGTGCAGAGCCATTATGCTGATATAGTGTGGCTGTTTCTATTAAGTGTCTAGTTCTGAAGATAAAATATAAAACACAGATCTTGAGGTGTGGCAAACATGATCTTTATTTTCAGGGAACTGCAGGTGAAGATGGTCCAGGTTCTTCTTTGTTACATTCACAGGTTTGACACAGGTCTATTCTTCATTCTTAAACTGGCCCACAGTGGTTCACAGACGTCCTGCTTTTCCTCACAGTCCACACAGAAACAGGGACAAAAAAATGTCATTAATGTTTAGCCATTAAAACAGAGAAATACATATTTCTGCAGTAAGTAACCAGACTTTGAGACTCTACATGTAACTAAATACTTGTATGCTTCTTAATTTAAACACTAACAGTCGTCCTGGTGACACTAAAAGAAACAGACATTAAAAGTGGAACTGAGAGTCGTCTGAAGCTTAATCTGTGTCCAGAGCCCACTGTCTATTTTAAAAAACAGTTCATGTTTAAAGGTAGATAAATGTTCTTTCTAAATGCTGCACGTTTGTTGTAGGCTTCTGACTTTACCGCTGTATAATCTAAAAAATCTTTTATAGCATTATAAATCTATTTTAATATCTTTGCCTGTTATCTGCTTAAATATTACACTTTTATTATTATAAGATTATGAGATATAAATAAAGTTTTATTTTAGTGTAAAATTTAGTGTAATGTGCCTCCCTTAAATACTGAAGCCTTAATGTAGACTCACAAATTAATTACAGATATGTAAACAAATATGAAGTATATAATGAAATATTTGAGAAAACACAGTTTCTTTATAACAGAACTGGAGAGGATTATCAGCCCAAGATAAAAAAAAGTGCTCATGATTAAAAATGATAGATTATCTTCAAAGAAACTCTAATATTGATAATAATTATCAGACATTAACAGCAGGAGCTGAAATAAGGTTTGTTGTAAAGATTTGCAGACATAATAACTACAGATCCCGGACTGATCTCAGGTGTTTAGTGTCATTGCGAGTGTTCCATGTTCACACTACACTACTCAGTTCAGGAATACTGATTTCACTTAAATAAGTACTTATTGACTTCACATCAGTTCCTTGTCTTTTCACACAAGAATACAAATACAAAAATACAAACTATTATTATTATTATTATTATTATTATTATTATTGTTATTATTGTTATTATTTATTGTTATTATTATTATTCATCTTGGTATTTTTTCCCCATCAATAATTCAATAATCCATTTTACTTAAACAGAAAGAACAGGACTCAAAGATGATGCTCCAGTTCAAAATCAGTTGATTTACAGGATCTGGGAAGATATAAGATGCAAATATATATAATATTCAGATCAAAATCTGGTCAGTACACTCACATCAACAGTAAAATGTAATTAGATATTGCATATTACAGTAGATTACAACACTATTGCATATTTTTATTTGTTTTACAAAACCGTGAGACTGTAAAACAGTAAAATATGAAATATATATACCTTTATGATTGCCTTGTCCTTTGTCCATCGCGGGTGTGACAGCTTTCTCCAGCATTTTATCATGGCAGCTGAAAGTGAGGTTTGAAATAGCCGTGCAAAAAACAAGCTTTCTGCACATGATCTGTGTCTTTTAGAACGCTTTTTGACACTTTTAGACACGTCACGTTAATGAAACCCCTGGAATTTAGTGAATCCCATGTATAGCACCCCCTGAGCAAATACTGAAGTTAAAGACACATTTCCACATGACATTTTTTGAGAGGTGTTCCCATTGTCCACTGCAGTGTTCATTTTGACAGCAAATTTTAATTTAGTTTAATTCTTAGTCTTTTGACTAAAATGCAATTTAGTTTTAGTCATAATTTACATAATCTAATCCTTCTTGGTTTTAGACTTACTTAAGAAGAATTAAGTTTATTATTTCTACAGTAGATTTAGTCACTAAAATATAAAGGGTAATGAATTTATTTTATTTATTATTATTTATTATTTTTTCTGAAGTAATAATTTAGTAATAATAAAGTAAAACCTGAATGGCCGTAACAGGTTTATGCAGGTAGAAACCTCTTCTCATTTACAACAATAACCTGGCCAAGAGTCAGCAGCACCAGAAACAAAGTAGTGGTAGTTTCATTAAATTAACTTTACTGGACAGTGCGGTGTCTTATATTTGTACATGTTCAGAAACACAGCACTAGCACATTAACAAAGTCTTACATTTACATTTAGTCATTTAGCAGACGCTTTTATCCAAAGCGACTTACATTCACCAGTGTTACATTTACAGATGACGCTTTCATTTAAAGTGACTTACATTAAGGTTCCATTCACCAGTGTCACAGCTGGAACACCACTGGAGGCAAGGTGGGTTAAGTGTCTTGCCCAAGGACACAACGACAGTATGAACTGTGGGAGAGCGGGAATTCGAACCGCCTACCTTCCGGTTGAAGGACGGCCGCTCTACCACTGAGCCACTGCGCGTCTTAACACACCTGAGTTTACCTTTGAATGGATGTAGATGGCTTGCTGCAAATGTCGCTTCATGTTTGTTGTGTTCTTCCCGGTAATAATAGTTCTGCCATTGTTTGCCGTAGCGTCAAATGTGAAATGTGTCCATGTGTTCCCCCTTATTTTCTCCCAAGCGTTAACATTGTTTGATCTTTTCATCGCCTGTTGCGGCTAACAAATGTTTGCGTTTGTTTTTTCCATTTTGTTTTTATTTGTTGATGAAAGTGTTGATACATTCACTCAGAGATTTTGTTTGGTTAATTAACTTTATATTTAGTTGTTTTATTTTTGGACACGAAAATTATTCATCAACAAAATTAACACTGGTCCACTGACTATATTAACCACCCCTAGCTCTACTTCACTCATACAGATATAGAGAAAGGAGGAGTCTCTAGTCCCTAATACAGTTCATCACTAATACAGAATCTCACACACCGTCTTTCTGTGTTGTGTCAGCAAGTCCTCCCTTTTCTCCTATAGTCCTGTTCATTTGCTCTGGGCTCTATGGCAAAAACTGCTATATAAATGTACTAGTGACTCTACATGTCTATAGTGTATATATGTCTATAATGTATAGGTTTAATCATATCTGTCAGACTGCGTTATCTTGTCTGTCTAATGTTAAACAGAGCAAGATTTGCCTACTGCTTCTTTAATAAAAGTATGTATAAGTGATTGTGTCGACTCTTCATTTGAGAGACCGTGACCATTAAGGGTTAAACGGCCCAGACAGAGCAGCAGCCCCGCGTCCCGTCTTCTACCCGCTCCTTGTCTTTTACAAAAAAACTCGTTTCTTTCTTCTCTCTGTGCCGTGTCCTGCTTTAAAAGCCGGGGACGGTCGAGTCAGGGAGGAGAGAGAAAGGCGAAGGGTGTAGTGCGCCTGCTCCGTCATCACTGATTCCACTTGAGCTCCGAGCTGCCGTGTATTCCGCTGCTGAACGAGACGAGGAAGGATGCGCACGTAGGAGAATGACGAGCGAGTGAATGAATGAAGCAAGCTGGACTACTTCTACCACAGTAACGACACGGTAAGAAGTCTTTACCAATGTTGTGAGTATCAACTCATAGAATATGTGCCTAAAAGTCGGAAGATGTTTGTTTTTGAAGCAACCGCTGGGATTGCGTTGTAGACTGCGTGCGTAAACAGGGCGTCGAGACATGTCAGTCTGAGATACGAGGATGCTTGGGTGTTCTGGACACGGGGCAGACATGACCTAGCGTCGCAGGTGTGGCGTGGCTGACCTTGCTTTATACGCAACAATAACACAAGCCTAAACAATAACCTCTTTGGGTAAAGCGACGTTACATGACGTTTCGTAGCGCGGTGGAGAAGCAGACGCCGTTTACAAGTGGGTGGTGAGTGAGTGTGCGTGAGTTGGAGTTTACGGGGACGCGCACCAGGGTCACGGTGCGTCTTTAGGGACCGGACCAAGGAAGCGTAAAGGCACTGTTTGATAGTTGTGACACGAATTATAAGACTTCTTGCACAATGTCGTTGGGGGTATTGATTTTCTTGATTTAATCATAAAAGGCTTTGAGAATATGTTTGCCTGCAGAGCTTTATCATTTGAAGTCTGTGAGTTAGTGGCTTTGTTCCTTTTTCCTTTTGTAGAGTGTTAAAGTAACATGTCTGCCACAAACACAGCATCAGTTTACATTTTCTCCAGTGGTCAGAATAGTCTGAGTGCTGTGTTCACAGGGCTCAAAGCAGCGGCAGGTACAGAGCTGGATTTAACTCTGAAGTAGCCACATAATGTTTGTTAGCTCGGTAGGTTAGGTTTGTGGTCAGTGTCTGATGTTATTGTATGTTTTTGTTCGTGGTAAATGAGCTACAATTCTCCATTACATCCCTTGTTAATCACAGATTTAATCAGCACATCATAAACAAACAAATGAAGAGGCAGGCTAAACAATGACTCTAATACATGACTAGCCCAGCTTTAATCCCTAACTAAAATCCAACAGTGTGCGGCTCAGTGAAAAATGGCGCTGACTGATGCTTGTGCAGTGACCTGATCTATACAGCCATCATATTTATGGAGATACAATTGCTGTTTTAAAAATGATTATGTTCTGCAGAGTAGATGAAAGCAGTGACAGACCTCTCCTTATCATGACAATGGTCCAACTGAGTTCTCTGGTTGCACAGTGATTGCAGCAGCAGTAGCAGCAGCTAATGCCAGCGGGATGATGATTACAATGGGGATAATGACTTTTTCAATAATGATAAATAATTAAGCCAAGACATGCTGCCCATTCAATAATTCAGATCACCCAAGCTGTCACAGGGAAATGTAGGCCAGAAATGAACTAGCATACCGTAAAACCATTTTTTGGCTCACATCAGCAACAATAGGTCTTTGAGCTTAGCTGATTTGATGCTGTCTTTGTCGAGTGGGCATTTATTGACCACAGAAGCTGATGTGGGCGGTGTCGGCAGTCTTTGGATACACTTTGGACAAATAGATACAAAGCTCTTATGTGTTCCAGAGGGAGAAAAAAAAAACGTCCATTTACTCTTAAGATTTTTACACAATTTGAGACAGACTTAGCAGAAGCTTGTGTGGAAAGCATTGCACAGACATATAGTCATCATCAAATTTATTGCTACAAGCATATTTACTGCATTTATTTCAGATGTCCATAAATATCTTTTGACCCTACTACATAAATAAAAATTAGATTTTAGATATGCCCAGATACAAAACCAACCCTGCTAAGAGCTGTTAGGGAGGGAGCAGTGTTAAGAATCTATTTTATTTTTTACAGCCTGTGCAATAAGAAGTTGTTGACATGTTATTAAGCATTTGACATGGTCCTATTAGAGCTAAAGGCTTTTAGTGGTTATTATTAATTAGGGCTGCAAAAACTAATCAGATTAATCAATTATAATTGCTTATTAAAATAATCATCAACTAAATTAAATAATTGATTAATCGAGTCTGAAACCTGCCATGTGCTGAGAGAAGAGGGTTTTATTACAAACTCAGAGCAGTAAATCCACAGAAACAGTAAACGAAATGTATGTTTAGTGTTTTTGATGAAAATACTGTGGCACACTTGTAGCTTTTCGAGTTCAGATTTAGTAAAAACCTGTGTGATTTTCTTTGTACCATTATCATCAGTTTTAAGCAGCAACAATAAAACACCTCAAGTCTTTGACCACTTGTCTTCGTTAGTCCACCAGGTCCTCATGCATTTACACGCGCTTCACTATTCGATTATGAATTGATTAATCTAAAACATTATTGTCAGAGTAACCTATTATAGAAATAATTGTTAATTGCAGCCCTATTATTCATTAAGCTCTACAGTAGATATTTTAGTCATAACTTTATTAAAGAATAACAATTTGTCTGTCAAAAACAGTCTTAGTTCTTATCTAAGTTTTAACTTTGAAAGCAGTACGAAAATGATACTAATCATGAGTGTGCTGTTATGCTCTAGAGTGGGCCTTTCCTCGTGGAGCACTGCTGACACGTGTCTGTGCATGTTTACCCTCAGGCACCTGACATGCGCTCAGTTCCAGAGGACAGGTGTTTGATGTAATTAAACATGCATTTAGTTATAATTTGTATGAAAGCCTATTTTTCAAAAGGCCGATATGATACCCACATTGATTTGGTTGTTGTTTGTCCAGTTTGCCTCTGGGTATCTGTGCTTTATGCAAACTGTCACTACCTCTTTAAGTCTCTGTTTATATGTGCTGTTGCCAAAAATACCGTAAGACATTACCTCTCTCTTTCTCTCAGACTGGATCCTAATCCATCAGTAACTTGCTCTCCACATTATTCACGCTGCATAAGGTGCTCACATTTATCATGACACTATGTTGGTCAATGATAATCTGGTTATTACTGCTGGCATAAGTCTGCAGTCAGTCCCAGTGCGTGTTAACCCGGGAACCCTGCACTGTCCCAGAAGAGTGTGTGTCCAATCAGAAGGGACAGGAAAGTCCCACTGGTCATAATCCTCTTCTCTCTGCCTTGTGTGTGTGTGTGTGTGTGTGTGTGTGTGTGTGTGTGTGTGTGTGTGTGTGTGTGTGTGTGTGTGTGTGTGTGTGTGTGTGTGTGTGTGTGTGTGTGTGTGTGTGTGTGTGTGTGTGTGTGTGTGTGTGTGTGTGCAGTAAATGTTGTGGCTGGGTTAAAGATAGCTGTAATGTGGATAGGGCAGAAATGCAAATAACTTTCAGTGCCATTAATTACAAGGTTTAATGTAACGTTAGTGCTAACTGGAGTTTAGTAAAAGGCTTTATAACGTTTAAACCGTATTTAAACAGCACTGTGTTGTACTGTTGAAAACAACACCCTTTTGAATAGTTTCTACGTCTAGTGAAATGAAACCCAAGTCAGTTACTGTTGTAAAAAAGGTTGAAGCATCTGGACTCAGTTTTCAAGGTGAAGACGTTTTGTCTCTAATTCGAAGAGACTTGATCAATTCTGAGATCAACTGGTAAGAGAGCTGAGCTTATATCTACAGAGGAAGGAGTTTGACCTGAAACTAAACCTGATTGGACCAGGCTGTTCTGGTCTCAGCCTGGTCCATCAGGTTTGACTGAGAACCTTCACGGACAGAACCTTTTGTTATGGTAAATGGTGTGCTTTATACTATAGTGCCTTTTTGTACCTGGCTGTACCAAAGCACTTTACATCATGCTTCCATTCACACCAGGGGCAGACAGAGAGGGGGGCTGCCATACACAAGGCGCTCACAGCCTTCACCGATCACCTCCAAACTCACCTCTAAAATCATACACATTCTCACACCAGGGCTGTGGCACTGGAGGTAAGGTGTGTTATGTGTGTTGCTATAGGACACAACGACAGTATGAACTGGGGAGAGCAAGAATTGAACTGCCAACCTTTAGTTATAGCACAGCCGCTCTACTGTTCTGTCTCTTCTTGTCCCGGTCTGTGCTGCCCGCCCACCAGCAGACCACAGCTTAGTCTGAAGGACCTCGTTCTCCTCAGAAGGTAGAGGCGACTCTGGCCCTTCTTGTACAGGGCGCTGGTGTTGTGGAACCAGTCCAGTTTATTGTGAAGCCAAGAAAAGCAAAATTGTCAAAGGATCTGCGGAAAAGGTAATTAAACTGTATAAAACCGGAAAGGTATAAATAAAAGATATCCAAGGAATACAGAATGCCAATCAGTAGTGTTCAAAATAAGGGATTCTGTTGAAACCAAACAACGGTCAGGTAGGCCAACAAAAATTTCGGCGACAACTGCCAGAAGAATTGTTTAGGAAGCAAAGAAAAACCCACAAATAACTTCAGCTGAAGTTTAAGACTCTCTGAAAAAAGTGGTGTGGTCTCAAGATGCACAAAACATGTTATCATAAAATACTGGTGATAAATTTGCACTCCCGGAAGCTGCAGCCAAGTCGACCTGTCATTGGCTCCAGCAGCATAAAGTGAAGGTTCTGGACTGGCCATCTCAGTCTCCTGACCTCAATATCATTGAGCCACTCTGGGAGATCTCAAACATGCAGTTCATGCAAGACAGCCCAAGAATTTAAAGGAACTGGAGGCTTTTTGCCAAAAAGAATGGGCAGCTTTACCATCTGAGAAAATCCACAACTACCACAAAAGACTTCAAGCTGTCATTGATGTTAATGGTGGCATTACGCGGTATTAAGAACTTTGCTGAGTAACTGAGTTACTAACTCAATTACTTTTTGGGGGAAGTAATTTGTAACTGTAACTAATTACGTTTTTGAAATAAGATGACCAACACTGCACACCTCTATAGTCAAACACATTCATACACCAGTGCTACGGACACTGGAGGCAAGGTGGGTTAAGTGTCTTGTTCAAGAACAAAACAACAGTATGAACAGGGGAGAGCGAGAATCGAACCGCCAACCTTCTGGTTATAGGACAATTGCTCTATCACTGAGCCACTGCGCCCACAACAGCAGGGCCTTGTAGTCTGATTCATTAGGTCTAGATTTATTTTCAGCTCCAGCCAGTGCTGGTCTGGTTTATGTGAACATTCCTGGAAGTTGCCCTATAAGCCGCTGCCGCTGCACTGTCCTGTCGGCTCTTCATATTAGGACCTTAACAGTGGGAACTGGGAACTAGAGTCACTCCAGGGGCTGGTGCTTATATGTTATCCTTTGGAACAAAGACATGGCAACATGTGCCATTAACTTATTGTGTTTTTTTATTCCAATAACTAAAGACTAAAAATCAATTATCTAAGCAATTATTTAATTTTGTATTGAGAGATTTGAGGTAAAACTGCCTTTTGAGTTTAAGGTAGCAGTAAAAATAAGTATAGTACTGACGTAATATCACATTGATTCCCCCCTGACAGCCAAAGAGGTTGGCCCTGAGCTGACGCGTTAGAAAAAAAGTTAGAAATCTGGGGGACTCTGACTTGAACTTTAACAGCCACATTAAAGCAATAACATCACAACAACAGCTTTTTACCATTTCAAAAACATTGCCAGAATCAAGGGTATTGTATCTAAACCAGACATAGAGAGACTTTTACATTTATTTTGTATTTCAAACCCTTCTCTATTCTTTTGCAATGCACTTTGAATTGCTGTATGTATGAATTGTGTTATACAAATTAACTTGCCTTGCCCTGCCATTTCGGAAGATCTGGAGTTTTTTGTACTAGCGTGCCACGTGCCACAGTGCCAGTGGCATTTGAACCATTGAAACGTACGTAATGCACCTTTTAGCTTGTCAAACTAGAGGATCTATACTCTACTAACTGACTGGTACCAGCAGAAAACAAAAGCATTAAAACATAATACCATATTAAACATATTATCAATAAACTCCACATTAGGTTATTTTTGGATCACTCTCAGCTGTGAGGTGGCAGACCAAATCCATCAATTGTAGGAAAAAATGACAGCTAAAAATTGTTTTTATAATTAGTTTTTTTCCTCAAATGTTGTTTGTGTATATTTAGTTTCACCGCCAGATGATGTTTAAAGATGAACAAAATGCAGAGGCTCCCCTCCTGCTGCTGCAAAGAATAGACGAGGTGAAGGGCAGACATTTTTTTTATGACTTACCTCATTGAAGTGCCGGCGTGTGAGGGATTGTGAGCAGTCTGTGAATGGGCTTGTCTGGCTGTCATGTGACACGCTCTGTCCCACAGATCTTATAGTTGATGTTTAGACATTGTTGTCGGTTTAGATTGCATTTCAGGGAAGCAACGGTGCTGAGTGGGGAAAAGGTGGCTATGATTCCCTAGCCTGGCACAGCCTGACGTGAGCTGTCTGTATTTTCTATATACGTACATGAAGTCAGTTCCTCTAATATGTGCCGTACCGACCAATTACATTTGAATACCGCTGGAGTGTTGCCTCCATTCACACTTAGGCAGGGGTGAAAGTAAGTCGGTACGGTCCGGTACGGTACGGTCCGGTACGGTACGGTCCGGTACTGCGTACCACTAAATGATGCAGTGGGGGTATGTCGTACTGGGAAAAGAAGTGGGGCAGCGTGGCTAATCGAGATAAACGGGACAATTCCTGGTGGGCCGGGCCATTGTTGGGGCGGTTGTTTAGTGATAACACAACAGTGCCATCAGGGAATTAAAGAAATGCTTTTTCTGTGCAGCCTCATGACTTTATTTATAGAAATGTTGTTAGGCCTATGTTTGTAACGCCAAAACAACAACAATTTTACACATTGAGTCAATGCGTTCTTTCCTCGCTCTCACCATGCTGCATGGCGTGTGTGTTGTCTGAGGGCTTCAGTCTCTTTCTTGTAAAAAGAGCTCATAAACACAGAGCACATTCATAAAAATAAACCATGTTTTGAACAATGATCTTCAGATTAAAGCGTGTGCAGGTGTTTTTCTTCCTTTTGCAGCTTTGATTTATGCTTTTTCTATTGTTCTAGTGATGAGTAAAGGCTCAACAGTGATCTTGTTATACAGTAAGTTCTGCTACATCAATGCCATTAGTGTTTTGTGTTTACTGCCACTATGTACATATATTATGGACATAATTCTCATCTGCTAAACGCTGTAGGTTTGGAAAAAGTGTAACTATTAATCATTTTGTTTGCCTTGCTAACATTTTAAATAAATGAATAATCCCTATCTTGTTTTAGCATAAGCCATACTGGGAACTTAATGCCTTTCATAAATGGACAGATTGTCCAATCTTAAGTGAAAATAGGCACAGATTAATAATGACCTTGACAACAATGACAATGACCTTTAGAGCAAGTCTTTAAAGCAAAATGAGAAGTGTTGAATGGACATCAAACCCAGTGGCTAAGAATTCAAGAGTTCCCACTTGTTGTACATTGAATCCATGATTATTTTCTGAGCGTGCCTCAGATTTCAGATAGAGCCCTACTCTGCCCTGTCATTAAGGCACCGTGGCTCAGGTGGTCGTCCTCGATTCGATTGCTGCTCTCCCCACAGTTCATACTGTTGTTGTGTCCTTGGGCAAGACACTTAAACCACCTTGCCTCCAGTGTCTGTGGCACTAATGTATGTTTAGGGGTTTGAGAGTCCGAATGCTCAAAATGGCTACAATGTCTCCAACACATATTTGTGATTGTGGAGTGAATGAATAATGGATTCTATAAAGCGCTTTGAGAGCCTTGAAAACCGCTATATAAATCCAATCCACTATTATTATTATTTCTCATTGTCTCCTCCCTGTTTAGTTCTGTTATTTTATCCACTTCCTATCTCATTTCCTCTTTCTTTATACCTCAGGTTAGCAGCATGTTGGGACTACATCACTTGCAGTATCTGAATTAAAACAACATACAAGTAGATGTTCATTTTTCTCCTCTCATATTATGCATACATTTACATACATGGCTTATAGGCTTTTAGGAGTTAAGCCTAAAAGAATTGCCTAAGATTATCTGACCTGGTCTGATGGTAGGATTCATTTTTTCTCTGCAAAAAGATTAAATGTATGTGTTTAACAGACAAGGCTAAAAATCATCACAGATTTTCCAATATTTAATGGAATCTCTTTTAAATAATGAGAGCAGATGGTTGCTTTTGTCATTTAGATGCAGTATTATCATGGGTTTCATAATGATTTGATTATTATGTGGCTTGTCCCTTCTGGGATTATATATTTTTAATCCATTCATACCTGTCCCATATCTCTAAAATCCCCCTCTGTTTATCTCGCCCTTTGTCCCAGCTTCAGAACTTTGCTGTGTATCAGCCTAGTGGCCAGTGCACACATGTGGGACTCCTGCAGGTGCCATTTTCCCTAAGCGGTGTACAGTTGTGCTCATAAGTTTACATACCTGGCAGAATTTGTGATTTTCAGAGAATATGAATGCGGCAGTAGCTCAGTGGGTAGAGCGGTCGTCCTTCAACCGGAAGGTAGGCGGTTCGATTCCCGTTCTCCCCACAGTTCATACTGTCGTTGTGTCCTTGGGCAAGACACTTAACCCACCTTGCCTCCAGTGACTGTAACACTGGAAATTACATTAGAACAATGTAAGTCGCTTTGGATAAAAGCGTCAGCTAAATGAATAAATGTAAATGTAAATGTAAATAACCCCTAAAACATTTTTTTACTCATAGTTGATTGGGTGAAGTAATTTATTGTCAAACAATTGTGTTTACTCTTTTTAAATCATAATGACAACAAAAACTACCCAAATGACCCTGATCAAAAGTTTACATACCCTGGTGATTTTGGTCTGATAACATGCACACAAGTGACACAAACAGGTTTGACACAAACCTCACCTGTGATCTGTTTGCTTGTAATCAGTGTGTGTGGAGGAAAATGGAGAAAAATATGCACTCTGCCCGGAGGCTGCGCATGGGATGTACTTGGATGTTCCAACATGACAAAGATCCAAAGCATGGATCCAAGTAGACCTGTCATTGGCTACAGCAGCAGAAAGTGAAGGTTCTGGACTGGCCATCTCAGTCTCCTGACCTCAATATCATTGAGCCACTCTGGGGAGATCTCAAACATGCAGTTCATGCAAGACAGCCCAAGAATTTACAGGAACTGGAGGCTTTTTGCCAAAAAGAATGGGCAGCAATTCACCATCTGAGAAAATAAAAAGCCTCATCCACAACTACCACAAAAGACTTCAAGCTGTCATTGATGTTAAAGGTGGCAATACATGGTATTAAGAACTGGGCTATTTGGGTAGTTTCTTGTGATTTAAAAAGAGTAAACACAGTTGTTTGACAAGTAATGGCTTCACCCAACCACTAACTATGAGTAAAAGAAAAGTTTTTGTGTTGTATATTCTCTTGTTGTAGTGCAGTGCTGTGTCTGGTGAGTTTCTGGTAGCATTAGAGCTGAGAGAAGAAATCAAATCAGTTGGTTGTTATCATGCCATTCAACCTCTCTCTCTGTTTTTCCTGCAACATCCGTTCTTCAGACACTTCATTTCTACAGTATATAGTATATATACATTTGATCACATGTGCTCACCTGAGCACAGGGAGAACTTGCAAACTCCACAGAAGGTCCATCCGGCCCAGGAGTCACTGGACCTTGTTGCTGTGAGGCAACATTGCTAACCCCTGCACCACCGTGCCTCCTTGACCCTGCTCAAATTATTTGCCAATTATTTGAAATTCATTCTGTTTATTTCTTTGATGATGAATGACCCAGCAGCTAGTGTTTTCACGCACCATCCACTGTGTTTACTACTTACTCATGCATGGACTAGAAGACCTAGAGAGTCAATTATACATGTTTTATAATCAAACCTCATTGGATGCATGTAGTTTAGTACCACATTTTAAGACTCATAGATCACCTCCAAATAGCTATCTGTTCTCGGAGCTGGACAGTTCCTTCCTTAATCCATAGTGTAAACACTGGTGCTTTTGTGGGTGATCACTTCCTGTTTTTGGCTCGGACATCTGTGAAATAGAGGTGGGAAAATCAACTTATTTAAACCAAATGGTATAAATCCTATAATCTTTTCAATTTAAATGAAAACTGTGAATGTTTTTTCGAGACACTGAAAAGGCCAAAGCAATTGTGTTAAACTCCAGTTAATGAGGAATCCTCAGGTGAATCAAACTAAGGGTTAACAATAGTGAGTAAAGTTTGGACTGTTCTATGAGACTCTGTTACAGGGAGCCTTTAATGACTGATTCAGGACTTAGCATTGTATTGAATTTGTACATGGATCACTTAATTTGAGTCTCTTTTGAGAGCGCTGCATATAATATCATGTGTCATAGTAACAACAAGGGTCAGACATTTATAAATACTTTTATAAATGCAGTTAATTATTTACAAAATATTTGGTTATATCAAAGTCTCCTTCTGTTCAACTTCAGTAGTTTGAGTTTGTATTTGAACACAAATCAAATTCACTTGGTGGCACACATCTGCACTGATTTCAGACTGTTTTGCTTTTTTGGCATAGGCCCCCCACAAAAAACACACACAGCTTGCCACACCTCCTTTGGCTTTAAAAAAGAGCTTTAATTTCTCTGCACTACAGGGGTATTTACTTTAAAAATGAAAGAAACACAAGCCAGCTCCAACTGCTCATAAATACGATGAGAGTGGCTGAGCCAAAGGATGTGTAAAGTGCATTTGGAAGCTCAAATCATAAAAGATTTAGAAAGATGGGCATAGAAGGAGAGAAACAGAGGATCTAATGAACGAGAAATGAAACAGATTGGTTATGACACGAAGGAATATAGTTAAATCAAGCCTTGAGTATATTTTACCGCACCAAACACGGCAAGTTTGGTGCGGTTCAAACAGACTCTGGTGGTTGCTCTGTAAGTGCAGTTCACTGGGATAAGTGTGAATGCTCCAGACAAACCTTGGTGCGCACAAAACATATGTGCCAAACCTCCTTCAAAACAGAGGTCTCCGAGCGAGAGTGAACTCTTGTACAGTCCAATTCAAAAGAATTGGGTGGGGGTGGGTGGGTGGGAGGGGATGGGGGTCGCGGATCGTCAGCAGTCTAATATTGGGGGTCGCGGTCTGAAAAGTTTGGGAACCCCTGATGTAAGACACATAAGGGCATTATGTATTATTATATGTACTATGTAGTTACATGTTATTACAGTTTCTTACACAAGGAGGTAGATACAATGTATAAAGTGTTACCTAATATTCTATTTTAAACCATTTTCCCCAACTAGACGAAAATAATATCAGGTACAGTTTAAATATGTTCAAAGTCACAAGACATTTTAAACAGGCTGCGGTTGTGGGTGTGCTAACTTTTAATGTCACTCTCAATGTTCTCATTAGTGTCTGCCTTATAAGTGCGTCTCAATCCACTCCCCCAGTTTTATCTTCTGTGTGTGGCATTAGCAGAGGGTCGGTGCTGCACTGCCAGTATCTTTTAACATAAACCTACAAACAGCAAATGAACATCTGCAGCAGAGCCGTGACGTCTTTTCCATTGAAAGCTGAGTGGAGATTATGCTGATTGTGTGTTGCACCATATGTGTGTTATGTATTATGCTATTTCACACACAACTGCACTGAGGCCATGGTGTTCACAGTGTCTGCAGCTTATTAAGACTAAAATAACACTTTCACCAAACAGCAATACCTTAGACACGTGCAGATGTCATGAAAGCGGGATTACATAATGCTTAAGTACACATTTTATTACATTGTCTCTTGTGCTAGTTGGATTTGTGATGCTACAAATAGAACTGTGATATAAACGGTGTGTGGGGTGGGATTGTAGAAGATTTTATTGAGAATTAAAGATGTATATTGGCATACAGTACATGCTGTTTCTGAGAGAATTAAGACACACCTGCCAAGCGCTCTGGCATCCACGTGACAGGCCGCAGAAAGCTCATCGAACAGTTGAACAATGACAGAATGGAAGGAATGGTATCAGAAATGTCTAATGATTCACCAGCTTTGGTCCTGTCCTGTTGTGGAGAATATTTAAAATGTAGTTATTGACTTTTTACAAGATCTTTTGAATGTGAATATACGTACCTAAACATCCTGTGCATGTTCCCAAGGATGCACACATCCTTGGGAACACTAGACAAAATACCATGTCAAAAGCCATACAAAGGATTGCATCATTAGGTTTTATGTCAGTAAAAAGAATTATACTCTTTTCACTCTTGGAAAAGAGATTTTAATCTCAATGAGTTTTTTTACCTGGTTAAATAAAGGATATAATAATAATAATAATAAAAATAATATACTAATGAGCTGGAAAACACACAAACCAGACTTTTAATATCCACAACTGTCTGAAAGAGTTTATGGACCTGTTGTCAATGAAAAGTGTAAGCCCACTCCTCAGAGACCAGTGTACTACACAGACCTGCTCATTTGGCTCTAACAAGTGAGAGATTTCCTGTCCCTCCTCCTCTGCCTGCTCTCAGTCTCTGACAAAAAACATTTTTATCAATGCTGCAGATTTAAGTATTATTAGCACTGGTGTATGAGTGTGTGAATGTTGGGACAAGGGATGGAAATTAGCCCAAGGCTACAAACTGGCATGTTTACATTCATGTGGTTGTGTCTCATGTATGTTCATTAACAATCAAATAAAAAAAGAATTAATTAACTGTACAGATTAAACAGTAAATATCCCCGCCTCTCAGTTAAACTTGCAACGCGAGCAGCAGATCTGAGATCAGTTTGGTGCTGTGTGTGAGGGACAGGGAGTGGGGGGGGAGGGCAGACAGAGACAGCGCTGAAGCACAAACAAAACAAACGATTATAAAGAATTGATAGGTTTGCGGTGATATTCCCTTGCAAAGCCCGTGAAAACCTAAGGCCTTGCCCAATGCTGAATAGTGAATAACCATTCAATTGAATTAATGCAGTTTAGGGCAAATATTTTGGTGGGGCTTGAGAGGATTTTTATGTCTAACAATGCCCCTGATTGGTAGCAATGTAACAATAATGTAAACTTTGTATAACCTGTACCACTACCTTTTTATGCCTTGTCTGCCTTGTCCTGTGTAATGGTTTGTAGATGGTATTGTACTTCTTAGTCTGTGTGCTGTCTTTTGTTTGCAAATTCAAATGATAAATTCAGTTATTCCTTTTCTTCCACTTAGTTCTGTTAGGGGTCGCGGGTAACTGGAGCTTATCTCAGCAACTTAACCCTCCTAGCCATTGATACCAGCCGCCCCTGCAGTATTGAATATTACAACTGCAATTCCATGTGTAATATTAGATATACATATCAAACCATAAATTAAGGCTCTTACTGTTCTGTAATAAATCATTAAAAGTATTGCTTGAAAGAGCTAAAAATGTGTTGATTGTCATTTATTCATATTTATTCAAGTAACATCCACTGGTTGAATTGAGTGGTCAGTAGTGTGAGCTCACAGTTGTGGGATCATTAGCACTCACCTTCAGACCTCCTTTCTTTCTCTTCATTATCTATCCCTCTCATGCTTCATCATGTCTTTATAAAGGTGTAGTTATTAACCTCAAAGCTCTAGGCTATGTTCATTTGGCCCATGCAGTAAAACATTAGCATCACTATTCTTTTGATACTGGCTCAATGCTCTCTCTCCAGCCTGGCTGCCTAAGGCCCAGACCCTTTCTCATTTCCCTTCTGCATCATTGCTCCATTATTCTATCCAATTATTACCACTTCCCTTTTGTTTTATTTTTCCACACAGAAACCTTAATCCTGCTCAATCCACTGTTTCTATATGTTGTCTGCCTGGGCGTCAAACATGCGATTAGATGGATCAAAGTTGGTATTGAGGACACACAGACACACACGCACACACATATGAACTCACACATGCACATGCATATTCAAACACTTGCACAATAGGGCTAATGTCATTTATGAGCTTCAAAGCAAATGCACTGCAGTGTATTTCCACAGAAGATACAGATACAGATACTCATAAGTTTACAGACCCTGGCAGAATATGTGGTGCCATTTTTCAGAAAATATAAATGATAACACAAAACCTTTTTTAACTCATAGTTAGTGTTTGGGTGAAGCCATTTATTATCAAACAACTGTGTTTACTCTTTTTTTATTCATAATGACAACAGAAACTGCCCAAATGACCCTGATCAAACGTTTATGTACCCCAGTTCTTAATACTGTGTATTGCCATCTTTAACATCATTGACAGCTTGAAGTCTTTTGTGGTAGTTGTGGATGAGGCTCTTTATTTTCTCAGATGGTAAAGCTGCCCATTCTTCTTGGCAAAAAACCTCCAGTTGCTATAAATTCTTGGGCTGTCTTGCATGAACTGTTCACAGATGGGAACGGTCTCTGCTGTTTTAATTTTGTAAAGTGCACTAGATATACAGATACAAACACAAACAATACAAAATATTTTCAAATGTACAAAACTGAGCACAATGGTTCTTAAAAAAAGAGTGGGCTGCATAGTGAGGTTGCAGTTCACAGACAACAGTTACACTAAATGAAGAGGCTCTTTTTTTTAGATGACCCCCCACCCGACCGCTACATGATAAAATACTCTTTCAGAGAGGTTCACCCTCTAAAGAAATCCAAATGGCTAAATTGTGTTACTGGCTGTAGATTACTGTGATTGTTTAAGGACAGTGTTGAGGTCAATCTAAGCCAATAAGCAAAAATTGACATTGTCATTAACATACAAAATCATTATAATCCACTAAAAGAAGGATTCAAATATGTTCTTCGATGCATATTAAAACAATTTAAAATAAAAAAAATATTTCCTCAATGCAGTTTTCAATTTGTAGTGACTTTTTGTAGCCACTCTTGAGATTACACACTCCACATCTAACCTCCACCCTGCCTCTGCTCTGTTCCCATGCCACACTCTCTCTGCCTAAAACTGCCTTCAGCAATCATAAGCTCCCATTATATTCATACTTCAAAAGAAACATACTCCAGATGGACCTAAAGGCTCAATTTTCGTACGCTCTCTGACCCGGAGTAAAGATGCTGAGTGTTTTCATTGGCCCCACTCACCTCGCTCTGTCAAACCGTGTCGAGGAATCAACCAAATACATTGATCTCTCTCCTTGTCACACTGAAGCACCCTCTCCTCAGAGCTGTAATGATAATGTAAAAGACATGGGTATCTCATTAATCACCATGGCAACAGTATCAGAGCTCCTTCCTGTTCGCTCAGAGGCAGATTACACTCCCATTTCACAACAGCCATCTATCTTCGGTTGCTGCACGGATATTGGACAGGACAGACTGCTGATGCACACTCCATGTTGGTGCTGTGATTCAGCTGCTGTTGCATTCTGGGTAATTGTGTTAAGTTTACGCCTGGCACACACTAAATATTTTTCAAATCTTCAGCAAAAACAGAGTTCAAATTGAGAATCAGTGGTAATTTATCCTAAGTATTACATTATAACATGTTAATACTGTATAATGGTGGTCTGCTGGAGGCCAAGGCAGGAGCTTTATCAGGGCTAGACTTCTGTGTGCATTCAAATTAAAACTTAATAAGGCAAGGCAATTTATTTATATAGCACAATTCATACATTGGGTCATTTGAAGTGCTTTACAGAAATAAAAGTCAAATGTATAATTCATAGACATGATTTAGATCAAAAAATAAAAGACGATGAGTGCAGATAAAAAACACTTTCAGTTGTCTTTAATGAATTCTAAAGAGGAAGGTTTTTAACGTCCTCCTTGAACATTGTTAAAGTTGAGGCTGTTCCAGGTTTTTGCTGAAACTTAAACACTGCTTCACCCTGTTTAGTTCTAACTCTGGGCACGAGCAGAAGGCCTGTCCCAGATGTTCTCAGAGTCCGAGGAGGTTCATAAGCAACTAGCATGTCAGAAATATATTCTGGTGCTAAACCATTAAGTAACTTGTAAACCAGAAGTGCTGTTTTAAAGTCTATAATCTGAGCAAGAGGAAGCCAGTGCAAAGATTTTAAAACTGGCAGAATGTGGTGGTACTTCCTGGTTTTAGTTAGAACCCGAGCAGCCGCGTTCTGAATAAGCTGCAGCTGTCTTAACCCTCGTTTTGAGAGAACAGTGAGCAGGCCGTTACAGTAATCTAACCTGCTGGAGATAAAAGCATGGATAAGTCTCTCTAAATCTTGCTTATACATCATCCCTAGTCCATGATGACCCCCAGATTCCTAACCTTTTTTAGATTTTAGAGAAAGAGACGCGAGGTGAGTGCTGACACTTTCTCTTTGCGATCTAGATTTATTCCCACATTACACATTTTTTATATTTTTTATATTTTATTCTTATATTTTTTATTGTTTACTTTTATCTCATTCTTACATAGCTACATTTATGTATATTTTCATCTGTGTGTTTTCCTAAATAATTGCACTGTCCATGGAGCGGACCTGACTCACATTTCACTGCTGGTTATATATGCTGTATATAATCTTGTATGTGACAAATAAAATCTTGAATCTTGAATCTTGAATCTTTGTGTTCCCAAAGATGATTAGTTCAGTCCTGTTTATGTTCAGTTGGAGAAAATTATTTTGCATCCACATGTCAATCTGTTCGATGCAGTGACACAGTGAATGAATCGGTCCATTTTGTTGTCCATTGTTGTTGAGCACTGTAGCATCAAGACTGCTCTTCTTTTGTAGAGGCTTGATGACAGCAGTTTTTAAGGCCCTTCATCTTGGTGGAACTCTAGTGGGTAAAACATTGAGGCAGCAGGATGATGACTCAGACTGGGAACAGTTTTTTCAACCTTGTCGTTAAGAACATTTAATGCATTTAGTGGTGGAAACTAATTCTGGAGGAAATGGAGCTGGAGGGTTTGTTAATCTGTTCACTGTAGCAAAAAGGATACGTGAGTTCTTACTGCTGTTGTTGAAGATCTCTGAGAAGAATATTTATCTTGCTTTTTGCAAAGTTTGATTGAAAACATGCAATGCATGCAACATACATACAATTTTTATCCATAAATTGTGTCCTGGTGTTATCATTAATGTGTCTCTTCTGTACAACTGTAGGTCCAGCAGCAACTTTTGGAATTATGGACAGATGAAAAAATGACACAACATCAATCACAGTGACATCTGAAATATGAACAGCTTTAGTAATGACCAGGTCCAGAGTGTGTCCTCTGTTATGGGTCGGCTCATTAACATGCTGACCTGACCAGGTTTAGGTGTAAGGGGTACTATTTTAATTCCAGATTTCACCACAATTTCCAGGTGATCTGGAACTCCCATTGGTGAATCCATGGATGGGATGAAAGAGGAGAGGTCTGCAGGTGTTGATGCTACTGGGCGGTCCAGGGCAGTGGTTGGGGTGTTGATGGTGGTACAGTCAGAGGAGAATTCTTGGCTGGTGAGACAGGAGTTGAAGTTATCAATGAAGTGTCCTCCTCTTGTCTCACAGGCCATGGACAGCCATGTATTTAATGCAAGCTGCCGCCTGTCAAAATGTTTGGGAGTGACCCACTGATTGAAAAGATTGCACTTCTAGGTTTTCAAGTTTATTTAAAAGCTTGGAGAAATCCTTTAAAAACATCTGCTTCCCTCTTCCTGGTGTCAACTGCACCCAGCTGTTTAATCCCTGTGTGTTTGTACATGACTTGGGGGTGGAGTGCTGTTATATCACTGACCATAGCACTTGGATAGCTGCATGCAACAAATCAACTGTTTTTTATGTCTCTGATAGCACCGTCTCCAAGCAGCAGGATATCTCTGTCCTTCACTTTTGGCATAGATTCTCTGTCTCTGTTTGCCTGGTGCTTTTTCACAAATGAATCTCCCTAGTTTTCCAGAGAATAGGTTTTATTTACTCCATGTTTTTCAGTTACAGCGGCACAGTGGCAGAGTGGTTAGTGCTCCTGCCTCACAGCAAGAAGGTCCTGGGTGCGATTCCCATCCAGGGCAGGGCCTTTCTGTGTGGAGTTTGCATGTTGTCCCTGTGTCTGCATAGGTTTCCTCCGGGTACTCCGGTTTCCCCTACCACCAAAAACATGTACAACAGTCCTGCCCCAAACACACATGGGCCAGGACTCCCCTGCAAAAGAGATTTGTAATCTCAGTGGGACTATCCTGGTTAAATAAAGGTTAAATAAAAAAATAAAGCAAAGTTTTGGTTCTGGTTCTGGTTCATTTAGATTTAGTTCAGTCAGTTTGTAGAGTGGACTGTACTCAAGTAAGAGAAACTCTAAAGAAGTTACTTCAAAATAATTTTACTCAAGTAGAAGTTAAAAGTAGTCCTCCAAAACATTACTCAAGTAAGAGTAAAAGTATTTGGTAAAAAGACTACTCAAGGACTGAGTAACTGTTTGATCGGTATGCCTGATTTATTTATTAATTATTTTTTTCACATCATAAAACTTTTGAAACCAATCCCTACAGAAGGCCTGTGTTTGGGCGAAATTAGGCCAGTGCTGTTCATCTTTTTCACTTTCAATGAATTATACATCATTATACTATGGTGGTCTCTATTGGAGCATTTATTTTGCACCAGGGCAACAAGTGTAACAATAATATAAAAGGGGTGTAGGAGGGATAAGTAAAAAAAAAATCCAGCTAAAAGAAATTAAAAAGTAATGTAAATAGATCATAAAATTATTGGTTGAAGGCGGAATTAACTAAAAAGCAAAGTAAACCTGACAAAGTAAAGCGTATTAAGTTCAGTGTTGTCTCTTTGCCACAGCCGTTCTTTTTATGCTCTCTTATGTTCAATTATTGCAACTTTAGGTTTTATAAATTTGAAATGACATGCTGTCTCCTTCCCGTCGCATGTCTACCACCGTACGGCCTTTGGTTGGCTGTTGCTTGCATTCAGTTGAAGTGCACAGTTGTCAGGAATATACTGTAGATTCTAATTCTCTGGTGGAATTTTGTTTCTGCACCATTGGAGCTTGTTACCGTTGGTATTATATGTGACCTCTGCCAGACGTGGTCAAGATTGCTGAAATGGTGCTGTGTGGAAAACAGGCTGAGCTTCTCTTCTGCCCGCTGCAGCAGAGCGAGCAACATTAAACTAAAGTCTTCATGAAGGGGCTTGGTGGGAGGGATATTGCTCTCTGTGGGGATGGGGATTTGAGACTTGGGCAAAATCTATAAAATCTGCACTGGCTGGTTGTTATTGTGGAATATCAATGGTGCATTTTCACCTCTGCAGACCTGCAACTGTGAATGAGCATCTGGTTGTGACCTTTGGAAATAAAATGTTGGTGGACTTGTAACATTATGTCTTTGCTTTTGAACCACTTGAGAAAAGCTGTGGTATTTGACTCTTATTAAATGCAAGTGTTACATTAAAAAGGTGACACTGTGCACTGCTGCCAACACTGACAGGCTTCTTTGTTACTTCAGAAAGAACATGTCCCTGAAATAAAAGCTCCGCTTAGTGTTTTTTGAAAAAATACGACTCTGCAGTGTCCAGTGGATTGGCCTGATTTTGCTCCCTCTATGTGAGCCTTAAACAGTGTCCATCTCTGGCAATAAGTCCTCATCCTGGGACAGGAAAGTTACATTAGAGGTTTCTGTCCAGCTGAGGGTACTGAGTCAGTGAGACATGATTCTACACATCTCATGTCCATCAAAATGATTTTGAAAATCTTTATAAGTTACCCAGTGCCCCTTTAATGTAGACTAAAGTATGTAGCGCTGTTGCGCTCATAAGTACACACCCTGAGAATTTGTAATTTTAAAAAGTTTACATACACCAGTTCTTAATACCGTGTATATACCTTTAACATCAATGACAGCTTGAAGTCTTTTGTGGTAGTTGTGGATGAGGCTCTTTATTTTCTCAGATGTAAAGCTGCCCATTCTTTTTGGCAAAAAGCCTCCAGTTCCAGTAAATTCTTGGGCTGTCTTTTATGAACTGCACATTTAAGATCTTCTCAGAGTGGCTCAATAATATTGAGGTCAGGAGACTGAGATGACCAGTCCAGAACCTTCACTTTATGTTGCTGGAGCCAATGACAGGTCTTTTTTGGTCTTGTGCTTTGGATTTTTGTCATGTTGGAACGTCCAAGTACGTCCCATGCACAGCTTCTGGTCTCATCACTCCAAATTACTTTGTTCCAGACGTTTTGAGGCTTGTCGCTGTGCTGTTTGCATATTGTAAATTTACTTCGCACAATTTTTGTTTGTCAACCTGACCGTGGTTTGATTTCAACAGAATGCTTCATTTTCCACTTCTTAATCAGAGTTTGAACACTGTTGATTGGCATTCTCAGTTTCTTGGATATCTTTTTATATCCCTTTCCTGTTTTATATAGATCAATTACCTTTTTTTAATATATATATAGCCCAGAAACTCACTGACCTTTTATACACACACACTGACACCTTTTGCAGCCAATCAAACCCGTTTGTGTAAATGTGGATGTTATCCGGCCAAAATCACCAACTTTTCTCAGAGTCATTTAGATAGTTTCTGTTTTCATTATGATTTAAAAAGAGTAAATACAATTTGACAATATATGGCTTCACCCAACTATGAGTGAAATTAAAGTTTTTCTTCATTTTCTCTGAAAAATGGCCCAGAAAACAAATCACAATTTCTCACCTTTGAGGACAATTGTATTTAATGAAACCTATTTTACAATATTTCAATTTTAGTGTTGAGACTGTCACATCAATGAAACATAATGACAGATTATCCATTGCCCTAAACTGGGTCTAAAATGCGTTTAATTTTTTAAAGTTATTTAACACTTTAAGCACAAGCACACGTAGTAAAACATTATAGCTAAAATATAACCTCCCGTCATTCTCTGAGGAGCTGGATCATTTTGCCATTTTGAGAGTTTTCTAAGGAGTGACGTGCTCCTCCTGAGAGGAAGGCTGAAGCCGCTGGGTCGGACAGAGTTGAAAACAAGTCTGACTCATCCTTCAGAATTCTAACGTGTCTTTGAAAGCATTTGAGCACAGACCTTTTGAGTGCTCAGTGAATGTGTTATCAGTGCAGACAGGCAAAAAGACAGTGGCTGTGAGTCTCTCAGTCATCCTCAAATCAACCCATCCAACCTTGTACAGTGCATCCCGAAAGTATTCACAGCGCATTACTTTTTCCACATTTTATTATGTTACAGCCTTATTCCAAAATGGATTAAATTCATTGTAAGCTTCAAAATTCCACAAACGTTACCCCATAATGACAACATAAAAGAAGATTTGAATTCTTTGCAAATTTATAAAAAATAAATAAATAAAAGAATTGTACATATACATAAGTATTTAAAGACTTAACTACTTTGTCGAGGCACCTTTGGCACTAATTACAGCCTTAAGTCTGTTTGAGTATAGTGCTACAAGCTTGGTACACCTATTTCTGGGTAGTTTCTCCCATTCTTCATTGCAGAACATTTCAAGCTCCATCAGGTTGGATGGTGAGCGTTGGTGCACAACCATTTTCAGATCTCTCCAGAGATGTTCAATTGGGTTTAAGTCTAGGCTCTGTCTGTCTTGGCTGTGTGCTTAGGGTTGTTGTCCTGTTGTAAGATGAACCTTCGCCCCAGGTTCAGAGTGTTCTGGTTGCAAGTTTTCATCAAGGATTTCTCTGTACATTGCTGCATTCATCTTTCCGTAGATCCTGACTTGTTTCCCAGTTCCTGTAGCTGAAAAAAATCACCACAGCATGATGCTGCCATCAGCTTGCTTCACTGTGGGGATGGTATTGGCCAGGTGCCTGGTTTCCTCCAGACATAACATAAAAGAGTTAAATTTTTGTTGCATCTGACCAGAGAATTTTGTTTCTCATGGTCTGAGAGTACTTGAATGGCCTTTTTGCAAAATCCAGGTGGGCTGTTTATTTTTTATTTTACATAAATTTACAGTGCACGCACATGCTAGCAGTTTGTTTATCCCCCAGATGTAGGTTACATGAAAGTTTTTGCTGCAACTCAGTTTGCTTTATGCATATGTGTAATAAGAATTCTTTGTCCATATTATCCAGAGAGATTTTGGAGACAGTGTACAATTTAAAAATGGTCAGGTTTAATTTTTGCAAGAAGAAGCAAAGACAAACATGTAGGCAATTGTACAGGATGAGGTTTGATTGGAAAAGTAAACAATACATGAGAGTATATCATGCAGTAAAGGCTGTAGGAGGCGTATCTTTCACACACTCCCCAGGACAAGCTCCAGTTGCAGGATTCAGTCAGTGGCAAGTTATGTCTACATCTAGTTATGTCTTGTTCATGTTTGGATTAGCATGAAGGACATGACATGATCAGATTTGACATGACCTGAAGAAAACTATGAGCAACCAATAATTATTAACCATAGGAGGTTTTTAATTATTATAACAATATGAAAAGTAGGCCATGACCAAATGAACTTTGTGTTAAAACCACATTGTAAGATTGTTCACTATTGTTTTCTCACTAGTAAAACTCTCAAAACTCTTTGAGAATATTGGCATCTCCTTAAAAATATACATTCATTTGCTCTAATTCAAAGGCTCTTTTTAAAAGCGACTGCTCCAGAGACTGGTACAGATTTTCTGTGTGACACTAAAATTTGTTTTGGTGCTTGGAGGAAAAGGAATTTGCATCCTGACTGATTTTAGCCTAGATATTTCATGTGAGCATAAATGAATTATTCATGGGATATGTGTGAATGAGGTTGTGTTGGTGTGTATAAGTTTTAAATGTTTTATCTATTGTTTCTATGGTAACAATGTGCCTATGGGAAAGGGTCCACAATCTGTTATAATCTGTCAGTGTTAGAAATGATGTTCCATCCTGTTCTTTTCTAATGTTGAGATTAATAATGCTGTGCTGTGTGTAGTTCCCTGCAGCTAAGGCCAGATGGTGGGTCAACGCAGACATTACACTCTTTATGTGTGTGAATGGTTTTATCTGAAGTGTGTGAAGTTAGAAGTTCAGGACTCCATTAACAGAAACATGTCGTGCTGGGTGTCATTGTAAAGCACTCAGTCTCCTACACTGCGGCCTATGATCCCAATATGTTTTTTTTCTTTTTAGAAACAACCAGCCGTGAAAGTCTGAGGGGAAATCTACAGCCAAAAACCACATCTGATTGGTCACTGTGAATTTTCACTACATGAATGGCAAAGTAATGGCTCATAATGTATGTATTTTGTACGATTGAATGAATTAGTCATTTTATCCATGTGCTGGATCAGGACTGAAAATGATCGTTGATTCACAGAATCATGGTTTTTGTAGCAGTGTGTTGCTGGAGTGCAGTCTGTGTAAGATATTGCAGAAGTGTTTAGACATCTACGCGTCTGCAGGACAAGTCCAGGAACAACGTTGCATCTGATGTGAATGTGTGAATAGGGCTCTCATAGGGTGACCATGTGTCCCTATTTAATGTGGAAGTCACACTTTTCACTCCCTGTCCCATGTCCCAACAAATATGAAAATGAAAATGGCCCACTTTTGTCAAAGATGGACAAAAGTGAACTGGAACATCCTATAAAAATAAATGAAATTCAATAAGCTAAAAAAAAAGTTTAAAAAATCTTCTGGCCCAGATGGCTGTAATGCAGAATTTTATCAAATGTTCTGTGACGACTTGTCTCTTTTACTACAAATGTAATCAAGCATCATTTGAAATCAAGTTTTCTTTCCAATGTAAAACTTTTCTCATATCACCTTAATCCATAAGAATGTCATAATATACAGTGCACATTAGATGCAGAACAGGCTATTAACTGCATAAACTGGTTATTTATGTTTTGTGCACTACAGAAATGTGGATTTGGCAATAATTTTATACATTAGAGCATGATGATCTGAACCAAACCAATCAATTAAAGAAACAATTAAAACAATCACAATTTCAGATTCCTTAGTATTAATTAGAGGTACAAAACAAAGTTCAGGGTTATTATTTAATTCATATACTGAGCCCTTAGTGAAAAAATAAAAAATTAAAGTAATATTTGTTAGGAGCTGGAGGCAGACACAGAAGGAGGTAAGGTTTAGAATGCTGGTTTATTAGAACAGAAAGTAAGGTGGATAACTTGGCGTAACTATAGCATGGAAAAGTGACTCGTTGACAGGTGGAGAATACTGGGTAGAAGCACAAAAAGAAAATTTAGAGACAACAAGGGAAAAGGCTGACAAAGTACGTTGCTAGGCCGTAGTGTTCTAATCACTGAGTAGACAAAAAAGCCTGGCATTGAGTGGAGGAAAGCCTGGAGTCTTTGTACTTTCAACTGCTGTTGAGAGCTGGGAAACAGCTGGACCTGCCTGCCGACCACTCCCACCAGCCAGCACCCACGCCTAGGAACAAAATGACCACACAAGGGAGACAAGGACTAGGGAAACAAGACAACACATACTGGGCTATGACAAATATTCATGATATTAAGATAGGACATCAATACGATAAGCTGTAGCTGTACTGCAATAATCTAGCTCATGTAGATTATTCTCTTTACTACCTTTTGATAGATGATCTCTCAGTACAATTGTCTATCAGGATACAAAGTTAATTGAGAAAAATGTGAAATGCTGTTACTAAATAAATACAGTAATACTACATTGATACAGAATACAAAGATGAAGTGGAAGGAAAGAGAAATAACATGTTTGGGACGATCCATTGTTTGGGACAGCCAAGGGATAGGGATTTCTTTTAAATTAGAAGATATCACTGTGAAACATCTCCAGTTTATTACTGACATTCACATAATAAAAAAATGTATTACAAGTTTTGTTTAAGTTAACGTTTCATTCATTCATTCATTCATTTTCTTCCGCTTTGTCCCATTAGGGGTCACGGGTGACTGGAGCCTATCCCAGCAGCTTTGGGCCTGAGACGGGGTACACCCTGGACAGTGGACAGTTAGTCACAGGGCTAACACTTAAAGACAGACAACCATTCACTCTCACATTCATTCACTAGGGACACTTTAGATTTGTCAATTAACCTGTACATGCATGTCTTTGGACGGTGGGAGGAAGCTGGAGTACCCGGAGAGAACCCACGGTAACAAGTGGAGGACATGAAGACTCCTCACAGAAAGACCGGAGTCGGCCGAGAATGTTTGAGTCGGCCTGGTTTTGAACTCACAACCTTTTTGCTGTGAGGCAGGAGTGCTAACCACTCTGCCACGTGCAACCCCTAAGTTAATGTTTAAATATGCAAATCAGGCCTTATATACTTAAATATACACTAATTTGCATACATTTCCAAAAAACAAAATCTGGAAAAATGTTAAGGACCAGGTTTTAACTTGGTTCATTTTTTTGACATTAGATTAAAGGTTTTTGTGCTTCAGTAAATTAGAAAATACTGACAAAAGCCTTAAAAAATACATTTCTGCCATGTTTTTTAAGTTAAATGTATGTGAGTAAAATGACCTGAAACTCAGAATAGGAATGATATTTCAACAAACCCCTCTGTAAAGGTCTTCAGAATATAGTTAACTATAAGACAATGTGGTGCTTGTAGAGTGTGAGAAAAAACTCATTTTGAGAAAATGGCTTTTAAAATTTTATAGAGTATAATTACATATATTTCTATTGAAACCCCCAATCTACAAACAAAATATAAATTTATTAATAACAGCAGTGTATAATATTAAAATATTTATTAAAATTTATTGATTGACATGGTTTTAATTCTTGCAAGAATGAAGCAAATCACACACATGTAACGATGGTACAGGATAAGGTTTGTTTGCAGAGGTAAACAATATATGAGATTTTATATCATGTTAAAGTGGAAGGATCTGTATCGTTCACACCCCCCTCATGATAAGTTCCCACGTGGTAGATTTAGTCCGTGGCATATGTCTATGTTTGAATTATAATGAAGGACATGGTAGTTAATAACTAATAACAAAATTTATAATTTCCTCAAAAGTTTTGATCAGTCAAAGTAGCTATAGTCCACACCTCCAAATCTATTATCTTAACAAGACTCCAGGTGTGCAAAAACCTGACTCCAATTAGCTTTTTTGAGGTCATTGATTTACTTAAACATAATGTGCAGTATTTAATTAGTCTTGATAACGGTTCATGTCCATACTAAACATTAAAAATTTTTCTCTCTGATTTTAAGGTAAATCTTATAAATTTTTAATATTTTTGTGTAAGATACAAAGGTAGTTCTGGAAGCACCTCCTGACGCCCTGAAAACCAAACCTCTCTTCATCTTCCTCACCAGCAGAGTCGTCTTACACACCACCATCCTATGCTGTCTACACTCTCTCCTACCACTACTTTGCAATTGGTAATCTTCATCAGAGTGTCATGATTAGACTCTGCTAAATTTAAAAGACACGTGGTCAAGATTAATTTTAATATAATAAAGTAACTGCATAAATGTAGGATTTAATGCATAGAACAGTCCGTCTGCCTCTGATAAGAGCTTGATGTGTTGAAAAAAATTTAACTTTCTAGAAACATTTTTTTTTCACAAATTCTTCTGTAAATAAACTTACTGTAATTATTTAACATAATTAACAATCTGTAATTTATAGTGTATTGCCAGCACCTTGGTAAACAGCGGTCTGTGTTTTACTAGAGGCAGTAGAACATGTAGTAGTCCTCTGTATTAGGGAACATAAGCAATAATAGAAAATAAACTTGTGAATCAAAATTGTGATTTTGTATTGTAAAATTGTCATATTATATTTTTGCCCTCAGTTGAGAATAGAATTTAGAGAATTCATGACATGCAGTAAATGGAAATGAGAAAATGATCCTGACCTAAGAACAAAGAAATAGTGAACTCCACATCAATGTGGAGTTTGTGGAAAAAACTGAATGAGGAAAGCTCTGAGTGTGAAACAGCAAACGTCTGTCCTGTGAAAGCTGCTGTATCCCAGTGGCTCCGTCTGTCTGCTCTCGTTTGTGACTGTCTGTGATGCCTGGTGTGTGCCCTTGAGCTAACAAGGCCTATTCAGCTGCTGATTACCACGGCTTCCTGGAATTGCTGCTGGGAATGCTGGGAACTGATTGGCTGCCAGGTTCCAAATACCACCCTAAATCTCTCCCTTTTCTTTAACACCTTCTATTTTTCTCCCTTCCTTTCTCTGCTTGGTAATATATTCCTGTTCCTGTGTATAATCCTATCTCTGCGGCACCTGTAACAACTCTTGTCATAGTCATTACAGGAGTCCGAGCGCAGTCCCATCTCTCTTTATTTATATTCTAAACGTTGTGCATCTGGCTATTCCACCTGCATCAGTGCACTTCTTAAAGGCAGCCCTTTTGTCTTCTGAATTTCGTCTCTGCTAAGACCAAATCACAAACCGTTCTGGACAACTGTACATATGGCCACCCACTCTCAAACACAGCCAGCATCTTGCTCAGAGCGACACCTACTGTAGCACTGACTTTAATTGTAGGCCTGGACAGTCTGGGAGCACAATTGTTATCAAAACATAATATGTGCAGAATTTTAGCACAATTGTAAATTTGCTTTTCCATTTTATACTTATAATTTAAAAAAAAACTAAATAGAAAGCAGAAAATAAGGATGGAGGTTGTTCGTCACATTTGGAGCCAATAGAGATTTATTAATTCCAATGGATCAATCCCAGCTTCAGCAGGAATGGAACCCACAGTAGCACGTGTAGGACAGGAAAAAAATCAACATAGACTAGCTGCTACTTGCTGTTATTTAAAAGTACACTGTTTTGTTTTTTTTTGGATAATGATACACTCGCTATGTGTAGACAAATGTATTAATTTTAAAATAGCTGAATAGAATTTTCAACCATTCACTCTACACTACAGCTGGACTTTTCAGACTAAAATTACTAAACTAAAATGTTTCACGCCGGAGTAGATTAGAGGAAAAGTTATGCATTTATTATAAAACAGTATTAGTATAAATCTAGCTGCTGCAGAGTGACAACATGGTCTTCTTGTTAATCCACTTCACTGTTTAGTGAAGGACAGCCCTCTTTTCTAATGATCAGGGCTGAATCCTTTTCCTGCAAATAATCTAGTAATATTGCTCTCCTATTGCTCCCATCTGGATGCCTCACAGACATTATCATTTCCTCCATTAGACATTATCATTTCAACCTTTCAGTTTGTTATTGTCTATTTGAAAGGTGTAATTTTACTGCCTTTCACATTTCTTATCCTCTGTACTTTCTGTACCATACATATTGTAATTACTTGTGCATCTTCACAAACTCGCTTATGTATGAAAAATCAAAAGAAAACTAAAACAAAGAATGAGGAATAACACAAAAGCTACAAGACTCCCCAATAGCGGCCCATTTTAATCAATTAAAGCACGGCGTGTCATCGCTCTGTTTTAGTGGGATTTGAGCAGGTGCCGCTCCCACCTCGGGGGGTGACCACGATCGTGCTTTAAGCAGACGTGAAGCATATTGGAAGCATAATACAGCCATTATGTATCCTTCACACGATTAAACACTGTTTTCTGGCTCCATTCTTTGATAAATCAGCCCACAATGACACTAAATACAACGTCAACAGTTAAGCAGCTACTTACTTCAATAAAATATTTTCCCATTTCCAAGGAGACAATGAATGCAATGATCAAATAAAAGTAGAAAACATGGCTCTTTATGGGAAGGCAGTATGTGACAGAATGTGTATGTTTGCTGTCGCAGGTGAACTTTTGTCTATAAGTGCTTTGGAATATACGCCTGAGATCAAGAGGGATTAATGCTGCTCCAATTATTGTTCTTATCCCCTCCCAACACACACTCACGTATGAAAAATGACCTCTAATACAGCTCTGTCTTCCCCTAAGCCCTCACATGCAAGAGGATTATCAATAGCCTTTTATTAAGACGGCTGTTCTGTGTCACACAAGAGAAGGTGAAAGATGCAGAATAAAACAGAGAGAGCTATTTCTAATTGAAAGAGTGTAAAATAGATGTTTATTTAGTAACACAGTGGCCCCAGTCCCTCTGCTTCACACCAAAGCCAGAATCAACTTCTGAGACCTCTTTACCATTTAACCAGGGTTCAAACAAAGCACTGAAAACTAGCCGTATCTGACTCTAGACTGTTAGCTCAGTAGGTTTGTAAATGAGCCCCTGCTCTCGATCACTACTTTGATAAATGACAAGTGTGCTAGGATGTTTGGCTATCACTCTTTTTACTTTTTACATTTACTTACTAAACCAGCCACAAACACTTACACATACTTAGTTCTCCCTCAGATAAATAATATGAAAATAAAGGAGTAAACATGAGCCTTGTCAAAGAGAGAAGTGATACAGTACAGTACCGAAGAACATAGCTCTGCTGTAGTCAGTCAACACTGAGCTGCAGTGATCAGTTTGACCTGCCACACCCTGCCACACCTGGAGAAGACACGGACTGTGGCCAGAAACAAATGACTCATCTATCACCACAACCGGTCACGCTAACGTGTAACTAAGTTTCCTTCTATTAGCATTCGTAGCTGAAAAACAAAGTTGAAGCTCATAGCAGTTAATTATGAAAGGTCAAGGTGACTCCTGATGTGAGAGTTGTTAAAGGCTCAGGTGAGTGTCACTGTTCCATTCAAGTGTTGTTGTTCTAGAGTAAAACTGTTTTGTTTTAGGTTTCAAAACACTGTTATAAATACTAGGCAACATGAATCTGAGGCCACCTCCTCTGTTCAAAGAGGGCTTTTTCCATTTGCACAAAAATGGCTGTCTTCACACCTCTCTCGAACCATCTAGCCTCTTGGTCACTTATTTCTGTTTTTCGAGGAGTCTGCATAAAATTGCATTGCATTGCATTAAGAGGAAAGGAGGAGGCCTGGCTGTGTTTGTTAACGAGAGATGGTGCAAGCCAACACATTGTTCAGTGAAAATGAAACTGTGCAACAGGGACATTGAACTGTTAGCGGTTAGTATGAGGCAATACTACCTGCCACGGGAGTTCACGTACGTTATTGTGATAGCTGCGTATGAGCCCTCCTCTGCTAGCACAGACACTGCCTGTGATACACTGCTCTCAGTTACCAGCAGACACAGCACCCACAGGCCCTCTTCCTCAGCTCTGAGGACTTCAATCATGCACCCCCTTTCTCTGTGTTGCCAACATTTAAAAAGTATGTCCCCTGTCCCACCAGACACAATAAAACACTGGACATATTTTATGCCAACTCAAAGAGGCATTCTCCCCATCCCCTTGACAGAGCTGATCACATCTACAGCCAGTTAATAAACCTGTTGTGCACAGGCAGCCTGTGGAGCCCCAGGTGGTGAAGACGCAGACTATGTCTTTAACTCTAAGTGCTTCAACACCACTGTGTGGACTGAGCTCTGTGGCCCACATGGGGAGGACATTAACGCAATCACGAACACAATAACATCAACTTCTGTTTTGAAAACAGTGTGCACTCCAGCTCATCTGGGGGAATACTGAGCTGCTGAGTGGGAGCTGCCGTCACCACCAAAGGTCGACAGAGCCGATAAATAATAAAAATAATAATAAATAATAATAATAATAAACAATATTATTGCAATGTTAAAAACAATTTGCAGTGTTTCCTCTGGGCAAAGTGCCTTGGCGTGGTTGCCAAAGGTCACATGACCTGTTATGGGGGGGTTGGGAGCAGGGAGAGGTAAAAGTCATAATAATTCATCTACTACATAGTCTACAATTTTTTTATTGCAGAGACTAAATGCATTCAAAAAACTCTTTTATTTACTTTGCTTATTAAGCTATCAGTTCATATTAGATTATTCCCCATCGCTCATTTCCGCATTTCGCGCGATAGGTCGATAAATCGACTACCTGACAGGCCTATGTGCCAGTCACTTTAGTTTTTCTCCACTCACTTGGTCCTTACATTCACTTCCCAACATGCTTACCTTGATATGCAGCATTAACAGGGACTGACTTATGTTCTGTGTTTCATGTGTTCTTGTTATCCCTTTTTCTCTGTGTTGATTTGTTTATGTGTTTAAAAAAATCCTTGTCAGGCTGCCATGTTTTGAAAGTTTCCCATTGGTTTCTCTATGGGTTTATGATCTACTATGTATTGCCATGTCCAAAGGAAAGGGATTTCAGTTGTAGTTTTAAAAGCCATACATGTTTTATGAGCTAAACCTCCCTGTTGTCCTCAGTGCACTCCTCCTTCTGTCTCCCTTTTGTATTTAGCTGCTCTTGTCCTTTACCTCGGCTGGTGTTGAACAGATCTCCTCTGTGTGTACCTCTGCTGCCTGTAACTCGACTGGTGTTGAACAGATCTCCTCTGTGTGTACCTCTGCTGCCTGTAACTCGACTGGTGTTGAACAGATCTCCTCTGTGTGTAACTCTGCTGCCTGTAACTCGGCTGGTGTTGAACAGATCTCCTCTGTGTGTACCTCTGCTGCCTGTAACTCGGCTGGTGTTGAACTGATCTTCTCTGTGTGTACCTCTGCTGCCTGTAACTCGACTGGTGTTGAACAGATCTCCTCTGTGTGTAACTCTGCTGCCTGTAACTCGACTGGTGTTGAACAGATCTCCTCTGTGTGTAACTCTGCTGCCTGTAACTCGACTGGTGTTGAACTGATCTCCTCTGTGTGTAACTCTGCTGCCTGTAACTCGACTGGTGTTGAACAGATCTCCTCTGTGTGTAACTCTGCTGCCTGTAACTCGACTGGTGTTGAACTGATCTTCTCTGTGTGTACCTCTGCTGCCTGTAACTCGACTGGTGTTGAACAGATCTCCTCTGTGTGTACCTCTGCTGCCTGTAACTCGACTGGTGTTGAACTGATCTTCTCTGTGTGTACCTCTGCTGCCTGTAACTCGGCTGGTGTTGATCTGATCTTATCTGTGTGTACCTCTGCTGCCTGTAACTCGGCTGGTGTTGATCTGATCTTATCTGTGTGTACCTCTGCTGCCTGTAACTCGGCTGGTGTTGAACAGATCTCCTCTGTGTGTACCTCTGCTGCCTGTAACTCGGCTGGTGTTGAACAGATCTCCTCTGTGTGTACCTCTGCTGCCTGTAACTCGGCTGGTGTTGAACAGATCTCCTCTGTGTGTACCTCTGCTGCCTGTAACTCGACTGGTGTTGAGATATGTACAATAATTCTTCAGAGCGCTGCTAACTCACATGCATGACAGATCTGAAGCTGTGGCCATGGACGCTCTAGTCAATAGGGATGTGCTGTGGAAGTGGGGAGTGCATTGAGCATGACCCAGGGGGGAGCAGTTACCGTGGGAGGGGGTAGTTGAGCCTGTGGTGCTCTGCGCAGGGTTAGGACAAGATTAAAGCTGAGGATGATGCAACCCAGAGGAGTGATAAAAGAAAAGCCGAGTCAAGACTGAGACAAATAAAGATGTGCAGGAAGTGGGGCTGAGTGTGTGGCTGTGGGAATACAGCTATCGAGCCTCTCGTGAGCAGATGAGACGCGTAATTAGGCAGATTTCAGGCCGACAGTGAGCGCACCCCACTGAGTCCTGGATACAGCTGTTCGAGTGTGTTAGACTGAATCACAAAAGCTACAGATGTACTCTCAGAGTACCCCCTTCCACAACTTTCCAGTCAGAGCCCAGTGTTTAACATGCACCACTAAACCTGTGCGTGCAGCCATCTCCAGAGGATCATACAATCTGCAGAGACCAACAGCTGTCTGTTATGTCCAGCTCTACAGTCGGATGGTTGGCTCACGTTAACTAAGAATGTCTGATGATTTTGACACTCGAGGATCCCATGTGTTTACATTTCTGGATATAACGTGAGTTGTCTAAGAAATTAATATGAAAGAAAATTACATTAATGAAATCACCCGTTTTGTATTTTTGTAATTGTTTTAAGTTGAAATAGTTTCTTTTTTTTCCGCTGTACACAGTACAAGCACAAACTGATACATTAAAAAACAGAAAAGTTAAAAACAAAAACACAGGAAACTTTCTGACCGCCTTCCTCCCGTCCCTGTCACCATTAGAGCTGTATGGTACACATTTAGTTTGTTTTCAACTCTATTAGTGTCAGATAAACAATGCAACATCAATTAATGTTTGAGCTAATGTCATTTCATAATTGAATAGTTACCTCTCAGTGTGTGATGAGATCAAGTCAGACCAAAGCGTGTTAAATAATCAATAAGGAGGTATCAACTAGTGCGGCAAGTTCTGTTTTATAAAACATTGTGATGGAAGTTTGGATAAAACGTAAAAAACCTAAATGTAGTTTGTGCATATTACGATGAACTGTCTTTTTACTGAAGCAAGACCAGGGTATAATACCATCCTCAGGGGGTGGCGCACTTTGCTCACTTTGTTGTGCACATTACAAATACACGGGAGACTGGGGTTCAATTCCTGCTTGAGTCATTTGCTCAATCCCCTCTCACCATATTTCTTGTTTATCTACCTATTAAATAAAAGTAAAAATAAAAAAATACCATCCTCGAGCAAAGTACATTTTTGCTGACACTAGCAATGATGTTACAAATGAACAAATACAGCTACAAAGGAAGTGTCAACAAGCTTTGTCAGACAACAATTGCGGAAAGGAGCCGCAACAAAGTTGTCACTAAAACCTCAACACCATCGCTAAATGGATAAGTACAGCCTGCAGACCTGTTAATATTATTAAGGGCCGTGGCTGACGGCGCTTATAAAATGCCCTTGAGAAGGGCTATTATGACAAGAATTTATGAAATGGAGGAAGCTACTTTTACTAAGCTTACTAGAGACCACTGGACATTAGTACCTTAGTTGTGATTAATTAGTGATTACAATTACATTTTTTATTTTCTTTCGATCCTCCACAGACTCATCACAGTCTGAGCACCCCGGATCCCTGAGAAACAAACAGAAGATCAGCATGTCGACATAACCATTTGAGACTGTGCTGCATGTATCAATGTTCATTTGAGTCATGTGATGTGCAGAAGGCACATCAAGCCTGAAGACGAGGTCATAGAGGTCAACACTGACCTCTATGACATTTTTTTTATGTTTTCCTGCTCTTAAAACAAAAACTAAACTATTAAAGGCACAGAAAAGTCCTGAGCCGCACAGTTTAATGTTCTTTATTGAATAGAATATAACATTAACACATCACATTTTAGTAAAAATATAACTTCTATAATGTTGTTTACAAATCCCATGTTTCAAAATGCAACATTTACCAAGTAGTTCTAACTTCTTTGTGTTTTACACCATTACACATTTAGAAAATGAGGGAAAGTGTGTGTTAAATGATTTGCATTTCTATATTGAATACCTCCTTAGTAGGTTCATACATTGCAAATTAATTAATATACATTTGTAAACAGTTTTTACATTTTCTTTTCTTTAATTGTTGCATAGCTTACCTTTATTAGTGGCATTTCTCAATTTTGTACATAAATCACATTGTACATTTTTGAGAAGAATTGCTCCCATGAGCCCATTATTTGCTTACTATTCAACTTATAAGTATATAACTTACCTAAAGCCTTTATTTTGAACTTAACATTTTTACAAACATGTTTTTTCAATGATGTTTCAGTGATAGAATTAGAGCATCTGTGACCCAAACAAAATCCACAATGAGCCACACTAAGGCCCCAGCCCACATTTTGGGGAAGCCTGTTCTCTGGACCTGAAGCTGAAACTCTCCCTGTTCCCTGTGTCCCCTTTATAGGCCCATCACTTTGTTTTCAACCGTAAATCATCTTTTCTCAAATTTCCTTGTGCTCATTACTGTGCCACATAAACCAGTGTCATCTTCAGCTAATTCACTGGCAATGGCTGATGACACATAGTAACTATCCCTGTGTGAATTATGGCCTTTATTGTTGTATTGAGACTTCTGAGGGGGTGGTACTTATGTCACCGGCTGCATCAGTATGCATATGTCCCATGAGTAATAACCACTGCAAAACATACCCCGACCTGCTTTCACTCAATACATATGCTCTGTAGTCATATTTATCTGGTTTTCTGGGATTATACTGTTTTAAGGTTGATCTTTCCTTGAATGCTATTGTCATCTCATCTAAGAAAAGCTCCTTGAGAGAGCTACAAACGGCTGAAAAGCAAGGGATTATTGTTCTAATTATTTCATGCATAACCTCCTAATCTTTTTGCAAAATGCAATAAAGAAAGGATGTTTTCAAACCTGTTTCTAGACATTACCTTGCCAAAACCAGGAGTATATTTTGGCCAAAATGATGCCCAATAATCTTCACTATGTGGCTTTTTGACAAGCCCCATACACAGAAGAATAGGAAAGCTATAATTTCAGACAAACATACATCATACTTATGAAACCTGGATGGTGGCTTTAGCGCCGGTTTTAAAATCTCTGCACTGGCTTCCTGTTGCTCAGAGAATAGACTTTAAAACAGCACTGCTGGTTTACAAGTTACTTAATGGTTTAGCACCTGGTAAGAGAACAGTTGATCTCACAATTGATAAAGTCTCTTGGAATTAAAGACAAAACGTCTTCACCTTAAAAACTGAGCCTAGCCTTTTGCTTTAACCTTTTTGTTTACAAGAATAAAAGACAATTTACAAGATTCAGATTAAGAAACATATGAAAAAATTTAAACTAGATGCTTTTACTTAAACTTTTTTGTCAAGATGTCCTGGATGACTGAGAACCTTCACAGACATTAATTCTTGAAAAGCACTTTGAGTCATCCAGTGTATGATTTGTGCTATATAAATAAAATAACCTTGCCTTGCCTTGCCTAGCTGTTTTGGGGATAAAACCTGATGAGCATAATGGTTAGTCTCATTTGTTACAAGGTTTCAAAAACTGTCAATCAAAAAGAGGGACAGAAAATCAATGGGATGCACATCAGTCAGATCTCTCTCCCCTGTATAGCCAGTACGTTCCTCAAAATGCTTTATCCACTCGTGATAAACTTCCAGATCTCTTAAGTGTTCCCAGCCCTCATCATCAATGATAGGCCCATAGCTATAGTCTCTCTCTCTCACTCGCCTTTTTCTTTCCCCAAACCAGCCTCCTCTCTGTCCCCTCCTGTGTAGATTGTCAGAAACTGGAACCATAGGGTCAGCAACATGGCTGGAAAACCCTTCAGCGCCACTAGAACATTCACTCTGGCTGCTATCCTCACGCTCCCTTACGTAGCTCATAATAATAATAATAATAATAATAAAGTTTATTTACATTTCAAATGACAAGCATAGACTCAACACTTACATGTCACAAGGTAAATGTTCTACCCTGGAGTCAGAGTCTGCTGCAAATGGAGCCACTGCTCCATTTAAAAGGGTTAACTTATGTATCTCTTCTGAAACATGCACATATTTACCGTTTACGTCCACCAGCTGGTCATATAAATTGTACCAAAATGTGCCATCCACATTGTATTACTGATTGTATTACATGATGTATTACTGATTACTGATAGAATTACATTGAGGGCTGAGGTTTAGCTTTCACACAAACTCTGTCTAATTTTATTTTCCACTGTTAAACCAATTAGTTGGGTAAAGGTAATCTGGAGGAGCCAAACACTGTTATTTTTAGCAGCAATTGGGATTAATGAAGATGAAGGTCGAGTAGAAAACGTACTGTGTGATGAAACACTCAACAAAAACATCATACAATTTTAGAAAGATATATTAAAATGTATTCAACAAAATCATGTACATAAAATGTACATATGGGCACAAATATGTAAACACAAAATGCCGTTGTAAGTGCAAAATGTGTAAATGTTGTGGCAGGAGAAAAAAACTAATAGATTAAAGAAGACATACATGAACAGCATGTATTCAACCCATTTGAGAGCCACACATGACATTGTTTAGTGGCGTGTCAGGGAGCTCAATCTGAGAAAAGAGCATGAAACAAATAAAAAAATAAACAAAGCAATAAACTCTAGAGTGTCATTTAGACCAACAATGTTTAGAGCATCTCCAAATTAACTAGGCTACTCAATGAATGGACTCACCAGCATAAGATGCATGTGCTGCAGTTTAATGGAAAAGCCTTGCTGTTGCATAGCAATACAATACTGCATAATGTTGTACTTGACATCAATAATTAACATTCAATATTTTGGACACTTCCAGTACACATGTATCTGGTAGTACATTACCAGTGTAGAGCCAGTCAGCTGGAAGCTGGTTTGGTTTTCTGTAAAGTTTATATAGACTTTTGTCCAACATTGTAAAAAAAGCCCCTCGCATTAATGAATCAGCTGTTTCAAATACAGCTTTTCAAGATTTCAAGTGTGTGTGTCGTGGGTGTTCCTTTACTAACCAGGAGATATTGGGTTGCCGGTGAAAGCACTCTTGTAGGTTTCTCTGCCCTACGGTTGTCTCCGTCATGCTGCCTGGCCCCAGTTGGCTTATATTTCGGGGAGGGAGGGGGCTTGGCATTCTCCATTACCTTGTTATGGTAAGCTAGGTTAGCCCACTTGTGCGCACTTCTCAAGTGTACTTTCATAAATTTGCAGGATTTTTCCCTTTAATAAATTGTCCTCCATCTTCCACTGCAAGGCACTTTTATCTGACACACAGTCTTATTCAAAGAAATCCCAAAGACAACTCTGCCACTTTTATCTGACTTTCGATACCTCCATGATGCCAGTTGACTGAGTCTAAGGACACGGACTGCTGTGTTCAATTTGACATGGAGATTTCTGGTTTCCCAGTTGGAAATGTCAACTCTGAAAGATATACTGTATTTGCTCTATGAAAGGCATTGACAAAGACTAAAACTAAGGACATTTACTCTGTAATTTTATTTTAGTTAGTTTTGCAAACAGACAATACAGTTTTAGATTATTTGGACTTATGTGTACTTACATATTGTAGGTAGGTTAGGGGTAGGATTAGGGTATTTATATACTATGTAGAACAGCCTGGTCCAATCAAAGTTAGTTTCAGGTCAAACCCCTCCCTCTCGAGATAAAGCTCAGCTCTCTAACCAGTCGATCTATGGAAATAGGAGATGAAATGTCTTTACCCTGAAAACTTAGTCCAGCCTTTGCATTAACCTTTTCTTCAAGATGACTTGGATGAGAACCTTCACAGACATATGTACTATGTAGTTACATGTCATTACAGTTTGTACACAGTGTGCTGCATTGTACCTAATGAGGTAGATACACTGTATTGAGTAAATTTCATGATGCAGATTCGACAAGGTTCTTCACATTATGGACTCTTTAGGCTATATTTAAGACTATTTTTATTTGAAATCAGGGTTGTTAATCTAAGTATTCCGATTCTCACAAATTGTTATTATTAAAAAAAAAAAAAATGATCCAGGGATTTTGGTATCCACACTCTTTTATTCTCTCCTGATCATTTACTGACAGCTGAGGAGTGGAGACTGTTAAACAAACTGGGTTCTTTGTTTTTCACTCGTGGATGGTTAACTTATTAGAATTAGGCTGATTGTGCTGCCCACGAGGTCAGTATGCTTTTAAACCTCAGTGGTGTGGTTAAAACATTTCAGAGTATAATGTGTTTTTGTTTTAGTGAAGCCAAACTACACCTGAAAAAATATTTTTCAATTGGGCTCCTGCTGAGCTACTCTAACTTTATGATGATCTTTATTGTACTTTTATTCCAGCGGCATCATCGTTCTCTGCTCTTATACAGATCTCCTTTATATAATGACCTCTTGTTGCTGCCTTTATTGTCTAATGTGGGTTTATTTTTTTTTATTCACCAAGGTTTGCTTTGTGTTGTTGGCTTTACTGACTAGTGTTTGCACAAATGTCCCTTTAGAGTGCACTGTGTTTGTGATTACATTTTGTTGTGCTATTTGTGAAGTGGCTGACTGTATTGCACTCAGTTTTCCACAATGTTTTTCAAAAAGTAGTGAGCAGCGATAGTAACTAGACTCAGAACAAGGTTATTATGTTACCTCTTACTCTGGAGCCTCTTAATAATTCATAATATGATATTTTTTCACACTGACACAGCAGTGTCAAATTATCAGTACATCCTGTCTGTTCAGAGGGTCACTTATGTACTTTTCTATTCTAAAATCTTTTGTCATCTTACATATTTAAAAGAATAGCAATGCTGCATCAAAACTTTAAAAAATGTCTTTAATATGTGATCTCTTGAATATGTATTGACTTTTAAACCACAGAGAATATGAAACATTAGAACTCTGTAACCCCTTCCACCTTGTTGTGGCCCTGTCGATGTCTTCTCCTCTTGCCTCTCAGTCTTTTTTGTGTCAGTTTCATTTTTTGATAAAAATTAAATATTAAAAATGGGTTTGACTGAATGGTACTAGGGACCAATGGCTGTTCTTGTATCTCTGCTCACAGGTTTGGGACCTCACTTACGGCTGAGCCAGCCCAGTAGGAGCCAGTTGAGTCCAGTGCAGATGGCTGCAGCTGTCATGGCCACCTCCTGTCCTTCTCGCCTCTGTTTGTCCTCACTCCTCTTCTCCTGCTCTGTCCTTCTGCTTCTGTCTTGCCCCACGTCAGCCCAACCTTCCGCTGAGAAGAACTGTACGGCCACTGGAGACCCCTGTCAGGAGGGTGAGCTGTCCTATAACCAAGATTTATATGATTAAACCAGAAACACGTATGTGACCTCTTCAGTTGGTCTGTATACTCCCAAATTCTGCTGTACATCAGACACTCGAGAGTTTAAATCCAATATTTCTAATATGTAAAGACACCATTTACCTGGAGCAATGTCAGAGTCTCTTTCATTCTTTATCCACAGCAGAAAAGTGTGACGTTGAGCAGACAATTGACAGTTCTTTAATGAGACATGACAATGTCAGCTCCAGTGGACATTGCTCTGTTATAACATTGTAGTGACAGAGAGAATAAAAAAATTGAGCAAGGCCAAAAGATTGGTTCATTCACATTTATTCCAGATATAGGTTCAGACACAGACATGCAGAATCTGACCACAAGCTTCACAAAGACATGCCCTAAAATACTTATTTAGATTATTTATACTTACTATATTTTGTTTTGATCAAGTCATTCCAATCCCATCCAGTATTATTAAGTTAATTTGTTACCCTCAACTAACTTAGTTAACCATTAGGTGCCCATTTTTATTTTTATTTTCACACTATGTCAAAAAAAATTATCTATTTTAACTATCTCGTGGCCTCAAGATAGTGAAGTGTCTGACACATGGACCCTTTGTTATTTAAATGGACCCTGTACTGTAGTGCAATGTAATACTTCACATTCTGTGCAATATTATCTGTTTTAATATTCAGTGTAATATAGTTTGCTGCAGTTCTGCTTCTATTTATTTACCCATACTGTTCATCACAATCAATTCAATTCTGTTAATACAGTAATGTAAATCTTGTAGGCTGCATATCCATGGTCCTTTATAACTCTTCTTCATATTTTATAGCATATATTTATACTTTTTACATGTATATAGGCTACTTGTTTATTTACCAACTTATATTATTATTTATATTTCTTTAAATGTCTTGATGTGCACATCAACTGTGACACAAGAATTGTCCCCTGGGTTTTCGATATCAATAAAGATCAATAAAGTATTTCTGATTATGATTTTAAGATAGTCTATAGTAGTGTGCAGACTGGTTCATTAATTATTGAAGTGTTCCACATTTTGGAAAAGCATATCTGTGTAGCCTACGATAAGTAAACGATAAGCCTACGATTTTTTGACATAGTGTGACCAGAGGAAAAAAAATTTTTATTTTTTTTTATTTTTTTGACATAGTGTGACCAGAGGGGCTCCGTAAAATGTCATTGGAGTCCATCCATTTTCTTCTGCTTGGTCCCATTAGGGGTCGTGGGTGACTGGAGCCTATCCCAGCCACTTTAAACCTTAGGCGGGGAACGGTTAGAAATATACAGTGACAGACAACCATTCACTCTCACATTCATTCACTAGAGACACTTTAGACTTGCCAGTTACATGCATGTCTTTGGACGATGGGAGGAAGCCGGAGTACCCGGAGAGAACCCACAATAACACGGGAAGGACATGCAGACTCCTCACAGACCTGTACTACAAATCATAATAATCAAATACAATAATTATGATTGCAGCCTTCATACAACAAATCTGACTACATAACATTAGCACCCATGGTGGCACAGCTGATGAGGAAAGAGAGGGTTTGTTGTTGTCTTTATATCTTTTACATGCTGTATCATTGTATTTCAGGAGTGGTGCTGCCGGTGTGGAACCCCCAGAACCCCTCTGTGGGGGACAAAGTGGCTCGAGCTATTGTTTACTTTGTAGCTCTTGTGTATATGTTCCTGGGAATGAGCATCATAGCAGACCGTTTCATGTCTTCTATTGAGGTACGCAAACTATGGGACCTGAATAAGTCAGCATCTACATTGGCAATTTATCTATGATTGAAGAATGCTTTTGTCTAGACGGCTGACTACTGTACTTTGATTCTGCCCAGGTCATTACGTCCCAGGAGAAGGAGATCACTATAAAGAGACCCAATGGCGAGACCACCACAGCCACAGTCCGGATTTGGAATGAGACCGTCTCTAATCTGACCCTAATGGCTTTGGGTTCCAGTGCCCCAGAGATACTGCTCTCTGTTATTGAGGTGAGCACAGTTAGAGCTCCAGGTTACATTCAGTATTAGATTAACTCATGTAATGTAATTACAGGTGTGTGGACACAACTTTGAGGCCGGCTCTCTGGGGCCCAGCACCATCGTCGGGAGCGCTGCCTTTAACATGTTCATCATCATCGCCCTGTGTGTGTGGGTCGTTCCAGACGGAGAGACGCGTAAAATCAAGCACCTGCGCGTGTTCTTTGTCACGGCAGCCTGGAGCATCTTCGCCTACATCTGGCTCTACCTCATTCTGAGTGTGATTTCTCCTGGAGAGGTCGAGGTGGGCATCAGTCCAGAGCTGGAGTGTGGATACTGACCATGCTGTTGTGGTTACAGGTTGTTGCTACTTACATGATGCTAAAATATAGACCTATCAGCAGCTATCATCTATTTTTATAAAAATCTGAAAAGAATTACTGATTAGTTTTTCATTGTTCTTAAAAACACTAGTTACTGGGCCCTTCAGTGTGAATGTTCTCCCCAAGTCTGCTCCAGTTTCCTCTCAGTGCTAGGGTTTTCACTGCCACCAAAAACATGTAAAATAAATCCCCTATGGCCAAAATTCCCTTGCAAAAAAGCCTACCAATCTCAGTAGGACTTTCCTAGTCAAATAAATAAAACAAATACTTTCACTCAACTCTGCCAGATCACAGTATATAAATGATCATCTAAACATAGTTCATAGCATCAAAATGGTTTTGTTCATTTCCAGGTCTTTCAAAGTCTTTCTCTGGGCAATATATGCCCTTAGTTTTTCTAAACAAATGATCCTTATTTCCTCTCCTTTGTGCTGTAGGTGTGGGAGGCGGTCCTGACCTTCTTGTTCTTCCCCCTGTGTGTGGTCCAGGCCTGGGTGGCCGACCGCCGTCTTCTCTTTTACAAATACGTACGCAAGCGTTACCGTGCCAACAAGAAACGTGGCATCATCATTGAGACTGAGGGTGGAGCGGACGGAGGCATGGGGGGCTTACCTGGAGGAGGAGGGGCTCTGGGGGGCTTTACTAAAATGGACATGCTGGAGCTGGATGGACAGATGGCTTTGAACTGTCACAGTGGGACAGATGGACTAATAGAGGAGGGAGGGGCCAAGGACGAGCAGGATGAGGCCCGCAGGGACATGGCCCGAACGCTGAAGGAGCTCAAACAGAGACATCCAGACAAAGACATGGAGCAGCTCATTGAGATGGCCAACTACCAGGTCAGTTATCCCACTACACACAACCATCTCTGTACAACTCTGCACAGGTCTGCACAGGTCTGCACAGATCTGCACAGGTCAGCACAGGTCTGCACAGGTCTGCACAGGTCTGCACAGGTCTGCACAGGTCTACACAGGTCTGCACAGGTCTGCACAGGTCAGCACAGGTCTGCACAGGTCTGTACAGGTCAGCACAGGTCAGCACAGGTCAGCACAGGTCTGCACAGGTCAGCACAGGTCTGCACAGGTCTGCACAGGTCTGTACAGGTCAGCACAGGTCAGCACAGGTCTACACAGGTCTGTACAGGTCAGCACAGGTCAGCACAGGTCTACACAGGTCTGCACAGGTCTGCACAGGTCAGCACAGGTCAGCACAGGTCTACACAGGTCTGCACAGGTCTGCACAGGTCAGCACAGCTCTGCAAAGTGGTCATTCCAATTTATTTTACAGTCAAGCTTCAAGGTAGTTTTAGGATCCGTAATTTTTATACAGCTTTATAACAAACAATAGTTAACCAAAGTTGCTAACATAAATACAATGAAAGAATAAAAGTATAAATAAAATAAAAAAATGAAATTCTAAAAAAAAATGTGCCATGGCCATACTGTTAAAAGCCATTTTAAAGAGACAGCAAGTCATTAAACTTATTAAGCCACAGCTAAAGCAAATTACTACAATTACTACAGTGACAATTTCTGACAGTGTCATGTGATGATGCAGGAAGAAATGGCAATCATCATCAACAAAAAAAGGTAAAGGCAAAGGTAAAACCTTGAAATCTAAGTCCAGATGCCTTTTGTTTTGAACTTTTCTTCACAATGTCCTGGATGACTGAGAACCTCAAGAGACAATCATTATCAACCAATCTTCTTCAGTTCTAATGTTAGTTTTATGACACCATAGCTGCAAAGGAATTGATTAATTGATTTTTAACAGATATTTTTAGGGGGCTTTTTGCTTTATTTGACATATGCTCTACCGACTGAGCTGCGCCCCTCCATCTTCTGTCATTTTAACAATTACCTAATAGAAGCAATAGAAGCAGGTGTTATTATTACCTTTTGCAGATATCTGATTGTAACATTGTTTAGGGAATGACTAAATCTATGTAAAGGTGGTCAACACTGGGATTAGATGATGCACAATGACATGCAAGACACTCTTTTTAAACCTGTTTAGAAAAATGTATTTGCATTTTTTTATGCTTGTCATTGCTCAGTTGCTTGGATAATTGTCAGTGAACATCATCATATAGGTAAAATTCATTGACGCATAAACACAACAGGGGTAATGAAGCTGTCTTAGAGCAGATGCACATTTTAGTATGCCTCACATATCATTCCCTGTGTTTGAAATCACCTGACTTGATTGACTTTAAAATGCAACCCCATGTCATCCTGGTGATTTTTCCTGCAGTAAGTTCTTGGTGCATTAAACTCCACTGCTTTGCCTCTAATTAAATTTCAATCAGCATTAATTTACTTTGGATAGGAAAATGTGTGGTACCGAGATTAATCGAGTTTTCGGTTAATCGGGTTTGATCCCTGGTGGAAAGAAAGGAGCAGGAGCATCTATGAAGACATCGATCACACGGACACAGACACATTTAAATAGAATGACTTAGCTTCAAATGCAACTATTTTAGTTTTAATAGACTGAGTAATTTGTCTGGGATGGCTGCTCTCCTTTCTCTTAAGCTTGCATTGTTTTAGCCTCTGTTTTGCATTGTGGTAGTTTTGTATTAAACATTCTTCAAACTGTGGCAACCTTGACTTTGTGCTGAAATGATAACTTATGGGAAAATGGTTGTGACTTTTTATTGTGGGCTGTAAATCACTGAATAAAAATCTAATTACTTTTAACACACTGCTCAGGGGAATGTGACTTTTATTGAGTTTCCATAAGTTGCAGGTGGAAGTTCAATAACTCATGCAGCTAAAGAGATTTGTGACATGTGTAAAAAGTTGCACTGTGCCTTCCTTAAGTGTAAATAAATTGAGTTGAATCGAATCATCTTCCAAGCTGCTGTGGCCAGTTGCTCACATTCAGTTATTGCTTAGGTCAATAAATTTATTGTCACTGACTATAATGAACTTTTAGAAGATCAAGGCGGGTTAGGTGTCATGCTGTAAGACACAACAACAGTGGGAAATGAGGAGAGACCGGGAATCGAACCGCTACCTTCTGGTTATTAGACAACAGCGCTACCTCTGAGCATTGAAGTATGATATGGCCAAAAACAAACATTTTCTTCTGGAAGATTTACTGTATGAATCAATTATTTTCTCTTTGTAACTGATATAAAATTGTACATGTTTTGCTAAACAAAAATAGCAAAGCAGCAGGTAAACTGCGTTGCCATGTGAAAATAGAGATGTTTAGGTTGGACTTTACACAAGCAGGTGTCACCTTGAGAAGCAAGGACAGGTTGCTGATGTTGACAGGTGTGAGCGCAACCTGCACTCAAAAAGTAGACTATGTAGAAGATAACCTCCATGTAATAAAATGTATGGTACTACATTTTATTACTAGCTATGGCAAAATGTAACTAACTACTATCATCTCCTGAAGGTCGTGCAGATTTCTAGGGTGGGCTCACTATTTGTCCACTGCTCACCAGTTTTTCTAGTTACAAATCTCTTCTGGCCAAGACATTACATACAGTTTCAGACAAATACAAGACATTAACAAAAACACAAATAACAATATTTACAATCAAAAGTTACAAAATCAAAGTCAATGCAAGTTCAAAAACAATTACAAATCTCTTCTGGCCAAGACATTTACAGTTTTGCAAGTAACAATATTTACAATAGAATCAAAGTCAATGTTTGCTAGTTCAAAAACAATTACATTTACCAAGATCATTTATTTTAAGCTTCTTTAGAATAGATTTAAATTCTCCCAAAGTCACAAGTTCCGATAGGTTTATGTCCTTTTGCAGTTCATTCCATGCACAGGGGACAGTGTACTGAAATGCTACCTTAGCCAACTCTGTTCTGACTCTGGGAACCACCATCAGTATGTTCTACTGAGAACGCAGAGCATACTGTTGTTGGTTTTTAGCAGCAAATGAGACCACCTGCGAACATCAGCTGCAGCATACAATGTACAATGGTGAACACGATTTCCACAACCAGTCATAAAACGTAAAGCACAATGATAGAGTCCAGCTTTTGAAGATGATCAGATGCATTCATAAAAAGGAGATCACCGTAATCCAATAAAGGTAAAAAGTTGCAGAAATCAAACGTTCTGGTATAAACGGTGAACATGATTTCCACAACCAGTCATAAACGTAAAGCACAATGATAGAGTCCAGCTTTTGAAGATGATCAGATGCATTCATAAAAAGGAGATCGCCGTAATCCAATAAAGGTAAAAAAGTTGCAGAAATCAAACGTTCTGGTATAAACAGTGAAACACGATTTGTTTCTGAAAGGAAAACTGAGCTTTAGCTTCAGTTTACGTACAAGATGTTCATGTTGCTTGAAGGACAGATTTTCATCAATCTGTCCTTCAAGCAACATTTTAAAGGACAAATTGATGAATGATTAGCAAATGCTAATGATTAGCAAATGCTAATGATGCATTAAAAACGCTAATAACAAGCAGTTTTATTGAATCAGCTTGTGTTGATATTTTGGGGGGACTGGAGTGGTAGCACAAGAAAACAATGATTCAGAAGAAAATTAAAATTATTGTCAATTAGGAATAAAGTATGTTGTTTTAATGCTCTAACTCTAAAGTCTTCACGTCTCTCAGAAGTACCCTACAAATATGTCAATTTAAGATGTAGAGTTTTATGGTAAACATTCCTAAAAGATGTACTGCAGGTTCAATAAACTCACCTGTCAGATATATAAATAAGTAACTTTCTAAATTACTGTAATGTTTAATGAATACTTTCTTTTTATGAGTCAGGTCCTGATGCAGCAGCAGAAAAGCCGAGCATTTTACCGTATCCAGGCCACCAGGATGATGATCGGAGCAGGGAACATCCTGAAGAAGCACGCTGCCGACCAGGCTCGCAAGGTACCATCCTGTCTGACCCTCATTCTCAGACCCTCCGTAGCATGTCCACATTCACTCTAACTCTAGTGTTTGCTGGAGCAGGTGGTGAGTAGCCATGAGATCCAGGCTCAGGAGCACGACCCCCACACCATCAGGCTGGAGTTTGAACCTGCTTTGTACCAGTGCTTTGAGAACTGCGGCTCGCTCAAACTGACTGTGGCCCGAAATGGAGGAGATCCTGGAGTTACTGTCAAGGTGTGCTTTCTGACAATTAGTGGAATTTTTACAGTTTACTATTTCTGCTGTCCTGGCAGGTGCAACCGTGAACTGAAACATTCTATATTCCATTCTTTTTTTAAAATCCAGCCTTTAACTGACAAGGGAGACTTGCTTAGGCCACATCAAACATGACTTCTAGTAAAAAACACTTTCTATGTTTTTTATCTTGATCGTCAGGAACAAATTAGGAGCAAGAGCAGAAGTAAGGCCACCAATCAAGTGCATAGGAGGCAGACCATTCTTTCTATTAGTGTCTTTGTTTTCTATTAGAGTCTAGATTAGGTTAACAGTAATAAGTTAGAAGGTCCCTCATTACTTAAGGAAAAGAACGAGAGCGGTGTTTTGACAATTCGACTCCACTAACCTCAGGGGTAAATAAGGGAAGTTACATTATGGCTTATTAAATACTACAGTGCAACAACGACCACAACAAATGCCTTATCCTCTACAGAGCGCTGAGTTTAACAAAGCTCACAAATTTAGAGAAATAATCTGAGAGACTCCAAAAGTAAAATGTACTTGTCTCTTTTGAATAAGAAAAACTCCTCCTTAGAATTGTGTCGATGTCCCAATATTTATGGACCTGACTGTATTGTTTTTGTTTTTTTGCCATTTTTCAGATAATATAAATAATAAAACTACAAACTAAAAATCACTCATAGTTAGTGGTTGGGTGAAGCCATTTATTGTCAAACAACTGTGTTTGCTCTTTTTAAATTCACAATGACAACAGAAACTACCCAAATGACCCTGATCAAAAGTTTTTGGCCTGATGACATGCACAAGTTGACACAAACAGGTTTGAATGGTTACTAAAGGTAACCATCCTCACATGTGATCTGTTTGCTTGTAATGAGTGTGTGTGTATAAAAGGTCAGTGAGTTTCTGGGCTCCTGACAGACCCTTGCAGCTCTCATCCAGTGAAGCACTGACGTTTCTGTTTCAGAGTCTTGGGTAAAACAAAATAATTGTCAAAGGATCTGCGGAAAAAGGTCATTGAATTGTATAAAACAGGAAAGAAATATAAAAAGATATCTAAGGAATTAAATCAGCAGTGTTCAAACTCTAGTAAAGAAGTGGAAAATGAGGGAAAATGAGAAAAGTCTGCCAGTGTACCAAGGAACACCAACCAACAATCTGTTTATAAGTGATGTATGTAAAGTGTTAAAGAATAGAGCCAGAAGGGGAGAGAAACAGAGAGTTTGGTTGTACTATCTTCAAAGTCTTAATCATAAGGCAGCATCTGACCAGAGGGCTCACTTTAATGAAGCAGTTTCTCACACTTTCTGTTCCTATCTCCTCTTTATTTCTCCATTCCCTTCTGCTCCCCACTTCAGTGTGTTTATCTGCCCTATTCATATCTGCCCACTGTTATTCGGTTTCCTTTCTGCTCCAGGTGGATTACCGCACTGAGGATGGTACGGCCAACGCCGGTTCAGACTATGAGTTTGCAGAGGGAACACTGCTGTTCAAGCCGGGAGAGAACCTCAAAGGTAATGAGCATTTATAGCAAACATCCCTGACGTATTTCCAAAATGTCACTATAACTAAAGCTCCCGTAGCAGAAGGACCTGTTGTAGAGCAAATATAATGAATATTGATCACAATGTATTTTTGCAGAGATCACAGTGGGTGTCATTGACGATGATATCTTTGAGGAAGATGAGTACTTCTACGTCCATCTGAGTAACCCTCGTGTGATTGGTTACCCTGAGATAGGCACCGCCCCCCTGGATCCCAGTGCCACACCCAAAGCTGTACTGGGAAACAACCACTCAGCCACAGTTACCATCTATGATGACGACCATGCAGGTAAAACACTGGTTTAGATTTGAGCAACACATGTCCTGACATTCCTGTAAAGTAGATTTTTTGTTCTGTCCACAATGTTGTAGACAATGTCTGTGAAGGTTCTCAGTCATCCAGGTCATATTGAAGAAAAGGTTAAAGCAAAAGCTTCTGGACGTTGCGTCTCTAATTCCAAGAGACTATATCAAATAATATATCTTTGATAAAGTCTCTTGGAATTAGAAACGAAACATCTTCACCTTGAAAACTGAGTCCAGATGCTTTTGCTTTAACCTTTTCTTATAGTAGACCATGTTTCTCATCATTTTAATGCCATATTACAATGAATGCCTCTTCTAATGTAGCAACATGTTTCAGGGATTCATGAGAGGACTGCTGTACAGTAAAGTATCTTTGACATGTTGCAGCAGACTCTAGAATATTCTCAGGGCTCCGAGTAAGGATGTAACGATATCAAAATCTCACGATACGAAACAATTTCGATATTGACCTCACGACGATATTTATTGCGATATTGTGAAAAAGCTCACGGTATTGTTAAATAGCTCACGGTAGTGTTTGTGATTATAATAGCAAAAAAATACTGACATTTATTCTGCTTTTGCCAGTCAACAGGCAATTTATTGTTGTATTCATGGATCCGTGACAACATAAAAGTCAAAGTCAAAAGTCAAAGTCTGCTTTATTGTCAATTTCCACATGTACAGTACATACATACAGAGAATCGAAATTGCGTTACTCTCAGTAACTCTTTTACTCTCATAAAACGCTGATCACAGTGCTTTTAAAGTGCAAGTTGTATTCAGGAACATCAATATTCTGTATAGTAATATTTGGTTGCATAACTGATTCTTCTGTGCAATCTTCAAGTTAAGAAGCAACTAGAACAATTGTAAACAAAAGGGAATTAACTTTAAGTGCAAACAAAGATCAAGTTAAGTCAGGTTTAAATGAGCAAGGCAAATAAAAGCAGCCGTTTAAAACTGGTATTTAGGAACATAACTTAAACTTAAATAAAATAGTCAGTCAAAAAGCCTTTTAAAAATACACTGACCTATCATTTAGCTTATGTTCACGTTTTTCATCAGAAAGATTAAAATATCAACATTGCAAGGGAGAAGAAAAAAAAACAGTAAAAAAAATCCTTAAAAACAGTAAAAAAAACAGTCTGGCAAAAAGCCTTCTGAAACACACTGAACTATTGGCTTAACAACGGTTGTTGTGACGACGCAGCGCAAAGGATCATGGTCTATGTAGTTAACAATGATTTGTTCCACGTGACTGTGTTTATTCCTCTTGCTTTTTGACGGACACCTGTCCTTTCAATATTGTAACCCAACCACGACAATATCGAGACACGTTTATTATTTAGCGCGATATCGTCAATATCGTTACATCCCTAGCTCCGAGTACTGCTTATGTGATGGTTTAGCTTGTGGCCATGAATTGTACTGAACCGCCTATTGACGTCTTGGAGCTATTGCAGAACCAGATGGAAATAGTTGGGTGGGAGCACACTTGTTAAAAAACCAAAGGAGGACAACAGGAGAGTGGCAATTATACAATACAAATTATTACAATAAAAAGTTTGACAATGAACTCTCAGTGGATGGTCAGATGAATAAATAAGGATAAAATCCACCTAAAAAGGTTGCATCTCAGGGCGTCACACAGGTGCATTCAATAAAGTGCTGAGTGCTGAGTAAAGGGGCAGGTTGTAAAGCACAACACAACAAATAAAGCACATACACTTACACATACAAGATAAAACCCTCCCGTTACACAAATATAACCTTCTGTCGGAAGAACGTAGGAGTAACATGATATCCTCAACACTCAGACTGGTGCATGTGTTTACTAACTGTCCATCTCTTTGTCAGGTATTTTCACATTCGAGGGAGCCAATCAGCGGGTAAATGAGAGCGTGGGTGTGATGGAGGTCAAGGTGCTGAGAACGTCAGGGGCCCGAGGCCTCGTAGCCGTCCCCTATAGGACACTGGATGGCACAGCTAAAGGCGGAGAGGACTATGAACCGGCAGCTGGGAAGTTGGAGTTCCAAAACGACGAGACCATGCAAGTAGAAAGATACATACTATTATTTGGTACTACATATTTGGAACATACTTCCAAACTAATTACCCACCAGACCAGTGTTAGAGTGTTATTACAAAGTAATTCAATCTTTATTTATCATTTAAAATAATGTCCAGTCGATTGGAATAAAAATTAAATAAGACAGTACTAAAGACAGCAAAATGTGGTTTTCCACTGTGATCAATTATCCCACTGCTTAGTCCCATTAGGGGTCACGGTGACTGTAGCCTATCCCAGCAACAATTTAAAAATACGGATTAAGGTAGCATTGACACAACAGTTTGTGCAAACATGGATATTTTTAATAGCAGCTTTGAACTGAGGGCTCTGACCTTTTGTCAGCTACACTTTGATGTAATCATGTAGACTGTAAAAGATATTTGACATTTAGGCTTGTTATAGGAGATCTAAAACACTCTGAAGACAGAAGACCAATTTCCAAAATGAGTTGGTTAAGTAATTCCCTTTGCACAATTAGTTTAGAAAGGGCAACCATGCTTGAAATAGATATTATTAGATGTGTATACAACTGCACTCATGCTCCATGGGTTGGTTTTGCTTTATGTCAGTGCTGTGGGTTGTGGTCAGAAGCCTCGTTTACCAGTTGACAACAAAACATTAGCTTACCCAGGAATCAGGTCTGTTTTTTTTGAGACAATAATCACAAACACTGTAATGTCTCCCACTCCCATTGTGTAAGTTTGTGTTGGAGGAGATAACAAATGGCCATGCCAGTTGATACCACACAACAATTGGCTATAGTGTCACTACAAGGGCAGATGGGAGTGATGTAATATCAATTCCACTATCACAAGTGCACAGTGAGGTCAGCAGGATGAGAGTCGGAGTAAAAAAGACAGAGTAAGGGTCTGTCAGTTGAGAAAACTGCACAGAAGTCTAACGTCAGCGCTGATGTAATGCCAGACAGGCTTAAGTTCTCAGTTAATGTAGCTGAACATCTCTGCCACGTTTCTTGCCTGAAAAGCCAAGAGATGATGAAGGATTTGGATAAACATTGTTTGGGCTAATTCCTTGAAGAAAGATACTAAGCTGTGAGTCAAGGAGTTTTGCTTTGGGTGAGCAGCGACAGTGGAGGCAGTTGGATGGAGCAATCAGTTGGTCTTAGCGCCGTGTGTAAGGCAGCCCCCCCTCTCTGTCTGCCCCAGGAGTGAATGTGTGTGAATGGGGTGAGTGGAAGCACGATGTAAAGCGCTTTGGGTGCCCGAGAAGGGTGCAAAAAAAGCACTATATAAATGCACACCATTTACCATTTCCTTTCCTCTTGAAGGACAAAACAAATACCATATGTTTCTTTATAACTCTCTCCATAAAATATAAACAAAACTTCAAACTAAACTGTCACGTGTTGCAAAACAAATTATGAAAATGAATAGCATTTTGGATAATTTTGAGCAAAAATTGAGCTTTTCTGGGGTTTTATTTTTTATAAAATATTTTTGGTCCTATTTGTACTTCTTTCTTGAGGCTTGTATTGGTCAGGTCTCACCCCTCTCTCTCTCGCCCTGTTTTCTCTCTATCTACACTGTCCCTATTCAATAAAAAAAAAGAAATCCGTAGAGAAGTCTGTAACAATGATTACTAATATCTACATCCCATGTTAACCGTCCAAGACAATAAAGATTCAAATGTGGTATGAACTTATCCAAATTGTTCATCCATTATTTTCCCCAAAACTGTCCCAAAAGAGCAGAAAAATACTAGAATTAAATGTGTTTATGAAGGCAGCCCAGTCACCATGGCACAACACAACCACTGGAGTATTTGTAAAGTGGTTGTTATTGTAATTCTTGGTCAAAGCTTACATTAAAATTCTGACTCAGTACATCTCTCCTGCCCTCCTATTTCCTTGTGCCTTGTGCGTGGTATCAAGTTATTTTTGCCTCCACACTTCATGCTTTTGTTTCTACGCCTCTGCTCGTCTGTGCTCACCTTGCTGTCATCTTCATCCTCTTTTATTGTTCATTTCCATCCTCAGCTATTCACCACCTTCATTAATAAGTCCATTTGTCTCTGTCTGACCATTTACTACAGAGAACGGACTCTCTGCCAAAGCAATTTAGCCCCATCACTCCACAGACCCACAACTCAGCCTCACATCTTCTACTGTTTAATCCTGCTATTCCTTTATGTCTGCTTCCTACACTTGGCTGATTCTTTTCACCTTTCTTGTTTATGTCTGAGAATGAAAGAAAATCTGGTATTTACAACCACATATTTGTTTGTAATGCCTGGTTTAAGGTTTGTGGGAGGCTGTAGTCTATCCCAGCTGCATCGGGCCAGAGGCGGGTTACACACTGGAAAATCACCAGTTAATCACAGGGCTAACACTTTAGTTTACAATGTCTTTGCACTTTGAACATGTCAATGCAAGTGCGGTGAGTACAAATAATAATGACATGACCGGGTCAGCTGCAGTGAAGGCCACCTGGGTCACATGAAATGAAAAGAGGAAGTGTACAGTCCAGTGTATGGGAGCTTGACCTTTGAAAGTTAGAATGACCTCTATTACAATGGTAACCAATGAATGAGATAAAAGCAATGCCTTCTTGGTGTAATGGTCATTTGTAATGACAAATTCCATTCAAATATCTGAAATCATATTTACCCCAAAATGAGGAGTGAAATATAACCTATGCATATGGTAGAAAGAGCTTATAGGAATGATTGTGAATCCAGGGTTTGCTGTTTTCCCAGATTCAAAGTGTTTTCCTGCTCCTCTGAAGTCACTCACTGCCAAGTCTCACCCTCGTGTGTGTGTGTGTGTGTGTGTGTGTGTGTGTGTGTGTGTGTGGCCCTGTCCCATGGCAGCTCATTAGAAATTTCAAACAGGCTTCGCCTCCAAACGGTGCCAACGCCTTTCCATTACTGACAACCTCTGTGTGTGTTCACTCTGTACAAGACAGAAAAGTCACTTTATTCTTTATCTCCAGGTTGTCTTTTATTTATTTTAAAGGATATTGTGCCATATAATATCCTTGTCTGTGCTAGTCTGAAATGCACACACTGTTATCCACCACTCACAAGGCTGTTCCTTTAAAAAGTATCACAATATGACATCTAAATACGCACATAATTGGTCTCAATATACAGCTTCCTGTATGCTGCTGACATTTTTTTGGGCTCCTGACAAATCAAAGGTTTTACCTATTTTTAACTATGGAAAGATTTTAAACATTTTCAGACTCAACAAAATGGGCATACAGTAACTTACATCAACTAGCCTGAGTGGGACACATGACACGGCCTCAAGCCCCCTCTGATATAACATACTACTATCCATCAACACAACTAACCCAGTCACGAGGGAACAATATATGTCTCTATGGAAGGTTTGAGAGACATGCTGGAACAACAGCTGTTTTATGTTGACATGCTTAATAGAAAAGAAACAAACTTACATTATTCTTTCATTAAAATGATCCTGTTCTCTGTAAAAACTAGAAATGGCGGTATCATCTCAAAGTATTTGGATCCTGCTTGTAGTTATCATCTTCTTAGGCCTTATTTATATTTCATAACAGTTCAGTGTAATGCACAGAGAGGGTTTGAACTATGGCACAGACCACCTGTATCTTTTTTAGATCTTTCCCTTCAGCAGTTTGAAAAACAAACTTTAAATCTCTACTTCTGTTTGAACTGGTCTTTTATGTTGATGTTTCCACGTGTTTAATGAAAATACTGAGTTGGGTATAAATATTTTTCTGTACTCATTTTAACCAACTTATCACCCATCACATTCTTTCGTGAGAATTTTTTTGATAGATTTTTTTGCATTATTGTTTTTATTTGGGTAAAGTAAATAAATTAAACTAGACCTGATTAGGGTAAAGGCCCCACCTTTAACCCACATAGGGAGGTCTCATATTTTGTTAATGGAGCCCAAACCGCCTTATAACAAGCTGTCAAAGGAGCTGTGATTGTACTTGTTTGTGAAGAAGTTGAAAACACATTCTCCATTGGCAACACATATCTGGAAATGAAGAAAAACACAGAGAAGTGTCAAATGTGTGTGCGACTGTGTGCTTGTGTCTGATATCTGCAACCTGTTTCTCCGTCTGTCACCAAAGTATGGTGACTAACCCCGGCTTGTTCCAAAAATATTACTTCCTTTGAACTCCAAATCCCTTTGAGCTGCACACTAAATGGCTGAATGTCTAAAAGACATTCATGCTCGTATCAGTATAACAGCTCAAACATGCTCTTTTCTGTCAACAGCTTGTGGTCTTTTGCCTATTGTCCTTTTTTACTTTGAGATCATCTAACATCTAGTCATGTCCCAGTCTCTAAAACGATCTCAGCATGTGATCATTGGAATCTATGTCATATTGTAGTTAATGGACGGGAAATGTGTTGAAAGCCTTAATTCCTGAATTGTTTGTGCTTTTTGATATTTGTAACAGAGCCTAAAATGCATCCCTACTGTAAAATATGTTACATAATGAGCCTGGATTGTGAGATTAAAATGAAGGCATGGCTTGAAAGGACAAAAATAAAAGAAAGAATAGAAGATTTTTTCAGGCCCTCATCTGCGCTCATGTCACAGCAGAAGGACTTAAGGACCTTAAGTCGATGTCTTTAACCATTTGGGACGCTTTTCTGGGTGTGTTTTGCGTCTTGGCTGTGTATTGTAATCAATGTGATAGCTGCCATATGTTGTTTGGCCATTAATAATTTTTGCCCCTGCAACGCACTTCATTTCACTGACAGCACTGAGGCTCTATCTAAACACCATTCATTTCTAAAAGCTGCTAGCTTTGCCTCAACTTTGTGTAACACTTTGCATCGAGACCAGTTGGAGAAAGGCTGGATCATTTAATGTAGCTGTAAACCAACCATTGTTTTTGAGTGTAAGACACAAGATGGCAGCATGCCCTTTGTCTGCTCTGTGTCTGTCTGTGTTTAATTGTGCATCTTTCATTCTTCCTGGCTCGCTCAAGTGCCTGCAGTAGAGGTTTGCCAACATTTTTGTATTTGCAAGTCAAAACTAAATTGACAGAAGTTATAGCAGACTACCATAAATTGATCTCCCACTCACCTCAAGGGGCCTGGTTGGCTTGGCGACTTTGTCACTGTGCTTCATAATTGTGATAAATCAAGCCAACAAATCTGGAGCAACATAATTCCAATTTTGATGATGCAAGGAACCAAATGCAATTCATGGACTCTTTTGTTGCCCCAGGACCGGGTCCAATTGGTTCCATTGCTGATCTGGACTTCATGAATAAAGCATACATAGTCACAGTGTCAGCTGAGTGGCACAATCTGTATGAACCCAAAGTCGCTGTCAATCCGGTGCTGTGCGCTCTTCTAGGGGACCCGGTGTTAAGCCCCAAGGGAACATGCCTTGTGCAGGGTGCCAAGCCAAGGAAAGCAGTGAAGAGGCCTGCAGTAATGTTTACTTTTACTCCAAATCCGAGGCTCTGATCCGTCCTATGAGTTACTGGCATTTATAACAGGCACATTAAAGAATTTAACCCAATACAGAGATTTACCATAACGGAGGCCCAAATACTTAAATGGTTATAGCATCTCATGTATTTATTCATGATTTACTAAGCAATTTTATTATGCTATTACAAAAAATCAAGAAAAGAGTGCATCTGGATTGAGCAATTACTACAGATGCATTTCACTGGATAGGCAATATTTTCCACTGACAATTCCTTCATTATGTCTCAGTCAATCAGTGTTGCATCTGGGTTAAAGCAAGATGAAAAAAGGATGGTTGCTAAATTGAACTATATTCAATCCACACACTGCAATAAAGCAACAAAAAGTGAGTAGTGGAACATCTAAGACCCAGGTTTTATAACACCCAAGAATGAAGCCGATGTGAAAAGACTTCATTAGTATGAATGAACTGAATTATTCCTCAGGGATAAATACTATTTCTTGAGTTTGAGTTAGTAAAGCCCTTTATAAAAAGCCTTATTGTAATGTGGTCATATAAAAATGCGACAACGCTCCTTTTTCTGCATGGCTCTGATGTTAACCCACAAAACAGCCCTAGTCTTTTTGTTACATAACTCTGCCGTGAAGCATCAGGCCTGTCACTGCTGCTCTGTCCTTTCTACTCTCTTAAAGCGGTGCATCTCTGCTTTTGGGCGTTTCTTTAGACCCACAGTTGCAGCAATTTCCTCTGCCTTTTCTCAGCCAAGCGCTCACACAAACAAACCCTGTGGTCACAGACCTTGCCAGCACATCCCTGCGTCTCGGACCCTACTAGCAGGGAGCACACGCCCTTGTAATCACAGCTCTGGGACCTGCCGTTAGCCACCTGCACATTCTTCTATTGTTCCAGTTCATGATTAAAGCCAGGCCATAGGGCGCCAGTGGGGCTCCTGTGGGCTGCACCCTCCACTTGGCCACACCAAGACCACATTAAAGTTTACATTAATCAGTCAGGCTGCAGGTGGGTCTTTAGCAGGGCCGGATTGGGACTCATTTTCAGCCCTGGAGTTTCATGCCTTAGACCGGCCCACTTTAGTTCCCGACTGACTATATTAAAATAATAAAATGAAAACCTAAGAATATAAGTCTGCAATAGGCACATTGTTTTCTACAGTATTTTTGTCTTGTTTCCAGTCCAATGGGGTAAGAAAAATAATTGTTTTAGTTTTAGCTTTTAAGCAACAACAAAAAATCACTTAATTTTTAGTTGTTTTTTTTTTCTCCAGAAAACAAGACATAATTTCTCATGCCATTTCACTTGTAAATGTATCTTGAATTAAGTATATTTAGATATTTGAACTGGAAACAAGTAAGAAAATGATTTTCATTGAGAAGGGCTTTTCATTACAATTATTTCTTCTGAATGACAATCCTACCTGCCCATTCTGGTGTGTTGGGCTCATGACTGGTGCTTGGGGACGTTTCTGGGCCTCGCTCTTCACTGTTGGCAGCAAATGATACTAGAGGTGGCTGCTGCTGAAGAGCAACAAGAAAAACTTTGATACATGAACGGTGGTTTACATACGACGTTGTTTTGCACGGTCGCTAGCATCTTGCATTGCTCCTAACTACCTTAACGTTAGCTTACTTACCCGCCTCGTCGTCTTTGTTTGTTTTGTTGAGAAAATATGTGCTCAGCTTTGAACATTTGGCCGTGTCAGTTTCCAAAGCTTTTTTTTTTTAATTTATTCTGGCCTTTTCAGCGCCGCCTTTGCGCTTTCTGTTATCCATTTGTATATGTGACTTTTTTTTATTATTTTGAGCAACTTGCAAAGGGGCCGTGTCAGGCCAGGAGTCAAAAGCGTCATCATTGTCTTGCAGGCTGCACTCTGAGAAAATATTAAATAAAAAGAGTGGAACTGTGGTAAAATAATAAATAAAAAAGTAAAGTAATAATAATAATTAAAAATATATATATATTTCAACCCAGTCCCATGACAACAACGGCCCTCCAAACAAACGTAGCCCACCGGGAATTTTCCCGGTGCTCCCGATTAGCCAATCCGGGCCTGGTCTTTAGGGTACTGCTCAACATATGTCCCAGCTTTTTATGTTGTTTGTGTGTGTGTTTATTGTCTGACTGTGCTTTTGTGTGTCATTTTGGAGAGGGTTTTAAAAAGTGCTTTCACACCAGCCCTGTTTGGACCATTTTAACCAAACCCTATTTATCAATTTTTTTATTTTTTTTTGGAATTTTTCCTTACCCTGATGGAGGGTCTAAGGACAGGGGATGTTGTCTAGTGCAGTCTATTAAGCCCTTAAAGGCGGCTGTTGTTGTGATATTGGGCTATACAAAAGTAAATGTCTTGTCTTGTCTATTTCATTGGTAGGTGTGAATGTGCAATTGAACTCTGATTTGGACCATAAATGCTTACATTGGGATTATTAAGTCTGAACCGGTATGTTTGAAGTCTGGAGTGGAGCTTATGTTTTGAAGAGTACCTTTGTTGTGTAGCATTAAGTTTATAGTGACATTGCTGGTGTTTTTGAATCCAGTGTTTTTGTGTTTGGACTTTAACCTTGTTTGTAACTAAACGTTTTGGATTTGGCACTTCTGCTTTTTGTGTTAATAAACCCTTTTTGAACTGTCCGCCTTCGTGGGGTCTGCATTGTAAGTCCTTCGGCCAGTTCCAGTTGTGCACCCGTGACAGACGCTGAGTTTCATCTCTGGTCATGCTCTGCCAGGCCTCTACTGCAACTGTCTTCAGTTCCTGCTTGTTCTTGGGGCATTTTCCCTTCAGTCTTGTCTTCAGCAATTGAAATGCATGCTCAATCAGATTCAGGTGGTTGACTTGGCCATTGCATAACATTCCACTTCTTTCCCTTAAACCCTTGGTGGCTTTCGCAGTATGCTTCGGGCCATTGTCCATCTGCACTGTGAAGCGCCGTCCAATGAGTTCTGAAGCATTTGGCTGAAAATGAGCAGATAATATTGCTCAAAACACTTCAGAATTCATCCTCCTGCTTTTGTCAGCAGTCACATCATCAATAAATACAAGAGAACCAGTTCCATTGGCAGCCATACATGCCCACGCCATAACACTACCACCTCATGCTTCACTGATGAGGTGGTATGCTTTGGATCATGAGCAGTTCCTTTTCTTCTTCATACTCTTCTCATCACTCTGGGAAGAGTTGATCTTGGTCTCATCGGTCCATAGGATGTTGTTCCAGAACTGTGAAGGCTTTTTTAGATGTTGTTTGGCAAACTCTAATCTGGCCTTCCGGTTTTTGAGGCTCACCAATGTTTTACATCTTGTGGTGAACCCTCTGTATTCACTCTGGTGAAGTCTTCTCTTGAGTGTTGACTTTGACACACATACACCTACCTCCTGGAGAGTGTTCTTGATCTGGCCAACTGTTGTGAAGGGTGTTTTCTTCACCAGGGAAAGAATTGGTTGGTCATCCACCACAGTTGTTTTCCGTGGTCTTCCAGGTCTGTCTAAATTCTCGGACTGTCTCACATTAACTGCACGTTTGAGATCTCCCCAAAACGGGTCAATAATAAAAAAAACTCTCTTTCAGATGTCATCTCATCCATCCAAGCTTGGGTCCTCTAACAGAAGCCTGGAAGGTTGAGGGCTCTGTGCAGTATCTTGGCTGTGCCTAGGACTGCGCTCTTCTGAAATGAGATGTCTGGTGTTCTGAGATCTGCTGTAGCCCCTCCTCCAGTTTGGGGGTTACTGCCCCGAGTGACCACGAGTACCCCTGTTGCCTTCACTTTCCAGGCCATCTCAAGTTCTTCTTTGATGTCTTGGTATTTCTCTAGTTTCTCTAGTTCCTTTTTCCTGATGTTGACATCACTTGGTATTTCTATGTCAAACCACAATGGCTTTTCTCTGCTGTTGGTCCCCCACCACAATGGACAGCAGAGAAAAAGCCATTGGTTCACCATTACCATTTTACATTTACAGTCATTTAGCAGACACTTTTATCCAAAGCGACTTACATTAAACTTCCATTCATCAGTGTTACAGCTGGAGCACCACTGTAGGAAAGGTGGGTTAAGTGTCAACAGTATGAACTGTGGGGAGAGCGGAAAGCAAACCGCCAACCTTCCGGTTGAAGAACTCAACCACCACTGCTCTACCACTGAGCGCACCTGTGTGGACTTCCAGTCCATACTCTGTACAGATGTTCCTGTACACTACATTTACATTTACATTTAGCATTTAGTCAAAGCATAACGCGAGGACTGTGGGAGAAAGTGTGTTTATGAGAGAGGGCAGCGGGACTCCGGCAGAGTCCTCTGGTTTGATCTATGTTTCTGTAAGTGCTACAACTGAAAGACCAGAATGTTTAAAAAAAAAGCTGTAATGAAATCAGCTTTGTTCACAGCAGACTGGCAGTTCCACAAGCCTATTGGGAAAGTAGAAGGGGCAGTTATGGACAGTGATATAACATGCAGATTATTATGGTTGCATCGCCTTTTGTGTGAAACAGATGATTTCCGTGTTGAAATGACAGTAGGGATTTGAAAACACATTGAAGAAGAGCAGAAAAGGAAATATGCAAGAAGAAATTAAAAGTAGAAATAATTATAAGTACATAAATATATATCCATTATCCATATATCCATTTGGATATATATCCAAATATATTTTTCCTACCAGCATCTTACATCCTGCAGTTAAGTGCTGTATTGTCTCAGGCTTCTTTGCATAGCCTACACCTTGGGTCTTGTCGGGTGTGGTAGATCTGGGACTCTATTGCTCTGGTGCCCAAGGCCTGCTCCTGTGCAGCCATGATGAGCGCCTCTGTGCTGTCCTTCAGTCGAGCCCTTTCTAGCCATTGGTAATATTTCTTGATATCAGCCACTTCAGTTATCTGGCGGTGGTACATCTCATGTAGGGGCCTTTCCTCCCATGATGGTACCTCTAACCCCTCTTTTACTTTATTCTGCTTCCAAGACATTCACTAAGTACTTTGTTCATTGGGGCCATTTTCCTCAGGATCTTGGGGGTTTCATCCTGGATAGTGGTTTGGACACTCACTAGTCCTCTGCCTCCTTCATTGCACTTAGTGTACAGTCTCAGGGTGCTAGATTTAGGATGGAAGCCTTAATACATGGTGAGGAGCTTCCTTGTCTTCCAATCTGTGGTCTGTATCTCTTCCTTTGGCAGCTTATTATTCCAGCAGGATATCTGATGAATGCCATTGAGCTGACTCCTATGGTCTTGCCTTACACGTTGTAAGTATTTGGCTGTTGCCGACTTTCTTGTGGCCTCTTTGAGGTTGCCATTTGCTTGTGGGATTCCAAGGTACTTGTAGCTGTCCTCAATGTCTGCTATTGCTCCTTTTGGGAGTGGGACCCCTTCTGTGTTGACTACCTTCCCTCTCTTGGTCACCATCCGACCACACTTCTCAAGTCTGAATGACATTCCGATGTCATTGCTGTAGATCCTGGTGGTGTGGATCAGTGAGTCGATGTCTCGCTTACTCTTTGCCTACAGCTGGATGTCATCCATGTAGAGGAGGCGACTGCTGCTGGCCCCATTCCTGAATAGCCAGTCTTGGTGATTATTTGGCTGAGAGGGTTCAGACCTACGTAGAACATCAGTGGAGACTGTTTCACTGTTCAGGGAGGTTGATGTGGTCTGCTGTTTCTGTGAGTGTTTCACACTACACTAATGTGTGCAGTGCGATGTTATCAGCCTGCTGCCGCTTTAGCTACCCAAGTATTTGATTTTAGGAAGTGGAAATGGAGTTTGCATAGCAATCAGCTACAATCAGATGATTAAATCCCCAGGAGTTATTTAACAAATACTGCAGTTGGAGAGAAAGTGTCTTTCACAGATTCAAAACATTTCAAAATGGCAACTTTAAACAATCAATCACAGCGGGACATATTGTTGTGTTGTAGTCACTCACACTAAAACCAGACAGTATCGAGACAAGAAAAAAGCAAGACCTTATGGATCAAGACCAAGTTAAGACCAACACCAGTGTATGGTACAGAGACAGGGCACAGTTATAGGGCAAAGTCAGGGGAGTTTTTTCGAAAAGATAAAAAGTTTTACACCACAATTGAATTAAAATCACTGTCCTGGCACAGCATTGCCAAGAAAAAAATTAAAAAACAATCTCTGTAAAAGGTAGATCCTATTTAAGTATAGCTAGTTCATAACTCTGTCTAGTTGTACAAGTTGTTAATGCAGCTTGGGATGGCATCATTGCTTTATAGCCCTTTAATGCCTTTGGCCTGTCGTTGTGGAGGATGGTAAGCTACTCCTGACTACACTGGCTCCAACACTGTGATGATACACACTGGCCCAAAGAGTGATGAGGTCACTATTGGCTGATAGAGCAGATCATGTGACTCACTCCTACTCTTCTGCACTTTTATTCCCTTGTTCCTTCTTTCAGTTCTTTCACCCCAAGTCAAATACTGCCTCCTGAGGGGCTATTGGCTAAATGGAATTGTGAATGATCACGTCCAACAGTTTTTTTTTCTTCTTTCCTTCTGTTTTCTATTCCTGGCTTTTGTTACAGCCTCTTTTCATCCAATGTCTTTTCATTTTACGCTGTTATGTTTCACCCCATTGCCCTCTTATCTACCCGGATTCACTCTTTCCATGCGTTTTATCACCTACTTATTTGGCTTTTTCTCCCATTTTATCTTTCCCTCTACCTGTGTATATGTCTAAAAGTACAAACAGCTCAAAAGCAGTTATTGTGGGGCTCAGTGGCTGGGATTATAGATTTCTTTACTCTGCCATAAAACTATTGGACTAAAAGCTTAGTTTGAATTGTATTTTGTGCAAAATGTCTTTGAGCAGCACAAAAAAAGACAAAGTTAACAACTAACACTCAGTACTAGCAGACATTAGCATCCTCTGGCCCAGCGGCCGCCCGGGCTCAAGATGGCACCCACATGGCAATCAAAGTTGTCCTCCCTTAATTATGCATAATTCTAAAGTTAAGCTGAGGGCAAACCAAAGTCGCCATTGGATTTCTCCTTATATTTCTGCTTTTTAAGCCTGCCCTCTGGTGGACGGAGGTATATCACTGTATGGTGGCGCCCTTACTCGAGGCCCTATAAAAGGGTTCCATGAGAGAGGGTTTGGGCAAACCTGCTAACATAATGTTTTTAGCTGTAACCTGTTTAGAACCTTAATTAGCCGTGTAACTGTTCTCAAACTGTCTGTTTGACTGTTTAACCACAACTATCTTACTGTACACCCGCTTTGAATATTTATAAAAATAGGCAGCTGAGAGTAAATTGTGGCTCATTAACTTCATTAAAGGACTGAGACAATTCACTGAAACACAAGGGTACATAAAAAAATCCAGCATTAATGCAAACAAGCCAAACAAGTAAATCAAAATGTTAAAAATCCAGTGAATTCAACGCTTCATAAGGAACCATGAGTGTCCCAACTCAATGACTAACACTGATCCTGGAGCAGGGCTGCGCTGAATGGCTTTGAAACACCGTGAAAATAAGACAAAAATGAGTTGAAGCACAGTAACTGGAATTAAACTTTATAACATCTTAAAATGTGTTTGGGACTTCCTTGTATTTTGCTACATATGCAAATTAGCCATGAGGCAAATTCATCCTGTTTTAATCAGAAAAATCAAAAGCTTAAGTTAAATGTAATATTCTGGGCAGGTGTTTTAATTTCCTCTGAGCTCAGCTCTAACACCCTGTGACCTCTGGTTATCAACACACTTCTGCTGCTTTGTGACTAATACATCCCAGAAAGACAGGTTTACAGACGAGACGAGGATGGGACAGTGAAGGGGCACAGGGGCAGCGTGGACGTGTCACACAAATTGTCCCGAGGCACAGCAGTAAATGAGAACAGGGCCAAGATGAATGAATAAAATTTGGGGCACACAGACAGACAGAGATAGTGTTTGTTTGGTCTAGAAATGTGATGAATAACTGAGAAAAGAGAGCAAGTGATGGCTACTGAGGGAGAAGGAAACAAATAGGATCAGATGTAGACAAGGAACAGAACAGTTGAGGAGGAGAAGGGTGCACAATTGGGAAGTGTTAGCTCCATGATGGTGATGAACGGAGCGATGACAGGTCTTCTTTACTGCTTTAGGGCAGAGTCAGTGTGTGGTTTGGACTTCACCCAAAGCATAATGTCATCAGTCAAATCTATGTCTGTCCAATTGCCCCAAGTCTGCAACCCTTTCACTCTGCACCACTGAAATGAATCATTGGTTTCTACAGCTGATGGAGCAAATTCAATTACATGTGAATACTGAAGTTTATTGAACATTTACATACTGAACTCCACTGACACTGGTCATCTGTAACCAAATCCAGCAAGTACTTAGTGATACATAGAATATATAGTATTATATTTAGCAGACCTCCCCACATTTCACTTGCTTAGGTTGACTAACGTAAGGTAAGCATACATTTGTGACTTGGTCGAAATACCTTTTTTTAGTTTTTAAAATACCAAGTTAGAAATACAGCTATATATTTTATGCCTAATGTTACCTACGGTAAGTCTAGTGGCATGTTGCATGAGTCATGATGCCACTACATGTTCAGACTAAAAATATACTCACAACCAGTGTTGGGTGTAACTAGTTACAAAGTAACTAGTTACTGTAAGAATATTACTTTTTTCAGTAACTAGTAGTGTAAGGCATTACTCATCTGAAAATGGTAATATTATTACAGTTTTCCCGAGCTAGTTACTTGAGTTACATTTGCCAGTAGCACCTTCATCACACACAAGGCACACAACACAGAGAACAGAAGGGAAGGGAAGGAGGGCGTGAATGGAACAGTGATTGGTCTGTGTTTGGCACGAGGTATCATTTACCATCACCGATTGGTCAACACCCGGCAGCCAGCAGCAGAGCGGCACCCTCAAAAATGGAAAATGGAAGCGTCAACAACGGCAAGCTCTTTTTCAGAGGAAGGTTCCCAGCAACAGAAAGCTAGTTTCGACGGGTGGAGATTCAGTCATTATTTTGAATATGTTCAACGGAAGGAAAATAACTTGACTCTGCCCGGGGAGAAAGCTGCTCTCCACCGCTTGTAACTCTACCTCCAACTTGAAGAAGCACCTGCAGCGACAGCATGGACACATCAAGCTCGTTGCGAAGCGACAGAGTGACATGAACGAGCAGCCCCACAAGCAGCAAAAACTTTCTTTGAACATAAAGTACTACCAACATCAAAATCCGAGATAAATAAGCTTGTTGCCTCGTACGTAGTAGAAGAAATTTTACCTATTTCTACCGAATCGCTGTATTTTAGAAATATACTCTGCAAAATACCGATAGCAGGGACAGACCAGCCGTTTCCGACAGTACCTAGATAAATGTTATGCCATGATGGAAAGTGAGCTGAAGAAAACGTTTGAGAGCACTGAGTATGTGTCAACCACCGCTGACATCTGGACTTGTCACAACAAAGCTACATAGGCATGACTGCCCATTGCCCAAATTTATTGATTGTTTGCACCAGACGGTGTTTGTTAAACATTGAGGAAGTTAATACTTCTTTGTACTTGATTGCACAAGTACAGTTGTTTGTAGTTATTTGTGCTAGACAGTGCCAGTCTGTTGTTTGCGTAATAAAGACCCTAAAGAACACTCCTCCTTTATATGTTCTCCCTCCATCTGATGCATTTCAGGCAATTATAGATTAATTAAAAAAAATGTAACTAGTAATATAACTAGTAATATAACTAGTTACTTTCTCCAGGGAGTAATAAAGTAAAGTAAGGCATTACTATTTTTGAGAGTAATATGTAATATGTAATATATTACTTTTTTGAGTAACTAGCCCCAACACTGCTCACAACAGAGGAAGGTTTCAGACAACTGTGTAACTGGATCCTGGACTTCCTGATTGTGAGACCTCAGTCAGTCTAGATTTGTAACACCACCTCCAGCACCACCATACTGAAAACTGGAGCTCCTCAGGGCTGCATGCTCAGTCCACTGCTGTTTACCCAGCTGACTCATGACTGTGCAGAAAAACCTGGTGTAGAGAAAACAACCCGTCTCTGAACTTGGAAAAGTGGCTGAAGTCATATAACGTTTGGATGATAGTAATTTACTGTTGAACACTGCCAAAACAAAAGAATTGTCCCTGAATTGCAACAGAAACATTAACTCAACTGTTTATTTACAGCACTTGCACTGTGTTATATTTACAGTTGACGCTTTCATTCAAAGCGACGGTTCCATTCACCAGTGTTACAGCTGGAACACCACTGGAGGCAAGGTGGGTTATGTGTCTTGCCCAAGGACACAACAACAGTATGAACTGTGGGGAGAGCGGGAATTGAACCGCCTACCTTCCGGTTGAAGGACGACCGCTCTACCACTGAGCCACTGCCGTTAAGATGAATGTTAACCAATCAGAGAAATGCCAAATTTGAAGCAAAAAAGGGGGCAACACTATACAGCCAGTTGTCAACAAGAAAGCCACGTTTAGCCACTAGTTAACATGGCCAGCAGTATAGAGGGCACCAGAGCATCGTTTTTATACTTTGCTGGTTATTCAAAACCGAGGCGAGCAGAAATAAACAACCTCTCGGTAGCAGCGTCCACCATGTTGAATGTTTTGGACTAGCCGCGCGAGCCGATTTACTTGTCTATGACGTGGCCAAGAAACCACACCCTGCTGCAGACAATCTGCCTGTGATTGGTCCGTCTGCAAAATCACAGAGAAAGGGACTTTCTATGAGAAAGAGACCAAACTGTCCATCTTTTAAAAAAGTAAAACGGTCTGGGATACCAGGCTAATGGAGGATTGGGTTTGATGATTGCAAATGACTATTATGGAGTTAGTCAAGGCGTTGACAATAAACGCTCAATTATTATTATATTATATTATTATTATTATAGTATTTGTCTCCAAAAAAGGAAGTTTGCTTTATATTTCAAGTTGTCCATCACTGTTGTAGTTGTATTTTGAGTCAGTAACACATCTAGTTGCTCTGCTTTGTAACAGATTCATTGTTTTAATATTTTTTTGTTGTACAGCCATAATGCCTAATTAAGCTTTAGATAATATTTTTATCTATCTATTTTCAAACAAGCTTCTCTGGTGACATTTTAGGACAGTGGTTTTGGTAAGGATGCAAAATGGCTGACGACACACTGCGTTACATAAAGTGTTATATAAAAGTGAAGCGTTTGGTGAGAGCACTGGCCCATGATGACTTGTCTGATTCATGCACTCTCTCGTGAAACGCGGCCTACTCCCTTTGGAGCCGACCATGAATGCTTTGTGCTTACACTTTCTATTCAACTTATTAAATGTGCACACATTTCAGGGGAAGGGCAGGATGTAAAAATAGCTTTAGTCTAAGGGATGCCGTGTCGTGTAAATGTCTTATTTGATTGAAGTCATGAGTCTCAAATCTTCAGCTCAGCCCCAAATCCCAGCTCCAACACTGTCACTGTGATTTGGATTTGTCGCCATGTCACAGGAGACTTCCCAGACTCACACAATCGCATGGGAGTTATGCAATTTATGATTTTCTTATTCATACATACATGTTTTGTTAATGCAATATCTTGTGTAAAGTGCCAGATTGACAGGAAATGGTCACATGGTGAAACCCAACCCCTCACTGGAATAGTGGTAGTTTGGGGAGATGTGCTGAAGCATGTTATATCAGAAAGAATTGTCCAAATGCTGTCTCTGCCCTCGCTCTGCATTGACATGTAGATCAATTGTAGTTCCAATGTATAATGTCCTGTCCATGTTACCGTGGGTTCTCTCTGGCATACGAGACCAGGAATGGAGTTTCTCTGCAAATTGGAAGGCAAACCAAAACTGGGAGTCTGGATGGACAGGTACAGAAAAAAAAGCATTTAAAACGTCAACCACAGAGAACCATTTTGAGGTAGTGGCTGTAACACTGGTAATTACATTAGAACAATGTAAGTCGCTTTGGATTAAAGCGTCAGCTAAATGAATAAATGTAATGTAAATGTAGTTTACACCGCATAGGTCTTGGACAAAACGCCACTCAGTGGGCATTTCCTGTGGTCTGATCTTCATTGCAGGGAAAAGTGCAACAGGGAGAGTCAGAGCACTCAACAATTACACCTGCTTTCAGTAGGAAGTCAAAGACTGGTTTTATCCCCTGTTCAGCTTCAGGGGATTAGACCTCATGTTATTGTTTGCTGTGCAAAACTGCATTGACAACGTTATGCTGAATATAGTGTTTCCACTAAAAACTTGGTTTTCAGTCATCATAAATAACAAAAAAAAGAATTTCACCGTTTACATGTAGTTTGAACATTAAACCGTTGGTTTCAGTAGTATATTAAATAAATGTTAGATGTTTCATAAATGATACTTTTTACCTTCCATTTGCATAGTTTTCACACTGTATGTTCTGTCATGTTATGTTATGTCTGACTTAGTAGGACTTAAGAAACCAACCAGTTCCAACAGCTCCGTAAAGTTGGCCCCCCATCAAACACAGATTGACTCCAAAACTATCTAGCTTGTTTGTGGTTAGCTTTTGCTGGTTTGTGCCGTAAAAAAAATTGTGCTGTTATGGTTTTAAGATATTAATCATTATTTTTTATGGCACAAACCAGCACAAATGAAGCACAAACCTAAAATTTCTGGGGGCCAACTTCATGCTGGTAGTTCCAACATTATCTAACCCTAACCCTAACCCTTTTTGTGCAGTCATTCTTTCTTTATGCTAATTATTTTCTAACAAATAAATTCTTAGATCGAAGCAAGACAAACACAAACATGCAGCACAGTGGCGCCTAAAACTGATTTACAACCTGCTTTACAATCAGCACTACGTCTTTGTTGAGGTGTTCTTTCTTTGGCAGTGCACGTCTGAGTGAACTTGGCGTGCCCCAGTGTGTTGTATGTCAGCGTGTTGACAGGCCGTGGCACTGAGGCTACTGTCTGACAGAAATAACTTTCTGGGGACCAGGTGTCAGAAAGTACCAAGGTAGAACGAAGAGGCTGGACACATCGAATGAGAGGGAAACATCAAAGAACGGCAACAATATTGAATACTCTTTAGTTAGGAGGTAACAACAAAAATGAGTTGCTGGGATGCCCTCCAGTTTACCATAGCTTTGAATGAGTGAGCTTTGAAGAGATTAGAAAGATTATGAGATGAAGCCACAGATGGAAAAACAATGACTCCATGGATGTAAACATCTGTTCACTGTGTGAATTTCCTAATGTTTACATGGCTCGGACTGGCCTATACCACCACAGTCCGAGCCACACGTAAACATGTAGGAGAGCTTGCTATTCAGGCCAAACTCTTGTCACAAATGTCATTTGCATGGTGTGCAGTAGAGAGCCTTGATGTATACAAAGCTGTGTTGGTGGATTTCAAAGGTGAATCTTAAGGTTGGAGTGTGTGTTGAGTGGCATCATGATGAACTCACTGCTTTGCTGTCCCTAGTTAGTGATATGTGTCTTACCAGGCACTAGTAAAAAAAAACTAGTTGCATCTGGTTTCTACGCTAATATTTTAAACCTTTAAAAGCACGGTTATGTATAAATGTAGCTGTGCATTTAAATAGGACTTATTTGTGCCTTTCTCAGGCACCCTGTAACAATTCACTTATTTATTCCAAAGCAATAAAGGTATAAAGCATTATAAAGACGCGGGAGGAACCATCAGCAGCGCCCCATACATCATATGACCTTGTGTCTGACCATATTGTGACAGGGAGTTCCCTTTTATTAACCTTTACACACACATTTTTTCTGATTGATCACTAATTATGAGTTGGACCATACGCTACAAAGGCGGGGCACATAGATTGAATCTCATGTCTCTGTGTCTGTAACAGGAAGATCATCGAGGTGAAGATTATTGACGATGAGGAATATGAGAAGAACAAGACATTCACAATTGAGATGGGAGAGCCCATCCTGCTCGAGATTGGACAGAAACATGGTGAGTGTGTGTTTGTATTTCCAAAGGGAATTTAAAGCAGAGAAGATTCAAGATTCAAGATTCAAGATTTTTATTCGTCACGTACAAAATTATATACAGCATATATAACCAGCAGTGAAATGTGAGTCAGGTCCGCTCCATGGACAGTGCAATTATTAGGAAAACACACAGATGAAAATATACATAAATGTAGCTATGCAAGAATGAGATAAAAGTAAACAAAAAAATATAAGAATAAAATCTAAAAATATAAAAAGTGTGTAATGTGGAATAAATCTAGATCGCAAATAATGTACATGAATGTAAACTGTAGACTTAAAATATTAAAAATGTACAGGGATGTACAGCAGGCATATATGCATTTAGCTGTGGTCTTAAATATTAAGAATCACATGAAGGTGCAGGAAGCAAATGTGCAAAACAGTTTGTAGCAAAACAGAGTGACACTGTCAGTGTGTCAGTGTGAGGTAGCTGGTTTAGAGTTCAAGAGCCTGATGGCCTGTGGGAAAAACTCCTCCTAAGTCTCTCAGTTTTGCCATCAGGCTACGGTAGCGCTTACCAGATGGCAGCAGAGTGAAAATATGATTACTGGGGTGGGTGGAGTCTTTGGAGATTTTTGCAGCTCTGCTTCTGCAGCGTTTGTAGATGTCCTGCAGAGAGGGAGAGCAGACCCTGAAATGCGCTCAGCTAAGCGCACAACTCTCTGCAGGGCTTTGCAGTCTTGACTGGAGCTGTTCCCATACCACACAGAGATACATTGAGTCAATATACTTTCTATAGCTCCAGAATAGAAAGTTTTCAGGATTGCTGGTGAGACCCTGAATTTCCTCAGCTGTCGCAGATAGTACAGTCTTTGCCTGGCTTTATTTACCTGAGTTTGAGTGTGAGTAGTCCAAGTCAGGTCCTCAGAGATGTTTACACCAAGGTACTTGAAGCTACTCACCCTCTCCACAGGGGTCCCGCTTATCATAAGAGGAGTGTAGGGCTGCTGCTGCGTCTTCCTGAAGTCTACAATCAGTTCTTTTGTTTTGCTCACATTCAGGGAGAGGCAGTTGTCCTGGCACCATGATGTTAATTTCCTACCTCATCCAAGTATGCGGTCTCATTATTGTTGTGAATGAGGCCCAGAACCACAGTATCATCAGCGAATTTGATAATGGATGTGGAGCTGTGCGAGGACACGCAGTCGTGTGTAGAGAGAGTAGAGCAGGGGACTCAGGACACAGCCCTGTGGGGCTCCTACGTTCAGTGTGATGGAGCTGGAGGTGTACTGGCCTAGTTTCACCACTTGAGGTCTGCCGGTGAGGAAATCAAGGATCCAGTTGCAAAGTGAAGGATTCAGTCCGAGGTCTATGAGTTTGGAAGCTAGCTTAATGGGGACTATAGTATTAAAAGCTGAGCTATAGTCAATAAATAGCAGTCTTACATAGTTCCTGTTATTGCTGTCAATGTGTGTGAGAGAAGAGTGCAGGATGTGAGAGATGGCATCATCTGTGGATCTGTTTGGGCGATAAGCAAACTGAAGGGGGTCCAAAGTATCCGGGATGGAGGAGCAGATGGCGTTTTTAACCAGTCCTCAAAGACCTTCATGACTATTGATGTGAGGGCCACTGGACGATAGTCATTTAGACAAGAGGGTTTATTGTTTTTTGGTACAGGGATGATGGTCGATTTTTTGAATGGGGTGGGAACCACCGATGTGGCAAGAGACTCATTAAAAATGGATGTAAACAAACCAGCGAGCTGATCAGCGCAGGACCGCAGAACACGGCCAGAAATCCCATCAGGTCCAGCTGCTTTCCTTACATTCACTCGTTTTAGTGCCTTTCGAACCTCGTCCTCCGTCACGGTGATGGCATGATGATCGCTGCTCTGACGGCTGCTTCCTGACGCGCTGATCGGCAGACTCACACTGCTTTGATTGCTTTCGAAGCGGCCGTAGAAAGTGTTAAGCTCGTCAGCCAGCGACGGATCTGCTCTCACCACTGTAGAGGATTTATTTCCAAAGTCACAGATGGTCCTTAGTCCTAGAGAAATGACCAGGGCAGACATAGGGACATAATGAAGTCATTACTTACAGTTGTACTCATACGTTTACATACCTTGGCAGAATGTGTAATTTTTCAGAGAATATAAATAAATATTATTTTTAAATGATAAAAAAGAGTAGCCCAAATATAAGATATAAAGACTTAATTTCAAGAATAAATTCCCTAAAACTAGTGAAATAATAATGTTCATGCAGCGAGTTAATTTGACTTGGTAAGAAATCCTAAAATAAAATATTTTAGTCTAGAAATACACAACCCCATAAAGTACTCAAAAGGATAATTTTTTTTTTTAGATCAAAACACACTTGAAATCAAACTTAAAACAGCCCAATAATGAGTGATATACACTAAATATTAGGTTGATTCATTTTTTGTGTTCTTAATTGTAGCAAATGATAGACTTTACTTATAGACAAGAACAACTTTACTAAATTAAGCAAAAATGTATCAGTTTTACAGAAGTGTGAATAAGATATTATCTTGTTTATTTATTTATTTTGAAATAAACCTAAATCCATATTAAATCCAGCCCCAAAAACCTAAAACCTTTTCTTATTCTTGGTGTGAAAACCATCAACATTTTTTAAGCTCTCACCAGTGTGTCAAGGTCAAGAACAATAAAATTGAAAATTAATATTTTTCAACACCACAAAAAAAAACTTGGTCTAAAAACCAGTAAAAAAACAAACTGTGTATTTTAGTCAATACTAACTTGAAACAAGTCAACATATCTGCCAGTGCAGCTTGACATTTTGACTTGATTTCCTCAGGAGGGCCAAGATGTAGAAAATAATTCAATTCTACTTTTGACATACTTATACTTACTTACAGATACAGTTTAAATGGTCTCATCAAACAGAGTACAGGGTTTGGTCTTCTCTGGGTTACAGGGAAAAAAACACAAACAAATAAAACAATATTAAAATTTAGAACAACCATTGTGGAAAGACTGAACTAGGACTAATATTGGACCTAACACGATCTAAATACATTACAACATGTAAATCTGTGGCCATAGTCTGCAAATTTAACACAAATACTTTACATAAACTCACCTGAAGTAGATGAAGGTGTGCCTAACCTGCATATCACGACTTCTTCTGCTAAAAAGTTTTTTCTATATCAGCTTAATATTGACGTCACCATAGAAATATTTTTACAATTATATATATATTTTTGGTACATCTTCAGATACTATTCACATTGTTTTAGTGCTCACACATGAACCACTACAATGTGCTAAAATCATGACATACCATTTAAAATTAAAAGTGTAGCTTCATCCAGCTTGTCCAACTCAATGGTGGCATCAATTGCGGATAACTGTCACAAACTACAAAAAAGAAAAATCAATAATAATAATAATAATAATAATAATAATATAAATATTATTACCATATTTCCCTGTGCATACTGTCGTTGTGTCCTTGGGCAAGACACTTAACCCACCTGGCCTCCAGTGTCCGTAGCACTGGTGTATGAGTGTGTGTGACTGTAGAGGTGAGTTTGGTGGTGGTAGGAGAAGGTTGTGAGCACCGTGTGTATTGCAGCCCCCCTCTCTTTCTGCCCCAGGAGTGAATGTGTGTGAATGGGGGGAATGGAAGCACGATGTAAAGAGCTTTGGGTGTCCGCTCCCTAGTGAATGAATGTGAGAGTGAATGGTTGTCTGTCACTGTCTGTCTCTAAATGTCAGCCCTGTGACTAACTGGCCATTGTCCAGGGTGTACCTCGCCTCAGGCCCAAAGCTTCTGGGATAGGCTCCAGTCACCTGTGACCCCTAACAGGACTAACTGGTAGAAAATGAATGAATTGATTAATAATAATAACTTCTACCTGGATTGTCTTTTTACTAACAATCTCTAGGACTTTCTTGCGCCAGTCACACAGAAGGCTGTAAATACATCTTTATGCTGCCAACCAACAATAAGAGCGAAAAAAAAAAAAACACCATAAGTTAGACCATGTTCCTGACAGCAAGTCAAATATTTTTTCAATTACTTCAATTACTTTTAGATTATGTCAAGAAAAGAGGTGCATTCGAGTTTTCCGCCTTTACCTTCCATATAACATTCTACACATTCTGGTCAGCCTACATAAAAATGGTCTATTCCAAATTATATTCTACCCAAAACTTTAAGTGATCGGTTTTCAATTACAGCCAGCAGATAACAGCTGACTGAATTAATGACTGTCATTGTGTAAACAGTGAGAGGGGGACGGAGGCATGTGCATGAGCGCTGATGCTAATTAAGACATACGGAGGCAAACAAATAGCTTATGTAACAAATAGAGTACTTATAATTACATGGTAATTACATACTGTGAAGGTTCTCAGTTACCCAGGTCATCTTAAAGAAAAGGTTAGAGCAAAGGCATCTGGACTTAGTTTTCAAGGTGAAGACGTTTCATCTCTTATTCTAAGAGACTACAAGTCCAATATTAACAGCTTACTTATATTTTTATATATATATATATATATATATACATCACTTATATACCTTGCCACCTTCTTGGCTCCATTGGTAGGTCACTCACAACATCAATGTAGCACTCGTGGTTGTGAAGAAGAGCCTACTTCAGGACATATGTCTACAGGACAGAACCAGCCTCACCCTAGACCCACAGTTTTTGGACGTATGTTTACATTACATATTTCCAGTTCAGAGATAACGTCTACAGACAAAAACATGGTCTGTCTCACCGATTGTGGCTAACCTGTACATGGAGGAAGTGGAGAACAGAGCTCTGGTCACTTTCCCAGGTGCAGTGCCCAGTCACTGGTTCAGATATGTTGATGACACGTGGGTCAAAATCAGAACCCAGGAAGTAGAAACAGAGCACATCAACACAAAAACATCAAGTTCATCCGTGAAGATGCCAGATAACCGCCTGGCCTTCTTAGACTGTGCAGTGGATATTTGTGAGAACAGGACACTCCTAGTAGAAGTTTACAGGAAACCAACACACACAAAGAAATGCCTGCCGTTTGATGCCTTTGATTCCCACCATCCTCTGCAGCACAAGCTGGCAGTCATCAAGAGTCTTCAAGCACAAGAGGTGCCCACAACCTCAGAAGGTAAATGGAAAGAAGAACAACACATTTGTGAAGCCCTCAGAAATTGTATACCCCAGATGGACTTTCAACAAAACCAAGAGAGAACATAAACCAAACAGACAAGAACAAGAGACAAAAGGCAGTTGTCCCTTCTGTGTCTGTTTTATCCGAAAAACCTAAAGGATTTTCTACAAAGACAACATTACGGTCCACTTTAAACCAGAGAAGGCAAAGCAAGGCAATTTTTATATAGCACAATTCATACACTCGGTCATTCAAAGTGCTTTACCAGAATAAAAGCATTCTTATTTATTAAGATTTAGAATAAGAATTTAATTATTAATTAAGAATTAAAGAAATAAATATTTAAAGACGATGAGTGCAGATAAAAACACTTCTAGCTGGCTTCACTGTCCCAGATGTTCTCAGAGTCCGAGGAGGTTCTTAAGCAACTAGCATGTCAGAAATATATTCTGGTGCTAAACCATTAACCATTCTCTGAGCAACAGGAAGCCAGTGAAGAGATTTTAAAACTGGACTGATGCGGTTGTACTTCCTGGTTTTGGTGAGAACCCGAGCAGCCGCAGCTGTTTTATCCCTCGTTTTGAGAGACCAGTGAGCAGGCCGTTACAGTAATCTAACCTGCTGGAGACAAAAGCATGGATAAGTTTCTCTAAGTCTGGTTGAGACATCATCCCTTTGACTCTGGAAATGTTTTTAAGGTGATAAAATGCAGATGATGTAATTTACTTAATGTGACTGTGGAAATCCATGTCTGAGTCCATGATGACCCCTAGATTTCTAACCTGGTTTTTAGATTTTAGAGAAAGAGACTCAAGGTGACTGCTGACACTTTCTCTTTGTTTCTGTGGCCCAAAGATGATTAGTTCAGTCTTGTCTCTGTTCAGTTGGAGAAAATTATTTTGCATCCACACATCAATCTGTTTGATGCAGTGACACAGTGAATGGGTTGGTCCATTTTCACCTGCTGTGACTGAAATGTATCATCAAAGTGTTACTGTAGATTAGTTCAGGTTTTTTTTGTAGAATGTCTTTGCTTAGAGCCAGTTGCAATTAATTTTTTGATATGCGGTATTTGCACAGATTATGTATGGTCACAGTACTGTTGCTGTATGTATGTTGTATGTTGTACATTTACGTACAGTGGGGATCAAAAGTTTGGGCAACCCAGGTAAATTTTTTTATTAATGTGCATAAAGACGCCAAGAAAAGATGGAAAAATCTCCAAAAGACATCAAATGACAGATTAGACATCCTTATAATAAGTCAAAAAAAGTTAGATTTGATTTCCATCATTTACACTTTCAAAATAACAGAAAACAAAAAAATGGTGTCTGCAAAAGTTTGGGCACCCTGCAGAGTTAATATCTTGTACTGCCCCCTTTGGCAAGTATCACAGCTTGTAAAGGCTTTTTGTAACAAGCCAAGAGTCTTTCAATTCTTGTTTGAGGTATCTTTGCCCATTCTTCTTTACAAAAGTCTTCCAGTTCTTTGAGATTTCTGGGCTGTCTGTCACGCACTGCTCTTTTAAGGTCTATCCATAGATTTTCAATTATGTTGAGGTCAGGAGATTGTGAAGGCCATGGCAAAACCTTTAGTTTATGCCTCTTGATGTAACCGTGGATTTTGAGGTGTGTTTAGGATCATTATCCATTTGTAGAAGCCATCCTCTCTTTAACTTCAGCTTTTTCACAGATGGCATCAAGTTGGCATCCAAAATTTGCTGAAATTTTATTGAATCCATTTTTCCTTCTACTCGTGAAATGTTCCCTGTGCCACTGGCTGCAATACATCCCCAAAACATGATCGATCCACCCCCATGCTTAACAGTTGGACAGGGGTTCTTTTCATTAAATTCTGTGCCCTTTCTTCTCCAAACATACCTTTGCTCATTCCGGCCAAAAAAGTTCTATTTTAACTTCATCGGTCCACAGAACTTGTTTCCAAAATGCATCAGGCTTGTCTATATGTTCATTTTCAAACTTCAAACGCTGATTTTTGTGTTGAGGACGTAGAAGAGGTTTTCTTCTGATGACTCTTCCATGAAGTCCATATTTGTACAAGTATATCTTTATAGTGGAATAGTGTACCACAACTCCAGTGTCTGCCAGATCTTTCTGGAGGGATCGTGCAGTCAAACGTGGGTTTTGACTTACTTTTCTCACAATCCTTTAACTTCCACTGTTCCTGATGCTTGCCATTTCTTAATTACATTCCAAACAGAGGATATTGGCATCTGAAAACGCTTTGCTATCTTTTTATAGCCTTCTCCTGCTTTGTGAGCGTCAACTATTTTCAGTTTCAGTTTTCTAGACAACTGCTTAGAAGAACCCATGGTGCTGATTGTTGGGGCAAGGTCAGATGAGTCTGGGCATTTAAAACCTTTGAGATTGACATCACCTGGTCTATCCAGACGATGATTGAGAACAATCCATGACACTGTCAGGTCCTAGCTTGCCAAAGGGGGCAGTACAAGGTATTAACTCTGCAGGGTGCCCAAAGATTTTGCCACCTTTTCTTGGCGTCTTTATGCACATTAATAAAACATTTTACCTGGGGTGCCCAAACTTTCGATCCCCACTGTATGTACGTTTTGTTGTGTATCGGTGTACTGTATGTTCTACTGCTGCTGTGGCACTGCGACTAAGAAAAATTTCCTTTTGGGGACAATAAAGTATATTAGATTTGATTTTGGTTTGATTTGAAGTGTCATTTGCATAATTATGGTAGGATATGCCACAGCTGCGTATTAACTGGCCTAAAGGAAGCATGTAAAGATTGAATAATAGGTGTCTCAAGATAGACCCCTGTGGAACCCCACATGTCAGGGCCAATTGGTCTGATACACAGTTACCAACCAAAACAAAGTACTTCCTGTCTTCAAGATAGGACTGAAACCCATTAACTCATTAACATGCTGACAAAGACCAAAAATATCAAGAATAGTAGAAAGTTCTATGGAATTTCTGTCACAAACATTATCCACATGCACATTAAAATCACCTGATATGACTATTTGTTCAAATTCTGTGCAAATAACCGAAAGAACTGTAGTAAACTCATTAACAAAATCATGACATTGTTGGGGTGGTTTGTAAAGAACTACATATAATATTGATGGAGAAAACAAAAACTCCATTTTTATTTTTTATTCATTTTTTGACTCTGCGTCAAAAACTGGTAGGAAGCCATTTTTGTTAAAATGGAAAAGCCTTCTCTGAACAGAGGAGATGGCCGCGGATATATTTTGCCTAACATTTACAAAAGTGTTTTGAAACCTAAATCAGAACAGTTTCACAACACCTGAATGGACCTGTGATAGCCGTAACGACTCTCACATCAGGAGTCACAGTGCCCTTTCATAGCTAACGACTATGAGACCAGAACAGCCTGGTCCAATCAGGTTTTTAGGTCAAACCCCTCCTCTGGAAATATAAGCTCAGCTTTCGTATCAGTTGACCACAAAATTGAAAATTAAGAGATATGTCGTCACCTTAAAAACTCCAGATGCCCTTGCTTGACCCTTTTCATTTAATAGGAATTTAAAGTCATAGGAACTGAGCATGGAAGCTTGGACACAATACCATTTCATAAAAACCCATATCAAGACAACCTTTCACATCTTATTCAGATGACTTACCGTACTTACCGTACATACATTCTACATAACTTTTCTACGGTATGTAGAAAAGTTATGTAGTATTGCTTTAGTAATATCCTGCTCATGCTCCGCTTTTGTGGTCACCTAGGTGACTCAAATGAGAACAAGCCGCCGGTGGGAGCCGAGGAGGAGGAGGTGGCCAAGATGGGATGTCCCAGTCTGGGAGAACACACTCAGCTAGAAGTGGTCATTGAGGAGTCGTATGAGTTCAAGGTTTGTACACATGCCAGGGCTAAACTTCACAATTATCACAGCTTTGTAAGTACAGTATATAAATGGACCTTAGCTCTTTGTAGCAGCTTTGTGACAATCCTTTTGATTAAAGTGCAGGTTTATTGATGAATATCACTGTAAAAGTCAGGGGAATCATTTGAAATAATAAAAAAATGTAATGTAAAAAATGTAAAAGTAGTTTATATTGGGCAGCAGTGGTTCAGTGGTAGAGCTGTCGTCCTTCAACCGGAAGGTAGGCGGTTCGAATCCCACTCTCCCCACAGTTCATACTGTTGTTGTGTCCTTGGGCAAGACACTTAACCCACCTTGCCTCCAGTGGTGTTCCAGCTGTGACACTGGTGAATGGAAGTCGCTTTGGATAAAAGTGTCTGCTAAATGACTAAATGCAAATGTAGTTTCTTAAGCCAATAATTTGCTTATTACTTCCTAAATTGAAATATTACAGAATATGCAGAGGTGCAGCTTTATTTCCTCACACCTCATTGTTAAAGGATGCACAGACAAAACATGCTTTTAAAACAAATGACCTCTTGAGATGGGCTCCTAGAAAACTCTGAAAGTAAGCAGTTATGCTTTGTGGTGCAGTATGACAAATCTAAACTCTCAGGAAACTGATAAGTTTATGAAATAAAATAAGAACTTATTATGAGAGCAAATAATGACCAGACTTAATAGACTTAAATTGTTAAGTCTATGTATTGTCTCTAAGTGTTTTAGTGTAGTTTTTGTAATGAGCACTAGCTGCAGCTGTGAGACTGGACTGGTCGACTTTAGTGTAAGGAAAACTCAAAAACCTTAACAAATGAATATCTGTTCAGAGGTAAGGCCTTTTAGTGAGTTGTTCCAGCACCAGGCAAATGGTATTGGTATTCTTCTGAATACAAGAATATAATCTTCACTCTTCAAGGGATGGATTATAATGTTAATCCCTCATGCCTCACATTAAAATAATATGTAAAAGCCCTAGTGCCCTTCAAATATATATTAACTTGTCTAAGAAAGGCTTGTTTTGGTCTCCGTCTCTCAGCTGCTGCTCATTTCAGAAGCTGCTCTGATAATGAAACAGCTACAGACAACTACGTATATACAGCTATAACACTGACTAAAACTTTAGAAACCTAACCCACAGACTCTTCTTCTGTTTGATTTTTTTAGCACATGTAATTTATTGTACATCCAGGTCATGTTAGGTTACAGTTCTTCATTTGTGCTTTCCCTGTTTTGTTTACTGATTTGACTGTGACTCATTTGTTCTTCTGTTCCTTTGTGCCATTGGTGTGTTTGTGCAGAGAGCAGTAGATGAACTTGTGTGGCGCTCTAAACAGGTTACGCATCTTTTGGTCTGGCGTTAGCATGCATGTTTCACTCTAATGGAGCTACAGCAGTGTTTGGCTTCTCTATCTTTGCCATGTTTTTTCTTATTCCTCATTTTTCAAAGCTCCCGTATTGGGTTAAATAGGCCTTTTGAGTAAAAGCACTGTTAGCACAGCTACAATAATGTCTTCTGACACAGTGCTGTAAACTGTTTTGCATCAACATATTTTCTTATTCCTCTTTCTCTCTGCTTCAAACAGAACTCACCATATTGGCTTGAAGGCTTTTCTTAGATTTCACAGAGAACATCATAACAGCACAGGAGCGCAGATAAACTCACAAAAAAACGTTTAATGAATGCTTTCTAAATTTTGGTGCTGATTTTGAAAATTCTATCATTAGAAAAAGAGGATAATTACATGGGATAAAATCAGCGTTTTTCTCTCTGTGTGTGGCAATAACAGCTTTGGGGTTGTGTTTCTCTCTATGTATTCACTTGCATGTTCTTCCTCTGTGGGTGTGTGTGTGTGTGTTCAATGTGTATAGAGTACAGTAGATAAGTTGATAAAGAAGACCAACCTGGCCTTGGTGGTGGGGAGCAGCAGCTGGAGGGAGCAGTTTGTCAACGCAGTCACTGTCAGTGCAGGTAAGGCCCCACAGGACCCCAGCAGGGGCCTCATTTATAAAGCTTGCATACACTCAAATTGAGGGCTAAAACTTGCATACGCCTCCTTACACGACAAATATGGGATCTAGACGCCAAACTGTGCATATCCCTACTGACCCTGCCATACGCACATTCTGGAGACCTTAAAAAACATGGTTTATTGTGTGAACGTTTACCGGAGTCGTGCACGTTTGCAAGAGCACAGTGGCTTAGGCTTCTATATAAATATATATATATATATATATATATATATATATATATATATATATATATATATACTTAAACAGAAAAAAAGTCTATGACATGAAAATTGGTAATAACCACTACAAAATGTTGGTAGCTGCAGGTGGCCTTTCAGCCGAATACCAGCCGCTTGTTTTTACTGCGCTCTATGGAGAAAATCCTTTCCGGACCATAGGTGGCTGGTGCAAATTTGCTTCAAGGAAATGGTGCAGTCCCCTATCCAGTTCTAATAATACATTCATGGTTGATAGCTACAGAGGCCAGGGGCAAAGTGGCTTCCTCAAGCTTAATTCTGAATAATCCTAGAGGGGCAGTGACATGACGAAGAGAACGGAAGCCAACCTAAGCTTTGCCTCCCCTGAGAGCTCAGAGCGGCACAGGGCTTCTCCGCTCATTCAACACAAAACCTTTAGAGTGCGGTGTTTGATTTGTAAACTGTATTATTATTATTATTATTATTATTATATAAACGTGTCCATCTGGGCCGTTCAAGGCACATAAAAGTGGTCAAAGTACCTTCTTTGAGTACATGTGCTGCTGCTCCATCAAAATGATTGGACGTTACTCACTTTAAACCAAACAAAAGACCAAAACAGTAAAGAAATAAATAAGGCAATGCCAAAGCAGCACAAAGTAAAACTTAACTTTAAATTAAATTATCCTGTGTGTCTTATCTAAGCCTCCTCTTTTTCAGATTTGTTTCCTTCTGTTATACAAGTAAACCAATGAGATCTGTCTTGAGATTACTTCAAATGACTTTACAGTAGTACTAAAAAGTATTTTTAAGTTGCACTAAGGCAATAATTGTAATTAAATACTGAGTGGAGGCTGTACTACTTCAAATGTCAATTTTAAAAGATTAAACCCCATTCAACACTTCCATTAGGAGACGATGATGATGAGGAGAGCGGTGAAGAGCGACTGCCGTCCTGTTTCGACTACATCATGCACTTCCTAACGGTCTTCTGGAAGGTTCTATTTGCCTTTGTGCCTCCCACTGAGTACTGGAACGGCTGGGCCTGCTTCTTTGTCTCCATATGTCTGATCGGCGTGCTGACGGCAGTCACCGGAGATCTGGCCTCACACTTTGGCTGCACGATAGGACTGAAGGACTCCGTGACGGCTGTGGTGTTTGTGGCCCTGGGCACTTCTGTACCAGGTAAGGAGTGGTGAGACTGTACAAATACATTAGGGGTGTGTGGCAGAATGATTAGCACTGCTGCTTCACAGCAAGAAGGTCCAGATCTTTAATTGCACCTTAAACAAAAGTGAATAAGAGCAATAATAATATATCAGATTGTCACTGTGTCAAATGAACAAACAATGGTAATGAGGAAGACTGCTTCCATCTCTTAATAATAATGGCGTCTGTCTTGAGTATCCAGGCTGCAAATCAAATCCTGATTGTAAAGAATGCTTCATCACAGCCTTCAGCCCGACTTTGTCTCGGCCCAAAGAGGACAGGACGTCCCTGGGCTTTAATTCAATTCTCTTCCTCTTTCCCCTGCTCGGCTGGTTTATTGTCTACCCAACATTTGATTTATCAAAGCCGCTCCAAAAGCAGGCTGTGACTCTGATAGCATGCAGCGAGCTTTGAGGAAAGATAGGAAATCCTTCTAGTGTCATCTTGTTTTGTCTAATTAAAGGAAATGTAAATGTAAAACGGTAATTTCATCTACTTTACTGTTGAGTGTGCGCTTTCAAAAACAATATCTATGTTGCTTTTACTCTAAAGAGTTTAGCTTTTTACAGTCACTGCTGCAGCTCCTTTGCCCGTCCCGTCATCATCCTCACTCCCTTAACACCTCTTATTGGCTGTTTGTTTTCACCATTGCACCATCCATCATTCCGTGTTGCCATGGAGACCAGGAGTTAGCGGTGAGATTGTGTGTTCTGCTCCAACAAGTTTAGGTCCAGCAGGCCCTTATAACTTCCAATATTTTTTGTGGGCATCTATATTACGTGTGTAATATATGTTTAGCTTCTTTTGCAGTCTCAATTTCTGTATCTTCCATCCTGCTCGTTTATTAAGGCCCCTCTGTATCATTAACTTGAAAAATAACCAGCCCAGTCAGTGTAAGTGGACTGCACACATCACTGATTTAATGGTTTACAGTGAGTTTGTTTTATTCCAGCCAAAAGATTAATATTTATGATGCTAATTTAGAAGGCAAATAGAAAAAACAGATATGTCAAAAAAACAGTCACAGTCCTGTACATAACCCTTTTTATTATTTATTTTTTAAATATAGCGCTTTTCCACCTTTCTCTCTGTGGAGCTGATCGACCTTCACACGACCATGTCAGAGATATGTTAACATAAAGACTAATGCAAAAATGCAAAAATTACATATAAACTTAAATATGTTTGAGTTTGTTCTCCCTGTGCTTGGGTGGGTTACTTCCAGGTACTCCGGTTCACCAACATAAAAAAAACTGGTGCTGGCTGCTGACTAAGAATTTCCACACAGGGACAATATAGGGATAATAAAAAAATAATAATAATTATGAAACTGCTTTGTTCATTTCACCAATGACACAATATGCTACACAATGGTCATTGTCTGTAACATAAAGGGTTGAGAAAAAACATTAGTTATCTCTAGTGGTCTGCACATGCTGATATAAATAAACAGTTTTTTTCAGAAAAAAAAAAAGTTTTCTAAATCTAGTCTGTAAGGTAATTTAGGAATGCAATAATGTTATTGTTTCAGACTGTGTTATTGTTTGTTGTGTCTGATTTCTGAAGCCAGGGTTGATGTTCTACAAAACTTCAAATGAAATGGTTATGTTTTAGTTAAATGATAGTGATGAACTTTGTTGACTTTACAGTGAAATGTGGACGTGTGGAGGCAGTAATGTGCACTTGTCCCTTTCTTTGTGTGTGATGTGTTAAAACAGTATCACACAGCATCTCCTTCAAAGTTTGTTGAATATATTCAACACTGGGATATATTTTTGGACTAATCTCTCACATTCAAAGGCTTATTGTAGCACAAGGGCAAAAAATATACAGGCATTCAATCTGGCAGCCGTTTCCCCGGTGGTTCCTGCCAACCCAGATGTAGCTCCTCTGTATCTTTTTATCCACTTAATGCCCAATTGTTCGACTGTCCCACACCTCTACTATAGACTGATGCCAATATAAAACTACTTATTATATAATTATGAGTCTCCACCAAGTTTTCAGATCCAGTTACAATTCTAATAGAAAGGATGTAAAAGTTTTTTATTTTTTTATTTAATATTTACAAGTAACTTTGATTGCATCACTAAATTAGAAATGTGCTTTAAAATTGCATTGAACTGACATAATTACAGTGCAAACTACAAGCTTCAAAGAAATTCTTATAGTAGCATCATTTATATATCATGTATGTGCCTGCCAATAGTGTCATTAGAATTAAAGTCCATTACTGTAATGGACTTTCATTTTAGAGTGCCTCTCTCATCTTTCACAGACAACATCATATCGATGGCTGTGGGGAGTATGAGCTCTTCAGCGATCGTCTGTGGGTTTTTTGCAGCCTCTTTATAAGACACTAACTGTGCCACGTTGTTTATGATAGCCACCTTAGTAAAAATACTTTGCAGCTTGTTATTTTCTTCTAATTTCCTTCTTCTAATAACCACTTTGTTTGTTGACATGTGAGGGATGCAATGTTTCTTTGTGCCTTCTTAACTTACGAGGTTTCATACTGTCTGCAGTAGGTTTGTACAATGTGCATGTACAATGTAGGACTACAGATGGAAATGAGCTGTTAAGCTATAATCTGGTACAAGCATCTCTACTCCAGCTTAATGTATGCTAAAAGAAATAATAATTTAAAAAAAGTAAAGCCAAGAGCAAGGTAAGCGTAGTCATATTTGGGTGACTTAGTCTTTGAGTCTTTGTATGTCTGCTGTTTTCTGGATTTGTATTTTCTTTGCTTGCTTTCGTTTTGTTCTTGCAGTGTTTTCCTCCAGCACGGCAGTCACTAGGAAATATTTTTGTTTGGTGTCACCTTAAAAGAGTCACTCAACATTAGTTCAGAGCAGTTTTTGCAAATTTGTATTTTTGGTGTTGTTTTGCCTTGACTTCTGGTGATATTCTCTGTGTGTGTGCAGGTGCTGTTATTTATACCAGCAACTCCCCTATTGTGCTCATAATTAAATTTAAATGAATGGTATGATAATATCTCACCTCTAATAATAGGTTAATAAGTACCATACAATGAGCCTACCAGTACATCTTGTACCGTATCAGCAGCATAATGGCTCTTTTAAAGAGGTAAAGATAATAGGAGGTTGGTACGATCAGGTTTAGAGGGAGTAGCTTAAAGAGACCCACACTGTTCAAAAATAATGAATGAATCCTGCCAGGCAAAAACAATCTCTGCAGTCTCCTATAGTTTTATTAAAACAAAGGTCAAACATGATAATGCATATTTCTCCTTTTTGAAGTATTTTCTTAAGCTGCTGAAATTGCTCGATGGGGTGCAGTATTTTTCAGATTTTCCACTACATAACTGGTGTTTGAACTGATTCAAGCAAAATGAATAGAGCCACAACCTGGGCCAAATGCTCACTGATGGGCCCATTGAAACAACAGATGTAGCACACAGGGCCTGGAGGGAGGGGGCCTTAAAGGGACAGACATTAATCTCATAAAGACGTTTAATTAGTGTATAAACTTGTTTTAATAGATTTTAAATTCTGGAGCAGAAGGGTGTTTTTCCATGATGATGATAATATTTATCAGAGGTGGGTCAAGTAATGATACTTCAAAATAACTTTACTCAAATTACTAAGTAAGCGTAAAAAAATATTTTGTTTAAAAATGTTTAAATATTTTGTTTAAAGACTATTCAAGTGCTCACTAATTGTTTGATTCTAATGTTTTTTTTTTTTAGAAACAATATAATCAGACAAAAAATTCTGGTATTTCCAAATAAAATATTTGTAAAAAAAAATTAACTTAAGGCACAAATATACAAACAAATATAGCTTTGAAACCAACACCGACAGAAGGACATGTACAGCTGTTCTTTTGCTCTGTGTGAGAGAGAAACATGGTTTGTATTTGAGGCCAGTGTTCGTTAGGGGTGGGAAAAAAAATTAAAAATTTAAAAGACAGAACCCAACCGCGAGAGTTTGTGCGACAGATTAGAGTGCGCACAGAGTGCAGAGGACAGTGCGAGCCATGGAAGAGGAAAGACAAATCCCTCTCCCTAGCCCCTAACCCCCAATCAATTTACAGTATAGTGCTACACTGTATAGAGGACTATATAGTGCACTGAATTAGTGAACAGTTTTGGCCATTACACGTTTGTTTTCTGTCGCCAATAGTGTGTGACCATGATAATGGTCTTTTTTAGCCTCTGGTATTACTTTAGTGATATAACTATTAATAACACTGAATATGTGTTTTATTCAGCAAGACTTGTCCTTATAAAGTAAGACTGCATAACTTTAAGCTAGTAGCATTGCGTATTTTTTTATGCCAATAAAATATAATATAGAATATACATTCTTGTATTGATTTATGGATTTTTAGACATGCAATTGGTAGAATTATACCTCTTTTACTGACACAGTACCCTCAGCTGGACAGAAAACTCAACATGCTTAGCAGAAAGCAAAAAGAGGGAGCCGAAATAGGCCAATACACTGGACCCTAGCAGAGTTGTATTTGTACAGAACAAATCGTGACCCCATGAAACAAATCGAGGGATTACAAAAGATTCCCATCCCTAGTGTTCATCCTCTTCAGTTTCAACATTGTTTTTTATTTCCGGTTTGGTAAGTGTGAAGAGTTTATGCTGCTCTGTTGCCACAGTTAGTGTGTGGTCATGTGACCACATGGCTACGTCTGATTGGTGAGACAGTCAAGTGTAGTCCACTGAACTGTAACTGAGTAAGAGTAGCATTCCTTCACCACAAATCTACTCTAGTAAAATTTCAAGTATTAAAACTACTCTTAGAAGTATATTTTTTTCAAAAACCTGTTCATGTTAATGTAACGAAGTAAATGTAACTCGTTACTACTCATCTCTGGTTTTGATTCCTGTGAACGCTTGCCTTTCAGATACCTTTGCCAGTAAAGTGGCAGCCATCCAGGACCAGTATGCAGACGCCTCCATTGGAAATGTGACGGGCTCCAACGCAGTCAACGTCTTCTTGGGCATCGGCGTAGCTTGGACCATCGCTGCCATCGCCTGGCGCTCCAAAGGCAAGCCGTTCATCGTGGACCCGGGGAACCTGGCTTTCTCTGTAACCCTTTTCACCGTCATGGCCGTGTTGTGTGTCAGCACACTGCTGTACCGCCGCAGGGCCACGGTTGCAGGCGGAGAGCTGGGCGGCCCCCGGACTTGTAAGATTATTACGTCTATGCTGTTCACCTCTCTCTGGCTCATTTACATCCTGCTGGCTTCCCTCGAGGCCTACTGCCATATACCAGGGTTTTAGATACTGCCAACATGGAGGGAGAGAGGTAAAGTACAGCTGCAATTAGAAACAAAAGTAAAAGGACAGAAAAATGATCTTTTCTTTTCTTTCTTCAAACCTTTTCAGTGTTGAGATTCATTCTACAGAGCAACTCCAAAAATACCAAAATATTCATATTATTTTGGGGACTCAAAATGATAAGACTGTTTCTTCTTAACATTCAAAGTAAGACTACATTTACACTGACATGTTTCAATAAACCCCATATAAAATGAAAACCATGACCATAATGGTAGCCTTTATGAACCCACATACTCTCTTTTTAACTAAGATTATTAGCTTGGAGCTGAATGCCCTTGTAAAATAAAAAAGAATTTGACAAAAAGAAAAGTCTGTTAGTGTATCAATGCATCATTGTTTAATAAAAATCTGTATAGCCAGTCTGGAATATGAAAGTCATCTGTGAAAGCACCCTTACGTAGTGTGAAAATATGTATGAGAGGAAAAACATGTCAGTGTGGCAGTATCCAGAGAATAACAATACATAAAATATTGATGAAAAAACCAAGAAGGGCACTTAATGATACTCAAGAACCATCTCTATACTATACAATACTTAAGAAAAACTGTCTGTGAAAGAGGAAGATGTGATGCATCTGCATTGTGCACCAACAAGAGAGAAGAACGAGGATGACAGTGAACTCAATGGTGAAAGCAGATGAACACAAATATCAGCACACTCCTGACTTTCCCCTCATCCTCTTCTTTTCTCTGTTGATCAACTCTCCAACTCTGTCAGCCTTGATATTCTGGACGGAGAAACTCATAAATCGACATTTTCTTCTGCTTTTGTTGTTTCCACTGTGCGGAATAGCACTTTTTTTTTCCTCTGCCACTTTGAGAACACACACTCGGACCGCCCCTCCTCTTGCCTTACTATAACCCTGTAGGAATTGTTGTCAAGTTGTGATCATGTAAAGCTATAGTCGCCTTTTTATTCATCCCAAGCCCCTCCACCGATCTTTTTCTCAATGGCGTCACGTGTTGATGTTGTCACTGTGCAATTGTGATAAAAACAATTCTTGACAAATGTGGAACATGCTCAGAAGAAGAGGACTTGAATAAGCATTGTGCAGAAAGTATTGTGTGGTACATTGTTAACACTAATAGTAAATGAAGTTGATAAAGGACCAATAAAAATGAAGGATCAGATTAGACGATGTGAAATTATATTGTTGAAGACTACGACAAATGTGTTTCTAATTGTACACTATATTATATGGGATTTTATTGATGTTTGTGAGAAAACACTACTCTTTTGTGTTAAGTTCCAACTTTTTGTAATGTTAAAATACTTCTATGGATCCTATCACATGGGATTTGGAGCGAGAGTGAACCAACAGCAGCTCCAAAAGGGACATGAGTATGGGGCACATTTATTGACAAAACATGTGTGTCTCCCAAAGATTTAACAGTAGTGTCTGGTCAGAGGTCAGCGCCACCCATTTACAGTGTACAGACTCACTTTATAGGCATTTTATGAACCATACAAGCTGCCAGTTTGTAACACTAGAACCACCAAGTGATTATTTTGACCCTATTTTTATTTTTAAATTATTGTTACTAATGTAATTAATGTGTTTGTAAGAAACCTAACATCTCCCAGTTCATGTTTTATTAATCATCAATCAATTCTGAGCACTCTAGATCAATCTAAAGATGGTAAGGTAAGATGGTTTTTTACTCTATTCATTCATCTATTCAACACCATGGAATATTAGTAATTGAAGCATATTGTCAAATCAATTAGCTGAGCCATTCACCAAAAAAAGTCAATTTATACTATACCATATTATTATTATTATTTTTGCTGTATCTTTTCTGGTGTGTGAAAGTCGCATTGGCAAAGAGACTGACAGTGTCTTATAGGAACTTAACGGTGGCTCATGACATTTTGTTTGAACATGTTTGTCTCTGAGGTTTGCATGTGTCAAAGGCCTGTGCTGTAGTCGGACTCAGGGGGAGGCAGATTTTCCCGAGCAAACACGTAGTGGAAAAGCTCTACAGACAAACAGACATTTTTTTTTCTTAAATGTTGATTGTGGGCTTTAAGGAAAACTATTTACCAGCCCTTCTCCTTGGATAAATCCAAAGAGTACTGGTGCCACTGTTGCGAATGCTATAGGTTGGTACAGCATGCGTTTTCATTGTAAATTGGTGTAAAAAAGTCCCAAATGTATGTATTTTATCACCGCTTCATTAGGACCTTGAGTGGTGAGGTTACTAAAAGTGTAAAGGGAACTCTCACTCAGGTATAGTCAGGAATTTAAATGAAAAACACAGGATAAATGTTATGAGAGACTTACTTCTTTAAGGACTTTGGTAAAGGGAACTTTCCATAACTGAAGTATTACAGTTGTACCCTATGTGTTTTCTCTATAACATGCTAAAATGTCATTCAGAAATTTGATGACATGCCTGTAATATGGCTGTGCTGAGTATGTTCCCGTTGGCAGAGCTTGTGAGGGGACAGCTGTCATGAGCTACTCCCTTTGACATGACTTAGGGAATGAGTGCTTGCCTGCTCCCGGGACAAACTCTTTTCCTTTAATGACAAAAGCCTGTTTAAGAATGAGTAGGTAGATGATATTGTCACTAACGCCACAGGAGAATAAATACTAGGCTGTTTTTAGACATGTGTGGTTTTTATAGGTCTCTAAGCTGAGGACTAGGGCAGATGTGTTTGTGGGTGCAGGCTTTCCAACCAAGAAATGCAAGCATATTTTTAGTGTCCTGTCTGTTGCCTAGCGACCATCCTTCTGTGAGGGCTTGTCTTGACTGTCGCTGCTGCGAGAGAAGTGCTGTGTCCTTTTCATGGTTTGCCCTTCTCTCTCTCACTATTGACTGTCATGGCTGTGTCTGAACTCACTTTCTAGTGACAACACCATTCTGTGAGTCTAAATCTAAGACTGAAAGTAGTGTGATTTGTGTACATGTCTTTAAACTGTGGACAATATGATTGGATGGCCCAGGTTTTACCAATTTTGTTATCATTTGTAAATTGTTATTTATTATCTCTTTATAAAATCACCAACATTAGCACCAGACACAGACATATAAAAGCAGTATATAACAATAATATATAATATATATAACAGTCCAGTCATATTGAGACACAGTACTTTAATGATTTAATCTATTTATATAACGTAGAAAGACCCATTCAATTAGACTTAGTCTGAATTGTGTATTATTTTGTATTGTCCGGAAACAGTCCACAGTGAGGTGGTGTTTGTTCTCATGTGGCCAGCACTCTGTCTTAAAAATACATTTTAGTTCAGGTTATAGTACAAAGATATATTGAGTGGTCAACGGAGGGCTTTTGGAAACAGCCATTCATTGTTACATACAATGGCAAGAAAAAAATGGAATTTCATGGTTTTCTGAATAAATTTGTCTTAAAATATGATCTGATCTCCATCTATGTCAAGGGTATTGACAAACATAATGTGTCTAAAAATAATTACACAAAGAAATTCTGATCTTTTATGTCTTTATTGAACTCACAACATTGAAAATGGCAGTGGAAAAAGTAAGTGAACGCTTAGAATTAATACCTGGTTGACCCCCCCATTGGCAGCAATAACCTCAACCAGGCGCTTCCTGTAGCTGTGGATCAGACCTGCACATTGTTGAGGAGGAAGTTTAGCCCATTCTTCTTGGCAGAATGGCTTTAGTCCCTCTTTAAGTCAATTCATAGCATCTCTATTGGGTTGAGGTCTGGGCTCTGACTTGGCCACTCCAAAAGGCAGATTTTGTTTTTCCATTCTGTTGTGGACTTGCTCCAGTGTTTTGGGTTGTTGTCCTGTTGCATCACCGACTGAAGAATTGTCTGATATACTTGAAAATTCATCTACCCTCAATGATTGAAGCTGGCCAGGCCCTGATGCAGCAAAACAGGCCCAAATCATGATGTTTCCTCCACCAGACTTTACAGTTGGGAAGATGTTTTCATGATGATATGCCAAATGTAGCGCTGTGTGTTTTTTCCAAATATTTCCATCTTAGTTTCATCAGTCCACAAAACATTTTGCCAATACTGCTGTGAATTGTCAATGTGCTCTTTTGCAAACTTCAGGCGTGCAGCAATGTTCTTTTTAGTAAACAGTGGCTTCCTTCGTGGTGTCCTGTCGTGGATACCCTGCTTGTTCAGTGTTTTACGTATTGTAGACTCATGAACAGAGATTTTACAAATTGTTTTTTTACCTCATTGATGAGTCTTTATTGTGCTCTTGGTGTCATTTTGACTGGGCACCCACTTCTTGGTAGAATAGCAACAGTCCCAAAGCGTTTCCATTTGTAGATTGTAGACTAACTGTAGACTGGTGGATTTCTAAAGTCTTTGAACAAAACTTTGTAACCCTTATCAGCTTTATGTAAAGCAACAATTCTTAGTCATAGCTCCTCTAAAAGCTCTTTTTGGCGAGGCATGGCTCACATAAGTGTGTTCTTCTTTTACAGAGGAAACTCCAAAATTTTGAAGGGTTTTGATCAGTCAAAGTAGCTGTAGTCCACACCTCCAAACGTATTATCTTAATCAGACTCCAGGTGTGTTAAAACCTGACTCCAATTAGCTTTTTTGAGGTCATTAAGTCAAGGGTTCACATACTTTTTCCACAAGCACTATGAGGTTTATTGGTGTCTTTTAAGGTTCACATACTACGCTATATAATAAATAAAAAATAAAATAAAATACTTTTTCTTGCCACTCTAAGTGATAAGAATTACTGATCCCCTGCGTGTCGTCTGTTTGCATGTTTTTCATTGGTGGTTGATCCACATTTGTGCCTGGTGTGTGGGTTGCTATTGTAATCGTCTTTTGAGGCCTCGGCTGTTTGTCCCATACTCTAGTTTAGGGGTCATCAGCTAAATTTGCACGAGGTCCAGCTTGTTTCTTCACGGTGCTGCAGGGGCCAGACTTTAAAACTTAAATATATAAATAAATACATGCTTTTCTTTAATTACATTTCTTCACTGTTAGATATCTTTTCTTGTTTATCTTTTTGACTTAAAACTTATATAAAATGTAATTCTACATGAACCTGTACACGACTTCAAATTGGACAGCCATGCTCATTACTCTCAGTGGCTCTCATTTATCAAAATTGCGTAAAAATAATCTGGGCATAAAAGGGGATGCACGACAAAGCACATGTGGGATTTATGAAACTGTGCATACCAATTAAATCCTGGTGTACGCACAACCAACTGTTGATAAATCCAGCGGACTCAAACTGGCGTGATTTGAATGGAACGCTCCTATATATTCACAGCTTGTCCTCGGAGTTTACAGCATGGAGGCACAAAACAGTGCCACAAAAATCCACCAGAACATTATTACATCTCTCTGACAAGGATGGGCCTCAAACAAGTGAACACTTAGTGAAATAATAACTTATGGCTCAGAGATGGTTCAGACTTGGGACAACAGCTTCTGTTTAAAGTTGAGCCTCTTTGCTAACACAGATTACTGCTCACATTCCCCCTGTTCGTCATCGGTGACGGGACATTTACGTGACTTTTTGTCTGTTTTGGAGAAAGTAAAGCTCTAGGACAATAGGTTTTATTTGTGATATTGCAATAGATTTTTTTTATTCCCTTTTTGATAATGGTTCTGACACAGGCCTCCACACGGCCTGTGTCAGAACCAATCACAAGCTGTTTGTCTGCAGCAGGGTGTGGTTTGCCGGCCACATCATTCACAAGTAACTCGGCTACCGAGTTATAAGAATAACCAGCAAAGTATAAAAATGATGAAACCACTCTGGTGACCACTCTACTGCTGGACATGTTAGCTAACGGTGCTCACGTGGCTTCTTTGTGGACAAACGGCTGTGTGATTTAGCTTTTTTTTTGCGTCACGTCCCGCGTTTCTCTGATTAGTTAATATTACGCCCGTAAAGCCCGCCCATGAAATTGAACACAAGCAACATCCACTCTCTTGATCTCTCCCTTATAAATAGTATTATTTTGACTTTTCACTTGTATCATGCAGTCCTGCTGTCACAAAGTGCTTTTCATATCAACACATTTCCATTGAATTATGTTGTAAATGTACTGTCTTATATTTGTTTTCATTGTGTAGTGTTTAAGTTTCAAAGAATAGAGAAGCTAACAATGTTCTGAGTCCTTGTCCTTTTGAAGCTGGACATCTTATTATATACACGTGTTCATCTGCTCAAACAAACAAAACAAAACTGTTTTAGGCAGTAGACCATGTCCAAATTCAAATAAAGCAACAGAATAAAGAGAATGTGGAGGAAATGTCATTTAACTAATGGATGATATTGATTTGTGTGCGTGTGCATGTGCGTGTGTGCGCGTGTGTGTGTGTGTGTGTGTGTGTGTGTGTGTGTGTCATCAATCTGTCCATGATGGTGCAGGACTTCAACTCATTTTGAAAACGTTATTAATGTTGGAAATGTGGTAGTACAAAGTAAAGTATTTTTAAACAATGTAAATGATATGAAAAATGACATAGATGTTTACAAAGACTAAACCCTTTTGTTTAATTTTCTTAAACATGAAATAAAACTTAACTGGTTAATGCTTTGAGCAGTCTCTCTTTTCTCACTCTATAAGACATTTATTTGATTTTTAAGGCCTTATCCTGTAATTGCCTCGACTCCACCAGTTAATCATTAAAGCCTAAGTACAGTAGGGCTTAGGTATGTCATTTTTAAAGTTGTTTCCTTAGTTGTAAAAGTGCACTGTAATACTTTGTAAGCCCTCAATTTATTGGTTCCAATACTAACTAAGTATGGTTTGCACCGTACTCTGACTAAGCTCAAATACGCTGTCGCAGCTGGAGTTCACACCTTGTCCGGGTTTAAATGCACGAGAGAGAACCTAAGTACTCTGTCCACCTGGGCTGATGCTGCATTCATGTGTCCTTAGTATTTCACAGCATTAAGCCATTGTTAAAAGGATAAAAGAGACTAACGTTTAACCTGACATACACCAGGTGTTAGTGTTTTTCTTTTGAGATGTACTAACTTTTTATACTTGTTATTTGTTTACTTCGCACGCTACATTGCACCCTAGATTAGGACACCTAATACATCATCTGTTAAGACCAGTTAGAACCAGTCACGTGCTATACACCACATGTTGTATAGGTTGTTTATAATATTGTGCCTTTTTGTAATAAGATTTTCAAGTATTCTTCAACAAGTAACACAGGCCAATTGTTCGGTAATCAATTAATATCATTATTAATAAAGAGCAACATTAACACACTGTCTTAGCGAGTTGTAAACAACAAACTAATATCAACACGTTCAATCCTCTGTAACTGCAGCGGTAAACCACTAAACTATAGCTTGTTCTTCGAAACTTTTTATTGTAGTGAATGCAGATGATTAAGTGGAACTTCGAGGACCAAGGAGGACACAAATCCACAAGGATAGTGTGTAAAATTTTAAAAAGAAAGACAATTTATTAAAAATTTGAAATAAAATACTTAAAAATAATGATAAAAGTTAAATTAATATCAATAATGTTTTAAAAATGTAAAAGAACAAAATGGGTTAAGTGTAAACGAGAACCAAGAGTTTGAATCTGAACAGGAATAAAAACAGGAAGCTAAAATATAGGTCAAATTCTGTGTCTGTGAGCAGAGAACAGGAAGTCATGACCAAATTTGGAGGCACACAGACACACAAAAAACAGGGGCACACAGAGGTCACACAGAGGTCACCCTTATCCCTGCTGCTCCCCCCAGGTTGGTCCCAAAGGGTTAAAGAAGCACTTTGCAGGATTTTCACTTTAACATAACAGCTTTGGAGTTATTGTGATGGGTTAATGGCTCATTTTGTGGTGAATGGGGTCTGTCCCAAACTCCTCTGGCGCCTCTTAGTGGAAAAAACAGCATTTCAATATATGTGCAGGAGAGCAGTGACTCACCAGTGTTTTTTAACATTACACCGAAGCTGTAGAGAAAAATACAAACAAAAAAAGCAAAGAACCTGCCAAACCTGCAAAGTGCCGATTTAAATACGGGAGCACTCTTATTTTAACCTGCTGTTCCCCCCGGGTTAATCCCAAAGGCTTAAATACGGGAGCACTCTTACTTTCTCTACTATTACTAATACAATCTTCTACTTTACCCTCAGATCAAACCAAACTTAGTTCTCGAATTAAGATTTTGTAACTATTCTACTGTGAGGTCATAAAAATATTTTGCTGCTGAGCTTTGTTCAGTAAACTTTTCTTAACCATTTAATAAACTCCTAGTTCAAAACTAGGATAAAGACATATTCAATCTCCAGGTTGTTCTTTGAACCTCTACCAGTGTCATGTCCAGCCCTTAAGGTCATGTTTGGTTTTCACCTTGTGTCATTTCCTTTGACTTTTGGTTTGGTTTTATTTTGGTTTTCACCTTGTCTCATTTCACTTCCTGGTCCTCCCGCCTGTGTGATTCTTTGCCCCGCCCTAATGCATTTCACCTGTGTCTAATTGTCCCCCTCCCTAGTGTGTGTATATACTTACCTCCTTCCCATTGTTCTCTGCCAGATTGTCTTGTCCTCTTGTGTCGAGCCTTTTGAGTCCTTTTTCCCTGTGTGCCTGCTGATAACCAACCTCTACCATCAGCACAGAACTCATCTGGGTTTTATAATTGGGGTGGCACTTCAGGTAGAGAAAACCACTGTTAGTTTTACTCAAGAGTGGACTTAAACACAGCAGTCTGTTTATTGATGGACACAAAATCCTCACCCAAATAGTAATAACAAGTAATAACAGACATACTGGACAAAGACTGAGATCAGTCAATAACACCGGAACTGACTCATGTACAGTATAGATGGTGGTATAAGCTCAAATTTGCTCGGATTTGCTCGATGTGCTGCAGGTGACAAACTTTGATGGCTAAAATTTTAGGTAGATGTACTGTATGCCAACGTTTGGGAACACAAGTGTACTGTGTTTATCAATTGAAAGAATATAAAGCACACTACTTTTTTGAGTCATCACTTACAGTGATATGGATTTAGTTTTGTGCTACTTGTGATGTTCAGTAAGTACCTCACTCGGCTTGACCCACTAACAAAAGCTCCACACCATATGCTGCTACTGCCAGTGTGAGTTTAGTGAAGCAGCTGGGAGCTTGTGTGGGCCCTTTTTGTTATTTTACTACTAAACAAAAAATAAAATAAAAATCCTCTGAGTGGAGTTCCCTTGTTCTTCAGCACTTATCTGAGCTGGCAACATGGAAGTGTATGCACTGCTGTATTTATAGCTCTGTCTGCAGGCCATGCAGACAGCTGCTGGCCAGTGCAGAAGCCCAGTGTGGTTTTGTGCTGTGGGATTATGCAGTGCTATTACTTATTTACCTTTCTGTTAGATCTCATTGGGGAAATCATTTTAATTGTGAAACACTTTCCTGTTTTCCGGAGTTGCATTTTCTCTGTGGTTCTACTCCATCAGCTCCTGTCAGTGGTAATTCCCCAACGAGACCCGTTCATCTTCTGCTGGAGGAGAACGAGACGACGAGAGCAGTGAACACAGCTCTCCTAAGACAGACAAGAGACAGACAGGTGAGGTACACAAAACAGGCCCAATATTCACAACAACTACAGAAGAAAGTAAAGCATGAAAAAGGGACAGAGTTGCCACACTTTCTCACTGTGGGATCAGAAATCTCCTAAACCCTTTGTTTGTCTCTTTTTATGCTTCTTTAGCCATTTAATTACTCCTAAAGGGTTTACAAAAGAAAACAAGTTTCTCACCAAATATGTTGAATATAGAGAAGCAGAAACAGTGATTTAAATCAGGTTAAACCTGTGAACATCAGAACTGTTTAATGAGGCTAAAACCTGTAGTAACATAATCCAAGCAAAACATAAAGAATGACTTCAGTTTAAATACTATGTTTTTAAATAACATTCGTCCTTATGCATCTATCTGCAAACTAGAAACATGATGCTATAACAAACTATAATAGTCCTCTATTGATTTTATTGGTTGGGGAACTAGCAGAGAATAAGTAATAAGTAGCACTGTTACCAAAGCCAAGAATAAGTTCCTTTTGTTTATGAAAACATCCTGATATTATTTTAAATACAAATCTTCTGGACAATAGAAATAAAAATCAAATATGGTGTACTTTACAAGTAATATATCTGAATCAGACACATGATTTTTTTAATGATAACTTTCACACACTCTGTAGGCTACCCAACACTGTCACCGGCAAAAACACCAACCATTAAATGGTGGTTTATACTGACCTACGCATTTTTTATTTTTTTTACAAGCGTAGCTTAGCCATTAGCCATGAAAAACGTGCCTGTAGCTCTCACCATGTTATTTTTATATTTACTTAAAATACTGAAATGTCAGGGCCCTGGCTGTGACGCTGGTTTTCTCCCTTTTTCCTTGTGTTCTTCTCCCTCCCTTTCCGTGCGTGCGTGCGTGTGCGTGTGCATGTGCGTGTGCGTGCATGTGCGTGTGTGCGTGCATGTGCATGTGCGTGTGCGTGCATGTGCGTGTGTGCATGTGCGTGTGTGCGTGTGCGTGCATGTGCGTGTGTGCGTGTGCGTGCATGTGCGTGTGTGCGTGTGTGCATGTGCGTGTGTGCGTGTGTGCGTGCGTGTGTGCAGATCTGTAATCAACAGACGACTTCATCCCTGCTCACCAGCCAGACACTTTCCCGGATTGTTACATCAGTCACATGGTGAACTACCAGACCGCTCAGTCCCTGAGTACTGTATTCTTTCCTGAACTATAAATACTCACCTTTGAGCCGTTGTTGTCTTGTGTCCATTTTTGGCTCCGCACATTTGCTACGCCACAACAGAACAATGTGGCCACATGGACCCATCAGAACAAGACTCGTTTTGTGAGGCCCTGGCTTTACAAGGAATTGGGGGGGCTAGCATGAACTGATACTATGCAAAATAACGGATAAACTCAGCGAGCTTACCGCTAACATTTCTCAACTTGGCAGCCACATGGACCACCTCACTGCTCAGATTTCTACGGCAGCTGCACCACCTTCGGTGCACCTTCAGCTGCTCGAGAGCCGCACATCCCAAATCGAGAGCTATATTCTGGAGCTATCTGGGAGCTCGTGGAGTGTTTCTCCTCCAGTGCTCCTTCGTGTTTGATCAGCAACCCAACACCTATTGCACAGATAATTCTCGTATTGCCTTTTTTTTAAGTCTTCTCACTGGTTGAGCAATGGACTACAACAGTTTGGAAAAGAAACTCCCCAATTTGTCACTCTTATACTGCTTTTACTTTAGAGTTAAGTAAGATTTTTGATCACCCTCCTAAGGGCAAGGAAGCTGCTAAGAGGCTGCTTTTGTTCACTCTTCTCCTGTTGCACAATATGCCATAGACTTTTGTATATTAGCTGGTTGAGAATGGTTGGGACGACACTGCCTTACAGGATGTGTTCATTAGAATGTTAGCTGACAACGCAAAGGACGAGTTGGCTGCCTGAGATGAGACCGACTCTCTTGAGGATCTAGTTTTCCTAGTCACCAGCCTTGACAACAGGCTTAGGGAGAGAAAAAGGGAGCGAGCGATGCGAACACTTGTATCTCAAGTTCACAATTCTCCACCGTTTCTTCCCTCTCTTTCGGCTGCACCTACTTCCGTGCCTTCCAGGTCTGGAGACGAACCTATGTAGCTTAGCCGGGCTCGTCTCACACCATCGCCATAGTCGCCACAGGTCAGGGCTGTGAATTTACAGTGGACAAGCTAGACCTTACATCAGAAGGTGCAGGTGTTCACATTATGTGCCTTATGGTTTTTGCTTTGTAGGTTTTATAATCACATATAGGGTGTTATAATAATACATCTAGAAGCATATTAATAGAAAAGAAAAAAACATAATGTCAGAGTGTATGGTTTGTAGGTGTAGTCATATGGTGGTTATATAAATTCAAATAGTTTTATGTAGGTATTATTAATATTGGTTATCAGTAGCAGTTTTAGGCACGGGCGAACCGGGCAGCCGCCCGGGCGTCATTTTTTCGTGACACATTGGGGGCGGCAGCACGAGCAGATTAATAAAAAAAAAAATAAAAAATATTCCTCTGCGTCATGGGTTGTTTTCATCATTTATATCATTTCACTGTGTGTGGAATTGGCGAATTGGCGCTCCCTGCAGCTGCCGGCGCCCCTGCTTGCTGAAAATGTCCAATGCGCGAGCAAAATTTCACCTCTGGGTCTCTCTCAAATGGAAGGGACAGCCTATAGTTCCTGCAAATGAAACTAGGTAACACAAAACAATTATGCGGTCATCAAGGTGAATTGGTTTAGTCTTGACTTCTGGTCGTGAGTGACAGTTGGGGGGGATGGGAAATCTGTTGATTGTCGAGTGCCAAATAAACAGAGATGGAGAAGAAAAGGTCAAAGCCATCAGGTGCCCAATTTGGAAAAAATAGAAAAGAAGAAGAGGAGAAACAAGCAAAAGATTAAGGTATGCAACTATGTTCTCTCTCTCTGTATAATAACAGTATCCATTTCATCATGAATTAAGAGCTAATGTTAATTGGTGGTGGGTATAACTCTTTGTTAGCCTTTTTGCTAATGATGCTTGCTATGCTTATACAAAAATAATTTGGTTTCAACTCACTAATGAGATCTAATTTAATATTGTGCTTTGCAATAAAACTGTTACAAGTTCAGTTATCATTTCCATCTGTTGGTTTAACGTTAGGCTCTGTAAATAACCAATGGCATTTTCAAATCTTTAGGTTAAAGAGACATTTGCTATGTAGCTATTTGCTACACAGTGTGCTAAGTATAGTTTCCTAAGTATAGTTTTACAAGTCATAACTAAAAGTGTGTCATGCATAGAATTTGAGGCAGTAACCAAAGAGCTAATAGTTCTTTCATGAAAGTTAGATTAATATACAAATTAAAATATCCTGAAACCCAAAAAGTTTTTGGTGATTAAAAAAATAAAATCCCATTGTTTTTGCCTATACATATAATTTAAAGTAATTTTATTTTTTAAACAACTGAGTCCCAGTCACCATAGCATAACATGAATAAAATATAATTTTTCAATAATTTTTTTTTTACCATTTGTTTCTATGCTCTAAACAATGTGATGACATGAAAGGAAAAAAATTAAAAATAAATAAATAAATAAATAAAAAAATTCCAGGTCTAGGAGGATATAGCGTGTAATGACAGACATTTAGTGTGTAAGAGCATGTTTATGTAACCCTTCTATTATGTTTTGAGTCAATTTGACCCCAGGCTGTTTTAGCTTTATAAAACATTATCCTATGGTCTTTTGGTTTCAAATGCAATTCAATTGCAATTTCAGGAGCACTTCTAAAATATTTTGGAGCATCCTCTGCCACCGGTCAGGATGAGCCAACCACCTCCCCCGCTACACAGGCCTCTTCTGGAATGGTCTTGACCCTTCAGGATGAGCCAACCACCTCCTCCGCTACACATGTCTCCACAAATATCTGATATTGAGGATGAAGACCTCTTTGCCTCTACTTCTCCCCAGTATGAGCTTTCAGGTGTGTGTCGAAAGGGGTCTCGCCCAGGGTGTATTTCAATGTAGAACCGCCACTGTTGGTTATCATTTATTAAGTATACTGATGTCTATATCACTTATATCTGCATATACTGGCGGGTGACGCTAGGGGGCAGTGGTGAGCCCGCAGGGTCTCTCACTTATGAAAAAGAAGAAGTCACACTGCCAGCCAGATCAACATGTGATTAATGTTTTATTGTTTTCTTTGTTGATTTTGCAGATTTTGCAGATATTGCACAGTGTGAATATAATAAAATAAAATAAAAAAACTGCCTCCAGAAAACACCGCCTCATCTGTGTGTGCAACATAAACTGTTGTGTAAAAAATGTTTAAAAACCCAGGTTCGGTGTGCAGACCTTCAGTAGAGCTGGGGAAAGTCTACTAGGGTCATTTGTTGTGGTTACAGTAAAGACTCTATGGCATTAAACACGTTGCCTCCTCATGAATTTCTTTCTTATGGTGTGCTGATGGCTGGGGGTTCAGAATCAGAAACAACACTTGGCAAGCCAGCCAGGAGAGCATCTTAGAGAAAGTGGTTCTCTTTCCGCTTGACTGCCCAGAAGTCGCATTCCAGATGCGGAGACCAAAAAACATCAAGGGTGAGCAGACCTTTTATTTTCTGCTAATTTAGGATAACCGTTTGCAAGTGCAGCTTTGGAGAATAACAAGTAAAAGACCTCTATAAAAAACTCACCTCAAAAGAACCTATAAGATGTTATAGGTTTAAAGCCATAAAAGTGCCACAGTCAGTTGGCTTAATTAGGGCTAATAAAGAAGTCATCCCGCATGTGGATTTAAAAAGTAGCATGAAAGAGAGACACTCCGGTGCAGTTTAGATTGTTCAAAGAAAAGGACTATTTCTATCTCTGGATAAGCTCTAATGTAAGAGTCCTCAAAGTTAGGGCGTGCGCAAAGTGAAGTGAAAGTAACAAATTTTCAGCCTAACAGGAAGGTAAAATAGTTAACATTGCATTTCTATCTTAGATTCAGCTGGGTGCTGAGATAAGTTAGAATAAGTACGATTAATTAACACAAAACCCGTTAAGTGTTCAGATCAGTCTCTGGAAAGAAAAGCTATACGAGTCGCCGAAGAGCGACTGAATGTCGCGTTACATGCAGGGCTGGACTGGTAATCTGGCATACCGGGCAAATGCCCGGTGGGCCGACGCACTTGGGGGCCGGTCCATATAATATGAATTTATTTTTTTTTTTAATTGGCCAATGACCGGCCCATAAAGCAGGGACAGCGGCCCATTGGTTCATTTTTCATACTGACACTGGACTGGCCCAATCATCTCTTAACAGGCTCCACCCCTCCTCCTCTGTTTCTTGTGTCAGATGCAGTTAGTGGCTCAGAGCCAGAAATCTGTGGATTTAGGATGGAGAAACAAAAGTGCAAGGGGGGTGCGGAGAAGTTGCGGGCCAAAAAAATAAAAATGCTAGAGGTTGATGCCTCAACATGTGCAAAAATAACAGACATGTTTAGTGCTGTAGCTTCAGTATCCAAGCCTACAGTACCTGACGACATTTTGCAGAAACATGGAGAGTGTAATTGAAACGGTAAGCATGTTAGCTACATGATTAACAGGGAGGGAGTGTTAATCAGGGCGGAGGAAAGTGCGTGTGTGTGTGTGTGTGTGGGCCTGGTTGGGCCACGACGAAGATGATGATTTACCTAAATTAATGAATATAATAATAAGACAACTTAATCGTTGTTGCCATTATATAGTCTGTCAGATTGTCACCCACTGCACTAGCCACTCAGTCAGCTAAAGTCAAAGAACACAGCATAAGCTAGGTTAGCAGAGTTAACTTATTCAATTGCAACTTTGGCTGACTATTCTAATGTTAACCCTTTAATACCCATAATGGCCGTACGGCCCTTCTCTAGAAAAACTTAAATGATGCCATTTGATTATTTTAATTATTACTCAGAATGGCTGTGTCAAAGCGCCCACGAAGTAAAGCATGCTATTTGGGGATTAAAACCCTTGCATTTTGAAAGCTGTATATTTTTGTTTAGCTGTATATTCAACGAAGTAGATATTTGCTCATGTTTCTAATGAATTTCCAACATCATTAATATGCAATATTTACGGTGAGTGAATAATATGAATATCATATATTTTTAGGACGTTTTGTGTGAGTAATTTGGTAGTATAGGTTGTTTTTGTTTTTTTAAGGAGTATTTCAACAATGAGAGGTAAATCTTGTTTGGTGTCATATTAAAGAGGGGTTTGTGCTCTTTAAAACAAAGTAGCCTATATTTGCAACTGTAAACTAGTTTTTCTGCTGTCTGGTTCATTGGAAAAAAAAAAAAAACACTTCTTTTTAGAATTAGCAGTATTCTACATCCACATTATATTGGGTTCTAAAGGGTTAACTAGCTTTTATAACATGGAGCACTTTATCCATCTAGAAATCCTGCTCTTCAAGAATACAGGACTATATAACCAAAATGGATCCTTACTAACTGTACTTTTAATAACTCTTCCAAATAATTGTAATCCTCTCTCTCTCTGTCCTTATGTATAGTCAAGCCAGGTTGAGTTAGCAGTGGAGGAGAGAGACAGGGAGGAACCTTTGATCACCAGGGAGTCTGTCAAGAGAGAGTGAGTACACTGGTCCACTTGCACTGGTACACTGGTCCATGGCACTTAGTTCTCAGCTTTGTAGGGGTTTTTGGAATGGAACAGTAGATATGCATATCTACAGGGACCGCAAGGATGGTGTACTAGTTGGTTGTGTCTGACCGATTGTGGTGGGCCGGTCTCAGCAAAAATGCCAGGGCCTTTTTTTTGTCCCAGTCCAGCCCTGGTTACAGGGCTCCGTATATATAAACTTATTTGGTTCAGATGGTGTCAAGCGTGTGAGGCGGCAACCAGGTGAGGAGTACAAATACAAGTGTGTCTTGCCTACAGTAAAGCATGGTGGTGAGAGTGTCATGGTCTGGGGCTGCATGAGTGCTGCCGACACCGGGGAGCTACAGTTCATTGAGGGAACCATGAAAGCCAACATGTACTGTGACATACTGAAGCACAGCATGATCCCCTCCCTCCGGAGACTGGGCCGCAGGGCAGTATTCCAACATGATAACAACCCCAAACACACCTCCAAGATGACCACTGCCTTGCTAAAGAAGCTGAGGGTAAAGGTGATGGACTGGCCAAGCATGTCTCAGACCTAAACCCTATTGAGCATCTGTGGGGAATCCTGAAACAGAAAGTGGAGGAGTGCAAGTGGAAGAGGATTACAGTGGCAACCAAATGGACTCATAGAAATCTCTCAATATTCAGAAGAATATATCTGACTTAAATGGAGAGCATATCTACAAAGACTTATCCAGCCTACACAATGGCAATACCTAAAACAACAATAACAATTAATCAAATAAATTTTGAATTTATATGGAAGAAAAAAAAACACTAAATCAAAAAAGGCAACTTGAGTAAACAATTTGAAGAGGGTGGTCCACAAGTCAAAGATTTTGAGTGTTTAGCCAGTTTAATTTTGAGTGGCATTTAAAGTCCTCCTTAAAAAATCAACACCAATTCTGGTTTCACATCCCTAATTATCATTTTTCCAAATTAGCTGGTATTGAATTCCTACTCAGCTGTGACTGATCTAAAAAATACTCCCTGTCAAACTTTCTCTTTTCCAGCAACAAGTCCTAATGTATTGGAAAATGATCTATACACATAACTTTAGCCCCCACAACACACCAACTGGAATTGTAGCTATACTCTTTTACGATTCACAATAACTCTCTATACAACTGTAGATAGATGAAAAATAATATATGGTCTGTAATACAGTACATTTATTAAATAATAATAGAATTCTTATGTTTTGCAATGAATTCTACACAAATTATAAACTTGAAATTACATCTAAAGAATACAGAAAAATTAATAATGCAATTCCACCAAGCAAGTCTGCCATGCAGCCCAAAACATTGATTGTAGTTAGTTCTCTCCATCTTCAAAAACTATGGATTAATGGAAAGGACCTTTGGATATGAATGTAACTGTTGTTTTTGTGATGTGTTGTAACCACAGAACATTTTTTTAATGTGTATTGTATACAGCTTAACCTTCGGGGAAGATGTGCACTTCTTTTATTTTCTAAAGGGCCCCATCTAGTGGACTTAACAATAAATACATAATATAATATTAAACATTGTAATTACTTGGTTAACTTGGTAAATGAGTGGAAATTGTAAATGTAAATAATATATTCCGCATTGAACTAAAGTTATTCTTCTCCTCATTCACCTTGATGGAAAGCACAAACTCTGTTATTTTAAAACTGTGTATTACAGAAAGTAACCTCTTTGACCCCTAGTTCATATGTTTTGTTCAATTCTTATTTTACTTTATTTACTTCAATTCTTATTTTACTCTTCTAAATTTCCCTTCGTGGGATAATAAAGTTTACCTTACCTATATACTTCAAAGCTTTGTTTAGCTCTATGGCTCTGACGTAACCTATGCGCCAGCAACAGTAATCTTGGGAAATCAAGGCAGCCGCAGTTTTTGAGCCAGGCAGTCGCAGTTGGCTCGCCTGCATGCACTACAAGGTCTAAATGCATGATGGGAAAAAAGTCCTGTCATCGTGAGCAGTGACGGCTGATTAGACCTGAGCGCTGACACGTTACTGCCACCCTTTCCTCCACACCCACACCTTTATTCATTGAATCTATTCTAGACAAATAGCCGACTACAAACCGGTGAAAACTGTTAGGCTTTTATCAAATATGGAGAACACATTATTAAAATCAACTTAAAAAGATATGTCTTATTTCAAACCTAATGCTTTCAAAGACAACTCAAAAATTAAAATGGTATAATCAGCTGTGTTAATATTTTCAGTCAATGGTGTGTTGAACACAGGTTTTGAAGCAGAAGTGCGTTCATAAAATGTAGTTTTATTGAACAAATGCACGCTAGATCTGTTATTTGGACAAGAGGCTGCGTGATCTCCAAACCACGCTGGTCTTTTTTCATGAACTGTTCAGCTGGTTCTTGTTTCTCTAAATGTGCACACTTGATTCCTCCATTCCCTTCCTCTCCTTGCGTCTTAGTCTTAACCACAGAGGAGCAACAGAAAGGAGAGAGGAGAGGAGAAAAGGAGGAGGAGAGAAATTAAGCACAATTTGACAGCTCTCTACTCAGGAGCGTCACCTGCAGCAATGTTCATTTTTGATGACATTTACAACTGGATCTGCAGCAAGATTTTAAATTAACATCAGAATTTTAATTTAGTGTGATCTAAATGTTATTCATGCACAGTATCTGTGGCACTGGTGTATGAATGTATTTGGTGATGGTCGGAGAGTCTGTCGGCGCGGAATGGCTTCCATGTCTCCTCTGGATCCCTTCTCTCTCCTCGGAGCAGCATTAAGAGCTTTGGGACAGCACTAAAGATAGTGTACGGAGAATAACTATCGGTGCAATCAAGGAGTCAAGGCATCGAGGGATATTTAGAGAAATGAGATCCAGCCATAGATTGTAAGTTAACATCTGGGTATTTTCTGCTGTTACTGCTGTTAGTAAAACGTATTAATCAAAAATTCACCCCCCACCCCAGAGTTGTCATGTAGTGAAAACTTGGCTTTAGAGATTTTTACACTTGTAAAGTCATCGTTTCTCCTTATATTTCTCTTTTTGGAGCCTGCCCTCTGGTGGACGGAGGTATGCCGCTCAGGGGTTCCGTTGTCCGGTAATTACCGGTCATTGGCCGGGAAAAAAATTAAATGTCCGACAAAATTAAATCTCTCCGGTCAAATTGTCCGATTAAAACTGCCTAATAATCCCGGCCCCGCCCCCCAACACAATCTGAATCGACCGTTTGAAAGTTTTTAAACAACATCGCATGTTGCATTTCAAATAAAGCGCACGCCTAACGGCTATAATATAGACTGTAGTATATAGTGCCGCGTACATATACTAATGTTAAATAGTGCCCGCTTAGAGGCGGAGTGATCTGAGTTTGTTGTAATGTGTTAAGGAGGCTGTTGCAGTGCTTGACGGTTATTAAAGAGTTAACGGATTAACTTCAAGTCATTCTTCCTCTCACCACGACGCACATGGTAAATGAACATAAACAGAAAATACTACATAGACCTAAACCACGAACTATTGAGAGACGTTTCAAATATGGCCAGGCCCAGGCAGACTAGCCTTAAAAGTTTTTTTCAGAGGCCAGACGCGAAGGAGGATACTGAATCAGGAACGCCTGAAGCCTCAGATGTCCAGAGCCAGACAGCTCCGCGGCGGAGGCTCCGCCAGACAGCTCCGCCGCTCCGCCGCCGGTGGTGGCGGAGAAAAAGCCGAAGTGTAGGGCGTACATATACGGCCTGATTATGTAATTTTTTAAGTTACATAAACTGCTTTCAGTTTTCCTCAACTTGACTAATTAAGAGGCGATATTTGACCGGCATATCATCAAAATGTCCGGAAAACGAAACCTATGCCGGTCACTTTGACCGGCACAATTTTTTTCTAGCGGAAACTCTGATGCCGCTGTATGGCAGCACCCTTACTCGAGGACCTTTATGAGAGGTTCCTTGAGAGGCTTGGATCCAGCTCAGCATGGCTTGTGCAAGAGAAAATTGGCACACTCAATATGTCGCAAAACAAAATCCCACCTCCCTCACTACAATTGGCCCGGGAGCAGATTGGACAATCCCAGACCAATTTCTCTGTGATGCAATATAACGAGAGAGCAGTCTGGCTGGCCAGGCTACCGTTAATCTTCCCAGTAGGTCTCCAATTAATAATGGGTTAATGGCTGCTTCAGACCCTCTTCTTGGCCACAGCCCACTCCAGTTCTCTGTGTAGCCAGAAGACTAACCAGTAGCACGTTTATTAAGTTAATATGAAATCAAATAATGGCTGTTTTTTCCTTTTTCCAAAATAGGGTAATCACTGGATTTTCAATTTCCTTTTTTTCTTATTGGTAATAGGGAAATAGCTGTTTTTTTCAATTTTGGTTTTCTCACGTGAAGATGAAAATTGGGTGCCACATGCACAGACCAAGTTGCTTTTCAACTCAGCTCCTTTTCACTCACTTTTAAAGAACATGCAAGAAATCTTGATATAATTTTTGATTCAGATTCAACTTACAGCGTTTACTAAAATCAGACCCTTTGTATATCTGACCACTGCCGAAAAAAAGGTCACACCTTTTTTACAAGTACACTGGACTACTGCAATTCTCTGTTCTCTGGAATCCATCAAAAGAACAAAAGAATGCAGCAGGTCGTCCCAAGACACAGAAAGTCTATCATATTAGACCTGTTCTAAAGTTGCTGCACTGATTCCAGTTCATATCAGAATTCAATTCAAAATTCTTCTAATAGTCAGGGTGGGGAGGTTTCAATCAGCGGATCGTTTTTTTAATTTGGTTTTATAGCTTTTCTGCTCAAATGACATTTTGTTTCATTATAGAATTGATTTTAAACCCATTTACAGATAATAGTTTGTAGAAGCCTCAACAATTCAACTTTATTAATTCTCGTGGTAATTTAATTGTTAGGATTCTTCAAATAAATTAGAAAATTTGTAGATAACTGATTTAGGCTTCTTCTTCCAGTCTTATTGCAGTTGGGAAAAAGTAGTCCTTGTGGCGTTCTGTCCGGCAGCTCGCTGATCTCAGACGTCCACTGCTTGCTCTCTGTTGTTCAAAAGCTGAATGCAGGATAAAGAACTAGTAAATAAAAAATATTTGTCACAAGCTATGTTAAAAACAATAAGGTAAAATTTGCAATACCAAGTCAGTCAAAAGTAGTTTCACTTTGCATGTTTATTACTGAACCATATACAGTATATTCATTCTGAAGAACAGTAAAATATTACATCAGTGAATAGTATTCCCTTTAAATCCGACAGTCATACAGTGTGGACTATATATAAATGGATAGAATATGCGCTGCGCTTTTACAAGTCCAAAAGATGAAGATGCTTTTTCCTACACAAGCAGAAGCAGGGGCCTCAGCGCGGGCCACTTGGAAACTCACCAAATGTCTCATAAGTCAAGGTGTCTTTGTGCAGCAGATGGAATTAATACAACAGTTGTTCTAAAGACAAAAGCAAGTGTTGCGTGAATTGCACTCTCAACATAAACAAGAAATACACTCTAGGCTCACCTCACAGATGGAAATAGCTTGAGCTGTGCAAAAGCAGAGAATATCAATTTATGGTGTCATGGCTTGAAATGAAAGCAAAAAAAGATATCTAATAAGTATTATTCATCTACAGTAAAAGGAATTTCAGAAAGGTCTTACCATTTCATTTACATGATGTCAATGTAATAACTGTAGATGCAGACACCAGATGCTTTTGGAGAATTTATGGTCATTAAATTATACTACAGAGCTCAGATGCATTGTAAAGTTATTAAAATTATAGATCTTATTATAAAAAGCATTAATACCGCAGAATGAACCAAAAGATCATTAGTGCAAATAAATACTGTTCTTGAATTCTTGGCAGATGCATTGGCCAAAGATATACACGTTCAAATCAGTAGAAAGTGGTAAAATCAACAATAAAAAAATGGGTAAAATACTGAGTACCTAATAAAAGTGTGTGACATCACATGCCAGTGGCTTGTGATGGTTGTGTGCTCAGTATTTTTGATGCAGTGAGTCAGAATATACCAGTGTTTCACTGGAGGCACTTACATTAGTGTTCAAAGTGAAAACATCTGGACAGTGCCAAACAAATGGATGTCATGTTTTGTTGCATAAAATACAAAACATTCTTGAACTCTGGAGTTAAAATTTAAGTAGGTTTTTGCAACCCCTAAGTGGTAGAAAATGAATGAATAGTTTGCAATGCGTGTGGTCTAGTGATCAGTAGTACAGTTCACATTTACATACAACACATACAGTGTGCCCTTTAGTAATCAGAGTAATAGAGCATGCCGAATGTACAACAATTATAAAGACAGGTGTTAAAATGGATTAAGAAACGTCAATCCCAAAGGATTTAAAATGTATAGACTTGACAGTGCTCTTCAGGCAAATGATCTTCCCAGTGCAGCCAAACGTCTGCACACATTATGCTGGGAGTAGGACTGTCGCTCAAAGCAGATGTCTCATCAAGCGATTAACTTCCACACATTGAACTACCACTGGGCAGTGTAGTAAACACAGATAGTTTCTAAAATTGTTTTGGGCAGTGCCTCAAGAGATTGTCTCAAATGGAGCAGATTAGATGGGATGAGGGATTTAGAGACTTTTGGAGTCTGAACCAATAAACTTAAGCCTTCTGTAAAGTTAATTCATTTTCTTTAAAGTGTTAGCTGTAGATTTGATTTGGCCTGCTGTATGTGGTAGCTGTAAATAGTTTTGTTTCATGGTTCTGTCAGTGCAGCTTCCAGGATAAGCACTAGAAACAGCCGAGTCACTAAGTGTAAATGCACAGCTTGGTCAAGCTACGCTCGGAGTGGAAATATTAGTTTGTGTGCACTCTGCCAGCTCTGTAGAGAGCACATGGTAGAGCCTATGCCACAAACACGCAGCCGTAGCTCAAATTAAAAGTGCATTGGTATATTAGCTGTAAGAGTCAAGACACAATATGAATTACTGTCATCCCGGTGAGCAGACATTTAATCTAGAAGCCTGGTTGTGGATGGACTAAGCCAAAAATGTTACTTTCTCTAATATTATGCAAAACTAGTTAAGCAACCAAAATTCATAAGGAAAATAGCACATTGGCCCACCACACTCAGAACATTTGAATATCTGTTACATTGTAGGGCTGTTCAAAAGCAAATTATTTCCTGTATTCCTATGCATTTCTCTGCTAAGGTGGAAGAATACAGTTCCATTTAGTTGTAGGACTATAGTTCCCAAATTACCACAGACTCAAGGTAAGATAATACTATAACAAGCTTATTTCTGAAAGGACATTCAAATGTTTAGTAAAGACGTTATTTAGTGTTAAAAGTGTTCTCTTCCTGACACTAAGTTGGCCAGTTTACTATTGCTCAGCTGCTGCTAGTGCCTATTACAGAGGGTGCACAGACAGTACTTCTCTGTAGATGGCAGTCTCAAACAACTCCATTTACAACGGTCCAAATTCAACATATCAACATTTAAATCAAATAGAAGACATTGATGATTTGTTTGGTAAAAGTCAATTGATTTTATGGAGGACCAATGACACTTCTAATTCTGAAAAGACAGAGGAGCAAGAAGAGTATTGTAAGAAAAATGTGCATGTATCTAATGTACACACTGTAAATGTAGAGGATGAGGACCATCAGCTGGTCACTGTTTTCTACACAGTCAGTAACCAGCTGCAGCTTCTGTGTAGTAGGTAAGCCTTTACAAAAATGCTAAAATAAAAAATGTCAGTAGTTTTCCATTTTCTTGGAGACAACGCCAAAGATTGATTTAAAAAGGTAAGTGTATTTACAGAAGAAGAAACGGTGCATTGGTAAATGAGGAATGAAAAAAAGTAGAACATAATATATATATATATCTCAAAATATTTTTTGTTTGTCTGGCTTTCTATATATTCTCAAAAGTACCATATATTCCAAACCTAACAAATATTAACAATGGAAAGAAAATTAACATAAAATTAATGATAGAACAAATAAAATCTATAAAAATCAGAAGCAAAACAAAATCTTAGTGGTTTGTGATTCTCATAAAATCAACTGTTTCTGACCAAAACAACAGTAAAAACAAAATAACTGTCGAGAAGAACAAAACAGTTGTTGAAAAGAAATTACTTAATATTTATATCCTACTTTTACATTATTTGACCCCAGTTGCATGGATACGTGTTTGTTCTTACAGAGGACTTTCAGACCAACATCTCAGGCTCTGATAAGACTGGAGTGGATGAAGACGAGGAGGAGCTGCGGTTCCAGGAGCTGCGGTTGGGAGTGGAGGGGTACGAGGGTGTGGAGCAGTTGGAGGGTGGCCCAGACCCAGAGCTGGGACTAGGACTGCTGTTGGACAGTGCGTTGAACAGGCCGTCCTTCAACAATGCCTTGTTGTGAAATTCTGACTGCAAGTGCTGACGGATCTCCTCAGGTAAATGCTGATACTCCTCTTCAAGGTCCCGCTCCAACTGACTCTGGAGCTGTGCATAGAAACAGTTTCTTTATTGTTCTAGTAGCTTAACAAAAATGTACATTATATTGTGTAAATTACATAGATATGGAACTTAGAATTGAATTAGGAAAGCAACCAATAAAGCTTTGTCAACATAAACAAATTTGTATAAGGTTTGCTTGAAGCCCCAAACCTCCACTGGTGTTGACAGTAACACCCATAATTGTGAGCATGATGTATCCTTGTTGCAATGTTCCTCAATAAATACAGAAAATATAGACAACCATTCTAGAGCACCTATAGTCCATCTGTAAACACTCTGTGGCCCCACACAGAGCCATGTCTTTTGAGCTCCCACTGCTAGCCACAGCAAAAATGGTGGCCAGGTGTTTGGCTACATTGTAGGGGGCTTAATCTGTGCTGGTTACTATGGGTCGTAGTGGAATTTCGCGCGGATCGTCAGCAGTCTAATATTGGGGGTCACGGTCTGAAAAGTTTGGGAACCCCTGCTTTAGTGAGAGTGAAAGGTCGCTTTAATTTATTTTTAGATGGAAAATATGGACACTTTTGTAAATGGCTTAAATTTATTTGGATAATAAATATTTAAAGATAGCCTACTGAATTGATTCATTTATGATTTGTTTCATAAACAAACACAAAAACACATTTTTTATTGTTTTAAATAATGGAAATACACCTAACAGAATCTGGACCTGAAACTGAGTCACCTCTAGCAATTGTGTGACACCTGAACATCTTAGTTTTGCAGCAGGTGGTGTTGAATCGTGATCAGGGTGTGACTCAAACTGAATTGTAGTGTTGGTTGTTGCAGATGTATTTTCAATAAATCGGACCGTGGCTAGTAAATCAGGATGCATATTGTATCAGAAAGAGACCTTTACGCAATATTGTTATTGAAAATTATGATAAATCTATGGCATAGAATATTTTTCCAGGAAGAAAAAGCAGAGGAACCGAAGACGACTTCTATATTAGACACTAACCTCAAATTTTGTCAGATCCTGATATAAAGCAGTTAATACATTTTTTGAAGGTGTAAATAATGCAAATTGTATTTTTTTAAGTGTGTCAGTATTGGTTAAAATGTGGTGGAATGTTTTATATTAGCTGCAAATCTGTTATTAAAATGCCAGATCACAATTTGAATACATATTGAAATATATAAGCAACATTTGAATGAAATTAGACATGTAACTTATTATAAATTAATACATATTTGGTGCTTAGGAACAGTTTTTGCTGCATCCGATCGCACTAATTTTCCATCTTTATGGGTGAAACGTGAAAAAAACAGTGGAATTGTGGGTAATAGCCTTCAGCAAAGTATGCTCCCATGCGCGCTTACTGAGAGTGTGCATCAGGGGCACAAAAGGGGCGGGCGTCAAACCACTCCGAAGAATGGGGACACCCTACGCACTTGCAAGATGCAACTGAGGGACACAAGTGTGGGTTTTGGCACAAGGCCTAAGTTTTTTGTCTTTTTGGTGACTCCACCATGACGGATGATGACTTAAAGTTTATGCTATTTTGGTAAGATCTTGAGAGAGCCAATACACAACTGCGGGGTTCGCTATGTGTTTATTGAATTATTGTAAAGCAATTTGTCACTCTCACATGAACATGACCCGAGACTTGCTTCGGGTCAGTGGCAGCTCAACTTGCATGTGCTGTTTTTGACTGAGCTATGCCAGGAGGGGATAGTGCGTGCTTTCAACACACCGCTACAACTCAATTAACCATTGTGAGGACTTAAACCATTTATGAAGGTAAAAATGTTACTTAGTTGTTGCTATTTTATGTACGTTTTATGTACGTTGTGCTCATAAGAATACACACCCTGGAAGAATTTGTGGGTTTTATTTTTTCCATTTTTTAGAGAATATAAAAGATAACTTAAAAAACATTTTTCACTGCTGTTACAGTCACTTTCACCATTGTACATGAAATTTTTTTCTTTTTCATTTTCATTTTCTTACCCTTTTTTTAACAATAATTGGAGCATCATAATGCAGCTCACTGATTTCTTCTTGAAGCTCTTATAAATATTGTGTGAGTGTAATCTCACCATTGGCAGCTGCTCCTCAATGTTCTGTAGGATTTCCTTCTGTCTCAGTATCAGTTTGTCCTGTCTCCGAATCTGAGCCTCATCCAGCTACAGTTAGTACAGGACTGTTAGGCATGAACATGAAGCCACAATCAGAATGAAGAAGCAAAAAACCACGGGACAAAACTCACCCGGCGTATTAATGATACTGAATCATGAATATGTTTCTTGTTAATCTCATTAAGTTCCCTGTAGAGACAGATAATAACAGGTCAGCACCGGCAACCAAAGAAGCCTACATCCATGTCAGCTCCACTCAGAACTACAAAGCCATTACAGTTCAGCCTTGTCCTTTTCGCGGCTCTTTGCTTCACTAATACTGTTCTGTCGCTTTCTGTCCAGCATTTTCTGCAGCTCCTTCTTCTCCCTGAAGACAGAGTTACATAACCATCATTTGTCACAGAGTAAACTGAGAGAATGAACCCATCACATGATGGTGAGGAGAGTAAAATGTTGTAAAAAAGTCTAGGTTTTTCTATTGTCAATAAGCAAAAGGAAAACAGTGACCCACTTCTCACACGTCTCCCTGAGCTTCTTCAGCTGAGCTGCCTGGCATTCTTTGGCTGTCTCCTTTAGCTTCTGAAAGGCCTAAAATACAGTGTCATTGAACAACTATAAACAATGTATACACATTTTAGAGGACAATTAAGGATGGCATTGTGTAAGATTCCCAAAAGAATTACCAAGTACAGTGGCATGAAAAAGTATCTGAAGCCTTTGGAATTTCTCACATTTCTGCAAAAAATCACCATCAAATGTGATCTGATCTTTGTCAAAATGACACAAATGAAAAAACAGTGTCTGCTTCAACTAAAACTACCCAAACTTATTTTCTATTTTATCTAACCTTTATTTAACCAGATAAAAAGACTCATTGAACAAATGATATTTACAGTCAATGTGTACAAGTTTAAAAACAGTTACATTTTCCAAGTTCATTGAGTTCACGCTTCTTTAGAATAGATTTAAATTCTCCCAAAGTCACAAGTTCAGAAAGATTTAGGTCCTTTTGCAGTTCATTCCATGCACAGGGGACAGTGTACTGAAATGCTGCCTTACACAACTCCGTTCTGACTCTGGGAACCACCATCAGTATGTTCTACTGAGAACGCAGAGCATACTGTTGTTGATTTTTACGCATGTATGTGCAGAGGTAAGATGGGAGGAGCCCAAGCATTTATAGGTTTTCATATTTTTAATGAGGATAACATCATTTAATATCTGGTTGCCCTCTGGTTGATGTTGGTGAGCTGTTCCATTTTTCCTCCACACATGATGTTGTGTGTTCCTCCCAAACAGTTCAACTTTCGTTTTATCAGTCCACAAAATATTTTGCCAGAAGTTCTGTGGACTGTCCAAGTGCCTTTTTTACAAACATTAAACGTGCACGTAAATGTTTTTTTTAGACACTTACGCCAGATGGTGGCACTATAAGTTTTAGTGCCACCATCTGACAGTGATTTCTGCAAGTCTTTAGCAGACACTCTAGGGTTCTTCTTTACCTCTCACTCCCTGGGAGAGAAGCAACAGTGCCAAACTCTCTCCATTTGTCCAGACACTTTCTCTAACTGTGGATTGATAAACATCCAGACTTTTAGAGATAGTTTTGTAACCTTTCCCGGCTTTATACAAATCAACAATTCTTGATCGCAGGTCTTCAGAGAGCCATGGTGCACATCAGACAGTGCTTCTCATCAAGACACAATTCTTACCAGGTCTGTGTTTTATAGTGAGCAGGGCAGCTTTAAGCCACTCCTCAGTGATTAGACACACCCCTGACTTAAATTGTTTGGTAAAAATTGGTATTAATTGCTCTCAAAGTCTCCTTAGGCAGAAGGTTTAGTTACTTATTCCTCCCCCTTCTGTCATTGTTTGCATGTTATCCTCATTAAAAATATGAAAACCTATAAATGTTTGGGTGGTTTTAGTTAAAGCAGACACTGTTTTTTCATTTGTGTCATTTTGACAAAGATCAGATCACGTTTGATGGTGATTTTTTGCAGAAATGTGAGAAATTCCAAAGGCTTCAGATACTTTTTCCATGCCACTGTACTTGTACTATGGGCTGGGCTGGCTCTTACCTCTTGCAGGTGAGTTTCTTGCTTCTTTCTCTCCACAGCGTGCAATTGCTGTCGGAGCTTTAGCAGTTCTTGCATCTGCCACTCTTTTATCAGCAAAGTCTCTTTGGCCATCTCCTGTTTCAGAGCCGACAGTTCATGCTCAATGGGGGTGTTGGGCTCGCTGACAACACACACACACACACAAAGCGTTATACACGTTAATCAGCTTTAATATAACTTTTACAATCAGTTTTTCCATTTATTCATACTTTTTTTTGAGGCTGCGCTGGAGATGTTTCTCCATCTGGCTGCGTCTCCTCTGGGTGTCAGACTGATGCTTACTGCTGCGACTTCTCTGCTCCTTACTTAGATTCCACACCTACAGAAAATAAAGAATTGAATGCATTGGATAAGTTGAAAGATAAATTGTAAACCCAAATGGACATACTTAAAATACACAACTCAAACCATTTATTAAATCTTACAGAGTTAAAAGTAACGTTTCTTGTGTTGTGTTACTTGAAAGATAATTTTAGTAGTTTATTTTGGTTTTGTACCTTTTTAAGATGTTTCTTGCGCAGTTCTTTGAGCTCATTTTTCTGTTTCTTTAGATGTTTTAGATAATTTTTCTGCTGCTTCAGCTCCTCTATGGACTGGACCGATATATCTAAAAAATAGGTTATAACAGGTATATTAACATTACGCTCTCTAAGCTTAGCACAGAAGGGGCCACTAAAGATGACAGATGACATGGAGGTGCTGGGATGGGCTTACCTCCAAGAACAGTGGCAATGAGGTCCTCCTTCTGAACTGGGGCTACACAAATACACAGACGAAGCAGGAGCAGGGCGTATGAAGTATGAATTGACAGATGAGCAATCTCATTTATGAATGAGCGAAACATTTTTTCTAACAGTAGCAAAGGCATGTAATGATCAATGTTCTGATGCTTTGTGTACTTAATACATTTACCAGGCGTTGGCACGATGATGTCAGGGCACTCATCCCAGGTGCTTTGGGGAGGGTTTACAAAAGGTGAGGAAATTCCAGGATTGGCATCATTGTCTTTTGTGGGCTCTCCCTCTTTTAGATGGTTAGGAACATGCTAGTCAGAAAGACATAAATGCATCACCGTATTAGTGTTTAATAAGTGTTTGAAGTCTGGTCGAATAGGGAGTATATAAAGGACTATTTTAAGAAAATGTTATGGTACTTATGACATTGGAATCAACATTATGATGCACCTTTAGTCTTTAGCCAACCCAAGACATTCCTCCATGAGACTTGTGTGTATAGTTCTTGGTGTGGGGCTCACCTCAGTGGGATCTAAGAGACAAGCCAGCTGGTTCTCTCTTTTGTCCAATTGATTGACATGTTTAATAGGGTTGATCAAGGCCTCTGCATATTCTGAGGAGACACATAAACATCGATAATTCAAGGCAATTTCATAGACTCGGCTTGCTCGTCCTTTTGCCATGACACAAATTGACTGAAAAGTGAAATCTGACATGTGTGAATGTTTGGGTTGTTATAATGTGTTCAAATAATGAAATTCAAAGAAGAAGGTCAAAAGAATGGGTTGTGTGATAGTTGTGTTAATGTGAGGCTCTTACCCAGATGTTCATTGGGGATGTAGTCACTAGCCTCAGTGCGGACCAACAGTGAAGGCAGGAGGAGAGGCTGGTTGAGCTCATTCTTAAGGTTTATGTAGTGATAGCCTAAAGAGGAAGATAAAGTATGTTTATATGATGATTAATTCAAACACATACAACTAAAAACCTCAAGTTACACTGACCGGATCTGATGGCAGATACAGGGAGGATACGATGACCAATGAATTTCCCATTTTCCTCAAACACAGCTATCCTTAGAGAGGCCAATGTAGGGAGGACCAACTGGATATAATTTATGAATGGAAGAAAGACAAAAACTATATAGTAGCATAGTAGTACAGTATATAAGTGTACTCATGACATATTAATTCATGTCTGTTCCTAATCTTTTTATAGAATATTGTTTTGGGGAAATTCCCAGACCTTTTCACTGACAGGGTAACAAAAACAAATACAATTAATGTTAGAGTGTATAGTATAGGAAATTTACATCAATTTTAGTATTATTTCCATCACTGAAAAACCATTCTTTAAATTCCCATATTCCAGGACACTATCCTGTATGTTACCTTGTTGAAGTGAAAAATTTCATCATCCCACACTGGATCCAGAGAGTTCCCATTAGATGTTCTGGTTCTGTACTTCCTCTTTGTATCAGTGGGGAGTCCAAACATGTCCACTTCCACATACACACCAACCTTTTTGTCAGTCAGGAACTGACCTGACATGATCTGGTGGACAACATTAGGAAAAATATTAGTGCAAAATATAAGCAGCATTCCAACTTTATCAATGCCATACAAAGCATCTATACCCTGATTGTGATGGTGTTGGCAACTATGCCATCTACTGTATCCTCTGTAAAAGGGTCAAAGCGTTTGTCTGTCCTTCTCATGAATTCAGGTTTGAGCAGGTAGCCACTGTGGCCATTGTACTCAAACACACCCATGTTCAACTGCATCGGAAGGTCTGGCAGGAGAGGAAAGACAAAAACAGAGCAAAACTATCAAAGCTAAACTATGTCTCATAATTGGCATTTTTGGTAAACATATGTAAACAGAACTAAAAGGTACTGTCTGAAAAATGTTTCCAGTGCTAACCATGTTAAAGCCTACTCACCGAGTGTCTGGAAGTTTAGTGCCACCATCTGACAGCCAACGTTCCAGAAAAGCTGAGGCATGTAGTTGGAGCTATCTACCCTTGTTCCTTTGGGGTAGATTCGACTTAGCTGATTCTTGTTGTATCTGGGAGGGGGCTGTTAAGAAGCTACACTGGATACATTTTAGGTTGTGTACAACTTCTACAGTGACTACTACACTGCGCTACATTACTAATGTGGCTGTTAGTATCAAAATACACAAGTCTCTTAGTTGAATATACTGTGGAAATATCCTTTCTGTATCAAACATGTGATGGCAGGTCATGAAATACTACACACTCATTTGAAGTCATAAAGAAGAAATATATGATGTAATTAAAAATAGAGACATAAAGGAATAAGTAACTGAAGATTTGGAAGGAAAAGGATACTCCACAAATTTAACAGGGGAGTTCTTCAGGCTGTCCATGCCTTTTGTTTCCACGAATGATGACATCTCAAAGAACTTGCTTCTCTCTATTAGAGTAAAACAGAAACATGCGGAAAACAATTAACCAGAAACGTGGCTGCCTGTCAGATTATATCTTTTGCACGTCATCTTTTTGGAATTTGGTGTTTAAAAAAACGTGTTCCTTTTCCGGTTTATTAAGAATATATATTTGGAGAGTTGCCTAAAACTAAATATAGTCTTAATTAAAATATAGTGGTCAAGTAACTTACTGAATGCCACTTCAAAGCTTTTGAACTTGACAGGTTCAATGTAGTTGACAAGAGTGGACATCTCCTCTGTAGCATTCACCTCACTGCTGGCTGTGCCCTGAGACACAGATACACAGTGATCAGTCCTCCCTCAAACATCAGTCATACATCTCAAAACTTACCTCATCAGTGTTGGGCTTCTTCAGTTCTGTCATCGGCTCCTCTTCTTCTTCCTCCTCACTCTCCCCCTCAGCACCTGAAGAGGTGGGAAAAGAAAGACAATTATACCGCAGTCAAAAAATATGTTTTTTCTCTTCTCTAAAGACACAATATCCAGGATTTGTTGGTAAATTACTTCTCTCAACCTCATGCTTAAGTGAGCAATGCTGGGATGTGCCAATGTTAACTTTTCTGACATAATTGTTTATTACGGAACAGCACAGGAGTTGTGCGCTTATCCGAGGGTATCTCAGGGTCAGCTCTTCCGTCTCTGCAGGATGTCTTCACCAAACGCTGCAGAGGTAGAGCTACTAAAATCATCAAGGACACTAATCACCCTGCAAACCGTCACTTCACCCTGCTGCCATCTGGTAAGCGCTTCAGAAGCCTGATGGCCAAAACTGAAAGACTTAGGAGGAGCTTCTTCCCCCAGGCCATCAGACTCCTGAACTCAGTCACAAACAACACCATCTGACTTCACTTCACTTCAGGATAAACATCCACATACTGACACTATACAGACATTGCACTGCACTTTCTGTTCTTGTTGTTATTATGTAACAACCTGTTATAAACCTGTTTCCTCATTATTCTTGTTTGTACATTTCTGCTAACACTTATAAGTCTACAGTTTACTTCCTCCTTGGTTTTTTTGTAAATTTTTAAAAAGTTTTTATATCTTAAGTTTTTGTAATTGTTAATTTGCACTGTCCATGGAGCGGACCTGTTTACATTTCACTGCCGGTTTATATATTCTGTATATAACTGTGTATGTGACAAATAAAACTCTTGAATCTTGAATAACTTAACTCTTTACAAACACTATATTTACTCCAAAAGTCTCAGAGAGTGACCTTGAACCTTTGCTTAATGTGCAGGATAAAAGACAAGTGTACTGTTATTTTCCATGGGAATCCTGTTATGTCTTTAACTGACCAATGGACTTCCGAGGCTCAGAGTCTTTGATCCTCTCAGCTAATTTGTCTTCTCCATTGGACAAACACTGGCTTCCATTGCTCTCATTCAAAGGGCAGTCTACAGAGACAAAAACAGATTTCATTTACTTTATTTGCGCTACAGGTTTTTGAACACTATCCTGTGTATGAGTTTGTGTGTACCATTATTATTTGGAGTTGATTGCTCGTCCATCTCCCTACGGCGTATGCTGCCACTACTTGATGGACGTTGGTAGAAGTGCTTTTTCTTGTTCTTGATGAGGATCTTTCCCAGCAGTTCTTGAGGTGAGGGGAGGGCCTGGCCTGGCACCAGCTACAGCCACACATCACACAGAAGATGTGTACAAGTTAAAGCCATGAAAAAAAAGTTGAAGTAAAAGCATCTGGAATCGTATTTTAAGGTGAAGACGTTTCGTTTTGAAAACCGAGTTCAGATGCTTTTACTTCAACTTTTTTTTAAAGATGTCCTGGATGACTGAGAACCTTCACAGACAAGTTACAGCCATGTACAAATAAACCACTTAATAATAGTATAGCTACACTCATAAATCTGCCTCCAGCCACAATAAATAGGGTTCTGATGAACATTAATAGCTGTTAATTCTGTTTATTAGAAAGTGATGTGAATACCGGATATTTCTCAAGCGGATCAATGAGAAGAGCGTCTCCAAAGATGGTTCTGCAGTACTCTGCCATTTTGGCCTGCTGCTTAGCCCTGTTAAATCAACATATGTTATTCTTCAAAAACAAGAGCAAAGAGTAAGGACATTTTATCAATATTTAACATTTCAGTATTTTTCTGCATATATTGACTCTGTCTAAATCCAATCATTTGGCATACAGTGAATTTCACCTAAAAGGTAACATTCTGAAATGGAAACAAAATCTACTCACGAATCCACATGGTTTTCAAAGGAGAGAATAACAGGATATGGAGATGTCTTGAAAGCGCTCTCTGCAATGGCCTCAATCACCTCCTGCAAAGAAAAAAATGTATTAGAGACATTGAGAACATAAACCTCTGCTCTCTACTGCTTTGGTTAATGACAAAGACAATGCTAACAGCAACAGAGTTATCAAATGTTAACTTTTGACCACATGATGTTAACTGCTGTTCACCTTAAAGGAGATCTCAGTGGTCATGGTGAAGCCGTGGGTGATATAGGGCTCCTCGTCTTGCGGCCGGCCCTTCCAGCAGTCCAACTCCACACAGCGGCAGCCGGTCAGTAAAACCTGCCTATACATCTCCACTGATGACAGGCCCGTCAGCTGACCCACTGATTATTTACACAACAAATTAGGACATTGGAAAGACAAGAAGACATTAAAATGTGTTGTTTGGCGAGTGTGTGGTGAGTTTGACCTGTGAGGTATGTGTTGTGTGAGGAGTTGATAAAGTAGTGGGACAGAGGTTGGTTCATGTCATCAATCACATCCAGTTGTTCTGGGGCACAGCAACATTTTCCTCTCCCCCCAGATACCGACTGAACGCTTTCAGACTGATCTGGTCTGAATATACAGAAAGAGAAAGACAGAGGTTACCTTTAGAAATGATACACAAATTTGCAGAAACTTAAAATATAAATCTTAGCTTAGCAGAATAAAGCTCAAGTTTAAAACTGTTGAAACTGTAAAACTTTAATTTACTAAATAGCCAAAGATGCCAAACCACCTTTTTGTATCTATAAATAAAATGTCTGGTAGCTTAATTTATAGTTCCTACAGTAGAATCTGATCAATTTAAGCTTTTGAGTCAACAATTTTCCAAATTGTTGTTGGAACAGGAGCAGGAGTTGATAAAAAAGACATGTTCCAGTGTTTCCTACAACTGTAGCTTAATTAATGCTGCAAAAACCCACAGCAGCATTATAGAAAGGAATAATTCAATTAGTGAAGGCCACTTTAAAATACACAATATACTATTACTTGTATCAGCTGAGTGCTTATTGAGCACATCGTTTCAAAGTAAAAAGTGACTTCATTAAGAGCACTGTTGGCTGATAATGCACTGGATCAGTGTGCTTTGACTTGTTTTGTATGCTTTAACCTTAGATGACCTAAGGATGCATCTAATCTGTTAAACTCAGTTGTATTGACCTTCAGACCTCTATTTCTCATTTATTTGATAAGACACACAGGTCTAGTCCTCACCTCTCTCCAACTGGCTGCTGTTGGTCTCATATTTCTCCATTATTTGCCGGACTTGCTCCCTCTTCAGTGGTGGGTACAGTACCTCATTGAGCCGAGAGTCTCGCTGCCGTTGGTTGATGAAGTCCATGAACTGGTCCAAAGAGATGAATGGCTTCCTCCTTGAGCCACTGAAGGAACATGAAATGTTTGTGTGTCACATATTGTTTATAATTAATAAAGGGTTTTGCATTAAGAGGCAATAAATGGGGTTCTACCATTCTTCAAAAATGCTCTGGATCTCAGGTCGTAGACACAAACTGTCAAGAAATTTCTGGAAGGTTTCCCATGTAAAGTCATCTGGCTTGATACCTTCAGACTGCAGAAAAGAGCAGGAAATAGTAGAAAATTAAAAACAAAACATGAAGACATGTTTGACAAGGGTCTACAGATGCATTTCTATAAAATATAATGAACACAAATTTGAAACATTATATGATGACTTTACAGACTACTTTTGAGTTTTCACTTGGTTGTCTTTCTTTTTGCGCTTTATTAACAATGACCAGACAAAACTAAAACCAAACTAACTTTTATAGTAACCAAGTATAAAATATGACTAAAAGTTTGAATAGAGCAAATAGTCTTAGTGAGCTGTCACAGATACTATATGTTTTTTTTTATCTAGCAATAATACCAGCAGGTGGCAGTCTCATTTCCTATTCAGATGTCTTGTGACTAGAGCGAGATGTGAAGGAAAGATTGCACAGACTATGCTAGACACACGGAAGCACAAAAGACTAAAAAGTAATAGTAAATGTTTTGGTAAGAAATGGGTGTGTGGCACGTTGGATCAAAAAAATTCAAGCTGATTCAAGCCTTCATGTAATGTCTAGTAGTATGTTCATGACACTACATGTGTGATGTACTGTTGAATGGACATTCATGACACTACATGTGTGATGTACTGTTGAATGGACATCAGATATGTGAGCACTGGATGATTACCCTGTTAATGTTGACGAGTCCACACTGTTCCATAGCTGTCTCCACTCGCTTCTTGTCCGAGAACAACTTAAGGATACTGAAACACACACATACATATTTATAGGATTATTATTTTTTCAAACAAAAATAAAGCTAAAGTTTTACTGTATGCTGCAGCTGAGATTCCGTCCCTGTATGTTCGCAGGTGGTCTCATTTGTTGACTTTCATTTATAAATGTATTCTTGGGCTCCTTCCATCTTACCTCTGCACATACATGCGTAAAAACCAACAACAGTATGCTCTGCGTTCTCAGTAGAACATACTGATGGTGGTTCCCAGAGTCAGAACAGAGTTGGGTAAGGCAGCTTTCAGTACACTGTCCCCTGTGCATGGAACTTGTGACTTTGGGAGAATTTAAATCTATTTTAAAGAATCTTAAACTAAATTATCTTGGTAAATGTAATTGTTTTTGAACTTGCAAACATTGACTTTGATTTTGTAACTTTTGATTGTAAATATTGTTATTTGTGTTTTTGATAATGTCTTGTATTTGTCTGAAACTGTATGTAATGCTGTCGTCTTGGCCAGGTCACTCTTAAAAAAAAGAGATTTTTAGTCTCAGTGAGTTTTCACCTGGTTAAATAAAGGATATAATTAAAAAAATTCACAATTTATTTCAATAACCCAGATACAGTGCCTTGTTATGACTTTTTGGTAAACTAAAAAACACCATATTAACCAAGAAATTTACTCTCCAAACATTGCTCCTTGTCCAATGCTGTTACACTAAGAGGCTAATGATGAGCGTATGTTTAGTTTAGTCACTTAATTGGCTTACAAATTCTTTCTGTAAAATTTGAAATATACAGAAATTTCTGTAAAAAAATAAATAAATCATATCATTATGCAAAATGAGAAACCAGGGTATGAATGTTGTTTTTTCCACATAACTGGGATACTCAAGTTCGTGTAAATGCAGTCAAAAAAACCAACAACTATAGCCTTCAAATCAATCTGAACAACTAAGTAAGTGGCAGAGAACAAAGAATGAAAGAAGGAAATGATGACATTGTCATCATTTCTGTACTGAGTACTTCATGTATAGTTTCTCACTTCTTCAGAGGAATCTTCCCATCCTGGTTAACTTGCAGCTTTAACCGTGTGTACCTGCAAGAACCGAGAAAGAAATGAGTTTTACACACAAGAAGTCCATTGACAGCTGCTCACCATTTGCAAAAGACTTACGCTTTAAGGAGAAACGTGTTGCGGGATGCATTCTGGGAGAGGATGTTGGTAGCCAGTGTAAAAAGTTCATCTGTCCAGATCTGGGAACAGCACAAAAGCGAGTCAAGTCAAAAATACCGTTTATAGGAGCTGGTTTATTTGGTTACCTTGGCGGTGTTTTCCTCCATGGCCTGGAAGTTGAGGAAGGAGATGTTGACCAGGTCCGTTCCATAGACAACAGTTACAAGCTTTCCTTCTACGGTCTCATCTCGACCAAAACCAAACCATTCACGTAACTTTTGATCCTGAAACACACACAAGACATTTACATTGTAGGCTTTACCAAAGCAGCGTGTTATGAGCAGTAGATATTTTTCTATCCAATCCCACATCTTGCGGCTGCCTGTCACATGCTCTCCTGAAAACCCTAAATGTGATGCATGCAGTGCAGTGATCTGATCTAATTATCCAAATGACCCTTTCCTCCTTTTTAAGCAGCTCTCCGTCTCTTAAACTCATTGTCGGACCATCAGTTATGCATTCCCTCCATCATATCCCCATATCACATCTCTCCAGTTTTACTCAAATTCAATACATTAACTCTGAAGATCATTTATCAGAAACAGAAAGATGCACACCATTATCATATTGTAGGAAAGAAGTGTGCCTTCATTCAGAACATTTTTTGATGGTTTTGACAAAAGTGTAGTTTATTTTAATTAGTTTTTGTATTGTTTAAAGAGAGAAATCGCAAAATACAGAGAAAATTTATTTAATTTATAGTTGCATCAACTTTGTATCAGTGTAGAGTATGTAGTATTTATCCATACACTCAATAAGTTCTATACGCCCTTCCTGTACCAGTCTTACGTACATGTCCCTTTACCCAGATCAACGATCTTACACAATGACTTCCTGCAACAGTCAGTGCTTATATCACTTCCTGTCTGGCGCTCCATCTGCCAGCAGCCTCATTAGCGCTTTGTCACCTTTGGACTATCACTCACTCACTCACACACACACACACACACACACACACACACATTTGATTGACACTTGAGCAGACAGTAGTGGTCAGAGGACACAGCAGAGGGTGACAGCTTCTTTCCAGCTCTGTTGCACATATTTTTACTAACCTTTGGTTGTTTGGCAAATTTCCCCGTTCTGGTGTCTCTAATGGTGCAAATGTCCAGGATCTCTACTTCCTAAAAGACACACAAATCAAATTCATTCAATACAGTCCAACAGAAAACTGACAATACATTTTTATAATGCATTAGGGTTAATACTGGAGATGGAAGGTTTCCTGTCTTGCCTCATTCATACAGTGGTTGGAAGGTGTTATAACGTATGACACTTCCCGACTGCATTATATTGTTGATGAAGCTCTATTGTTATTCTACAAATAAAGATCTGTATTGCTTAAATGTATTATAGAGAATGGCGTACATGGGCATTTGTAAAGACACTTTTTATACGTTTCTGTTCATATTTTGCTCTGTTCAGTCTTGTTTAAACAACAATAATTATCAGACCGTAATGTAATGTGAAATTGATTTTGCTTGATAAATGGACAGACTGTGTAGTGTTGTGTGCAGTTTTGGTTAATAAGCTCACAGAAGTTGAAACAATAACAACGTATCGAACCATAGAAATACATTTCTGGGGCAAGAAAGAAACACATCTCCCCCTCTCCCAAGTCTGTTAATCTGCTCTATCAGACTCTCCCTGCTTCTAAGAACATGAAACACAAGCTTTGACATTTTGTGTAAGACATCAAAGAAATAATTAGTTTTCAAGAACACAAAAAAACAGGAAAGAAATTCAGGCCCAACAAAAAAACTTTAAGTACAGGCATTAAGTATAACCATAACAGAATTAAAACACAAGAAACGAACAAAGAGAGAAACTCTTAGCAGTCTTCAAGACTAAGAGAAAGATATTTATATTTTCACATGCGTTGCCATTCCAACCCAACACAGGTTGTGAGTGTGTAGTGAAGCAAAAACAACCTGAGAAAACACCTTACCAAACAAAAAAAGTCTCTGAAACAAGCTTTAAATTACTTTCCTATTTTATCAAGAATGTCACACAAACGCTTGAACATAGCGTCTTATGTTGGAAACAGTCAAATGCTAAATGCAGCTGTGAAATATAACTACAACATAGTTTCAAAGTAGAAAAACCGGGAGGGGTTGGAGAATGGAAGGTTTGGAAGAGTCATAGAGCAGTCATAAACAGAGCAGAGGGAGCACTGTAAATATTTGTTTTGTCCAGCTCCTATTCCCTCAACGCTTGCCTTGGTCCTTATCTTGATCACATGAGAAGACTCAACTCTCAATGTTTATGCATCACTTCCTGTTCTCTCACTATGAACATTGCTTGTATTTTGCCCAAATATTAACAATTTCTACCTTTGTCATTCTAACTCCAGACTCTCATGCTCTGGAACAGTTTCATTGGAAGCATGTCCACAGACTTTGTGGTGGTATAAAACTACTTCTGGATCACATATGGGTCCAACCTTCTCATCTCCCACAGGCTGCTCTTTCGTTCCACCATCGCCATAGCGACTCCTAAGAGACCACAGTAATGAGTCTTTCCCAGACAGACGGCTGAGAGTTTGTGTGACAGTTAACATTTCTCACTGGGAACTTTTACAGTGAGAAGAGCAAAATCCAGCACATGTCTTGACTTGTTTAGACCTGTTGAGCAACAAAAAATTTTGAATTAGCCATGCATTAGAATGAGCCACGTAAAGATGAGCGCAGACGTGTCAGCATGAGATCTAAACAGCATGTGAAGTGAAACGTGTGCTTGTTGGAAGGACATGTGTCCATGTGAAAGCTGGTCATCTCTGACAGCACATTCCTAACATATTCCTTCTGCTCACTTACTGTGCAATATTTAGCTACAGCAGAGACAGCTCTGAGCTCAACACTCGGTAACATTCATCATTATATCTGTATTACCATTTTAATGTCTCCTACACTCTCATTAGGAAGACAAAAACACATCTAAGATCTCACCTTTAAAATTAAAATAACCAGAGCTTCTCACCCACTCAAAAAAAAAAATCAAAGTAAACTGTAAAGTACAAGCAATTGCCAACTGAAATTAGACTATTACTAAAGATGACGTTATTTATGTTATTTGTAATTATTTATTAATGTATGTCTGTCTCTACATCTATTAAAACAGTGAGCGTCAGAGGAGATGATGTCCATTTGAAAATACCAGGGCAGTATGAGGGAAAAAGCTGGATAAATAAATACAGATAGGGGGCGCAGTGGTAGAGTGGTCATCCTTCAACCGGGAGGTAGGCGGTTCAATTCCCGCTCTCCCCACAGTTCATACTGTCGTTGTGTCCTTGGGCAAGACACCCACCTTGCCTCAGGTGGTGTTTCAGCTGTAACACTGGTGAATGGAAGCTTAATGTAAGGCTTTTTTTTTTTGGCTCTATACACCACCACAATGGATTTGAAATGAAACGAACAAGATGTGCTTTAAGTGCAGACTTTTAGCTTTAATTTGAGGGTATTTACACATATGCCAGCTGGAACACCACTGGAGGCAAGGTGGGTTAAGTATCTTGCCCAAGGACACAATGACAGTATAAACTGTGGGGAGAGCTGGAATCAAACCGCCTACTTTCCAGTTGAAGGCCGACCGCTCTACTGAGTCACTGCGCCCCATAACCAGGACAAGTAGTAGAATGTACAAATATGGACTTGTTGGATGAGCTAGTTGGACTGATTCTACTCCTAAACCTAGTATCTGTTTTCTCCAAGCAGTGGAATGAAAAAAAAAAAAGTCAAAATCACAGTAAGACCATACATTTCATACAGGACTAAGCAAATATGCAAAGTAGAACACATGGCAGAACAATAAATATTTAGTATACATCTCTCTCAGTAAACCTAAACCTTAAGGTCCTGACACTAAATTAACAGTTTAAAGGCTTTAAGCTGCAGTGCTTTTCACTGAAGCTACCACATACTGTTCAACTCCCAAAATCTATAACTTCATCTTGAGCTTTAAAGAACAGGTATCATCCTGTTGCTCAAAGTAGAAGAACAGGTATCATCCTGCTCTTCTACTTTTATGGTTAAGTAGAAGAGCATCAGGAAACATAATTCATAAGGCCAAACAAGTTGCATTTGACAGTGAGAGAGAATAAAAAGTGTTGAAAATAAAAGCTCACTGACCATGTGCACAAACCGATAATGTCAAAAGAATACAAAGCATGTAGAAAGTTAAAGAGAGAAGCAGCAGAAGGGGAAGTTGTCCATTTATCAGTGCACACTTCACTTCCCTTTAAAACCCTCATTGAGCCTGTGCACTAAAGTGTGTCAATCTGTTATGTAAAAGTCTAGTTCGTACTTTATGCCCTGTGGATGTTTAACTTGAGTCCTGGTGATAACCTTTATTAGTTCTGTGCTTTGACCAGCCAATAATTGTTCTGCTAACAATACAGCGGGTATTCAGGCTCACACACTCTCAGGAGGCAGATTATTACACTTCTACCATGAAAGTACACTAGACATGCTTCAGATTCTGACTGAAAGGTTCAGTCCAGACATAAGCTAGTGTACATGCAGCGGGAATGCCAGTGTGGTGGTGGTTCTAGGGCTACACTATACCTTCTAAATGTGTCAAAAGTAATGGTAGTGAAAAATCTTCCTTGATGTTTGCAACTGTCTGTATGTTTGATTTAAATACAGTGGTACCTCCTTAATAGTTTAGCATAAGAAATATTAGTAAAAAAAAAGAAAGAAAAAAAAGAATTTTTGATTAATATGTCTGTTTATGCTATCTGAAAACTATTGTTTTACTATGGAGTAAAAGCCGAAAAGCCTGGATTTAACCGCCATTTTATTGCCCTTTCATAATGACAATATCGGTGAATAGGGGACCAATGGGCGGATGACGTCCATTTTTTTACAATCTATGGGCTCGACAAGGCAGGGACCGTTTGATACAATTCCCAGGAAAGCCATTTGTAAACTTTTGCTAGCTACTTCACTTACTCTAGCATTACGGTCCTTAAACATTTACTGGTGTAATACTTTACCCACACAGACACAGTCCACTCTTCTGCCACAGTTATGTCAAAGTGAAGGCCACATTGATTGAACTGAGAATATGAAGAACCAAAGACATGTCGGTCAATTTTCTAGAGAGTATTCAATCAGAGTAGTTGTTCATGAAGCTCTGTTTTCATGGCCCTTGAGGGTGGGGCTGCTTAGCCAACAGCAATGACATTTTGACGAATAAAATGGGGGATGTTAAATAGGGCTGCCCCCAAATAGTCGACTAAACGTTAGTCGATATGAAGAGGGCTTGGTCGATTACATTTTCATTAGTTGGTTAGTCGCAAAAAAAAAAAAAATAAATAAATAAATCACGTGAAAAAATTATGCAATTGTGGTATTTGGGTGGTGCGGGTTTGTACTTTGGCTTGCAGCGCCCTCGTGTGGTTGCGCAGTGCTATTGTTGTAAATTGGTCAACCAAGTAAAAACCCAAGATGGCCGAACGTAACCGTCACTTGCTCATGTTGAAAGTTAAAGTTCCCTTAAAATATGTTGTTGCCTTGGACTATATTTGTCCGTGAGTATTGTGATGTAACAAATGTTTGTTTTTTATGAGATTTACGTTAGTTGAAATGCTTAAATGATATGTTGGCACAAAATTAGCAATCATTAGCATATGTTACGTGAGCTATGTATTAATGTCCAGCTAATATGACATTTTGTATTATTTCAGTTTTACGGTTGGTCGAAGAGGACAATGGTTGAATGCCATTCTCTAATAAATCAGCAAAAAGTAACAAAGTCTGTTTATTGGAATATCATAAATGAACGATTATTCAACTAATCGCTAAAATGCAGGAGTGTTAGTCGACTAGGAATATCTTTAGTCGGGGGCAGCCCTAATGTTAAAGTTGAGGAGAGTGAACCCAAGTACCCAAATCCCCAGAACCTCATCTCTGTCTGAGCGACTTCCTGCCCACTTTCCCACGACACCACAGCAAATGGGCCATGTTACAGCTGCAGTTTGAAAACATTAGAAATGGGATCACATGATTATTAGGTGGTTGCATAGCAAATGCAACCACTCATACCTCTTATACGCATTTATTTTAGGTTTTTGGCATGTTTCAACTCCTCAGCCGTTTAACTGATTTTTGCCCTTCAAACTTTAAAACGTGTCTAAATTCTGGGACAATTGTGCTATTACTTTTGGTAATACTGCCTTTTTTAGTTTTTGAAAATGAGTGAATAATTTCACTCATTTTCAAAAATGTAACCCTCAAAGCTGTATCTTTTACAGAATTTTAATAAACTGCTCGGAAGTGTCAGCTCGTCCAGTTTTATCCCCCCATTGATTCCCATGTCTAAACTGTTCTGCTCCAACACAGTTAGTCAAGACCACACCTAGACCATGTCTGAACCATGACCAACACCATACCCTGACCAAAAAAGTCCAGGTCTAAACCAGACAAAGGCCAGAACCTAGACCCAGCCCAAGATCTAGCACAGGACTGAACCAAACCAGGACAAGACTGGGACAACACTAAGACCAGGAATTCACTAGACCAGACCCAGACCTACACCAAATCTAGACCAATACCAGAACTAGACCAGACCAGGACCAAGAACCACACCACAACCAGACTAGGGCCAAACCCTAGACCATGACTATACCAGACCAGACCAAGGCCAGTACCAGACCCAAGACTAAACTAGACCCAGACCAGACCTAAACTAGTCCCAAAACCACATTTAGACCAGGACCACATGACAACCAGCCCAGGACCATGACTATTTGTCTCTGATTGGTCCATCTTCTGCAGTGACTGTTTATTCCAGTGTCATTTCTAATGTAGACTGTCCCAAATTGAAGCTCTTTGTCCCATGTCCAAGCAATTATCTTCAGTAAATTCAGAAAAAGTATTGTTAGAGAGCAACCTTTTAGCACTGCAGGGAATGTTATAGAAATGTCTTCCAAAAATGCAGAGGTGAAGAGACATTAATCCTTAAGCTTGAAGACTTGATCATTTTACTTGCGCATATTCCCATTTTACCGGAAGCCACAAGTGCATTTTATCGACACATTGCATGAATACCATTGTGTGCACGCTTTTTAATCAAAATAAAAAGCATGCACATATTGTTTTTTGTAGATCATAGAGAAAACAGGCACAATCATTCATTTAAATTTCCTTGATAGGTGCCACTGAAGCATGTGTTACCATGTGACAAGGAATAAAGATAAAGTCCCAGTTCAACAAACACAACACTTTGTATCAAAAGTAAAATCACAAATTCTGACATTCTGTATGAAAATCCCTTCAAGTTTAACCAAAATAGGAACCCATACACAAATCGAAGCAAAATGGCTAACTCTAGATGAGAAGCTCATTTACAGTATATATATTTCACTATTGGCAATTTGTGTCCACCACAAAGCTCCAGAAACTAAACAGGGGCCACTTCTGAACTGTCCTGTGGCACGTTGCAAAACTGAGACAAAAATAACAACAATTGTTAAACAAGGTTTAATGAGATTTATGCCAACGGTAAAGGAAATCTCTCAGCATTTAGTCAGTTTAAAACATTTAAATTAGTTCCATACATTGTATGAAGAGACAATGCGAAGAATTAGGGAGGAGCATGTGTTAGATGTGTGGGCACTGTGTAATTATGTGGCAAGAAATGTTGCATAAGAACAAGACAAAAAGTAAAATAAAATAAATAAAAATATTCACCAAAGAACACAGCCCAGAGATCAAAAAGAAGATTTAAAAGGCTCCTTTTGTTTGACAAGGACAATGCACAGAAAACATTCATCTCAATTAGAAATAAGATGACCAAAATGTATCTATTAGCTAATTTGCATCTGTAGTCCTTGGGCTATAGCTTAAGATCATCTGGAAGAGTGCATACCACCTACTGAGCAACCCAGGTTCAAATACGGCGCGGGTGCATCTGATCCATTTTATTCCCCCCTCTTCTCCTCTTTTATTCCCCTCACCCTGTTTCCTGTCTATACACTGACTGAATAATCGTCAAAAAAAGATTGTTTCCTGTTAATGGCTTGTCTTTGGGTCTACAGTCACCAAAATCATGTCAGACATCCATTATGCCCTGGTTGTGATAATACAATAAGACGGTCCCTAGGCAGCCCCCTTCTCTCAGTGACTGGTCTCCATAGAGACCAATGTACAATTTCCGGTCCGAAGCAGGCACATTTGAATAAACACAAAGTTGTAGCTTATTGTTCACATTAATGTGTGTTTACAACTGGTCTGCTTCGAACTTCATCTCAGTAACTGTCAAAAGCCTTTACACACATACTATAATAAATGCATATTGTATTTTAAATTATTTGCTAGCCTTGTATATTTCAAATACAGTTTATACCAGAATAATGTTATGATGTACCACGCGCCTGACATTCATCCTATGCCAATGAATACATTTGAAAAAAAATATTTTATTTAATCTGCAACACGTATCAGATATTGCACATTTATTATAGTGTAGCCCTAGCCCAAGTACAGCTATGTACCTTATTAGACAATAGTAGCTACAGAATGGGGCGTCCTGTGTGTACACATGGGATTGGTTATTATCAACACAACATTGGCCTCTGTATTATCATAGCGAGTCCTTCTCTCATTACTTTAAAATATATAGATTGAATTATATTCATGTGTTGTCTGTTTTATACAGTTGTGCTCATACGTTTACATATTCTGGCAGAATTTGTGATTGTTTGGCCATTCAGAAAACATGAATGATAACAAAAATGTTTTTTCAATCATAGTTAGTGGGTGGGTGAAGCCATTAATTGTCAAAACAACTGGCTGGTTTGGTTTCATTGTCCTGTCTTGGCCAGGACTCCCTTGAAAAAAATATTTGTTATCTCAATGGGACTTTCCTGGTTCAATAAAGTTGAAATTTAAAAAAAGAATAAAAATAACATGCTGCATTCATCTTGCCATCAATTTTGACCAGGTTTCCTGTGCCTTAGTAGCTCACACATCCCCAAAACATCGGTAATCCAGCTCCATGTTTCACAGTAGGAATGGTGTATCTTCCATCATAGGCCTTGTTAACTCCTCTCCAAATGTAACATTTATGGTTGTGACTGAAAAATTCAAAGTTTTTAGAAGTTCTAGAAGTTTTGAGGCTTGTCTCTGTGCTGTGCTGGTGTATTGAAAGCAGGATGATTTGTGGCATTTGCCACAAAATGGCTTTTTTCTGGCAACTTGACAATACAGCCCATTTTTCTTCAAGTGCCTCCTTATTGTGCAGCTTGAAACAGCCACACCTCTTTTTTCAGAGTCCTGTATTTTAGCTTAAGTTATTTGTGGAGTTTTCTTTGCATCCCGAACAATTTCCCTGAAGTTTTTGTTGGTCTACCTGACCTTGGTTTGGTTTCAACAGAATCACATATTTTCCACTTCTTAGAGTTTGAACACTGGTTATTGGCATTCTGAATTCCTTGGATATCTTTTTAGATCCCTTTCCTGTTTGATACAGTTCAATTACCTTTTCCCACGGATTCTCTGACAATTCTTATGCTTTTCCCATGACTCAGAAACAGTAAAGTCAGTGCAGCACTGGATGAAAGATGCAAGGGTCTGTCAGGAGCCCAGAAACTCACTGACCTTTTATACACACACACTGATTACAAACAAACAGATCCCAGGTGAGGATGGTTACCTTTAGTATCACCGGGGTATGTAAACCTTTGATCAGGGTTATTTGGGTAGTTTCTTTTGTCATTATGATGTAAAAGGACTAAACACAATTGTTTTACAATATATGGCTTCACACAACCACTAACTATGAGTGAAAGAAAAGTTTGTGTTATTCATATTTGCTGAAAAATGATAAATTTTTGACATGTAAACTTATGAGCACAACTGTATGTAACGCCAGAACTTACTGCATTATTGCTCCTATAAATCACAGTTGAGCAAACTGTGAACTGCATTTGCTCATAAGTATGTTACAATGCATTTATCTAAAGGGTGCAGATAATGGACATTTGGACATAGAAGTAGTCGAGAATAGCAGGGGTGTGTCTGGTGTTTCAAGCCAAACCACTGCAGTGGTACGTGGTTCTCACCACATACTTGTATATTATAGGCACAGAAGTCTTGGATGACAAAACCTCAGGATAAAATAAAGATTGTGAGTGGGAGAATGATAACAGAAAGGATGAGCTGATTTTTAGAAGAATAGTTAAACGTAAGCTCCATGTTGGAGGAGGAAGAAAAGCGGTTTCATAAAAACTGTCAGGAAACAGACACCAAGTGATATATCAATGGAAAATGTCATCAACATAGAAATTTTTTTAAATGAAATAAAACTGTATAAAAAATGTATATACAAAAGATGACAGGAGATAAAGCAGATGGAAAGTTATGAAAAACACAAAGTGTAAAAAGTAGACAGCTGATCCATACAGTTGTGCTCAGAAGTTTTTGTACCCTGGCAGAATTTGTGATTTTTCTTTTGGCCTATTATAAGAATAAATAAATGATAACACAAACACTTTTCTTTTACTCATAGTTAGTGGTTGGATGGAGCCATTTATTGTCAAACAACTATGTTTACTCTTTTTAAATAATAATGACAACAGAAACTACCCAAATAACCCTGATCAAAAGTTTACATACACTGGTGATTTTGGCCTGATAACATGAACACAAGTTGACACAAACGGGTTTGAATGGCTACTAAAGGTAACCATCCACATCTGTGATCTGTTTGCTTATAACCATTGCTTATTGCATTGTGTGTGTATAAAAGATCAGTGAGTTTCTGGGCTCCTGACAGACCCTTGCATCTTTCATCCACTGCTACACTGACTTTTCCGTTTCTGAGTCATGGGGAAAGCAAAAGAATTATCAAATGTCTGTGGAAAAAGGTAACTGAACTGTATAAAACAGGAAAGGGCTGTAAAAAGATGTTCAAGGAATTGAGACTGCCAATCACCAGTGTTCAAACTTCAATTAGGAAGTGGAAAATGAAAAGGTCAGGTTAATCAACAGAAATTTCAGCCACAACTGCCAGAAACATTGTATGGAATGCAAAGAAAAAAAAAACACAGATGAAATACAGGACTCAAAAAAAACTGGTGAGGCTGTTTCAAGATGCACAATAATGATTTAATTATGATTTAAAAAGCGTAAACACGTTTTATTTTATTTTTAACAATAAATGACTTCACCCAACCACTAACTATGAATGAAAGAAAGGTTTTTGTGTTATTCATATTTGCTGAAAAATGACCAAACAATCACAAATTCTGCCAGGGTATGTAAATTAATGAGCACAACTGTATAAAAGCCTTGGAGGTATAAAACATAGGTTAAGACAAGCATGATGAATGACGAAGAGCCAAAGATACAAATAAAGTGAACAAACTGCTTCAGTGGACAGTGTTTGGGGAAAATACGATGTTTCTTCTCAGTGTTCTGTTACCAGTTAAAGACACTGCAAAAACTCGATGGTAGTAAGAAACATCAGTCAGTCTAAAGGAATAATGAACATTCATGTTTTCATGTTGAAAGTATACTGTTTGGGGTGCTCACCTGGTAGAGCACATACTACCTTTAACATTGCAAATTCCAGAGTCTAACATCATTAGGCGAGGATTTTAAGATCTTGTGTTTTTTGAAGAGGGGCAATAAAGCTGTAATCAAGTAAACCGTCGTCTTTCAATTGCACCACTTTTAAAACGCCATACATGTGTTGAAATGCATTTAATGACATTGATTTACTTAGACATCTGATTATGTATAAAAACAACTGCTACAAAACACTCCAAATAAGCTGAGACGTGGAGTTACTGGAACAGAAGTACTTAAAAAGGCTGGGTAGAGTGAAAACATCATATAATTGGTGAATGCAGTACATTCTGTTACTGAATCACATGTAATCCTCCTGTGTGCAAAAACAAATTAAATACAATTGCCTTAAATGCTTTCTTTTTAACTGTACTAAGGAGATACATTTCTCTTAGTCAAGCTTAAATCTATTCAGACTGAGCTTTTAAAGGCATGGCCTAAATAAAATGCTGTTAGAAGTACTGCATCCTTTTTCACCTTTCAATGCAGAAAGTCTATCCTAATTTCTTCCACCTTGACATTTTTGGGTTGCAGATTTCTACCCTCTAAATAACTTGGGTTGGCAAATATAACGTATAACCAACTAAAGGCAGCTTTGTCTAAAGTGCTTGATAGAGTAGAAATTAAATGTTACACTTGAGATTACATCTTTTGAGTCCCTCTATTCAGAGAAATGGGTTTCATCCAAAATACCCTTGTCATTTGTGTAGAAGTGTTCTCATTAATAATAGCTGGATATCTGTGTTGCAGTGTCCTCTTTCTGTTCAGTGCCGTTGTGGAATCTCCTGGGGACAAGCTAAGTTAAAGCTGCACTGTGTGGTGAACAGGACCTTGTACAAAGATAATATCTGACAAAGGAAAACTGTCAGAGCAGCAGAGGTAAAAAGTACATTAAAGGGTCTGTTCCTCTCTCTAGTTCATTGTCTCTTTTGTGCCCAGCAACAAACTTTTATGCACTAATACTAAATGCATCCACCAATAGCAGTCAATAGCAACCAGGAAAACAAGTAAATGTGGCCCTCAGACAAGCAAGGAGGGAGCTGGTGGCCGGCATCAGAAGTGAAAAAGGTTGTGTAAGCTCTTAGGCTACTGGATCATTTTTCTACCATTGACTTTCAAAGCATGTGGAAGGGCATTACTGTCTACAGTCTCTTCCTGATGCTCTAAATACATTATATGCCAGCTTTGAGATACCCCACAGCAGGCACACTGAGGGGTGGTTCAGACAACATAACAGATCCGGGAGACTGTGCACCTGAACCCACCTCACGCTCAGACTGTGGTGTCTGTATGTCTCAAGAGGTCTACCTCTCACCCCTTACTCATCTGGAGAGCACTCACCAGCCACTTCATTCGGTACACCTCTTCAATTGCTTGGTAACACAAATTGTTAATCAACCAATCACAAGGCAGCAACTCAATGCATTTAGATGTAATCTAGATGTGGTGTAGTTGACTTTCAGAAAATCAAAATGAGCATCAGAATGGTGAAGAAAGGGGCTTTAGGTGACTTGTTGGTGCCAGATGGGCTGGTCTGAGTATTTCAACTGCTGATCTACTGGGATTTTTAACAACAACCATCACTAGGGTTTACAGAGACTGAGCCAAAAAAGAGAAAATATCCAGTAAGCGGCAGTAATGTGGACAAAAATGCAACAGTAACTCAAATAACCACTCGTTACAACCAAGGTCTGCGGAATACCATCTATGAACGCACAAAACGTCGAACCCTGAAGCTGATGGGCTACAGCAGCAGAAGACCACACTGGGTTCCGCTCCTGTCACATAACCACCGTAATGTGTAATACTGCCTATCAGCAGTTCATTCCATACATGCCTTTTGGATAAATACACAGCCAAAAATACAGTGTGTTGTCATGTCATTTGATCTGGGAACAGTGACGTTCTTAAGGCTTAATAAATAACATACAGTATATACAGTAAAGTGTGTTGGTAGAGATATTACTAGTTCAGGTAAAGATAATGGAAAAGATGTAAAAAAAAAAAAAAAAAAAAAAAATTGGCAAGAAAAATTCAATTTAGATACTGAACAAAAAAGTTAGTGCAAGAAAGAAACGGGAGCACAGATAAAGAGAAAGAAAATCAACTCAATTAAAAATGTTACAATGCCACATCCTGCCACTAAATGCTGCCTCATAAAGTGGACATAATTCCAGTAGGACTTATAATGGAGTGGTGGTAAGGAATTGAGGAAGAAATGTGGGGCAGAAAAGGAAGCACAAGATGAGTGCAAGCTGGGAAACAATCTGATAACAAGCCATTTCATACCATCTTGTTGCCACTAATGCACTAAATGACACCACAATAAGCATTTTGAAAGAGAGAATACATTATGGAATACTGTTGTCTGGTCACAAGAGCCCTAGTGGTGTATGTTAGAAATATTGCATCACAGACTTCTGGGGCACTCCAGTTTCTGAGTCGGGTGTGACTTGAACACTTGTGTGTTTAAGAGCTTTCACCTCAGAAAGTACGAGGGTTAATGCTGCAGTTTGCAGACTGATTCAATGATTAGCAAAGTTATTCTATTATATTAGGATAAGAAGTCAGGTTTAATGTTAGGTTTTTTCAAGGTTCCTAAGTTTACAATAAAAATACATCATTTTGTGCAAAGAGCATCTACCTGGTGTTCAAAGGTCAGTTTGTCATCAATTATTGTGTCCAGGTATTTGTACTGGTGCACCACTTCAACAGACTGAGTTAAAAAAGACTGGAGAGAGTGGAGAGTGGTTCTTCCTAAAGTCAACACACATCTCTTTGGTCTTACATGAATTAATTTAAAAAAAACATCAACATCAGTCAGTGAAGTCGGACACTACTGGACTGCGTTTTGTTAAAATTGACACAATAAAAGGTTCCTTTCCTTTTCCTTTCTTTCTTTAACCCCCCGGAAGATGCCAACCAATCACTTTTTCCACTTAAGGCTGTGCAATTAAGCAATTAGTTGAGAGGGGCGTGTTTAAAAAAAATGCCGTTGACCGTAAAAACTCAAAAAAAAAAAAAAATTGTACAAACATTTTTGTTTCTAGGGTTTAGCAATCCTGTGAATCAATAAACTAATATTTAGTTGTATGACCACAGTTTTTTAAAACTGCTTCACATCTGTGTGGCACCAACTTGTGGCACCTCTCAGCTGTTATTCCACTCCATGATTCTTTAACAACATTCTACAATTCATTTACATTTCTTGGTTTTGCTTCAGAAGCAGCTTCTCAATTGGATTAAGGTCCAGGGATTGGCCTGGCCACTTCATAACTATAATTTAGTTGGTTTGGAACCAAGACTTTGCTTGTTTACTCGTGTGTTTGGGGTCATTGTCTTGTTGAAACAAACATTTCAAGGGCATGTCCTTCAGCATAAGGCAACATGACCTATTTTTTTGACAAATGCAAACTAATCCATGATCTCATGATCCATGATGCGATAAATAGGCCCAACACCATAGTAGGAGAAAACATACCCATATCATGATGCTAGCTTCCTGTCTTCACTGTGTACTGTGGCTTAAATTCAGGGTCGTCTCACAAACTGTCTGTGGCCCTTGGACCCAAAAAAGAATAATTTTACTCTTATCAGTCCACAAAATGTTCCTCCATTTCTCTTTAGGCCAGTTGATGTGTTCTTTGGCAAATTGCAACCTCTTCTGCACATGCTTTTATTTTTTTATTTTTTAAAATAGAGGGACTTTGCGGGAGATTCTTGAAAATAGATTAGCTTCACACAGATGTCTTCTAACTGTCACAGTACTTGCAGGTAACTCCAGACTGTCTTTGATCATCCTGAAGCTGATCATTTGCTGAGCCTTTGCCATTCTGGTTATTCTTTGATCCATTTTTATGGTTGTCTTCCGTTTTCATCCACGTTTCTCTGGTTTTGCTCTCCATTTTAAAAGGCATTGGAGATCATTTTAGCTAAACAGCCCCTACTCCAATCAACTTTTTAATCAAAGTACGCAGTTCTTCTGAACAATGTTTTAAACGACCCAATTTCCTCAGACTTTCAAATGCATGTTCAACAAGTGCTGGTGGCGTCATCCTTAAATAGGGGCCACCTGATTCACACCTGTTTTTTCACAAAATTGATAACCTCAGTGACTGAATGCCACACTGCTATTTTTTTTTAAACACACCCCTTCAACTAATTGCCTAGACTTAAGTGGAAAAAGTGAAGCTACTAAATACTTTCCATACGCACTGTATATTTAGCTCTTCTTCAGTGGAATAGGTCATTACCAATGACTTAGTATGCTCAAGTGTCATTGCAGATTAAACCAGTCAATGGTATGCTTTTTCAGTCACAAAACATGATGATCCCTGGCGGGCCAAATCATACTATTGCGTAATTTTCAGAAAAACCTAACAGTTACTGACACCAGTGGCCATTAGGAAAACTGCAGCCAGTGTCCTGCTCACTCTCGCTGGCGTGCGCCCGTGCGTGCAACAGACAGCCAGCTACAGATGTTCACAGGACTTCGACATTTACAGAGAAGGTAAGAAAAGTTACACTTCTGCAAGTTTATTGTTTGACAGACTTTATTGAGTAAACTATAGTTGACTCCCAAGTGCTAACACAGCAGTAATGAGAACTCCTGAGACATGGGAGATATGAGTGCAATGAGTGTTTGACAATGGCATGTTTTATAGAGCGTTCAACACAGTACGGCAGTTAGAGCTAACACTAACTTTGTATAATATATTATCAACTGCATGTAGCGTTTGTCTAAAATAACTAACGTTAGCTGAGCAGCTACATCAACAACTCGCGTAACTTTCACCAAGGCCCGCAGTCTCAGCAGGATAATGGCTAAAGTTAGTGAACTTACTGTATATCAAACAGGATACTAAAAAATACCGAAAATGCCACAGTGTTAGCATTAGCTGCTTTGTTAAGACATTTGAAAAAATTTATTGAAAAGCCAAGACAGCAAATGTATAAGAATCCTAAACCTCTGAAGTCACGGCGATAATTCACTCAGATTTCTCAGAATTCACAAGTATGAGTCATTGTTCCTGTTAGTTGCTTAGCATCCATGTTTTACAAGCACACTATAGTTATTTAGCATTACACAACTGAAAACAAAACACCACAATATATTACCGTATTTTTCGCACCATAAGACGCACTTTTTCTTCACCAAATAGTGGGAGAAAAAGTGCCTGCGTCTTATGGTCCGCAGGCTGCCGCTCTGCAACAGGCCCCCCCTCCCCCGCCCGTGTCGCCTTGCCTTACCGTAGTGGCAGAGCGGCAGCGGGTCCTCTCTCACCTTCCTTACGGAAGCCGATGTGTGCAGGAAGCAGTGTTGTGCCTGAACGCATTCATTGAACGATAGTTCATGAACTCGTTCATATTTTGGGCGAACGTGAACTGAACGTGCTGAATTACTGCCTGATGAACGTTACTGTGAACTCGTTCATTCTGGTGTCTGTGAACGGCACGCTCTCTCAGGTTAACTTCGTTCAATAGGGTGCCAGATTTCTATAGAGCCTTCCAGGCGAAAACACGGCAAAAACACACCGTAAACGGGTCTTAATATGTAGCGGAAAAACACCAAATCTGGCAACACCAACCACCCGTGTCGCAACGCCGTCCGCCGCATGCGTGACGCGCCATCAAAAAATAAAAAATAAAAAGCATGGAGGCGACAGCAGCATGTAGCAAGGCGTATGATCGTTTAAATTAATTTTATGATGTTTATTGCTGTGGCAATAATTTTGAAAAATAATAGCTCGCAGCAACATATGGTGAAAAACTATGAACTAGTTCATTTTTGGAAATGTGAACTTAGTTCAAAATTTTGAAGTTTGAACTATGAACTGAACTAATTCATTTTAAAATTTGTGAATTGAACTTTGAACTAGTTCTTGTATAAAGTGAACTTTCCCAACACTGGCAGGAAGGCCCAATGCTGCTGTACTGTGTCACCGCCGTATGCTATTGGAGGATAGCATGTAGTAGGCGGTGTTACAGTACACAGCAGTGCGCATGCCCTTCACTCCAGTCATATAATTCAAATATTATTCTGTTATACTTTATTAAATATTTTATTACACTAGTTGGTTCAGAATATTTTTTTTCCTATTTTTCTCCTCTAAAAACCAGGTGCGTCTTATGGTCGGGTGCGTCTTATGGTGCGAAAAATACGGTATATATGGTCTGTAATGATGTCTTACCTTTTCAATAAAAAAAGCAAGCTCAGGGTCTGTTTTTATCCCTAAAGCAAGGTAGCAGCATTACCACAGTTCTCTGTGAACCATGTTCACTCGTCCCCCGACGTCGTTTACACTCCTGCTTTCCTTTGCGGGACTTCTCGATAAAACATTGTTTTTTTTAATTTTTTCTGTGCTAGATGCCAGTTGTTTTTTTGTTTTTTGTTTTTGTTGCTCGCAGAATCTGACTCGATACATTTACATTTATTCATTTAGCAGACGCTTTTATCCAAAGCGACTTACAAGTGAGGAAAACAATGGAAGCAATTTTAACAACACAAGGTACAAAAAGCATAAGTCCAACAGAGCCAGAGAAGGTACGCGAGAGTGATTTTTTACCTTTTTGGGACGGTACCACCAGACGTTGTTCATTTGCAGAGCGCAGGGATCTGGTAGGAACGTAGGTCTGTATTAGTGAGTGAAGATATGAGGATGCAGAACCAGTGGTTGTCTTGTAGGCCAAGAGCATAGCTTTGAACTTGATGCAGGCGTCAACCGGGAGCCAGTGTAACCTAATGAATAGAGAAGTTACGTGCGCTCTCTTTGGTTCATTAAAGACCACTCTTGCCGCTGCATTCTGGATCAGCTGCAGAGGTTTGGTTGTGCAGGCAGGGAGTCCAGCCAGTAGAGCATTGCAATAATTCAGTTTGGACAAGACAAGAGCCTGGACTAGAATTTGCGTAGAGTGCTCTGATAGGAAAGGTCTAATTTTCCTAATGTTGTAGAGGATGAATCTACAGGACCAGGTGGTGCTGGCAACATGACTTGTGAAGTTTAGCTGATCATCAATTACCATTCCCAGATTTCTGGCAGTGCTGGACGGAGTAATGGTTGATGGGTCTAGTTGAATGGAGAGGTTATGGCAGGTCCCTGGGTTGGCCGGAATCACAAGCAGTTCTGTTTTTGCAAGGTTCAGCTGCAGGTGATGGTCCTTCATCCAAAGTGAGATGTCACTCAGACATGCCGAGACGCGAGCAGAGACCGTCGGATCGTCAGGTTGAAATGACAGGTGGAGTTGAGTGTCATCTGCATAGCAGTGATAGGAAAAGCCATGCTTCTGGATGACAGAGCCAAGGGATGTCATGTATATGGAAAAGAGTAGCGGTCCAAGCACTGAGCCCTGTGGCACCCCTGTATTGAGATGTTGGGACTCAGAGACCTCGTTTCTCCAGAATACTCTGAATGGCCTATCCGAGAGGTAAGACTTGAACCATTGCAACGCCATTCCAGAGACACCCATTGCCCTGAGAGAAGACAGGAGGATGTGATGATTAACAGTGTCAAAAGCAGCAGACAGATCCAGTAAGATGAGTACAGATGACTTGGATGTTGCCTTTGCCAGTCTCAGAGCTTCGATGACTGAGAGCAGGGCAGTTTCGGTGGAATGTCCGCTCTTGAACCCAGACTGGTTCTGGTCCAGGAGGTTGTTCCGTGTGAGAAAGGATGAGAGCTGAGTAAACACAACTCGCTCCAGAGCTTTGGCAATGAAGGGAAGGAGGGAAACCGGTCTGTAGTTTTCTAGCAGTGTAGGGTTAAGAGTGGGTTTCTTCAGTAGTGGTGTGATGCGGGCCTCTTTATAAGCTGTGGGGAATGACCCAGTGGAATGAGATGAGTCGATGATGTGGGTGAGAGCAGGCACGACAGATGGAGAGATGGCCTGAAGGAGATGTGTGGGGATGGGATCCAGCGGGCAGGTAGTAGGTTGGTTAGAACTAATGACCTTGGAAACATCTGCTTCAGTTAGAGGAGAGAAGGAAGTGAGCAAACACATATCAGGGGTCTGAATGAGCTCGACAGGTGGTGGCGCAGAGAACTGACTGCTGATGGCGGTCGTTTTCTTTATAAAGAAAGGCGCGAAATCATCAGCTGTTAAATCCGATGAAGGTGGGGGAGCAGGCGGACAAAGGAGGGCAGAAAAGGTTTTAAAGAGAGTGCGCGAGTCAGGTGAGTTGATTAACCTAGAATGGTAGTAGACAGTTTTTGCAGAGGTGACATCAGCGGAGAAAGTAGAGAGGAAAGACTGGTAGATACAGAGGTTAGCAGGATCTTTTGACTGGCGCCATTTTCTCTCAGCTGACCGGAGGCTGGCGCGGTGCTCGCGTAGAACATCGGATAACCAGGGGGCAGACGAGGATGTACGGGCTGGTCTAGATGTAAGAGGGCATAAGTTGTCCAAGCAGGATGTAAGCGTGGAGCACAGAGTGTCGGTGGCGTTGTTTGTGTTTAAAAGAGAGAGCTCCTCAGAAGAGGGGAGTGCAGAAGAGACAGCAGAGGAAAACCGGGAGGGACTGAGTGTACGCAGGTTGCGTCGGAAAGTGACCAGCGGTAAAACAATTGCAGTGTCTGGAGAAGTTAGGTCAAGGTCGAGAGTAATGAAAAAATCTCAAGTCTCAAGTCTGCTTTATTGTCAATTTCCAAATGTACAGTACATACATACAGAGAATCGAAATTGCGTTACTCTCAGTCCCCGGTGCATACAGATAACATTAACATTAAAGCCTAAAAAATAACTGGATCAAATATAAAAATGTAGGTACAACTATACAATAAGGGAAATGATAAAAAAGAGACATAATAAAATTTAAAATAAAGCTAAAAATAAAGTTAAATAAAGCAGCGCAAGGTAAATGACAGATATTGTGCAAATCAATAAAGTGAACAACAGTGCAGTTAAAAGATTTTTTTAGTGCAAAAAAATCACTTATTAAAATATCTTGTCTGATTAAAGTGACAAGTGTCCAAGAGCAGTTATTTAACTGACTGATAAGGTAGTGGAATGACATCAGTTCCATGCCGAATGAGGTAGTGTGCGGTGAGTGAGCAGACCAATGCTGCACAAGTGACTAGTGCATGTCATCATATAATTAGTGGGGGGGGGTTCATAGTTCAGTGGTGCCTGGGGAAGAAGAGGGGAGGGGGGGCAGGTTCGGGAGGGAGTTCAGCTTCCTGACAGCCTGGTGGATGAAGCTGTCCTTCAGTCTGCTGGTCCTGGCCTGGAGACTCTGCAGTCTCCTCCCTGATGGTAGCAGGCTGAAAAAGCTGTGTGATGGGTGAGTGGGATCACCTGTGATGCAGAGGGCTTTGCGGGTGAGACGTGTTCCATAAATGTCCTGGAGGGAGGGGAGAGAGACACCAATCTTCTCAGCTGTTTCGGCAGGACGCGTTGCAGGCGCCATACCACACAGTGATGCAGCTCGACAGAATGCTCTCGATGGTGCCTCTGTAGAAGGTGTACATGATGGGGGGTTGGGGCTCTGGCTCTATTCAAATGATCGGAAGTGTGCAGTGGCGTGACCTGAGTGTGCTGAGTGGAGCAGTATCTTATGTAGATAAGATCTAGTTGGTTACCAGACTTGTGGGTTGCCGATGTAGAAACCTGCTTGAGGTCAAATGATGCAGTTAGGTTAATGAAGTTAGCAGCCACTTTTCAAGGTGGATGTTGAAGTCTCCTAATACCACCAGAGGGGTACCATCCTCAGGGAAGGATGAAAGAAGCGCATCCAACTCCTCCAAGAAATGTCCAAGCTGACCTGGGGGCCGATAGATAACTACAAAATGACTTTTAACAGGGTGGGTGATGGTAACAGCATGGAACTCGAAGGAGCTGTTGTCACACAAGGGTGATAGCTGTTTGAACTTCCAGTCGGTAGGAATAAGTAGTCCGGTCCCTCCGCCCCTTCCAGTGAGGCGAGGACTGTGGGAGAAAGTGTGATTATGGGAGAGGGCGGCGGGAGTGGCAGAGTCACATACAAACGCTTGCTGTCATGACGGCTATACTAGGAGGTCAGAACTGTACACAGGAGCACTACATCACATCCAGGTCTCTTTACAAGGCAAAACCGGCCCAAACTCTGCACAATAAAATGAGTCTACAAGCTCATAGAGACAACAGTTTTAAACTAACAGTTAGTCCTTTTAATAAATGGTGGCATATGGAGATATTTATAGAAGAGCGTAATGGTTGCTGCAGAGTCACTTCAAACTCATCACAAACCCATCACAGGAGATTGCCTTTAGTCAAACATTTTTGGAAAGGTTCGGGTGATTGCGCAATTAATTGTGATGCCGTTAAGCTGCTAGGCTGTGTCTCGAATTCAACACACCATTCACTATATAGTGTCTGTGGGGTCCATATTCTTTTGTAGTGGTGTCCAAATATTATGAACAGTACACAAGCAGGTTATAAATGAAAATAAAATCTGCCAAATACAATACAATAATGCCAGGGGGATTACAAAGTAGAAAATGACAAGTAATGCCAAAAAAGGCTACAAGACTAGAATGTACAAGACATGTTGAAGACTCATGTCCTGATGTCTGATACTTTTTAAAATCAAAATTACAACAGAAACTACCCAAATAACCTTGATCAAATGTTTACATACCCTGACCATACCTTTTGCCTGATAACATGCACATGCAACTGGCTGGAAAATTGTTCGGATGCAAAGACAAACTTACAAATAACTTCAGCTGAAATACAGGTCTCTTATAAAAAAATAAAAATAAATAAGGTGGTGTGGCTGTTTTTAAGATGCACAATAAGGAGGTACAAAGGTATGTAAACTTATGAGAACAACTGTATAATAGTCTCAGTCTTTTTATAAAATCCTCAAAAACGTCATCAATGTCTTCTTACATCCACCGCTAGCATCATATTGAATTTAACCCAAACAAACTTACTAGCTAACGCTAACTACATTTACCGCCATGTCCTTTTAAAAGTTTAAGAAGCTACGCAACATTCTTGGAAACCACAGCCACCCACTGCATAACATCATAGCTGGTCAGAGGAGCAGTTGAAGTGAACGGCTCATTTCATTGTGCTGCAGAAATGAGTTTTAGGAGGTCATTTGTGTTTTCTGTTATCAGGACCTACATTTACATTTACATTTATTCATTTAGCTGACGCTTTTATCCAAAGCGACTTACATTAAGCTTCTAATTACCACTGTTACAGAATACCACTGGAGGCAAGGTGGGTTAAGTGTCTTGCCCAACGACACAACGACAGTATGAACTGTGGGAAAGCGGGAATCGAACCACCAACCTTCCGGTTGAGGGACAACTGCTCTACCTACTGAGCCACTGCGCCCCTATAATGCCTTGACCGAGGGGCTATGAAATCAATACATACAAGACTGCTTGTATTTGCTCACCTTTTGGGTCTTTCTGTTGTGAATGTTGCTGCTGTTGTATGTATGTAATGTGTTTTTTAGTCTAACACATTTTGTTTTGCTTTAAGTATTATGTATATTTAAAAAAATTGTCCATGTTTGATGTTGAGCTACTGGGCAATTAAATGTAATGTTTTTATGTGCAAAATCCAGGCCTCTGGGCTAATTCTATTTAGCCCAGAGCCCACCTAGAGATTGATACCAGCTGCCCCTGGTTTTGCGTGTGTTTATTTGTACCTGATTGGGGCCTCCCATCCAATAGAGGAAGAATCCATCAGGGTCCACTTTGAGGGTGACCAAGGTGGGGTTCCCGTTAGGTTCCTGTGAACAACAATAAACAGTAGAGAGTAAGAGGACATTGACACAGACTCAGGCCCAGGCTACACATACATCAATATTTTTATAAGCATTCATAACAATAGCTCTGTCCACACTTCTCCACAACAAATGTATAAAACAGTTGTCTTCACCATAAAATAGCGGAAAATAAATACTCTAAATTCTTCTGAAAGTATTAGTGATGCCAAGTCTGACAGCATAAAGTGATTAATATACAGATGGCAATTTGGAATAGTTATTGATTTCTTTACAATATAAAGCAGAAAAACAGATTTTCAACCAATGACATGGTTAGCAATAGGCTAATGAGTGCAGCCGACTGAGGTGATATAACACCAAGTTCACCTGTAATGATATGTAATTAGTTCTAATATTAAAAAAAAAAAAATCTAAAACTTGTCTTGCACGTAGTGGTTGTTACTATGGATAGAAGCATGCTCAACAGTAATATCAGCCTGGTTATCTAAGCCTACATTTTGTCATACACACATCTCTGCTACATCTGGGGTTGTATTGAAAGGCAATTTAAAAGAATCTCCAAAAATTATGCATTTATAAAAATACCTGTGTATGTAAACACATTGAAGTCAGACATATATGTGATAAATTGCTTTGTGACATGTTTGTCAGCTTTGGAACATTGGTAATGCAAGTGCATTTGGCATAAGCAAAGACAGAGCAGACAAGTTGTGAAGGTCTAAACTAGATGTATGACTAGTTGTAATAACATAACTGCAGTAAGCCTATCTGAAAAATTACAGCCAACAATGGGAATTTCAATTGAAAAAGAAGTGAGGTTTTGGAATCTAAAAGTAACACGGTCACAGAACCTCTCAGTCGCCAGCGAAGTGAGAGATCAATAAAATTATTTTGATTACGTTTAGGGTCAAGTATGTCAAGGCCAGTATGTTGGGTGTCCAACATACTGGCCAAAACCAGCCCGCCAAAGGATACAAAGAAGTCCAAAGAATGATTTTGTAAGTGTAAAACCATACATAAAACATTAAACTGCAAGTGGACATAACACAGAACTGAACAGCAGATTGCAGCAATGTGCCTTCTGGTTCCATAAATGGCAATTTTACTTTGTCAAACAACAACAACCAACAACACTTTTGCTGTTAAAATTATCCTCTATGGCTGTCATTACCCAAAATGTCTTTGTAAAAAAGGAAAGAAGTAGACAGGGTGTAGAGTTTTTCAAGAAAAATAAACCAGCTACGAGTTGAAGATCTTTCAGACAAGTGCTCGGCTAAATGTTCCCAACAGACCCTCACAATACGTTTGCCGGGTCTTTCCAGCATCCTCCCTCGCCATCAGGCGGTGATCATTTTAAGCTCCGGTCTTCTCTTTACCCGAGTGTCCAATAAATACGGCTGGAGGGCAAACAAAACAACCACAAAGTCGATCATTGAACTCCGGCCTAGGGTCTCCTGGTAAAATAGTGCATCGATGGTGTTTGTTATGAACAAACTGTGACTAGCACAGAGGTCTAATAACAGAACACCACTCAAGTTCAGAGCAGTGGGGCCATTCCTCCCAATCACGCCCCTCCAGGTGTCACTGTTGTCCCCCAGTAGAGTCCCCGGTTGGAGTACTTTCCAGCACCCCACCCAGTGACTCCAAGAAGAACGGGTACTCTGCACTGCCATTTGGCCCGTAAGCACAAACGACAGTCAGAGACCTATCCCCGACCCAAAGGTGCAGGGAACAGATCCCTATCGTTCACAAATGGCAGCTGAGCTGCGGAGCTATGAGCAAGCCCAAACCAGCCCGCCGCCCCTCTTACTGCAGGCAACTCCACAGTGGTAGAGAGTCCAGCCTCTCTCAAGGGGTGTGGTTCCATAGCTCAAGCTGGGCGTGGAGGTGAGACAGACTATCTTTAGTCTGTACCTCTCAACCTTTTGCACAAGCTAAGGCTCCTTCCCCGCCAGCAAGGTGTCGTTCCACGTATCTAAGGTCAGATTCCTTTGTCCAGAGATCAAGTCACCGAGGCCCCTGCCTTCCACTGCTGCCCGATCACTCTGCACCATATTATCCAAGACATTTCTAGTGGGGTTATTAGGGGGTTATCATCTGTTTTATTTGGCTGTCATTAAACAAACAGCAGCAGCAGGGGAACAGGTTTTGTGTCGCTCTTGTTTGACTATAACTGAACCGTTAGAGAATTGGTCATCATCCTCACAGGCTAAAAGAATTTGATCCATGTGACGCATAATCACAGTACAGCACTCTGCATCAACATGTCATCAGCATCACAATTTCAATGCATAACATGTCTAACCACATGTAAAAACAGACAGGCTTCCTTATGTGTCATTTTAAGCCATAAATAAACAGCCTCTGTCCCACACACACACAACACTGATGTTGGTACAGCCACATGACTCATGTTGGGCTTCAGCTTCAGCAACAACACAACATCACAAAAACAGAACAAGAAAAACTCAAGAGCATTTCTGGAATAAGCCATAAAATATTTTTTTTCCACATAAGCTACACAGACACTGCTCTTAACATTTACAGCGGTAGATTTACAGCCAGCTTAAATGCAGTCCATTTGCCTTAAGCGTTTACCATTTGCAGTATTTAAAACTGAACCTACCTTAATTTTAGGCTCCATGGTTGGCTAATGGAGAAAGGGTCATGATAGAAAGCAGGGAGATGAGTGGATTGAGAGAAAAGTACCAGAAGAAGAATGTGAAATTGAAGTGGGGTAACATCTTGAGACCTTCAGTAAATGTAATGCTGTAAAAAAAAAAGGCAGGGTTATCAAAAAGTAGTGTGCCTTGTTTCAGTGAGTGGTTCAGTACAGGTTGCGTCAGAAGGGCACTGTTTGGTAGAAAACCCATAAAGAGGATGTGTTTCCAAGCCTGTGCGGTCAACAGTCAGGTACAGAATATAGACAAAAAAAGTCAGTATTTATGCTATTTGAAATGTATTGACATTTTAGGTTTTCCTTTCTATTCATATTTTCAACCACAACAGACTTGAGTATTTAGCTCCATCTTTTGGTAACTGTACCACAGGAACTGAAACCACAGCCCAAGTGTTTGCCAAAGTAATGCAGAAACAGTATGCTCATCTCATCTGTACACCTTCAGGCAATTCACGTCTTAAAAAGTCTCGTACCAACCCACCCTATACCTAACCGCTTGAGTGGAAACGTGCCTTAAAAGGTACAGCTTGAATCAAACATCTGTCTCAGCACTCAACATCTACAATCCAATTTAGGCCAAGTCCACAGGGACATATTTGTTAACTGGAATTTCATTCACGGTTGGCCTGCTTGTTCACACACACAAGTGAGATTTCCTCCAGCAAAACAAAGATTGTGTGTGTCAGGAACATGAGTGTGTCTATGTTAACCCCAATAATAATAGTAGTTGTGCACCAATGTACAAAGTTTCTACCTCACAGCATTATTTTGTATTGTAATGTGATGCTTAACAGTTCAGCCTCAATATCCAGTCACACAAACCAAAATACTCCTATTGAATAGTTCTATTGAAGTCATCTGTAGCATATTGATCATTTTACTTAAAGCTCTTGACAGAGGCCTGGCTCTGAGATAGTTTAAGTCTGTTCTGTTTTCTTTTTCAACTTGGGTTTTCTGTTCAAGGCAAACATTATCAACGTTCATCAGCTCAAGTAAACAAATATCTCAAGTCACTTCAAAAAATAATCACATACTGTTTGATGTTATATCTTTAGTAACAATGTGGTCACCTATTCTTTTGGTTCTGACAAGCAACTTTCCAGGTTTATTTTTATGACTGGTCCCAAACAGGGCTGGAGTGGGAATTTTATGTCTTAGACCAGCCCTTATTGATTCTTTCACTGAAAATCAATTTCATGAATAAAATAACAAAATGGACCCAAATTATATTGTAGCTGTAGATACATACATGATCTGTGACATCATTTACATTTACTTTAAATGTATAGGACATAATAATGCACTACACATTATATATTAAAGTAAAAGAGAATCTTATAAATACAGTAAAACTCCCAAAACAATGGCTCACTACAATATTTAGGTCAGAGAAGTAGAGGCTAAGTAGCTCAATAGCCAAGCACTAAAGTCACCAAAAAGGAAGATGTTATCAGTTTTGGGTGTGTGACTACACACCCAAAACTGATAACATCTTCCTTTTTGTGTGTCAATCTGTGTCTCACTAGAAAATTTGAATCAAAACTAATGTAATTCCCTGTGTTCTAAGCATTTTAGATGATATAATATTTGAGCTGGACATTGTGACCACAATATCACAGACTGAAGGTTTACAAACAGAAACAATCAAGATCAAAAGTTAGGTATAAAACCTTTCTCTTTTTATGCCTATGATATGCCGATCAGAATATGCTTCATGCTGTGGCGTTCTATAGACCCGACTCCTGTTTAGTTCCAGTGCAAAATATCCTGGAAACATACATATTGTTTTCCATAGATTTGTTTCTCATTTTTACATTTTGATACTGAAAATGTCCAGACCTTTGGGTAGAAACCCTGTGTAAGTGGCACACTTCACATGTGGCTGTGGTTGACCTTCGACCTTGCTCTGTTCGCCTGTCTGCAGCATTTCTCGCCAAAGTGTCAGGATGTCCGCGCTGTTTTCTCACCTTGTTGTTACATACTCAGCCATCAATCAAATTCCTGACTTTTCCAAGCAGTAATAACTTGTCTCTATGACGCAAAGTTATTATTTTCATGAAGATATGTAGCAGAAAATATTGTATAAGTAGCTACCAAGAAAGTCCAATACAAGGAAAGACTTGGAAAAAAATAAATAAATAAAATCATCAATAAAAATAGATGTAATAATAAATGCATAAAACTGGTCAGAAGAGATAGGAAGTGGCTATGTAGTGGAAATAATTTTCATAAAACAAATGTCCAAGCATGTGACCGACCAACAAAATTCATATTCACAAAATTGGAACATGGCCTTGTTTATAGCAGTTTAAAAAATATTTAAATAAAAATAATGTTCTAATAAGAAATTTTTGAATAAGGTTCAGATAAAAACACAAGTTCAATTAGCACGTTTGTATGATTCATTTGAGCACATGTAAAAGCGCTCCAGCGAGCTCGGCTTTACAAACCATAGCAAGTCTGACTAAAATTTAAAGACACAAACCAACCTCAACTGCATAATGGCACCTTTGTAGATTAAATTATTCAGAATTTTGATAAAAATAAACATGTGGAATTGACTAAATTTGATTAAGAAAGTTGTGGTGTCCTTGGACAAGACACTTAAACCCACCTTGCCTCCAGTGGTGTTCAAGCTGTAACACTGGTGAATAGAAGCTTAATGCAAGTCGCTTTAGATAAAAGCGTCAGCTAAATGAATACATGTAAATGTAAATGTTTCTGTTCACACTAATCATGAACTAATCTACATCACCCATATAAAGACAACTTCTTTAATAAAGGCTGTAGCTGATGACAAACTGCCTACTGTCACTTCAAACAAAACATGATACTTCCAGGAGACACCACCTGCATTAACCGTGACCACAGTTATTCAGCTTGACTCAGACTCAAATAATCCAAACCACATCTTTTTGGACAAAAACATATTTCAACAAAATGTGGATAGTGTAAATTCTAAATGCATTCAAAAAGTACTTCACGTATTGTTCCTTCAACAAATATTTTTTTTTATTTTAGTTTTGGTGCCGTAGGCCAAGATTACGAATTTGTGCCAGAACGTTTGATAGGAGAGATGTAACAATCTTATAAAATGTAAATTTGACCAGTTCAATAACCTCTGGTTTAATACTTATTTATTTTCATAAAAAAAAAATATAGTGGTAATTAGAAACTGAGCCAACTTGATTTTGTTAGTACAGTCCTGTGAGTTGATGATATGGTGTTGTGAGTGGCCTACCAATGGAGCCAAAATGGAGGCCAGGTGTTTGGCTTTATTGTAGGTGGCTGAATCTGTGCTGCTTACTATGGGGTCGTAGTGGTCCAAATTTTGGCCAGAGAGGCCAGATGGTTTGAGAGAGGGGTGAAGGAAGCCGTTTTTGTGAAAATGGAAAAGCTATCTTTGAACAGAGTTGGTGGCCTCAGATTCATGTTGCCTAGTATTTATAACAGTGTTTTGAAACCTAAAACAAAAGAGTAGAACAAAAACCACAGCACCTGAATGGAGCAGTGTCACTAATACGACACTGATCAGAACAGCCTGGTTCATCAGATTTGGTTTCAGGTTAAACCCCTCCTTCTAGAGATATAAGCTCAGCTCTCTTACCAGTTGAACTCAGAATTGATGAAGTTTCTTGGAATTAGAGACAAAACCTCTTCACCTTGAAAACTTTTTCTCAACTCAACTGCAACACTGACAACAATCTGCTCAAGTTAAATATTATTTTCAAAAGCAGTGCCAGACTGAGGTGATGAATGATAGTAGATGACATTCTTTCCTGAGTTGCTCCGGTCTGATTGTAAAAATAAATACTGTTAATGTTTATTACCTTGAGATTTCTGACTTAGATAATGAGTTCTGTCCCGCTTGCTCTAATTGGTTGTAAAATATTAACTAAATCCCAGTTCATCTTGAATTGTGGCCTACTGAGGAGGTGTAGGGACGAGGTGGAAAAAGAAAATAGCTTGGCACTGAAGCCCAACAAGCTCTAACAGGAAGTCATTCAACATGAAACACACATCAGAACAAAACAACCACACACACACACAAAAACACACAGGGTCAGCCCACGCTGCATACCTATCTCTGCATTAGACTATCAGTGAAAGCAGAATCCCAAGGCCATTGAGCAGCCAAATGTATTTACACTTGGGTGAAAGGATAACATAATGTGAAAAAGTGCTAATAGTACTGTGCTATAATTCGGGAAATTTTCTCCATGTTTAATCTCAGAAAAAGCAATTCCTAAAATGTAACGCATAAGTCAAGGCTGGTGACTAATGGCATCGAACGTCTACCTTCCGGTTGAAGGACGACCGCTCTACCACTGAACCACTGCGCCCTCAAAATCTATTTTCATTAAATTAAAAACATTTTTTTCAGCCCGGAAGCTGCGCATGGGCTGTACTTGGAAGTTCCAACATGACAACAATCCAAAGCACCAGGCCAAGTCGACCTGTCATTGGCTACAACAACATAAAGTGAAGGTTCTGGACTGGCCTCAGTCTCTTGACCTCAATATTATTGAGCCACTCTGGGGAGATCTTAAACATTCAGTTTATGCAAAACAGCTCAAGGATTTACAGAAACTGGTGGCTTTTTGCCAAAAAGAGAAAACAAAGAGCCTCATCCACAACAACCACAGAAGACAAAAGCTGTCATTGATGTCAAAGGTGTCAATACACGGTATTAAGAAAGAACTGGGGTAACCTTTGATCAGGGTCATTTGGGTAGTTTCTGTTGTCATTATGATTTAAAAAGTATAAACACAATTGTATGACAATAAATGGCTTCTACTACAAACAATGAGTGAAAGAAAAGTTTTTGTGTTATTCATTCATTCTCTGAAATATTCTGTCAGGGTATGTAAACTTATGAGCACACACACAGACACACACAGATAATTGTTGCATACACAAATCCAATGACACTATACACAACGGGTAATATTTGGAGCTTACAGTAACAGAAACTAAGCTAACCCTGGTTGGATGACACTTTTTAATAGAGAGAAGTGTAAAACAAGCAATACAAGCATTAGTATCTCATTTGGAATACTGTCGAATGATATAGTCTTGTGCCTCTAAACAAGATATTCACAAGATCCAACTTAGTCAAAATAGAGCCGTTAGACTTTCTTTGAACTGTTCTACGGGTGAAAATGTGGAGGTGATGCATGTCAGACTATCATGGCTGACAGTGAAACATAGAATGGCCAGTAAACTAGCCTAGTTTCTAAGAAATATATCCTTGTCTAAAGAACTGGTCTTTGTCTGTCTTTATAATCAACTGACTGTTTCAAAGATAAACATGGGTACCAAACTAGACATTTGGTCATTCTGGAATGTTCTGCTTCCATCTATAAACACAAACTAGTACAGAGGATATGTTTAAAAATAAACTAAAAAAGGCAATTCTTAGAAAAGAAATTGTAAAATGCATTTTATTAGATTGTTAAACTAACTTTTAAAGAATATAATTGTGTGAAAATGTTGAACTAACTGATTAGTATTAGTGAAGTATTTGAATGTTTGTATACGTAAATGTGAATTTGTTATTGTGTGTCTTTTTATGTGGACCCCAGGAAGAGTAGTTGTTGCTACGGTGACAATGGGGGATCCAAATAAAAAAATAATAATAAAGACTGGGGTGCTGCTTTTTATTTTAGATGGATTTTATATTTGTGAATGCAACAATTAACCTTGCGCTACAGCTGGATTCTCATAAAATTAGTGAGATAACAAGTTTGCAAATATTACCACCAAACAAAATTCACGGTCCGAACCCTGGCCTCGTGTCTAATCATGTGGCAGGACTGACAGGTCTGGCTGAGTTTTATGTATGGGGCGGTACAGTGGCAGAGTGTGCCTTGAACCACCACCTTATCGTTGTGGAGGGGTTTTAGTACCCTACTGATCCTAGGAGATACGTATATAAAATTTATATTTAATTTTAGTTTTTATAATATATTAATATTAATTATAGTATTTGGCACTGAAATATATTGCAGCACAATCGGACATATACAATTAGTAGCAGAGCTAATTTAGAACAAAACAGCATTTGTAACCCCTTCCTCTCCTTCTTTCCTTTCATCAATAAACAAACCTTATATATTTATAATGTTGTTTACCTGTAACTTATCAAGCTCCAGAACAGGTTAGCTGTTCAGTGCAAATTACCATAGACATCTACCTCAATAGAAAGTGAACGAGCTTTATGTAACTGAAAACCCAAGGATAACCCAGAATTTACCTCTAAACCTCCTAAACCAGCTTCAGACAGGGCCTTGGAATCGTTGTTTGAACAGCCATCCTTATCAAAAATAATCCAGTGCCAGCAAAACAGCCGCTGAAGTTTACTGCTGGCAGTCAAAATACCCTTTTACTTTCTGAACCATGACAGCCATGCTACCACCGCGTGGAGGGTTGCAACCAGCGGTGACTTTATTTTTAATTTTTTTTTAAACAGATGGACTTTGCGGGGGATTCTTAAAAATAGATTAGCTTCACACAGACGTCTTCTAACTGTCACAGTACTTGCAGGTAACTCCAGACTGTCTTTGATCATCCTGGAGCTGATCATTGGCTGAGCCTTTGTCATTCTGGTTATTCTTTGATCCATTTTGATGGTAGTCTTCCAATTTCTTCCATGTCTCTCTTGTTTTGCTCTCCATTTTAAGTCATTGGAGATCATTTTAGTTGAACAGCCTATAATCTTTTGCACCTCTTTATAGGTTTTCCCCTACTCCGATCAACATTTGAATCAAAGTACGCTGTTCTTCTGAACAATGTCTTGAATGACCCATTTTCCTCAGGCTTTCAAATGCATGTTCAACAAGTGCTGGTGGCTTCATCCTTAAATAGGGACCACCTGATTCACACCTGTTTTTTCACAAAATTGATGACCTCAGTGATTGAATGCCACACTGCTATTTTTTTTTTAACACACCCCTAAACTAATTGCCCAATTGCACAGCCTTAAGAGTGTGCATATCATGAATGCTGGGTCTGGTTTGTTTTCTGAGAATCTACTGCACCTACTGGTAACTTGTTTGCCACTTAGCAATAAAAAATATACTAAAAACCTGGATTATTTTGGTTAGTCACATTGTACTGCTATTATTTTGAACAATACTGTATAATTGTGATAATTAAAACAATTGCCATAGCAGTGGGTAATAGCCTACTATTTTGTTATTCTGTTTTATTTGGATCATAAGACTTTATATTATTTTTAAAATAGGCACCCTCAGACGCTGTCAGAGTTTTAGTTAGCCATAGGCCGGCTTTTGGCCGGTTAGATAAAAGCTCACTAGCCCAAATCTCACCAATACGATATTGCCATTATAGGCCTAATTTAAAAAAGCTATTGCCTCTGTCTCCTAAATTAATCTTTCACACTGTGGGGCATTTTTAGCCTTTAACCAGACAGATTTAAGATATACTGTTTTCCGGAGCACACTTGAACGCCGTGAACATTACTTTTCTAGTTTAAATGATTATTATCAGACTTACACCTAAGCCTGTAAATGTAGGCTACCTTAAGGCTGGATTATGCTTTCTGCATGAACGTGCCGTACAGAAATAATTTTTGATTATTATATTTGTTTATGCTATCTGAAAACTATTGTTTTACTATGCAGTAAAAGCCAAAAAGCCCGAATGTAACCGCCATTTTATTGCCCTGTCATAATGACAATATCGGTGAATAGGGGAGCATCGGGCGGAAGACATCCATATTTTTACAATCATTGACTACTGCTCATACAATTCTGTTTATAGTAATTGCCATTTGTATTTAATATTCATATCCACCTAAAAATTACTTCTATAATATTATCTATTTCTTACTTCTGTTTAAAGCTCACCATAGCCTTGTCTATCATTGTATATCCCCATTTTTTAAATTTATGTTTATAGTAATCTGCAAATTGCTTCTATAATACCAACTTATTTATTTATGCAAATACTGGATAGCCTGCACTTGCTGCTATTGAACTTCTGGTTAGACCTAAACTGCATTTTGTAGTGTACTTGTACATGTGTAATGACAATAAAGTTAAATCTAATCTAATTAAATATAAATGTTTATGGTAAGCTATTTATTACTCAGTAAGCCTAATTTTTCTCTGAAGAAACTACAGCAAATGTTAGACTTGCTTTTCTAAAGGGCTATAAAGCAAATAGCAAAAGGTATGTTGTAGATATTAACTAAAGTGAAGCACAGACAGTACAGACTTGTGAGTCCTGTCTGTGTCAAAGGCTGCTACTTTCGATGCTCACAAACGGGCTACTTATTTAAGAGTCATAGGCCTATCGTGCTATAAAACCACCACCTAACAGATGGTTAAAACGCGTCAGTTTCCTCTATAAGATGTTGCTGATCTCTCTACTTACCAAGCTATCCCTGTGGCTGCCCCCGACACTAAGCCCACGGAGAACACAGAACACAGATGGAGAGAACTGTCACTCTTTCTGTGAAGTCTTAAATATTAACACACTGCACTAATATAAAAAAAAAAAAAAAACTTGCTTCAACATCTATTATGGCTTATTTCTTGGCGCTGCGGGGGCCGGACTTTCAAACTAAAATAAATAAATACCTTTGCTTTTTTTATTTTATTAGATTTCTTCAGTGGAATTAGCGAAGATTGGCCTCAAACAGGTGAACTGCAGTTGATAAATCCACTGACTAGGTATTTATTTAAAGTACCTGGCCTTTTGCAAACACTTTCAACCGAAGCCCTCCCAGATGGTACTGTGAAGCACTTCTATCTGGCAGTATCAGGTTAGGCAACAAATTCCAGGCAATTGCTATTGTGGGAATTCTTTCACTTTACCTAGCAATAAATTAGTGTCTGATTTAGATTTTTAAAGGATTCATAGATTTTACTGCACCATGACAAAGCCATGAAAGGACTGAGCCTTCTAAGTGGTACTCTGTTCATGGCATTGACAATTCAGCATCTTTGACTGGTGCCCTTAATTATTTAACAACCACTACATATAGAAAAGTAACATTCTGCCTCTTCCACTCGGCCACTAATCTTTCCCTCTCCAAACAGCCCCTACTTTGTTTTTATTCCAATATCTTAGATTTGGTTTTAGAAAAAAGAAGACAGGGATGAATAAGTTGAGGGCTTGTTCTGGAATTCTCACATCTAATTATGGAGATCATTGTTTCCTGGGAATTCCCTTGTCCGAGTCAAAGAGATGCTGAAAAAATAAAAAAAACACTTGCAAGACAAGACATAAACAACATGTCAGGCAGAAGAGCAGCTGGTGCATTTATGGATCAAAGTCAGGAGCACATGACATATAGAGTAAAAGAATAGTGCACTTGGACATAAACAACTTACTTTAATCTCATAGAGATTGAGCAAACAACTAAATAAAAACAGTCAGTGACACAGGTTAATCATTGACGTCCACTAAGACACACGTTTGTCTCAAGATTTGGAGAATGACCCCACTACGAAATAGGACATAGGCTACCAAGGGAGCTTGTATAGAATCCAAGGCATGCGTCAAGAAAACACACGGAAGGAAGTAAAAATTGAAGAGGAATGAAGGTTAACTAGACATAAAAACAAATCACTGTAAATACACAGGCAGGGGTGTGAGGCAGGTATGTTGCTCACTCTAATGTAAGGTAAGAGGAGAACTTAAGGGCAGAATAGTAGACTGGGAAATAAACCTGAGCCAAGAGAAAAACCGGCTTGACAAGAATTTACCACAAAACGTAATGAGACAGTGCCTACGAGCGACCAGAGGGGAATTTCTACTGGCGTTTCAATAACACGCTGTTTATGTCCTTGTTGCGATACACCTGCATACATGGCAACCTTAAACAATTCCCATAACTATTTTACTATTTTTTTAAAGAATAGAGCAACAGTCTCACTCTCACCTCGTCCCATTTGACGAATTTCCCTCCATTCTTGAGTGCCTCGTGGACAGACACAGGTTTGAGTTGCAGAGCGTGGACTCCCGGCTTGGCCCCCGCCATGGCGAGAGACTCCCGGCTGCCTACGGCCCGGCTGCCTACGCCTAAAGCCCGGCTACGACGAAAAGCACTATCCGCTTCTAAGTTATCTAGATAGGCAAGAAGCAAGCAAAGAAGGAAGCAAGGAAGGAACTCGTCTCTCTTCCCCTTCTGTCCTGCCTTCTTTTCTTCTTCCGGGGAGAGGAGGGTAATTGAAAAAAAAGTTTTAGTAGGGGAAATTACTTAACAAGTCCGTATAGAGAGGAAAAGTTTGTTGTTTGACGACGCTGCCTGGTTGTTCGCTGCCACTATGTGCCACACATATATGGCGGCGCGCCTTTTGATCTTAATAAGCCTCGGTTCATAGAGAGGTGGCTTGATCCCGAAGCCTTTCAGCCCGCACAAAGCCGTCTCTTCCTCCCATCTGGCCGCTCTCTTCTTACTTTCTCCGCTTCCCTGCCTCGATCGTCTACTCCTTGTCTTTTCCCCCCGCCTCCTCCACTCCTCCTAGCATGTTTTCTGTGGAAAGAAAGAGGATAGAGTGAAAGAGAGAGTGAACAGCGTCAGAAAGAGAGTGAACGTTTCTCGGTGTCGTGTAACAATTTGAAATTAACAGGTTATTGTATTATTTAAAAGGGGCGTCCCTGGTGTTTAGCTGGCTTTAGGCTTTGACATGTAGCCTCAATGTGAGTTTGTTCCTTTTATACCCCTTACAGTCATGGCCAAGACAAGACTCGATTTGGGAACTAAGCTATTAGACAAGCCTGGAGTAGCCTAATGGACTACAAATAGACAAACATAGGCCTGCATAAGCCTAAATGTAATAAATAAATGTTTGTATAAAAGCAGTGGCCTATATGGCGCCCTAGGCAAGATTCTGTCATTGTGACCAATGTCACTTTTGCCATGTTTTGTTTTGGAAACAGTAAAAAAAATAAAAAATACAATAAATGATTACTAATAGGTACAGAGACCAAAGTACAAAACTTTACAAGTTGAGCTAAAGAGGCCACACCTGCTCATTCGTACGTTACAATCACAGCTCCTTTATTTAACAAGCACAACCCAGTTTTTGGGATAGGCCTTCTATATGTGTATCATTTTAATGAATTAAAAAAAATTACAGTAGTAATACAACAGCAGATTATTATCAATGCTCACCTGATATAGCCTAGATCATATTGGCGAATAAAGGCGCTTGTCTAGATCTCCATGGTAACACTCAGAGGGCGGAGTTTGTGAAACGCCCATAAACTGTTGCTACATAAAGTTAGCTCTCCTTTGTGTCCGTGCAAACAACAGGCTTCTCCTCTCTGAACCAATTTAAACGAGGAAATCAGCTGAATATATTATCTACCATCGTTTCACCTGGCTCTGTTCTCTGTCAGTCTCCACGTGCATGATAACGCAGCTACTTAGCATGTCTCTGTGAGCAGCTCTCCGCCGCTGTCAACGCGTCTCCGAGCTCTAACTAGCTGTTGTGCCAGTAGTTAACCTTTTGTCGGTCAGTTGAGGCGCCCTACATATATTTGGAACCCTAAGCGTTTCACAGATTATATTGAAGATACTTTTTTCCCTGATTTTGTGGCGCCCCTGGAGTCCACGGTACCCTTAGTACTTGCCTATATTGCCCAATGGGCGAGCCAGCTCTGCATAAAAGAGTAAAATCTGACCATAGGGTAACATCATGCTACATGTGGAGTCTTTCAATTTCTGCAATAGCTTGGAGATTTAAATTACCCCAATCAAAAGTTTACATACCCGTAGTTCTTAATACTGTTTATTGCCACCTTTAACATCAATGACAGCTTGAAGTCTTTATTTTCTCAGATGGTAAAGCTGCCATTCTTCTTGGCAAAAAGTCTCCAGTTTGTGTAAATTCTTGGGCTGTCTTGACTGAACTGCATGTTTGAGATCTCCCCAGATTGGCTCAATGATACTGAGGTCAGGAGGATGAGATGGCCAGTCCAGAACTTTAACTTTGGGACGGAGTGGCTCAGTGGTAGAGCAGTCGTCTTATAACCGGAAGGTTGGCGGTTCGATTCCCGCTCTGCCCTGTTCATACTGTCGTTGTGTCCTTGGGCAAGACACTTAACCCACCTTGCCTCCAGTGTCCGTAGCACTGGTGTATGAATGTGTGAGACTGTAGAGGTGTGTTTGGTGGTGGTCGGAGAAGGTTGAGCGCCGTGTGTATGGCAGCCCCCATCTCTGTCTGCCCCAGGTGTGAATGTGTGTGAATGGGGTGAGTGGAAGCACAATGTAAAGCGCTTTGGGTGCCCGAGAAGGGTGCAAAAAAGCGCTATATAAATGCATGCCATTTACCATTTACTTTATGTGGCTGTTGCCAATGACAGGTTAACTTGGCCTTGTGCTTTGGATTGTTATGTTGGACCATCCAAGTATGTTTTATGCACTTTTAAGAGAGTCCTGTATTTCAGCTTAGGTTATTTGTGGGTCTTTCTTTGCATCCTGAACAATTTTCCTGACAGTTATGGCTAAAAAATTTTGTTGGTCTACCTGACCTTTTTATTTTCCAAAGGTCTGAAAACTCTCATTTTTAACTTTGAACAACATAAATGTCTAATACAAACAAACAAGTGTCCTACTCACATTTCCATTAGACGCAAACTATATCAGTGACAGCAATAATGTGTTTATACACAAAGAGAAAGTGGGAAATCTGAGAAACTTGCGAACCCTAAACTCTGAAAAGGGGGAAGCTTGTGTATTCTTTAAACCTCTAAAGAGCTACTAGAAATTCTGTTGGCCTGCGAGTCGTAAGCTGAATAGGTCTTACATGGGCGCTCAAAAATAGCAATATACAGTCAGGTCCATAAATATTGGTACATCAACACAATTCTAATCTTTTTGTCTCTATACACCACCACAATGGATTTGAAATGAAACGAACAAGATGTGCTTTAACTTCAGACTTTTAGCTTTAATTTGAGGGTATTTACATCCAAATCAGGTGAACGGTGTGGGAATTACAACAGTTTGTATATGTGCCTCCCACTTTTTAAGGGACAAGAGGTCTCATTGCTTCTATCTCATCACCTCCACATCCTCATTCCTCTGCTTTCCCCTCCTATCTATTTGGACACACCCCTCAATGAGCTTCCATCTCTGCCAGATACCTGAGCTTTGATTATAAGGATATGGCCATTGACGAAGAAGGAAGAAGGAAGAAGGAAGAAGGCCCCTTCTACAGTCACTGGATATGGCTCAATATCTGCTATATACTGTACTTTTTAGTTTTTCTCTGGACAATAAAAGGAAATCTATGGAGCTAAATTAAGCTCAGAACGATTGTAACTGAAAAACAAAAATTGGAAAATGAAAGTTTACGTTTTAATGTTGAACTTTAAAAAAAAATACAGAAAAGTATTCCAAAAGTATTTGTTAGGGTGGAGCCAACTGAGGTAATTTATCAGACTTTAAAACTTGTTTGAATGTTCTTCTACATATTTAGTAGTGCCCATAATGTTTACATTACAGCTTTTATTAATAAATAAGCAGCCAGGCTTAGTTCTGACAATTTCTTTTTTTCATGAATACATTTTTGGCTGCACTTACAAAATTAAAGTCCAAGTCTTCAGGTTCTCTCTAGCTCCTTTGGATCAGCAACACCATGTTGTGATTTGCAAAAGAAATCTGCACCGTTAAATCCAATCCTTTACAAATCTTGCAGCCAAGCAACTTTACAACAAGGGGGTTTTTGGCACCTATAGCTTTTCTCCAACTCCCTCACTACATCCAACAGGAATGTGTGCTATGCTGCATTATGCTGACTGAACGGATGACTGACTGCTGCTGTGTTGTTATGTTTTCTTGTTTAACAGGCCAAAAGAATCATCTTCATGACTGTGGAGCTCCATTTGCGTCTACAAAGTGCAGTGAGAGTGCAGAGTTACATGAGCGGAGTAAGTTCACGCAATGAGCAAGAAATACTTAGTTTAAGAATTTAGCAGCATGTGTGTGTTTTTGTCTGTGGGCTATTTTACTGTAACTCAATCCAAAATTAATCTGATTGAACTTTACATTACTCATTCTGGGCACTATCTCTCAATTGACAAATACACAAAGGCACATGTAAATGCAGATTAATTCAAGGGGATATTGTGTTTGAGTCCAGTATGAAAACTACATATGACCTTTTAGGTCTGATGTAGTTTTAAGAGCAGGCACCTGTGCTCACAATAGACTGTCTAACCATTCCCACTGTAGCTGCAGTCTATTCTGCCCCGTTGTTTTTTACTTTCTGTTCCAATTGTATTCGAGACAAACAATTTTCCCATTTTCATCTTATTCCTGCAATGTCCTAAAGGCTACCTAACACCATAAATTTGTGAATTTTCCTTTCTTTTTGAGAGTCATTATTTATTTTTTTAATTTTATTTTTTTAGGAGGAACGGTACCCCGGATCTGAACCCGAGTGGTGTTCTGTTATTGGACTTCTGTGCTAGTAACAGTTTGTCCATAACGAACACCATGTTCAAGCATAAGGGTATCCATCAGTGCACGTGGCACCAGGACACCCTAGGCCGGAGATCGATGATCGACTTTGTAGTTGTTTCATCTGACCTCCGGCCGTATGTCCTGGACACTCGGGTGAAGTGACTGATCACCACCTGGTGGTGAGTTGGATCCGATGGCGGGGGAGAAAGCTGGACAGACTCGGCAGGCCCAAACGTACTGTGAGGGTCTGTTGGGAACGTTTGGCAGAGCCCCCTGTCAGAAAGATCTTTAACTCCCACCTCCGGCAGAGCTTCGACCAGATCCCGAGGGAGGTTGGAGACATTGAGTCCGAGTGGACCATGTTCTCCACCTCCATTGTCGATGCAGCCACTCGAAGCTGTGGCTGTAAAGTCTCCGGTGCCTGTCGTGGCGGCAACCCCTGAACCCGGTGGTGGACACCGGAAGTAAGGGATGCCGTCAAGCTGAAGAAGGAGACCTACCGAGCCTGGTTGGCTTGTGGGACTCCTGAGGCAGCTGATAGGTACCGGCAGGCCAAGCGGACTGCAGCCCGGGTGGTTGTGGAGGCTAAAACTCGGGTCTGGGAGGAGTTTGGTGAGGCCATGGAAAAGGACTATCGGTCGGCCTCGAGGACTATCGGTCGGCCTCGAAGAAATTCTGGCAAACCGTCCCCAGAAGGGGGAAGCAGTGCCCTGCCAACACTGTTTACAGTGGAGGTGGGAATCTGCTGACTTCAACTGGGGATTTTGTTGGACGGTGGAAGGAATACTTCGAGGATCTCCTCAACCCCACCGACACGTCTTCCACTGAGGAAGCAGAGGCCGAGGGCTCGGAGGGGGACTCATCCATCACCCAAGCCGAAGTCACTGAGGAAGCTCCTCGATGGCAAGGCACCGGGGGTGGATGAGATACGCCCTGAGTACCTCAAGTCTCTGGATGTTGTAGAGCTGTCTTGGTTGACACGCCTTTACAACATTGCGTGGCGGTCGGGGACAGTACCTCTGGACTGGCAGACCGGGGTGGTGGTCCCTCTTTTCAAGAAGGGGGACCGGAGGGTGTGTTCCAACTATAGAGGGATCACACTCCTCAGCCTACCCGGGAAAGTCTATGCCAGGGTACTGGAGAGGAGAATGCGGCCGATAGTTGAACCTCGGATTCAGGAGGAACAATGCGGTTTTCGTCCCAGTCATGGAACACTGGACCAGCTCTATACCCTCTCCAGGGTGCTGGAGGGTTTATGGGAGTTTGCCCAACCAGTCCACATGTGTTTTGTGGATCTGGAGAAGGCATTCGACTGTGTCCCTCGTGGCGCCCTGTGGGGGGTGCTCTGGGAGTATGGGGTCCGGGGCCCTTTGCAAAGGGCTGTCCGGTCCCTGTACGACCGGAGCAGGAGCCTGGTTCACATTGCCGGCAGTAAGTCAGAGCTGTTCCCAGTGCATGTTGGATTCCGGCAGGGCTGCCCTTTGTCACCGGTCCTGTTCATTATCTTTATGGACAGGATTTCTAGGCGCAGCCAGGGGCCGGATGGGAGTCTGGTTTGGGGACCACAGGATCTCGTCTCTGCTTTTTGCAGATGATGTTGTCCTGTTGGCTCCATCAAGCCAGGACCTTCAGTGTGCACTGGGACGGTTTGCAGCCGAGTGTGAAGCGGCTGGGATGAGGCTCAGCACCTCCAAGTCTGAGACCATGGTTCTCAGTCGGAAAAGGGTGGCTTGTCCCCTTCAGGTTGGTGAAGAGATCCTGCCTCAAGTGGAGGAGTTCAAGTATCTTGGGGTCTTGTTCACGAGTGAGGGAAGGAGGGAACGTGAGATTGACAGACGGATCGGTGCAGCTTCTGCAGTGATGTACCGGTCTGTCGTGGTGAAGAAGGAGCTGAGCTGTAAGGCAAAGCTCTCGATTTACCGGTCAATCTACGTTCCTACTCTCACCTATGGTCATGAGCTTTGGGTCGAAAGACCGAAAGAACAAGATCCCGGATACAAGCGGCCGAAATGAGCTTTCTCCGCAGGGTGGCGGGGCGCTCCCTTAGAGATAAGGTGAGGAGCTCGGTCACTCGGGAGGAGCTCAAAGTAGAGCCGCTGCTCCTCCACATTGAGAGGAGCCAGCTGAGGTGGCTCGGGCATCTGTTTCGGATGCCTCCTGGACGCCTCCCTAGGGAGGTGTTTCGGGCATGTCCCAGCCGTCTCTCGGCTGGCCTGGGAACGCCTCGGTATCCCCCCGGAAGAGCTGGAGGAAGTGTCTAGGGAGAGGGAAGTCTGGGCGTCTCTGCTTAGACTGCTGCCCCCGCGACCCGGCCCTGGATAAGCGGTAGAAGATGGATGGAGGAGAATTGTGACTGACACTAACCCTAACCCTTATTATTATTATGGTAAAACAATCATTTTCAGATGGCATAAACGCCCCCCCCAGAGTTGTCATGTAGTAAAAACTTAGCCCTAGAGACCGGAGCCATCTTTTGTACCAGGCTGTAAACATGAGTTTTATACTTGTAAAGTCGCCATAGGGTTTCTCCTTATATTTACGCTTTTGGAGCCTGCCCTCTGGTGGACGGCGGTATATCGCTGTATTTCGCTGTAAAATTGCCGTATGGCGGCGCCCTTACACGAGGACCATTTAGGAGGTTCCATGGGAGAGGCTTGGCCTGCACTCGTACGTGCACGACTGGGTAAACAGAGCAACAGACAGCCAGTTGCAGCTGACAAACTTTATTGAGAGTAAACTATATTTGACTCTCGAGTGCTGACAGAGCAGTTAAGAGAACTCCTGAGACATGGGAGAGAAGAGGGCGACTAATATTTGACAATGGCATGTTTTATAAAGCGTTGTTCAACACAATACAGCAGTTAGAGCTAACTTATTTTGTCAAGTCTTTGCACAAATGTTGGAGCACTTTCATTTTTATCTGGTCAACTAATGTCTAAACAGCTGCACTCCTCCTAAACCACCTTGTGTAACACATCAGTGACAAGCTCCACAGGAAAACAAACTCTTTAACCTCTTATTTACTGTACAGAAAAGAATATGAATGAGTGAAGGAGTTTTGCTTGTTTCTATGAACCATTCATTCATTCATTCATTCATTCATTCATTCATTTTCTACCGCTTTGTCCCGTTAGAGGTCGCAGGTGACTGGAGCCTATCCCAGCAGCTTTGGGCCTGAGGCGGGGTACACCCTGGACAGTGGCCAGTTAGTCGCAGGGCTGACATTTAGACATAGACAGTGACAGACAACCATTCACTCTCACATTTATTCACTAGGGACACTTTAGAGTTGTCAATTAACCTGTACATACATGTCTTTGGACGGTGGGAGGAAGCTGGAGTACCCGGAGAGAACCCACGGTAACACGTGGAGGACATGTAAACTCCTCACAGAAAGACCAGAGTCGGCCGAGAATGTTTGGGTCGGCCGGGTTTTGAACTCACGACCTTCTTGCTGTGAGGCAGGAGTGCTAACCACTCTGCCACGTGCACCCCATGAACCATAACTGTACTAAATTAGTTTTGCATTAGGTTGAGACAACATAAATGTAACCTTGTGGTATCATTTCAGCTTATCATTCTTTATTTCACTGTTAGTGTCATTCAGAATACCTCCAACATGAAGTTTAGTACAACATGATGACAGATATGTAATCTGTTAAAATGTTTTCTTCTCAGGACTCCAGTTTAGGAGAGTTTCAATCTCCTGTGGAGGATAGCTTTGACAGTGACTGAAGAAGGATAAGAGCAGGAGCAGGAGAGTTAGCATTAGCCGCTTTGTAAAGACATTACATTAAATTATATATGGTCTGTAAAGATGTCTTACCTTTTCAATAAAAAAAGCAAGCTCAGGGTCTGTTTTTATCCCCAGAGTAGCAAGGTAGCAGCATTGCAGTTCACTCCGCTCTGCCTATGTTCACACCTCCCGCAACGTAGGTCACACTCCTGTTTTCCTTTTCAGGACTTGCTTGATATAACATTGTTTGAGTCGGTGTCTGGGCTGTGCTAGAGGCCGGTCTTTCTCAATACAAACGCTCGCTGTCATGGCGGGTATAGGAAGTCAGAGCTGTACACGGGACCCCGCACTATGTCACATCCGGGTTGATTTCCCGGCAAAACTGGCCCAAATTCTGCACAATAAAATGAGCCTACAGGCTCATAGAGACAACAGTTTTCAACAATGAAGGTCTCAGTCGTCTCATCTAATTATGGTCGGCTTATATTTGGGCAAATAAAAAAAATAAAATATTTGATTTAAAAAAGTTACATATAGTCCCTTTAAGCTGTGTTCCAGCACATTGCATTGTGGAGGAGACCAAAAACATAATGGGCGCCCTTGAGGTTTTTTTTTTTTTTTTGTACACTTTGGCTTAGTTTAGGTCTAAGATTATATTTAAATGAAACCGTGCAACAATTATTAACCCAAAGTCAAGAAAGTGAATAGAGCCAGCTTACTGCCCGCTGCTGCACCACAGTCTAATATGATTTTACAGTTCAAGTTAGTAAAAGAGTGTAATGGTTCTTTGCAGTTTTAGGCACATTAGCTCTGGACAGGGGAAGCATTTAGGCTTGTTTTATATTAACTCTGTAGGAGTAGGAGTACAGGAAGTGTGGTGTCCTGCTGTTGCAAGTAGGTGGCATTGAAAATCACAGATGTTAATGTCTTCATGAAGTTTTCATTGAGGCATCTCTTGAATGTTCTCTGTTAAATAGTCCTCCAGTAAAATGACACTTGGTATTGGCAATCCCACACAGCTGTTATTTCACCACTGTAGATTATAAATCTTGAATGGGAGGAAATCATGAGGTCATAATTCTTACCGTCTGTTTACACTAAAATAATTTAGTTAGCAAGTAATTGAGGAAAGTGGACAAGAAAGCAGGAATAGAAACAAATAAAGAGAGTTAAAATTAGAACAAGTGCACTGAAAAGATGAAATAGACCCCCAACCACTGCATCACATTCTTTCTTTTCCTTTCTCAGCACAGTCGGATCATTCTCTCCAACGCAAAGCCAAGAATCCACAAAGACACATTGTATAAGGACACACAGGGATATTCACTGTCTGTGCATGTCCTCCCCTCACAGGCGTGCACACACACACACAGTTTCATAGAAAAGGCCTGACCTTAGTTGACAGGAGCAATATTTGATCAGAGTACACTCTGTAGCTACAGTTTTTTTGGGCTACAGTTAACATTGTTGGTTCTGATAGTGTGTCATGATTATTGTTCATATGTTTAGAAAATGTTATGGTGGGGACTTAGTGGACAAAGTGCTAACTATATACAATTGCCTGAAAGACAGCTTAATAAAATCTGCATGCTTTCAGGCTTCCATTTTATCCATTATATTTCACAGCATTTTATTAAGCTGCCTTTCAGGGAATTGTATATAGTTAGCACTTTGTCCACTAAGTCCATATATATATATATATATATATATATATATATATATATATATATATATATATATAATGGACAAAGTGCTAACTATATACAATTCCCTGAAACTTGACTTATTCAACATACTGTCACATTTGTATAATATCTATATTTTTCATATAGCGGTTGACTGTAAAGTGATGCCATGCTGTCATCTAGTGGCTATATGGCAGGACTTCTATACTATAGAGGCAGGATTGAGCAACAAATGTGAAATGTGGTTGAGCTTCTTTGAGCAGTGCCCTGGGCCTTACCTGCAAGTGCGCACCTATGGCATTTGTCTGAGCAATCACTTTTTGTAAAAGCCAAACCTTGTGTGTAAGATTACATCCTAAGGGAATAGTTTAGTATTTTGGAATAAGCCTACAAAATACTTAGAGTAACTTTTGACAAAATGCTTAATCTGTTTCAGAGTTCCTGTTCCTTTTGTGGCACTCTGATTTTATGAGTTTTATGTTGGTAGATCACCCTTAATTTTCTTTAGACCACATACATCATTTGCCTTTCACTGACGACTTACGTGGAGAGGAAAAACAAAAGGGATGATAAAAGTAGCTTAGCTTCCAACTCCTAGCTTAGTTAGTAGCTACTGCTAGCTTGTTTTTAGCCTAGCAGCTACTCCAATTTACCTCACCCATGACCTCCTTTGAAAACTGCCAACAATCTTATTCACAGTTGCAAGATGATATCAACAAACTGAGACAGCAATTAATTGATTACAATAACTTGTAAGAGTTGGAAGTTGGAAGAGACCAGGTGATTTTAACTGATGTCCCTGTCTTGGATGAAGATGTGTGGCATGTCCTGAGGGCTAAACCCAAGTCCCAGGCCTGCTCAACACCTCGGATCTCTGCGCAATGGGTTTATGTTAAAAATGGCATTAGTAATGGTAAATGCTCTTAGTCAGACAAAAAGTCTGGAAAGCGAGAATGAGCCACATTTTAAAGGAAGGTGCCAGCTGCCCGGGCACCTTCTTCACTTTGGGATAAATTGCCCCCCCCCACACACAGACAGATCTGCAGCTGGATGAGCCTCTTCCACTGCTGCCTCCTCCTATATGATAAGCTAAAAACCTGACTAGACCTTAGCTTGGCCGACCTGTGCTTAGCCCCTCCTGTTGACTAAATTAATTTCCATTTTATTTCTTTGACACTAATAGTATATGAATAAAAAATGCACTCTAAAGCAATTGTAGGTCAGTGTGATGTACAGTTCTGTCACAAGGCATAAGGTCTGGGAAACAATTCAAGTTATTCACCCCCACATTACACCAACACACACTAGAAACAATGTCCACTTTTGTGAATGTCACTCTAGCTCACTTCAGATGCTAGTTGTAGGTTAGTGAGATTACAAAGTTTAATGGCAATCTGACATTCTTTTATAAAATCTTAAAAAGGTATTCAATCCAATGTGATATAAAATAAAACAAAAACTCTCTGGACTTGGTGAGCTAACTTTTTTCATTAAGGATTGACAATGGGAGGGGAGTGGAAGGTGATAGAGGAGGAGCTCAAAGCACATTTTTTTAGGTGCAACACATTAAGTCAATGCCATTGGTCAATGCTCTTTTGGTATTACTGAGGCAGTTTTCACGTTTGTGTCAAAATTTTAAGAATGTGTTAGTGTTGCTGTGTTTGTGCTTACTGAACTGTACTACATTTCAGACATGCTCACTGAATAATTAATTTTTATGTCTTGTTGCCATGCAGGGATGGGTATGACACACACATGCAAAGATTCACCAATCTGAGCATGCTGACAGATGTGAACACTCCCTTCAATCTTTAATTCATGCTACACATCTTTCTGATTTCCTCCACTCCAAACTCCTTTTATTAATAAAGCACCAAGTTGTCCCTGATGTTTTTTTTATTTTTATCTTTTTTATTTTATTCCTGGAGTTTAACTTGAAAAAAATGAGGTTTGTTTAAGAATATCTATCACTGGACATAAGTGAGTGCTTTTGGCCACAACTCAACACTGGTCATTTTTTCCGAAGGGCAATACGTGGGGAAAGCGCGCTCACGCACGCACTGATCGTAGGGACGCACAGAGGGAGCCAGCCGTGTGATTTCTCTTTGTAGCGACGGAAGGAAGAGTTCAGCTCGGCTCTGCTTCTTTTTATATAGCCTAAGCAGAGTTTGTATGCTTGAAATAGCCCTTTAAGCCGGCTACACCTTTACGTTCCGCCGTGTGAGTTTTTTTGTTTAGTGCGTATCATTGCGCCTTTAAGCGTTTGAAACAACATAATCAGCCCCAGCGTTTCTCTTTGGATTTGAAGTCACACTAGGGTTTTTTTTACGAGCTACAAGACAAAAGAACCCGCTCATTTCGCTTTTCCTCGCTGATATAACAGTTCCAGACATCCTAGGGGAATTTGGTTGAAGGCGAGCGACCATGGCTGCGGTAACAAGCCCGGAGACAAGCCCTCAACCCCGGGTATATTTCCAGACGCCGGCCGGCAACACAGAGGAACCAGAGACTCCCGTCAGAAAACAGGGACGCGTTACCGTCAAATACGACCGTAAGGAGCTGAGAAAGAGACTGAACCTGGAGGAGTGGATTATCGACCAGCTAACGGACCTATACGACTGTGAGGTAAGGAAAACAGACAATAAGCAGCATTTCGAGCGGTCCAATCGTATTGATTAGGTGAAGTTGCTAAGTAATAAGGCTCTACCCTAATTATACTATCTATGGCTCTACCATACAGCGAATAGCCTAAGTGACATCTGAGGCTTCACCCATCAATAGCTAGGCTACCACCGAGTAGCAAACTGTTTATAGAAATATTTAAGCTATTATTCTTTTGTCATTTTGGCCTGGCTTCCCGTGGGCCATAGGTAGCCTAGTAAAGTAGGCTACAAAGCAGTGAAAGAATTTAAGAAGTTTCTTACAGTTATCACAATGCCTCTAGTTTAACTTTACATCCACACCCGCTGTGTAGGCCTGCAAGCTAAATGTAGCTGTTTCGGCTTTAGCAGCAGGCTAATCTTCATTTACATTTAGTCATTTAGCAGACGCTTTTATCCAAGGCAACTTACAGATAACATCCGTCAGAACACTGACTCGGGTCTGTCTCTGTCTTAGTTCTGTTGGACTTGAGTGCTGCGTTTGATACAATGGACCATGGAATCCTGTCACAAAGATTAGAGGAATGGATAGGCAACTCTGGAACTGCCCTTAAATGGTTTCAGTCCCATCTTGAAGACTGGAATTACTTGGTTTTGGTCTCTTGATGGTTTAGCTCCAGAATATATTTCTGACATGCTAGTTGATTACGAATCTCCTCAGACTCTGAGAACATCTGGGACAAGCCTTCTGCTCGTGCCCAGAGTTAGAACAGGGTGAAGCAGCATTTAAGTTTCATGCAACAAAAATCTTTAACAACCTCCCAAATGAAGTAAAACAAGCCTCAACTTTAACAATGTTCAAGGGGAGGTTAAAAATTTCCTCTTTTAACTTGAAAAACTTAAAGAACTTCCTTTCTGTTTTTTTTTATCTGCACTCTTCTTTTAAAATGTTTAAAATTTTCTTATGTTTCTTAATCTAAATCTTGTAAATTGTCTTTCATTCCTGTAAAGCACTTTGCGTTACACAGTGTAATGATAAAAACAATGAAAGTAATTTTAACGACACAAGGAAGCAAAATGCATAAGTGCACCAAAAAATAGTCTGTTAAAACCCAGCACAGTATACAGAGCTTTATTTAGAATTTTTTTTAAAGAACAGGAAGAGATAGAAAGGAAGTAGAATTCAGTGTTTGTCAGTTTGGTGTTGACGGAAGAGATGTGTTTTCAGGTAATATTTTAAAGATGTCTACAGAATCTGCTAATCTTGTTTGCAGCAGGTAGATCATTCCACCAATGTGGAACGGATTCAGAAAAGGTACAAGAGAGTAAATTATTTTCTTTTTTTTTCTTTTTGTGATGGTACCACCAGACGTTCAAAGGCAGAGCACAGGGAGGAACATAGGTCTGTATTAGCAAGTAAAGATATGAGGATGCAAAACACAAAACACATAGGAGTTAGCGTGGACGTTACTCGCCCGACTCCGAGTAAAGTTACAAGGACCCACACCCAACCCACACTCCAGGACCATGGTAACTACACTGCTACACTTAATGGCAAACATTGCACTGGTCTGCTGGACTGAAATAAATAAACAATATTTTGTTGATTAAGCTTATGTATTCAGTCATTATTCAATGGTATACTAAAAATCCATGTGAAAAATTACTTCTCACTGTTCTCAGGTCAAATATTTATATGCAATTAAAATGCAATTAATTTCGATTAATTAATTACAAAGCCTCTAATTAATTAGATTAATTTTTTTAATCGAGTCCCAGCCCTAGTTTTAATATTATACTAAATTCCCCAAAAACGTTTTGATTGACAGTGAATAAAACAATCAAACAATATATATCAATCAAACAGTATATATTAGACAACTTCTAAAATTACCCACCTCCATCAAGGCTTTAATTTCTTGTACTGTATTTACTGTTTATTTTTGCAAAACTGTGCTGATGAGCGTAAGCGAAAGTTATTATTATTATTAATACTTGCGTAGGCTAGACCTACTTAACCTATTAATGCATAAAGTGACAACTGTAACAATTACAGCCTATTTGTAAATCCTTTGGTTTTAGCATTATTAATTAGCAACGAGGGGCAAACTTAATTTTCTAATTAAAAATGTTGCAAAGGACAGGAATTGGCCTCAACATGTCTAAAGTAATGTCATTACTGGAAAACAATTGCATTGTTCTGCACAAGTTTCTTGAAACCTGAGCAAAGCAACAAGTAGTGGGGGGAAAGGTGGAAACAGGAGATAGGCGTTGGGGCGTCCTGGCTGTAGCAGTGCATTGGCTTCCATAGTATTGGACCCTCTGTTCTTTATTAGCACATCTGGCTCTTGTTAATGACACATAGAACAGTACTGTGGGAATGTACCCTGGCAGCAGCTGTGGTGTTGCTGCTGCCGTCAGGATTGGTAAGCCTCATGTCAACTCCACTGAGCTGGCATTGACCCACATTCTATTCTGAGTAGGAAGAATGTAAGGACTTAGGTTTGGATAGTTCCTTGGAAGCTACTGGAGAAAAGAGGGAGGAAGATATAAATTACATTGTAACTTCATGGTTTTAAACTTATGACAAAACATAGACACAAGACTTAACACCTATAACATATTTGACCCTTGCATAGACTAGACCAGGGGTCCTCAATTAAAATCAGCCGAGGTCCGCTTAGTAACTTTCCTCACCATGAGGGGTCCGCAAAATTTAAATAAAAGGATATGTGTTTGAATATACTTCTTCAAAGTAAAGTCTAATTTATTCCACACCTACAGCCTCTTAAACAAATGGAGATTAATGTAGATAATCCACTGTTTTCTGTATTTTATTCTTTGTTTACATGAGGAGGATGTTTGAGTGTTTAGCTTTCACCAAACACAGCTCACAGACAAAAGTAAAAACTACAAAATCAAAAGAGGCTAAAGCTCAAGACCTGGTTGTTTATTGACAACAGCCTAGAATCCTGCATATAATGCCTAATACTCCTTTAAAACATGTATGAGAACATTTTAAATAAAAAAATCATCAAATCAAGCCAAAACATATTTTTTAAACAAATATGACAAAGATGCCTGTCATAATTGATCTCTTTCTATTGTCATTCCTCTGAAAACAACAGGAACAAGGGAAAATGCATTGAGCATTTCTTTAGCATTAGCTGTTGCCAATAATTAACTCTTACTGTTTAATTTGCAGGTTCATCTTAAAACAAAATTTACAGTAGAAAGATTTATTTCCTGTGTTTTCCCCGTGTGGGGTAACATTTTAATTAAAATGCTTATGATTAGTTCTGTAACAGGATTTAGGATTCACACAGAAACTGACACAACTTAAGGAAGACTTAACATGTGTCACTCATTTCCAAACCCTCTGTGGCTTCAACACCCTCCTTTCACACCTTTTCTGTTTTTAATCACCCAAATAAACACATGTTAGGTTCAAATGAACGTGAATGTTAATTACTCACGTTTGTAAATTAGGTCAAATATGTAACAAACGAGTCAAGTACCTAACTTACAACCGAATAAAGAAGTTGACAGACAAATGTACAACACACCACATTATTAGACGTCCTCACTTCCCTCTGAGCCGAGTCTTTTTAATCCTGACATGAAAACTGTCCAGTCCTGGTTCAGTTCTGGATTCATTCTCTGATTATCAACGCAGCCGGGACTAGAGGATAAAGGGCTGTTCTTCAGCTTTGACACGGAGCTGAGGAGCTGAATAAACTAAAATAAACTTTCCCTCTCCGGCCATAACGTCGGTGAATCTTCATTATGTTTTGACAAGGCTCAGCTTTTAGATTTTAGTCGTTTCTAACGCATTATCAGGCTACGCTAAACATGTTAAAATTTCCCGCTGCTCTGTCCGTAACCATAGTAACCTCAGACCCGCGCGTGTAGACGTAGCTGTCCTAGAAGTGCCGGTTCAAAAATATGTTTTACACAATGCGCTTGGAATTATGAATAATGTCTTGCGGTCCAGATCAAAGCCTCTCGAGGTCCGGATCCAGACCGCGGTCCACCTATTGAGTACCCCCGGACTAGACTATAGATTTGAACATGTTGCAAAAACCTCTATCTATACTCTCAAAGAGGCTTTGAGGAAACACCTTAGTAACTGGGATAAAGTATAAGTTGCAGTACCTGATCAGGCCTATGAGGCATTTTTGTTTCCATTTTTAGAATTATATAATAATTCCCAAATATTAGAAAATAGTAAAGTATATTCAAAAAACATGGAAAGTGATCAACCACTTTATTTGGAACAAATATATAAGGAAACTGGGTAACACTTTATTTTACACTACACTTGATACTGTGTATCTATTTCCCTCTGGGAAAGGGCCTTGGCGTGTTGGCCAAGGGTCACATGACCTGTTATAGGTAGGGATGGGTATCGTTAAGGTTTTAACGGTATTACTACTCTTACCGATACTGCTTAACGATCCGGTACTTTAACGGTATCCTTATCGGTACTTTGTGTTGTGTGTGTTTTTTTTAAGAACAGAATTAACATTTCTTTATTATTTTTTTAATTAATAAAACAATTATTTGTAGTGCAAGAAACAGCCATGTTTGAACAAATAGCTATTATACACACACACATATTTTATATATTTATGTATATATATATATATATATATATATATATATATATATATATATATATATATATATATATATAGTTAGCCAAATAAATGTTTACATTTACATACTGACTTTTCTTTATTCGGAATTTAAAAAAAACAAACAAAAGAAATCAACAGAATTTCTACGCAAGGTTAACAAACCAGGGAGATTTTACATTTATTTTAAATGACGTGAACAACGTTGATTCAACATGATTTTAGCATACATACCAGACATAGATGGGGCAACAACCAGAGCGAGCTAGCTAGGCAGTCGAAAACTTTGCATTTTCTGTCTGCACATAATGCACTTTTGAAAGGTGCTTAGACAGATTGCGTGTGTTTCGCCCTTACATACAAACATTTTGTTGCACTTATGACAACGAGCGTTGTCTGCATTAACTCTAGAGAAGTGTAACCACACTTTGGAACGTTATGCTCTCTCCGCCATCGTCACTTTTTATTAAGCGGAGGTTTTCGTACTGTTGTGCGTGCGCCGCGCTCGTTGTGTGTGTGTGTGTGACAGAGCGCTGTGACAGACAGCCTCCGCGGCGTTAATGAGAGATCTTGAAGATCTCACAGACAAACGTCTTAATATGATCCACATTAGAAATGTTTGGTGAGATAAAATGTGCATGATAACATATTATTAAGCGAAAATACATGGTACATTAATTTTTTTCCCTCCAGTACCGATAGCAGAACCGATAGCGTCAGATCTTACTGATACTACGGTCTTTCATAATTTAGCCCCGGGGCCAGTTTAATACCGGGTTTCGGTACCCATCCCTAGTTATAGGGGGGTTGGGAGCAGGGAGAGGTAAAAGTAGAGATGCTCCGATCAGCATTTTTGGGGCCGATCACCGATTACCGATCACTAAAATCATGATCTGCCGATTGCCGATCACTGCCGATCACAGAATGGCAGGGGAATGGGAATCTTTTATCTATAAACATGCAGAGTTTGCACCATTTGTAGAAATGAAACTAACTCTAAATTAACTGTATTAACTGTATATGACATTCACCACAGAACATGACTTAACTTGTATACCGAAATACAGCTGAATATATAAAGCTGAATATATTAACAGAACATATTAACAGAACAGTTATTTCCTAAATAACTTTCCTGTGTGCATACACACATGGAATGGCAGGTTATGTTCCACAATAAAAGATGTGAAATACATCTCAGCTCTATCTGAATGGAAGAACTAAGATATATTGGAGCGGCCTTCTCTGTGCTTAGCCTCCCTAACATGTTGTGGTCCCTAAAAGATTTAAAATATTATTTCTATAAGCTATAGGCCTATGCAATTATTCGTTAATTATGTTTAAATATGTAGATTACTTTTACTATTTATATAAGCTGCTTATACTATTTATGTAAACTGCTTTTATTGATTTTCTATTGCAACTTTTAACAGGTCTAAGCAGTTTGGTGTTTTCATGTAGCCTTGGCAACTAGCCTGAATAATATGCACATGAAATGAAACTTATCAACTCACCTCAACATGCCTTTTGCAATCGTTTAGATATACATAACTGATTAATTTAGTTTGGGAGAAGAGATAAAAGCCGGCCTACACTGACAATTGATTGGTTGATTTGCAGAAACAGGCAAATCAGGATGCTCTCTGTCTTACAAGTGCTGCGCACACACGCACACACGTACACGCACGCAAGGTCTCTGGCTCCCTCTCCCTCTCTGCCGTGCGCGCGCTACACAATTTGAAACACTCGAATGCGCGCTCTGCTCGCCGCTCTAGATTCCGGAGATTTTAACTAATTTGCTGGCATCAGGAGCCGCTATCAATATCGGAGACTCCGCAACTTCCGAGACTTGGGATGTCTGCTTTAAAAACTTCCAGACGGAGAGCTCATGTTGCCACTGACAAGCTCCGCTCTGCTGTTGCGGCACTGTGCGCGCGCGCGCGTGCATGCGCAGAAAAAGTCGCATGATTTACGTCCACGCGATCGGCTTTTTGATCGGGCGCTTTTGTGGTTCGCCGATCAAGCTATTTTTAGTCAATATCGGCCGATCATGATCGGTGGCCGATCAATCGGAGCATCACTAGGTAAAAGTAATAACTTATCTATTGTATAGTGTATTAAAAATATTTTTAACTCTTTTATTTGCTTTGCTTATTAAGCTGAACTGTGGACCTATCAACAGAAGGATGAGAGATAATTTAATATTCTATATTTATATCATGATTTGTTTGATACCTTCACAGCTCTACCTTTAACAATCCACTGTATAGCCTATGTGTTTAATTTGAATTAATAATACAACAGTACAATAACAGCTTATTGTCAAAGCTCAACTAAAAGGCTAGATATATCATATTTGTGATATATCCTCTCCGCGCTCACCCTGCATAACTCTGGCAGTCACAACAAACATCAGCTTTACGACTGCCCTTGAAAGCACCGCTAAAGCCAGTGCGCACACTACCAGGGATGTGGGAACTATATTGTGAGAGGGGGGGCGGTGTTTCCATGGTGACGCGTCATTGCTTGTCACGTGACACACCACAGCAGCAACAGCGCTGAATGAATGATCTGCTTTTATGTAATTTTTCCTTTTTTATTCAGAATATTTACAAATGTGTTCGCTATGGCATGAAATATCTGATATTCAGATTGTCAAAGACATGCAAGTGAAAGTATATTGTTGTTTAAACATCTTTTTATAACAATCGCGTGAGCTGTACAGTATGCGCGATGGGCGCCGCCGTGTTAGCTTGTGCCGCAGAGGCAGTTCAGAGAATCGGATCTGTTGGATTTACAACCTCTATGTTTACAACACGTGAATTTATCCACTTCTCCCGAAATACTTAAAAGTAAGTGGCTGGTGAACTGGGAATAGAATAGAGTAAACATTGAAGTTACTTACACAATGTGTATCTGATATGAATAAAACGTGTCGAATTATAATGGAAAGGATTATTATTACCTCTTCCATAGACATCAGTGTGTATTTTACAAACTCTTAAAGTATTGTTTCTTTTAGTACTTATGTGTTTGAAACCTAAAATAAACAGTATGTGGTTGAAAACACTGAAAAGTTGTGATATATGACAGCTCTGAGCGCGCCTGTCTCTGGCTAAATTCAACATTTGAATTTATCAGTTGATCATGTGATGCACTTGATCGTACGCTCCAGGACCCCCTTCTGTGGTGGAGATTAACTCACAAAGTAGGGCTGGGCCGATAAACAATATCACATCGAATCGTGATAAAATTTAAATCGATAACGATAAGCTCCGGACATTTTCACTCGATATGGATTGAGCCAAGAACCAATCACACAGCAGAAATATGCGACAGCAGCGTGCACGTCAGCAGTGTTGCAAACTTAGCGACTTTGTCGCTATATTTAGCGAGTTTTCAGACCCCTCTAGCGACAAATTTTCAAAAAAGCGACTAGCGACAAATCTAGCGACTTTTTCTGGAGTTATTGGAGACTTTTGGAGACTTTCTGAAGTGAAAGCACACATCGTTCTTACTCTAATCAATGAGCAGCGGGTGCTGCCGCGGGCCCCACCCCCATCCCAAAGCACTCATAGTCGGCCCAGTCCTCGCGCAGCAGCCCCTCCCAGCTGCAGTCAGAGCAGGAGTTGTTCACCCCTAGTGATGAGCCGTTCATGAACGATTCGTTCTTTTTGAACGAGTCTTTAATATGACTCGGGAACAACTAGTCATCTCAGAGAGCGAGTCGTTCATTTTTGTGTAGACCCGCGCATGCGCATTCCGCCACATCTCATACAGGAAACAGAAAGGAGATGCAGACAGCGAGACCAACCTGGAAGATCAATTCAGCAATATACCCCAGAGTGAGCCTCCTGGCAAAACGTTACCTGTGTATTCCTGCCACCAGCTCACCCTCAGAGCGTGCTTTTAGCACAGGTGGTAATATAGTGTCCTGCCACAGGGCAGCTTTAAAGCCAGACACTGTGGACAGACTAGTGTTTCTGGCAAAAACCTGTAAAAGTTTACAAATTGTGTGCACTAGCTAAAAGTTGAATATTTTTGTTTACATTTTGCAAATTTAATCTACCTCTTAAAGCCAGACACAGTGGACAGACTAGTGTTTCTGGCAAAAAACCTGTAAAAGTTTTACAAATTGTGTGCAATAGCTAGTTGTTGTATATTTTTCATGTTTACGTTTTGCACATTTAAAATACCTCTTAAATCCAGACACTTTTTACAGACCAGTCTTCCTGGCAAAAAAAAGAATAAAAAAATACAACTGAAAGTTTTACAAATTGTGTGCACTTGCTAGAAGTTGTATATTTTTATGTTTATATTTTGCGCATTTAATGTACCTCTTAACGCCAGACACTGTTTACAGTTAGTCTTCTGGTTGGAAAAAAACTGTAATGTTTACAAATTATGTTTACAATAGTATTATGTTTACATTTCACATGGGCATCATGTTCACAGGGCATCTGTGGCTACAGATACTGGTTATGTAGCTTACCATCACCAGTATGACTGTGTGTGAATGAATAATGGACGGCCTACAAGCGCTTTGAGTCCCTTGGTCCCTTGGGAGAAAAGCACAATATAAATCCAATCCATTATTATTATTATTAACAAGATCCAGGATACAGGTGGCCAAAATGAGCTTTCCCCGCAGGGTGGCAGGGCGCTCCCTTAGAGATGGGGTGAGGAGCTCAGTCACTCGGGACGGATGTACATCGCTATCACAATAACATGAGTAAACTCCCGTGGCAGATAGTTTGGCTGCATGCTAACCGTTGACAGTTCAATGTCTCTGTTACACAGTTACTCTTTACCATTGCAGTGTCCCGGTTTACACCACCTCACGTTCACAGACCCAGCCAGACCCAGCCAGGCCAGCCTGAAAATTGTCCAGTTAAACAGTAGAGTCGGATGAGCAGTGTTAGCCAGGTCTCTGTGAACAGAAATATGCTGCTCTCTCTGTACTCCAGCTGGTGTCATGTGAGCAAAGCCAGCTTGTTCGTCTTGTTAGGAAGAGATCTAACGTTTCCCATGGTGATGGTGGGAAGAACAAGTCTGAAGTGTCTTTCCTTTTCACAAAGTTTTCTCCCGGACCGGCATCCTCAGCGAGTCTTTTGTAGCAGCTCCAGAGGGATTTTGTGTCTGTTCCTGGGGAACACTAGGGCGCTGCCAGCGCCATCAGCTGTTCTCTACTGTAAACAATGGACGCACAGGCTCGGTCGTGCATTGTAATCTGTGGCAACACAAATAGACAAAAAACATTTAACACCTTTTTTAAAAGGATCCAAAGATCCACAAACTGTGAGAAGCTTATTTTTTAGAAATACTAAATGTTACATATTTTGAGATATGTTCTGTTGTATTTTTAATATGGTTTACATACAATTAATATTAAAATACAGAAAACATATATAGCCCCTCTCACCAGCACGCCACCGCCGGTGGTTAAAAAAAAATGCCACAGTCACAGCCCTACTTGCCAGCATAGCAGTGAACTCACAATGCACCCAAGTGTGTGGCCAAGGGCAAACCCTTAGATCCTGCTCAAAGATCTGTCTGGTTTGAGCATACTATCAAGGTCAAAAAGCAGCCAACATGAATGCAAATCTGGACAATCAAAGTAATCGTTCACTGGTCCTTTCAGACTTTTTTGAAAAGCCAGCTTTTCCCCCTCAAAATGAAGACTTGCGCTAGAACAATCAAAACATTACATTTAACATTTACATTTATTCATCTAGCTGATGCTTTTGTCTAAAGACATCACTGACTATAGAATGTGGGTCCATGCGTTTGAGAACAGCCCGTATCCATCTTTAGCTAGCTATGGGCTCGAGAGCTATTTGGGAGTGTGCGCACAAAAATGGAGCAGACACAGACATGTTTGTTGAACGCAATTTTTACGTTGATTTTATTTATTTATTTATTTTTACGGTCATTATTCTCCTGCGGAGAACCTAAACTCCCCACAGTGAATCAAAGTTTACGGTTACACAAGTTAACCTCAAATAGCAACGCTGTCTTAAAGGCATTCGCACAGGAAGACCGAGCAGTCCTGAAAGACATTGACCTCAGTGGCAAAGCTGCGCCACTGTAACGCAGTTTTGGCTATGAGTGACCATAACAGACACCCTTGCGCTTAAAGTGTCCAATGACAAGAAGCAATTCATGCAGTGAAGCGGTGTCCTGTCCACAGTAAATAACGTATTTGATCCCTTGGGCACCCCCTTCCTGAAAGGAAGCTCAAAGAATGGGAAGAATAGAGAGACTCTGCACAATTTCAACAAGTTGCACATTCCACGTGCATACACACAAACTTCATTCACCAAAGCCAAACACACAGAGTTATGTGTGTTTTCCGACGCATCCACCAAAGCCATTGAAGTTGTGGCGTCAGGATTCACACTAAAGGACAAGTGGAAACACAATAGGATTTGTTTTAAGAAAAGTTAAACTAGCTTTAATCTCTCAACCTACCATCCCGCGGTTAGAATTGGGTGCTGCGGTACTGGCGTTAATAATAATAATAATCTTTATTTTTATATAGCGCTTTTTCCACCTACTGTAGTAGGCACTCAAAGCGCTTTACATACATTAACATAGCGTTGTGCATCTGACAATAAATTCCCCATGTAAACGTTACAGTCCAAAGGCACATGTATCTCCACTCATTTAGTGCTTTTAACTCATATTTAAACTCTAACCTCTAACTACACATGCTATAACCAAATATGCTATAAAACACTTAGTCCCGTTAGGGGTCACGGGTGACTGGAGCCTATTCCAGCAGCTTTGGGCCTGAGGCGTGGTACACCCTGAACAGTGGCCAGTTAGTCGCAGGGCTGACATTTAGAGACAGACAGTGACAGACAACCATTCACTCTCACATTCATTCACTGGGGACACTTTAGAGTTGCCAATTAACTAGGGCTGTACTAGAATAATCGAATATTCGAATATTCGTTCGGTGGGGTGGCATTCGATTTTTAGTTTTGAGATTCGAATATTCTTTTTTTATATAAATTTTTTTTTTGTGTGTTTTGTATCACTTATGCACTGTCCGTTTTCGGAGCATAAACCTGCCCGTGTAATGTGTACCGGAAACTATTCTATTTAAAAGATTATTAAATGTTTATTAATATTCAAAGAATTTGTTCCACCTGATCATATTGCACCAAATGCAACACTGCACTCCACTGGGTCTGCCGCAACACATTTACGATGCCGAAGAGTGAAACGTGAAGTCGCGAAAGATGATACAAATGCAAACCGACTGTAATTCCCCCAAGTACTTTAGACACAAGTGGTTTCCTCTACTGATGAATTTATTAGCATCCGTCTTTCAATAGCGCCATAAAAACACCGTGAAAACTGATGAAACACACAGATAAAACAACAGTTAGCTTAACGAAAATAAGTACAATTGATACATTAACTTCTAGAAAATAAAACAGACAAAAACAAACCACGTTGGCTGAGTACCATGAGAGGGATTAGCTTTGGAGATCTTCTGTCCTTTACCTTATAAATTTAAACTTGAACTTTTAGCGTAATTATTCTCTTAACGTAAGTGTATCCTGAGTCGGTCGGTTTGAGCTAAAATTCGCTAACTTTTTTGTCTTTAACGGGTGATCACGTCGTTTGTCTCTGGAGTTCAGACAACTAACTGGTCTTAAAATGAAGTGTAATTTCTTACGTTTCTAACCATATATTGTTTGAATTATTTCTTTGCGAAATGTTTTTACTGTGGCCGTAAAACGAGCGCTATCGTCCGAGCTTTTGGCGAAGCTACTATTATCCAGATTCGACACTACTATTATCCTTAATCGGACACTCACCTTTTCGCTCTATTTTAGCTTTATTTTAGTCTGGGATCAAGCTGTTGTTATTATTTAACACATCTGGTGGCTGATTTCTGCCTTTCAACATAAAATTACTTATTTTGTCTAATTCTTCACAATAAAATCTGAATATAAAGGCGTTTGTAACACCACCTGCTGGGTGTTTTGTGAAATAGTTTTTCATTTCTTACCAATTTCTATTTACAAATCGTATGTTTTATACACTCCTATTTGAATATGAAATCATTATAAATTGAGTTTGAGTTTAAGTATAGTTAAACCATAATACTTTAGCTTATGTCAAAAGCAAAATGATGTTATAATGATCTGCAAACAGCGTGAAGTCAACACTTGTGTCAAGTGTATTTTTTTACTCAGAGAACTCTAAAACACAAGACATTAATCCATTATAACATCCTATCAAAATTAATATTATATATATTTTTTGTATTCTAAAATACAATATGTATATAATATTAAATAATATATTAAATATTCTAACACAAACAAAATAAATAATTTTCTTTAATCTCCGCCGTGGCCATTGACTGTGAAGTGAACATAAGCCAACACATGAAACCATTTCAACCTGGAGAGACTCAAAAGAAAAGCATGATGCAAATGAATTATTTATTAATAGATTTAAAAAAGGGCCCTGACGGAGAAACATTGTGGGATGCGATGGAGGGCAAGAGTAGATTTAGAGTAGCTCTCTCCCGGAGCTGAGACAGAGACATGAGGAGCTGCTGATGCTGAGGACAGAGATGGTCACACTGCTGCGGAGGTGGTGCAGCAGCACGAAGAAAAAACAGCTGATAACAAAGAGAAAGGGTGCTTTAGATTTTGTCAGCTGTTTGATCATTTACTAAAAGCTTGAGGTGGAGGGTTGTTTAGGAAGAGAGAGACCGTCAGCTGAGAAGATGCAGCGTGCTGTAGATGAAGGGGAGAAGTCTTCCTGGTTGAGTTTACGCTCAGCTTCATTTATGACTGTGGTTTGCTGCAGACAAAAGAAGAAAGTGTTCAGTATCGGCCGGTAGAGTTTAATAGGCATTAGTAGTATAAGTATGAAGAATGATGTATACAGTTGGATAAAAGAAACTGTGCTGTACAATATATTCCCAAGTAAAAAGCAAAGATTTTGATGTTCCATGAGTCAGGTGTTCAACAGTAACTGTCCATTCACAAACTTCTTTAAAGTAAAGGGACATGAGCTTTGTTTCAGTTCATCACTGAAATATTTCACAAAGATATCGAACATAATGTTTTCCAGAAGAAGAGTAGTTCAAAAGAATTGACACACAAAACTGTTTAACCTGGCCACCCACACTTAACCACTTTACAAAGTTAAAGTAGTCTGGTAACTATTTAATTGAAAAGAAATCCTAAACATTTACCTAAAATTCAGCATGCAATACTTTGGTTTTTGATTGATTGTATTCTTTTCAGATTGTCCAGAGTAAGCAGGTACTGCCATGTTTTCTGATAACTTGTGTGTATCCACATGCATTCAGAGGAACTTTAATCTGCTCTACTTGTTCTGCCGACTGGAAATCAAACTCCAAATAAGAGATGTTTTTGTGTAAGAGGACAATGGCCAGTCATTTAAAATCTATCTAGTTTCACTTTTACTGTAGTTAAGGTCCTGTTTAACATTTGTTTCTTGTTACCAGTTAAATGGATGCTTACTTGAAGGAAGTGGAAGCAGCTCAGGACTCACAGAGGCACTCCCTGCTGGTGTTAATGGCACTAAGAAATAATATGATATTACAAATACTACTAAAAGTTCCTGATGAAAATGGACCATCTTCTTTGTTGGAGGCAGCTGGAAACCATCAGAGGCTTTAAAAGGGGCCCAGAGCAGGAGATGAAACCTGAGGGGACACTCCTAATTTGCAAAAAAAAATGTGGAGAATTCAATCTGGAAAAATTGTGTTGTCCAGGCATCCTAGTCTCTTCTGGCCACAGCTTGATCCATTCCTGCTGGTGTTGCCGCTCTATTGTGGATGTGTATAACATCTGAACATTCAGGACCTGTGCTTCTCAGTCACGGCTGTAGTGTGTGGCATGTTAAGGAGCACCTGCTGTATTTAATGGCTACTCATGGCTACTCAGTGATAACTGGCATAGTGTGGACCGTATTGTCAACTCATCTTCAGGGTTGAGAACTTTCCATTGGCCTGGTACAGTTAAAGACCATCTTAAAACTGATTTATTGTCATTTTGTACATTTTGACTATTTGTCAGTGTCTGTCCCGGACACATCCACTGCACGGCCTGTCCGTCCTGAGAGTGGATCCTCCTTCTGTGGTTCTCCCTGAGGTTTCTATTTTGCCCTGGCTGGGTTTTTATGAGTTTTTCTTCTGACCCTGATGGAGGGTCCAAGGACAGGGATGTTGTCTAGTTCAGCCTGTTTGTCTTCAGTTTTTGTTCAGCCCTTTGCGGCAATTGTTGTTGTGATACTGGGCTATATAAATAAAATTTGATTTAGGCTGAGCTTCTCCACCTCCTCTAGGGTTTGTGCTGTGGACTCTGGATTCCATTGGCCAGACTTTCTTTCTGAGCTGCCACTTGTTTTGCATCTGTTAATTAACGAGAATAGAGTTTAGAAGTTATGTTTCAACAATTATATTCTGTATGTATATTGTTATAAAAATGTGGTTAAAGATTTTAAACCACACTAACATTAACATTTACTGTTGTTTTCCTGAGAACAAAATAGATCTCACACTTTTTGCTCGCACAAACTTACCCATATTTTTTATTGTTTGCACTCTTCTTTTTTTATTTTTCTGTCCCACTTAGCTTTTCTTCTACCCAAAACAAAAACAGATTTTCAATATAACATTCACACAGTACAACAACAGACACATACACTGTACTTGTAAGAAGGCAGGGGCATGACTCCAACAAGAAAAGCCCTAGTTATAATATTACAGGGTTAAAGCAAGGCTTAACACTTTTATAAAGAACTGTAACAATATTGGACAAGTGCTCAGTTAATATCATTGTTTAATTTAACTTTTTGACAGCTCTTTTTACCGAGCATCTCACTGCTTTAATATCTGCAACATCACATTCAAATGCACCGTCCATTAAACTCAAAATTAAGAGTTGGACAACAATAACAAATTATCATCTGATCGTTTTCAGGACAGACTGTAAATGACCTGATACTGTTTGGGACATGTCCTGACACTTGTGGGGACATGTCCAGCCATATTTTAACACATTTGATCATTATATTTCTTTGTTTGTTTGTTTTTTATGCTTAATGCTTTATGCCTTTTTTGCTTAAACAGGATATTATGATCAAAAACATATCTGTCTGGTAGTAAAAATAACTCCAGTTATTTTAAAAGCAGAACATATTTTGTCTAACTTAGAAACACATCAATCTGTTGCTCAAATTGATTTTACCACCTCTTTTCTTTTATGAAAGTTTTTATTTTTTCCGCACCCTGATTCAGACACTCGCAAAGACGAGACTGTTGCCAAAGCCTTTTCGCGGCAGTATTTTTTTTAACTTTTTCACAGAGTAAAAAACACCATAAGGCTTGTGTCATACACTGGCCTGATCTTTCATCAGGTGGGAGTCAAACTAGCTAGAAACTGGACTTATTTCTGCCCTAATCGTCCAGTTATTGGTAAGATACCACACTGTACGCTATAGGCTATCAGCTAGCCAGAGCGTCGCCCGAGAGCAATTTGAGCATTCTTACGCTTTTGCTCAAAGAAAATGACTTTAATACAAACATTAGACACCTAAATATTGACAGAAATACCTGAAAATCGACATACAAATGGGTTAATATGTGTAGAACAGCGTGGCTTACCCTTTGGCGGTGATCGCTTAAGAAATTAGCCGTGAGATGAACGGAAACTGCACTATAAGGGGCGTGACCGAATCAAGATAATAGTGACCGACTCAGGATACAGTTCCGTTAATCATGTATCCTTTGTTGGTTTCTGTGGAGATCGCTACTTCTGCTCTAATCAATCTACCACTGCGTATACAAGAGCCTAACTCTGCGCTACAGCGCCCTCTGGTGACACTTCACAAAACACACCACACACCAGTTTACACAGAAAATTAACAGAAATGAAAATGCGGCAGTTACACCGACACTATTATTATATATTTAGCCCCACCCACCGAAGCATCGAATATTCGATATTGATTGCCACCTAAGCTTCGAAGCTCAAAAAATGCCATTCGAAACAGCCCTACAATTAACCTATACATGCATGTCTTTGGTCGGTAGGAGGAAGCCGGATTACCTGGAGAGAACCCACGGTAACACGAGGAGGCTCCTCACAGAAAGACCGGATTCGACTGAGAATGTTTGAGTTGGTTTTTGAGTCCGGGTTTTGAACTCACGACCCTCTTGCTGTGAGGCAGGAGTACTAACCACTCTGCCACGTGCACCCCTCAATCTAAAAAATAATGTATTCAATCTGCAATATATATTTGAAAAATAAAAACACTGTTTGAATTTCGCTGATTAATTTAAAGTGACACTATGCAACTTTTAGCCAATAGGGGCGCAGGTCCCTTTTACAGACTGTCTGTGTTTGTTTTTGAGAGAAACTATCCAAAAAAAGAAAAAAACATCTCTTCTAAAACAGTGCATTTTGTACAAATCTGCTAGGGTCCAGTGTATTGGCTTACTTCTACTCCCTGTGTTTGCTTGCTGCCAAGCATGCTGAGTTAAGAGAGGAGGCTTAGCTTTAATTAATTAATTAATTAATTAAATTATTTATTTAATTGATAACATTTTTTGGATGGCAAGAAATAAAATACATCCATAATGAGCAAACACACATTTTTTTACAGAGATCACACACCTGGCAGTGTTTTTGTTAACTGCAGTAAAATAGGTCCACACAGCGTTCGCTCGTTCTGTTCCTTCTCTGTTCACTTCTGCTGTTAAATCACGTGACGACGCGGCTAAACACAGAGAGCAGGAGAAGGAGGTCGGAGGTGACAGCTGCACAGACCTATCCACTCACTCAGTGGAGTAGCAAAGGTGCTGTGTGAAAAAAAGACGGCTTATAGCCTAATTAGGACTCGATTCTCATTGTTTGTAGGAACCGTACAATAGATTTGGTAAACACAGCAAAGTTTGGAAGTACTTTGAACAAAATAATCAGTTTGTTCAGCTACAAAACTCATTATGGTGCCTGTAACTTTATTTCTGTATAAATATATACAGTATATATACTACTACAATACACTGAAATGGCGTTCAGAAATATGTTTCATAAATTAATGTCTCTCTCGTTAAACTTCTTTCCTAATTTTAGCGTTTATTTGTGGAAAATGCCCATCCCTAGTTTTATTAGCTGCCACATTTTGACTACAGTCTATGGCCACAGACAAAACCCATTCAAAGTATTAATCTGCTTTGAATCATGGTCAGGTTGGTGTATAACCAAATCCTTGTGTTGTATGTCCACAGTGAGTGAGGGGATGTCTTGTTGTGGTAGCAGTTGCTCAATAAAAGTACACATGCTCAAGAATGCACACACAGAGTACACCTTTTGCTTAAACCTTGTACTTAAGGATCTGAATACCAATCAGTCTCAGCCGATGTGAGTCAGGGGGCACTACAAAGACATGTTGTTGGACAGTGGCAGTGAAAGACTCCAGTGTGAAATGTGTGTGTCTCCACACACACACACACACACACACACACACACACACACACACACACACACACACACACACACACACACACACACACGCACTAGAGTGACCAGATGTCCCGGTCCGAGACTGCACAGCATTTTGAACAAATGACCTGCTTCACGCAAATTGATTCTATTCATTCATTCATTTTCACTAGGTGTAAATAATTTATGAAAGACTTGTGGCTTTGCTTTGTTGTCCAGTAGTAACAAAGTAGGGAAGACAATCATCGCAGAGCTGCCAATCAATCATCAGTATTTAAGTGGAGTGCGCAGTTTGACAGCTCCAGCACTTGAAAGCAACCTGCCGACAACAGCTTCCCCTGCAATGCAAGGCTTTGCTGCTTATTTTGAACAAAACATGAAAAAATACAGCAAAAAAAGGAAAAGCTTCTACAATGAAGGCCTATAAAGATCATGGCTCATTTAACTCTTTCTATTTTTACATTATCAGTTAGTATCTCTATTTGTTAATATTTTCTACGCTTTCCAAATATAATTTCTGCTTTTGTTATATTCAATGACAACTTATTACTGTTGAACCATTCCTTTATTTTGTTAAACTCTGTTGTAGTCTGTACCATTAGCTGTAGCTCATTACCTGAATACAATTTTATGGTATTGTCCACAAATAGAAAATTTTAATTTGGTGATACAAGACAAAAGAAAAGGTTTTCGCCTCAGTACTGATCCCTGGGGGACCCTACATGTAATACTCCTCCATCTTGATATGTGTTCACCTACCTGTACATACAGTACTACTGTCTTTTAGTTAAATATGATTGTACCAGGTTATGTGCAATTTCCCCCAATCCAATCTTTTTCTAATTTCTTAAGAAGTATTGCATGATCTATTGTGTCAAATGGTTTCTGAAGGTCTATGAATATACCTATTGAGTCCAATTTTTATTTCCTCAGTTAGATCAATTAACGCTAGTGCAGTTTATCTATTATTTCTAAATTTGTATTGACTGTCATTAAGTAGGTTATATTTTGCAATAAAGCCATCAAAACGAGCAACACATTTTTTTTTTTGCAAATTTTGAACTGTTAGAATAATATAGACAGGTCTGTAGTTTGTAAACTGGTATCTGTCTCCACTTTTATACAGTAGATTGGATAAACCTTTCTGACTTTCATATGGTTAGGAAATTCTCCTGTACACAAAAATTAATTACAATTATTACTTATTGATTATGGTAGAGTAATGTGAGGTGATTCTGGTGGGGCATGAGATTATGGGATACAGGGAGAGACTATACATAATATCAATAAAGTGCTCTGTAGGTTTGGGTTTTTACTTTTAAAAGATGTATGTTGAAATCCTCACATACAAAGATATATTTATGATTTTGATTTATATAGATTTTTTCCATACTGTCTAAAAAAGACCACCAGGCGCTCTATTGATACAAGGCACAAGTATGTTTTTGTGTTTTTGCTCAAGTCATGTTGTCCACCAATTTGGCATTCAGATTTTTGTCCACATAAAGTGTAACACCCCCATCACTTCTGTTAAACATTTGGTAGCCATCAAGAGTCAGTGTGATAAGTGTCTGCCATGATCAGTAGGGATTGTCGGTGTCATTGTTCATTCATTTATATCTGTCCAGTTTGTTTCCCTCCAAGTATTTCTGCCTGCACAGGTGTGTTAAATCTGAACACCCTGCAAGTCAATTGTATTTTGTTTTATTGTTATGGATGTTTTCTGCTGCTCTATGCAGTTTTTATTGTAATTCCACTCATGACAGTTTAAAAGGAATCCCAACTTGGTAGACTAATAGACCTTGGATAATAAACATTTGCTCCTACTATAAAAATGTACTCTATACTGTTTAGTTTTGATAAATGATAAAATAATTAAAAAATTACGCCGCCATGTTTGTTTACGTTGCATCGTATTCTGGGTAAAGACGTCAAATGGTTGCAGTGGTCTTAATCCGTTATGGCAGTTCGCTAGCAGTAGGCTACAAATGCAATGTCTTGCGTTCAGCACTTTCAATCTGGACCCGAGCACAGTGACAGAAAGAATAATGAAGAAATCACTCGAAATACAGAGGACAATCAGATACATGAAGAGGAGAGAGTGGGCCAAAATAGCTGGTGTTTATGCGGGAGTTGCTTGCCAATGCCAACTCAGAGAGAGTATTTGCTGCCAAGGGCTCTGCTGTCTGTCCCCAGCTGTTCACGGTAAGCACCGGGATCAAACGTATCCTAATATAGCTTAGACTAGTGTGTTACAAATTATAAAATAGTATAAACTATACATAGTAAAATCACACAAACGGTTAACGTTTGATTGTGTCTACAGATATCCTGTGCGTAACGAGACAAAAACTTTGAGGCAGTTTGCCTCAACCCAGATGTTTTGTGGGCTGCCATCGTAAGCCTCCCCAACTGGGAGGTATAAACTTGAATCCTTAACGGATTTAATGCATGTCAGGTGATGTGTATTTGTGTAACGAGGGAGGGTGTGGCCTAAGGAGATCAACACCCTATATCAAGGTGTGCATAATTATTAGGCAGAAAAAATGGGCCAAAAAAGAGATTTAACTGACTCTGAAAAGTCAAAAATTCCAACCTTCTATATTCTGACTGCATCAGTTCAAAGTCAAAAATATGTAATCTAGGTGGTCTGTCTTCGCGGACCCATGATATGTGTTTTAATGACTCTCTTGTTCATGTCCTGGTTGGAATCTGACACAGAGCAGAGGCCAACCATGGCAATCGTGTAGATGTAGTCCTTCTTAAAAGGTACTGGTCTTGCTCTAAATGTCTTATGGACTTTGCTCCAGGAGATTTTGAACGTAGGTTCACCAACACTCTCCCCATCTTGGTATACTACCTGTAAAACAGATGAAAACAAATGAAACAAGGGATGAATAGGAACAGTCTGATGTAAAATACACTGTTACACCAATGGTTCCCTGTTGGCATTGTTGTTATGATCCAGGGCACTCAAGTATTCAAGTCCAACAGAACTAAGACAGAGACTTTGCCCGCGTCAGTGTTCAGACGGCTGTCCTTTGTGACTTTGATAAGTGCAGTCTCAGTCTGTGATGGGGCCTGAATCTTGACTGAAAAGGATCAAAGCAGTTGTTAAGTAATAGAAAGTCATTAAGTTGCTGATATACAACCCTTTCGATGACTTTACCAAAAAATGGCAGGTTTGATATGGGCCGATAGTTGTTGAGCACTGTATCATCAAGACTGCTCTTCTTTAGGAGAGGCTTAATTACAGCAATTTTAATACCCTTGGAAATGTTCCAGACTGTAAGGAATTATTGACTATATCAGTGAGTTGTGGTAACAAACTGCTTAGTACTGATTTTAGAAATCTAGTGGGTAAAACATGGAGGCAGCAGGTGGATGAACTCAGGCTGGAGACAGTTTTTTCAATTGTTCTGTCAATAATGGGTGTAAAATGTGTTATTTTGAAGTAACGCTACTCTTCCTTGAGTACAATTTTAGGCTACTCTACCCACTGGATTTTCAGGCAAAAACACTGAAAATTTACAGCAAAAGCCTGACCTCCCACCCTCCTATCCTTGCCACCGCCAGAGGTGCACCACTAGGAATCACTTAGGAGCCAAAAAGAAATTGAAGAACAGGAGGCCTTGTCCTGAGCCACATAGGCTGACTTCAGGGCACAGTTTTGCTTTGGAAATGTGGGCCCTGTGAATAGCTTTAAATTTAAATAACTGGAGGTGGGCACAAGCAGAGGATGAGAAAACCAGTTTGAAAGCAGAAGTCCAGGCTTCCTTTAAAGAGCTACCCAGGTCCTTATATTGTTCACTCATCCTACCATACAGTAGTTAAAGCAGTTTGGATTGAGCTCAGGCTAAAATAACACACACATTTACATAGAGCCTTTTCCAAAAGCTTTACAGTTCCAAAAGATGTGGGTTATTTGGTTGTGATAGGGGTGTATCTAATGGGTTTTTCGGTGAGGATGCTGTATCTGGTATTTGATCTGTCCAGGGGAGTACAACGCAGGCTCACTATAGACGCCTCTTACTGTCACTAGTGATTGTGTTGCATTGTGCAGGCAGCCTCCAGACAGCGGCTTGCCTTCCTGCTGCCACTGCACCCTGAATCCTATTTGCAAGCTCATCCAGAGAAGTGTAATTAAATTACACTTTTGTTTTGTATCTTTAAAACAGGAACAGAAAGAAAAGCAGGTATATAATAGTAACAGTAGATGTTGTTTCTCAGTTCACTAAACCTTAACAAAAATAATTTCAAATACATTTTAGAATCTCACTTTTTCACGTGAACTTCTGCTTGAGTTAGATTTGTTGCAGAAAACAAATGCAGCCTTTTTACTTATTTAAACAAGAGCCATTAGACTATCACATGCTATAGATATAGATGTGTTTCTTTTTGTCATATGACTTTTTATCACAAGCACAAAACAAACTTTGTTTGAGATAATGTTGCAGTTGTGTGTTTACCGTTTCAATTTCTGTTTTCACCTGAAAGAGGTTTCTCTGTTGTGTAATCGCACTATGATTAGCTTTTCTGACAATAGGAACACATCATCAGTCTTCTGTATTTTTTTTTTTTCATAAAGGTTATCATTATGTCTGTTGTGCTGCAACAGAATAGTTGTCTTTGATATGAATAACGACTTGAATGTGATAATGGCCAATTGAACTGATGCAGTCAGAATATAGAAGGTTGGAATTTTTTCCTCATAAGCATGGCTGTGAATTGATTCCCTGAGTTGAAAAGGTGCAGGGGGATGATAATCTGGTGAGTTCATTGATAGATATTGCTCATGTGGTAAGGGCAGCAATGTGGTGCTGAACATAAGGGACTCAGTAGTCCTTTCTTTACAGGTCTTCCTTTTAACTTTGTCCCATCTGCAGCCCCCTCCAGATTTAAGTCTAGGCTTGTTTTTGAAATTCTTCCTGGTGATTCCCTGCCTTCTTTGTGTCTTGTCTGAAGCTTGTTTTCCGGCCTTTTTCAACCACCCTCCCTCTTTCTCTCCTTTACTCAGCTGCTCCCACTTCTCAATATGCTCTCTGACCTCCTACCTCCTACCTTCCTTTCTTTCCAAAACATCTTGAATTGGATTGCTGCTAATCAGATATCTTTGTCTTTGAAGGGCATTTATTTTTGATTGCCCATTAAGAAAACTAGAATTTACATTCTGCTGAAAGACTGTTTGCTGAGACATTTCAACTAAACTATCTGAAAGGAGTATCACATAACATGCTCAAGCTCAAGAACTATTAGATGGGTTTAACTTAGAATTAGACAATAATATATTTAAGCACTGGTTTATTGACTGGAAATCGTTGAGGGGATCCATGAAACCTTTGTCACTACCAAATTAGAGGTCCAAAGGTTTATAGTCAGAGAGATGTGAATAAACATATATTGCCAAAATAATACATATACAATAACATTTTTTAAATTGTTTAAGTTTAAACAAGGATGAAAAAGTGAGATGTTGACGTATGCTGTTGGCCGAAGAGCCAACTGAAGGGGGTTTAGAGTAATATACCATTCATGTCAATAAGACATTTTTGCTTGCTGGAATGCTTTATATTAATCAATTAACATGTTATATCAGTTTAGTTTAACAGAAACGGGGCACATAGCAGCCACTTGTACCGCACAGGCTTTGTGACTCCAGGCAACTGTGATGTCTGCGCTCAAGCTTTGATTTAGCCATTCAGTAAAAAATAGAGCTTAGACATCCAATTGCACCTATCGCTGCATGCAGTAGTAGTGCTGACAGTAAGTCTACCTATCCTCTACAGTCTCTATCTCACTCATACAGGCCTACATGCTCAGCATAAATCCTCAAACGCCACCCCAGCCCCTAATTCTAAATGTCAGATTTAATTTCCATGACATAAAGGCTCTAAACTACATTTTGGATGTTGTAGGATTGAGAGCATGCTGTGCCTTGCTGTCGAAGCACAACTGTTAATGTGTGTGTGTTTGGGCAGGGGACAGTTGGGCAGGTCCAGGGACAGCTGGTGTGGGCAACTCTGATCGAGGGGGAGGGTCGAGGTTTCTGGAAAATGACTTAAATGAGGGGAAGCAGTTGAGTTTGAAAAGGGGGAGACACTGTGCTTTTGTGGAACAGATGTAACAAATGAACTGAGTAAACCCACTGAGCAACAGATGAGAGGGCATGCGAGAAGGCGGGGTATAAAGGCAAGGCAATTTTATTTATATAGTACAATTCATACACTGGGTAACTCAAAGTGCTTTACAGGAATAAAAGACAATAAATAATGATGAACTTGCAGTAAACTTCCTTCTCAGTATTATTTATAAAAATATGATATGATGTAGCAAAGCTTTCCAGAGGTTCCTGGACTCCACACTGGGATCAGCCACACACACTGATTGCTTTGCTTCAATTTAAAAAGACCTGAGTGTGTGCTTTTGTATTTTAATGTAACACTGTCTTTACAAATGAGCTGAATACTGAATAGTCCAATGTATATAAGCTGTTATTGGTCCACCTAAAGTATTACATTTTGCATAATGTTGGGCTTGGTTTAAACACTTGCTGTGGTAGAAAAAAAGGTTGAAGTAAAAGCACAGACACTTCAGACACTTGATGTGGTAGTTTTTCAAAACTATTGAATTTTTTGTTCCCAGCTGTAAAAATTGCAGGTTACACTTGATAATCAAACTTCCACTTCCCTTTGTCTCAACATGATTTTCTGTCATCTCCCGCCCTCTAATGGTCAGAATTGGTTCGGCTTTGGTCAGAACATCATACAAATCACATAAATCTTTTTCAATTTTTAACAAAGAGTAGCAATGGATTTATTACAGCTGTGCGTAGTATCAGTTTTCATCAGTGCTTTTCTGTTCTTCATGTGTTGTAGGAGGAGGCCATACCAGAGCTTGAAATTGATGTGGATGAGTTGTTGGACATGCCTAGTGATGTTGAACGGGCTGCAAGAGTCAAGGTATGACAACGTTTAAGCTAGAAAGCATTAAAAAAATTTGGTCAACAATCAACTGTTAACTGTACTTCCTGATTGTGTTGCAGGAATTGCTGGTTGACTGTTTTAAACCTGCTGAGGTAAGATCCATTTAAAATAAAAGCCAATGGTAAATATTAAAGCCAAAGGGAAAGAATAAAAACTTAGAAGAATAAAGACGTATTACAAGGACAGTCATATGTATATCAAGTAAATGTATCGAGAGCTGGTTGGGTCACGACAAATATACTTCTATTGACACTAGAACTTTACAATATGCTCCATTAATGAATGTATTAATTAATACAGTGATTAAACTATTCTTACTAAGTACCACCTCAAAAAATGTTTGGCTCTTGAAGTACCACCTGCTCTTCTGTGTTGTATTACTGGTCATACACTGTAGTTTCAGTAAAATACATAAAATACAAACATTTCTCAGGCTTCCTTTTGATTGTTTTAAGAATTTTATATTTTTTAATATTTGGCTCAAATATCCCCAAGAAAGTCAGAGTACCACCAGTGTACCTCGTACCACAGTTTGAGAACCACTAACTTAAAATAAACACGCACCCACAGCTTAAACTTACAATAGCAGCATAGCTACGTGGACAAAATTGTTGGTACCCTTCGGTCAATGAAAGAAAAACTCACAATGGTCACAGAAAAAACTTTATTCTGACAAAAGTAATAATAAATAAAAATTCTATGAATGTTAACCAATGAAAGTCAGACATTGCTTTTCAACCATGCTTCAACGGAATTATTAAAAAAAAAAAAAATTGTTGGTACCCTAACTTAATATTTTGTTGCAAAACCTTTTGAGGCTATCACTGCAATCAGACGATTCCTGTAACTGTCAATGAGACTTCTGCACCTCTCGGCAGGTATTTTGTCCCACTCCTCATGAGCAAACTGCTCCAGTTGTTTCCGGTTTGGTTTAAAGGGTGTCTTTTCCAGACGGCATGTTTCAGCTCCTTCCAAAGATGCTCAATAGGATTGAGGTCAGGGCTCATAGAAGGCCACTTTAGAATAGTCCAATGTTTTCCTCTTAACCATTCTTGGGTGTTTTTAGCTGTGTTTTGGGTCATTGTCCTGTTGCAAGACCCATGACCTGCGGCTGAGACTAAGCTGTCTGACACTGGTAAGCACATTTCTCTCTAGAATCCCTTGATAGTCTTCAGATTTCATTGTACCCTGCACAGATTCAAGACACCCTGTGCCAGATGCAGCAAAGCAGCCCCAGAACATAACAGAGCCTCCTCCATGTTTGACAGTAGGGACAGTGTTCTTTTCTTGATATGCTTCATTTTTCCGTCTGTGAACATAGAGCTGATGTGCCTTGGCAAAAAGTTCCATTTTTGTCTCATCTGTCCATAGGACATTCTCCCAGAAGCTTTGTGGCTTGTCAACATGTAGTTTGGCATCCAGTCTAGCTTTTTATGATTTGTTTTCAACAATGGTGTCCTCCTTGGTCGTCTCCCATGTAGTCCACTTTGGCTCAAACAACGACGGATGGTGCGATCTGACACTGATGTTCCTTGAGCATGGAGTTCACCTTGGATCTCTTTAGAAGTCTTTCTGTCTTTCTGCTCTTTTGTTACCATTCCGATTATCCGTCTCTTTGATTTGTCATCAATTTTCCTCCTGCGGCCACGTCCAGGGAGGTTGGCTACAGTCCCATGGATCTTAAATTTCTGAATAATATGTGCAACTGTAGTCACAGGGACATGTAGCTGCTTGGAGATGGTCTTATAGCCTTTACCTTTATCATGCTTTTCTTTATAATTTTCTTTCTATTCTCCTGCGACAACTCTTTCCTTCTCTTCCTCTGGTCCATGTTGAGTGTGGTACACACCATGTCACCAGACAACACAGTGACTACCTGAAGCCCTATAAATAGGCCCACTGACTGATTACAAGATTGTACACACCTGTGATGCTAATTAGTGCACACACCTTGAATTAACATGACCATTTGGTCACATTATTTACAGTCTTTTCTAGGGGTACCATCAATTTTGTCTAGGCCTGTTCCATGAGTTTATTTTTTTAAATAATTCCGTTGAAGCATGGTTAAAAAGCAATGTCTGACTTTCATTGGTTAACATTCATAGAATTTTTATTTATTATTACTTTTGTCAGAATAAAGTTTTTTCTGTGACCATTGTGAGTTTTTCTTTCATTGACCGAAGGGTACCAACAATTTTGTCCACGTGTGTAGGTTCTTCCAGAATGAATTATTTAAAAAAAGGTCCAGTCTGTAGGATTTGTAAGTCTTATAGCTTGGGTGGACATGCAGACTTCTCACAGAAAGGCCATCTATATAAAAATAATGTGCGATAGGTTTTTAATATTTTTTAATATTCTGTTACTCATATCTTTTGTCTTTCATAGGACTTCATCGCAGAGCTGCTCAACAAAATCCGAGGGATGCAGAAGCTATCCACACCTCAAAAAAAATGAGATGATCCTCATCCCATATCTCATCCCGCCTCTTGTCTTCCCACTGCGTCTTTCCACCCCTCTGCCCCTCTGCGTTTCTCTGTCCTATGAATTACTCCAGCCTATCTTCCTCCCACTTCAATGTCTCAGGCGTCTCTTTAAGAAGAAGACTATTACTAACAGAAACAACAGTCTGATAAGAAAAGGCGAGGAAGAAGGAAGCAGTATTTTGTTGTTCTATTTGAAGGCTTATGGCTGTCTACTTGATTAGTTTTTTTACTTATTATCTTGAATGTTTTGTCCACAAACTTGGTAATGAATCTACCATCACTGTTTATGTTACCACACATGCACATCTTTTTAGGGTCGAAACGTTTGGTCAAGTGGCCCAGTTACACGTAGAGTGAACTGTTTCTTTACTTTTTAAAACATCTATGTCCTGTGCATCAGGGCCACTGCTGTCCAGTCTGCACATATACAGTTGTGCTTATAAGCAATTCTGTCAGTTATACCCTGGCAGACTTTGTGATTGTACGGCCATTAAAATTCAGACAATATGAATGATAACACAAAAACTTTTCTTTCACTCATAGTTAGTGGTTGGGTGAAGCCATTAATTGTAAAACAACTGTTTTTTAATAAGGACAACAGAAACTACCCAAATGACCCCTTTCAAAAGTTCACATACCCTATCTGTTTCATACGGTCTGCAAGATGCACAATAAGGAGGCACTTGAGTTGCCAGAAGAAAGCTGTCACAAAGCATTTTTGTAAAGCATTACAATACGGCAGCACAGAGAGAATCCTCAAAACTTCTGGAACAAAGTTATTTGGAGTGACCAAAATTTAACTTTTTGGCCACATCCATAAACGTTAAATTTGGAGAAGAGTCAACAAGGCCTATGATGAATTCCTACTGTGAAACATGGAGGTGGATCGCTGATGTTGGGGATGTGCGAGGAAAAGGCACAGGAGAGTTGGTCAAAATGTATTGCAAGATGAAAAAAATTTGCACTCATCATTCCAGAAGCTGCACATTGGATATACTTGAACGTTCAAACATGACAGCGGTCCAAAGCACAAGGCCAAGTCGACCTGTCATTGGCTACAGCAGCGTAAAGTGAAGGTTCTGGACTGGTCTCAGTCTCCTGACCTCAATATTATTGAGCCGCTCTGGGGAGATCTCAAACATTTAAGACAGCCCAAGAATAAATGTCTTGTCTTATCTTTTTGCCAAGAAGAATGGGCAGCTTTACCATCTGAGAAAATAAAGGAAAGGAAAGGTGTCAATACACAGTATTGAGAACTGGGGTATGTAAACTTTTGATCAGGGTTATTTGGCTAGTTTCTGTTGTCGTCATGATTTAAAAAGAGTAAACAGAATTGTTTGACAATAAATGGCTTCACCCACCCACCCACCTATGAGTAAAAGAAAGGTTTTTGCCTGTGCTTGGATATGTTATATCACTACATACTGTACAACAGCATTAACAGTAGGAAGGGCCTGTTCTCTGAGTTTGAGGTGTAGTGGTGGACTGGTACCTGTTCATTTTTTTTCCTGGGTGTCAGAAACACAAAGTATGAGACTCAGTACAATGCTGCCTTGTTAATTTTTCTTCATCCCCTCCACACTTTCTCCTCTTTGTCTCTATTATCTCTCTCAATCACAGACCACATTTGGGGCGGCTAAAGGGAAGGACATTAGTACAGCTGCCTCACACACAGATGTGTTCACTGGCACCATCACAATACATACACAAAAGCCTTGTTTCCACCAACCTTGGTCTGTGTTAAACATGTTGGAGTCGATGAGGAAATGACAGCAGTTTTTTCCCTTTTGAACTCTGACTTTAGCACTGTGTTAACTGTAGTGTCCATCTCTTTATGGTTCCGAATAGAAGTGCAGCACACTTATTTTGTACATAAAGGAAGGACCGCTGGATGTAAAACGTGCGCCCAAGTCCAGATGCCTGTCATCTTCAAGAACAAGCCATCTGTTCCTAAACTAGAGCCAATTGCATAAAAGACAGAAACACACCAGCCATTAGGAGAAGCAGTACCATTTTCTGTAGTTCCTATGACCAGTTGCTAAAAGGGACAGCGATTGCAGGCAGAGCTCCATATCTGTCTCACACAGTGCAAACACACATGCTGGCCCATATTTATCTGCTGCTCTGTCATTTCTCCCCTTTGACATTATTTCCTAACAAATATTGTCATTCTCCTTTCTTTTTTTAAACAGATGTTGCCTTTGGTATTATTTATGTTACACAAACCAAATAAAGATACATTAAATTCTCAAAAGGTAGCACACACTGCTAAAATGTGTTCCAGAACATAACTGCAGTGTGTTGGGACTTCTTTTCTTTTTTGAAAATCTAATTTGAGATTTTGTTTTTTAGAATGAGTGTTTCATACTTAGGCCTTGATACCGTAATGATTTTATTTTATTTAGAGAAACAATGTTATTTGCATTTACCATTTGAATACTGGTCAGTATTTTTTATCTTTTGTAACACAAGAATCCATTTAGACACAGTTGGGTGTAATTGTGTTTTTGTGTGTAAATGTGTGTAAGTGTGAGACATTAGTCTAATGGTCCAAAGCAAGCTCAATTTGAGTGGATTTTTACATTTTAGAATCCCAATTTAAATTACACCTTCTTAGACTGTTATTAAAGTCTTTTTTTTTTTTTACTTTTGGGAAAAATTACAAAAATATATTTACTGCTGATAATCACTGAGGCTAAAGAAATTAATTCAATTGTAGAATAAAAGTGATGGTGTTTTTTACAATGATTAGCTCAAACCACCAACAAATGTAGCAATATCAAATACAGGTCTTGTTTTAGCCCAATTTTGTTACACTTTTATGCAACTTTAATAAAAAATGTGAATTTGACATTTGATATTTTTATGACTTTAAATTACATACACCCATACATCTTTCTTTAATGCTACTAACTGAACTGACATAATGAATGCTGTTCAATGTGTTGGCTGTGTTCAAAACAAATGAACTGATATTACTTTATTTAATTAGCCTGATGTGACATTTTATCTTGACAAATCAGGACTTAACAAAGTAAACCAGGACTAAACCGAGGACTATTACTGGGTCAAAAATGACATGTGAAAACAACCTTGGAAGTGTTGGCCTAAAGCTTTTATAAAAAATATTTTCTTAATCTATACCTAAACCAAGGTGGCTAGTTTGGAGTCACAACATAATTATTGTTATAATAAAAGTAACAGTTGTGTTGTCTTTGAAGTCACAATTTCAGTAAGTGGTCGTAAAATGAATCTGTGATTGGTCAACGATCAGTGCTGCAAGGTATTTCATTGGTTCACCACCTTTGTGGTTACTTTGTTTTAATTGGTTGCGTGCTCAGAATACTCGTGCGCTGATTGGCTGCATTTGCCGACTCCCAGAGTCTGTAAAGTGTTGAACTGAAGCTGAAGCGAGGAGGAACTGAGGAAGTACTTTCGAATGAAATTCTTGTTAGTTTTTGAACAGTCAATCGCCGGGAGTAGGTGAGCACTTTCCTGGAGTCACTCTCTGCTCTTTTAAATGCAGTTGACTCTGTGAGCAGTGCATTCTGCCTGGACAGTTGTGTTCTAGTTAATCCGTGTGCATTAGGTGAGGAAGGGGCGGCTTTAGCGTTAACGTTCTACAGTATGCTATCACTTCTAACAGTTTGCAAACATATTATGTTGTGATGTAAATAGCTGGAGCGTGCTTAAGTGTTTGCCATGGATGCGGTTTCAGTTGTTGGCTAGTGTTGGACATAAGTCGAATGCTTTGTTAGTCACAGGTTAAGAATGGTAACGAGGCATTGGCCATGGCTTTTTGACGACAACAATAAAAAGAGATAAGAGCACATTAACCTTAGCTTTTAACCTACTCAAATATCGGTGTTTGGGCTTTTCCCTATGACATTATTAAAGCCATCTGCGGTCAACGGTGTAGCTGTAGGCTACTAGTCTCTCGGGCATCATAAACCGATTAAAAGCCCTAATATATCAGAGAAACCGGTTCTAAAACAAACATGCACTTGATTGGATACACAATTTCTTTAATACGCAACAATAAAGCGTTTTTACAAGTGCGTTACTGCGCCTTTGAGATGCTAATAACGGCACTTCCGGTTTATCTGCTTCGTAGTAGCCTACTGGCTACTTTTTGTTCTGTCTTTACCCTGATTTGTGTCTTCTACGTTTAACTGTTACCGAATGTCAGGAGAAGTTTAATAAAGTAAAAATGTATAAGGCCTGTTTTTAAACATTTTTAACATCATCAACAACATCATTTTTATCATCATTTAGACACAAAAAGCTTTTAGGGTTTTGTTTTCTTGATGCTCGGGGAATACTTCCACTAAATCTTCTCTCTGTGTTCCCCCACCTCTAGCTTTACAAATTAAGCACTGGTTATAGCTTAGATCTTATTTCAACCCTAGAATTGTATAATCTATTCTTAACGTCTTAATGCATTTTGGAATCAATTAGTTTTTTCCACCAGAGAGAATCCATGATGGTGTAGTGTAATAGTGTTAAGTTATTGAAAACCAGGTTGGTCATTGCTGTCAGCCATATAAGACACAAACACAGGCTTCCCAGTCATGGTTGGCATGTAGGTTTTGCCCTGTTGTTTTGTATTGCACATGTACATTACTTTATCCCATGGGCAATAAATGTTGGGTTCTCCCGTCTTCCTCCCACCATCCAAAGACATGTATGTGTAGGTGAATTTTTGAATCTAAAGTGCTACTGGTGAGTGAACGTGAGAGTGAATGGGTACTACTGATGAGAGAACTGCTGTGGCTGGAGGCTCGAATGGATGACCAGGCACTATTAGAAGGCATTGTGGTGATGAGGATGGCCCTAAAATGTGGACAAGTCACTGGGTATTTTATATAAAGGTGCTATTTTTTTTTTATATATATATAAATTCTTTTTACACCAATGTTGTGTTCTGTACCCTGCCTCAGGCTGTAAGCAACTGGGATAGGTTTTAGTCACTGTTGACCCTGAACAGAATAGACAGAAGATGAATGAATAATGTTATGTCATTTTGGGGGGGTCTGTAATGTATAATTCCAAATTCCAGTTTTAATCTGTATTTTGATAACACTTCAATCCTATTACTGTTAATGTTATACAGTGTGCGTGTGTGTGTGTGTGTATGTATACACACACACACACACACACATACACATTTTAGTTTTAGCCACATATTTTAAATTGTATACTGTCTTTGACCAAGGGTTGCACATGTGGGTTATAAAATATCGTTGAAAACAGTCTTATGTTGTAATGGTCAATACGTTTAGTGGACATGTCCCTTCTGTCTGTGTTTGCAGCCATGCCTGCTCAGCCCCCTGTGAGGGAGTCAGAGGAGGAAATGGAGGCAGATAGAGAGTCGCAGCTCCCTGAACCAAATGGAGAAGAGCCTCGAGAGAACCAGGGACAGGCCAGAGACGAGAACATGGAAGAGAGCACTGAGGAGCGGGACAGCGACTTAGAGGAGACTGAGGAGGAGGAGGAGGAAGAGGAGGAGGAGGAGGAGGAGAGCTCTGGTAGCTCAAGTACTCTTAAATAGGCTGGTTTCACACTGGCCTCAAATGTGGCCCGTAACAAATCTGATTAGTCAGGAGAAAAAAATTACCCAGATGGTGATGTGATATACAGTGGCAAGAAAAAGTATGTGAACCTTTTGGAATTTCATGGTTTTCTAAATAAATTAGTCTTCAAATGTGATCGGAATTACGTCAAGGATATTGCATGCAAACATGTGTCTAAAATTAGTAACATAAAAAAATTCTGCTCTTTCAACATGTCTTTATTGAGCACTTTTTGAATCTTTATTGATTCAAAATGGCAGTGGAAAAAGTAAGCGAAGTTAGCTCTGTCATATTCTTTGAACGTCTCATGTTTATGGCCCTCTTCAAGTTAGTCCATAGTATCTCCATTGGGTTGATGTCTGGGCTCTGACTTGGCCACTCCAAAAGGTGGATATTGTTTTTCTGAAGCCATTCTGTTGTGGACTTGCTCTGGTGTTTTGGGTCGGCGTCCTGTTGCATCATCGACCTTCTACACAGTTTCAGCTGACGTTCAGACATCCTCACATTATCCTGAAGAATTGTTTGATATACTTGGGAATTCATCTTCCCCTCAATAATTGCAAGCTGGAGATTTCAGCAATTTCCAATGATGCCTTCAAATCTTTGGCTGTCAATTGGGGTTGTTTCTTTACCTCATTGATGATTATTCATTGTGCTCTTGGTGTCATCAGTTGTTTTGTTTTTATCAGTGAAAGTAGCTGTAGTCCACACCTCCAATCGTATAATCTTAACCAGACTCCAGGTGTGCCTAAAACCTGACTCCAATTAGCTTATTTTGAGGTCATTTACTCAAGAGTTCACAGACTTTTTCCACAAGCACTATGAGTTTTTGGGTTGTTCTCAATAAAGACTTGAAAAATTAGAATTTCTTTTTGTGTAATTATTTTGAGACACATTATGTTTGTCAATACCCTTGACTTAGATGAAAAAATTAAATTCCAAAAGGTTCACATACTTTTTATTGACAATGTATCCCTTGGTTTCTGTTCACTACTGTGTCACTATCTAACAAAGGCTAAAATGCAAAAACAGAAATATAATTGCAGTACAATAACATTTTTTACTACAGTGACCCACAAATTTTTGTGTTTGGTTTGATACCTGGCTTGAGTATAACAATACTAATACCTTAACATCAGCCTGAAACATCTAATCATGGGGAAAAAATGCTAAATTTCTCTTTGTCCTGCTCCTGCCAGGCTGTTTACCTCTGACTGTATAATTCTGTAATATGTAGCTTTTTACTTCAGCCAGGGATTACAACAGTCACAGTTATAATATTAAAATAGATAAATAATTAATATTTTCTACACTTTGCTCTGGTGACTGTCTATAAGTGAGAAATAAGTGACAAATGCCAATGTCATTCAGATTAAAAACTACATTAAAATGCACACTTAATTGACAGACCTTTTTAACATCTTTGTCAGTTAGTGACATCGCTGTTACGCAGCAATATGGACACTTACAAGCCTAAAGTGGGCTGCATCACTGCCACAGCTACTCATTAACATGGCAAATGTCAGATATTTAGTATTGATACTGATTTAAGCACCATGGTATTGCGATACCTTTGAAGTATCGATACACTGTGCAACACTACTTCATATTTTTGGGTTTGAACACTGTTGTCACCCAAACAGTCTTGTAGATTTCCCTTTAGGAATTTCCGTCTTTTTACTGATTTTGATGTCTTACTTCAGAGATGGATGATGAGGATTGTGAGCGCAGGAGAGGAGAGTGTCTGGATGAGATGATGGATCTGGAAAAACAGTTTCAAGATCTTAAGGAAAAGTAAGTCACAGCATAAAGTTTGAAAAATAGTTGTACATTTAGAGGCTTAGTCATATTCTGTATCATGTGACCTGAGGTTATTTCGGGAGAGGCTGAACCAGATCAAAGTCAAGCTAGATGAGGTGCTAACTGGAAAGGCTGGAGAATACAGAGAACCCCTGGCTTCCCTTCAGAACAACATGCAGATACGAACTCAAGTGGCTGGTAAGAAAAGTGGTGTTATTTGTTGTCAGTAACATTCTGCCCAACTTTTATATAATTTCAAAATAGCAGAGCTGCACTGCTAACACATAGTTTGATACCAAACATAATTAAACATGTCATGTTTCCATGTCCAGGAGTGTACAAAGAGCTGTGTCTGCAGGTCATCAAACACAAACATCAATGTGAACTACAAGGAGCAAGGCAACATCTCGAGGTAACACACCATGATAGGGAGAGATATTGTAACCCTCTATGGCTTTTTAGATTTTAGAAAAAAATTAGAAAAAAATGTACTGTGCAAGGATGTTGAAGGAGCAAACAAGTAAAATGTATTAAGCTCTGCTGTTGTTCCAGGAAACTAGTCAAATATTATTACCAGTTTTAACTGGTTGTCTTTGAATCAATTATGTCATGTGTGAGTATACAGTATAGCTAGTACAGTATATTTGAAAAGTTGTCAAAACTTATATGCTCTTTGAATATTTAACTGAATACAGAGTGAGCGAATGTTGCTGTTTGATGCCATGAAGTCTGAGCTTCTGGAGAAGATCCGGCGACTTGAGGAGGACAGACATAACATAGACTTCAGTTCAGGTACAGCCATCAGAACCACAGCATTTTCACCTACCATGCATATGTGACTCATGTGAAGTATTGTTTTGAACCAGAGTGGGGCGATGAGATGAGGAGCAAGAAGTGTAAAAGAAAGAACTTTTTGGGCCGGGACAGGAAGAAAAAAGTGGCTCTGGTCTCAGGTAATGGACATTATTTTCAGAAGATTATCTTTCAGTATTTGGCACATACACAACAATTACCTTAAACACCAACCTCTTTTCTGCCAGGACCTTTTATTGTCTACATGTTGAGTGAAATTGACATCCTTGAAGACTGGACTGCCATAAAGAAGGTAAAATACCTTCAGAGGAATACCTGAGGGTAGACTAGTTTCTGAGTTCATTCATTCATTTTCTTCCGAATATTTTGAAAATTTCTTTGGTCTGCCCTCAGCTTAACTTTAGAATTATGCATAAATAAGGGAGGGGCGATTTTGAATAGCATGTGGGTGCCATTTGGAGCCCGGGTGGCCGCTAGGCCAGAGGATGCTAACATCTGCTAGCACTGAGTGATAGTTGTTGGCTGTGTATTTTTATGCTGTTCAGAGAAGTGCCTTTTAAGAAGTGCGCTTCATTGACAGACCGGCAAAGAAGTATGGCTTTTTGGTGAGTAAAATTCTAATTGTATATTTTTGCCTCTTTATTAACAGCTTATCTTAAGAGCTATTATAACTAATCTTAAGGCTATTACTAAAGCAGTTAAAACCTGTGACAGAAAAGTATATATTTTGGATTTTACGGAATATTTCTAAATTAATGTTAGATCTGAGGAAGATGTGGTATAATGTTAACTGTTCATCAAGACAGTAAAATGTTATCATTTTCTAAAATGCAAGTAGTTGATGTAAAACCAGGACATTACTGTGATTAGACCAGTGACACTTTTATAATATTGACGTTAAATGTGTTTTTTATTTGTTCTGAACATCACACACTATTTTGTGATTAGACAAAATTGAGGGAAAGGTTTATGATGTTTTACTCTCACATGCAGATTTAAATCTTATTATTGATATCTTAAGGGTAAAAAAGTTCAATACAGTGATCATATAATCACAATAGACTGATTTAAATCTATATTATTTGTATCGTGAGTCACTGCTAAGACAATTTCTTAATTTATGAGGTGGTTGTAGGAGTTACAAAAGTCATCAAGAGTCTTCATATATTATATGTATATATACATATTTTCTGCTATGAACCAACTTTGTGTCTGAAATAAAGGTTGCATATTGCCAACATTCTTTCAATTTAATAAACCTGTCAGCATTATTGGGGCCATTGTATTTGACTTGTGTTGTTCCTGTAGGAGGTGATCCAGACAAACCTGACCAGTGCTGCTGAAGACCGGACTCCTGCCACTTCTGTCATCTGACTTTTTACACATCAGAGAATAACAAGCACTTATTCATGAGCATTACTCAAATGCTATTTTAATGAACTATACATAATACAAAACATATTTCTACACCATACTTTTCACATGTGCAGTTTGCACTCAATTAAAAATGAACAATGCATGTCCTCGGTGCACTTATTTTTCACTCATGGCATCCTGTTCTTATTTAAGGCCATCTTAAACACACCCATCGGAAGTTAAAGGTTGTGTTAATAAATGGTACAAAAATCAGGAATAGATAAATATAAAAAAATAATAATAATGTGTTCAAGACCTGGTTGATACTTTCCTTTTAATGTGTCATTAGCAATCATTTTGGTTTTACTTTAGCTAAGATCCAGGACAAGACCAGATCCAGTCAAGACCACACCTAAACCAGGACTGAACCAGGACCAAGACCATACCCAGACCAAAAAAAGACCACGTCCAGGATCAAAACCAGACTAGGGCCAGACCCAGACCAGGACCACATCCAGACCAAGACCAGGATTAGATCAGACGGGACCAAAACCCGGACCACAACCAGACAAGGGCCAAGACCTGGACCGATCCAGACTTCATCCAGACCAAGACCAGTACTAAACCAAAACTATGACAAGACCAAGTCCAGGACAAGACTAGGACCACACTAAGACCAGGAACTGACTAGACCAGACCTGCATCACATCCAGACCAATGCCAGAACTAGACCAGACCAAGAGCCAGACCATAACCAGGCTAGGGCCAAGACCTGGACCCGACCCAGACTACATCTAGACCAAGACATTGACTAGACCAGACCAGACCAAGGCTAGTACCAGACCCAAGAACAAACTAGACCCAGACCAGACCTAAAACCAAAACCACATTTAGACCAGGACCACATGACAACCAGCCCAGGACCATGACTATTTGTCTCTGATTGGTCCATCTTCTGCAGTGACTGTTTATTCCAGTGTCATTTCTAATGTAGACTGTCCCAAATTGATGCTATTGTCCAAGGTCCAAGCAATTACAGTATCTTCATGATTCTCAGTTGGCAAATGGTAATGGTAAATGGCATGCATTTATATAGCGCTTTTTTGCACCCTTCTTGGGCACCCAAAGCGCTTTACATTGTGCTTCCACTCACCCCATTCACACACATTCACACCTGGGACAGACAGAGAGGGGGGCTGTCATACACACGGCGCTCAACCTTCTACCACCACCACCAAACACACCTCTACAGTCTCACACATTCATACACCAGTGCTACGGACACTGGAGGCAAGGTGGGTTAAGTGTCTTGCCCAAGGACACAACGACAGTATGAACAGGGCAGAGCGGGAATCGAACCGCCAACCTTCCGGTTATAAGACGACTGCTCTACCACTGAGCCACTCCAATCAGAGGCGTTAGGACAGTTCCTGTTTTTTAACAGGAACTGTCCTAACGCCTGTTTGACTAATCATATTAAATATGATTTTTCTTTTTTTATTTCTTTTCCCATTTGCAGTTTTTCCATCTTCTTCCATCTAAGAACAGTTTTTGTGATGAAAATACAGTAGTATTTTCATCACAAAAACTGTTCTTTCAGTGACCAATATAGTCATACACTGTATGCACAATTATTAGGAGTATTTTTGAGGATTCATTTTGTTATTGTACAACTACAGTGCTCTTGGTCAAACCCTCCAACCTGAACATTTAAGCAGTAAAAGTGAAGTTTTGGTTTTCCTAAGAGAATATCTACATATAAACCATTATTAGGCAACTTTTAGTGTTCAGAATTATTATGCAACTAAATGAAAAACAAAGATTTTCCCATCTCACTTGTATATTTTCACCTGTTAAAGTGAGAATAATAAACAAGCTCAAGATTTACAAATAAACATTTCTGAAATTAAAAAAAAAAAAACACTCAGTGACCAATGTAGCCACCCTTCTTTTCGATAACAGTCACAAGCCTTCCATTCATGGAGTCAGTCAGTTTCTTGATCGGGTCAGAATTAACGTTTTGTGCAGCCGCAACCACAGCCTCCCAGACACTGTTCAGAGAGGTGTACTGTTCACCTTCACTGTAAATGATCTGCTTAAGAAGGGCCCAGAAGTTCTCAATGGGGTTTAAGTCAGGTGTAGAAGGGGGCCATGTCATTTGTTTTTCATCTTTAAGGCCTTTACTGACCAGCCTCACAGTGGAGAACTTTGATGCATGTGATGGAGCGTTGTCTTGCAAGTCTTCTTGAAAGATGCAGACTTTTTTCTGAACCACTGCTTGAAGAAAGTGTCTTCTAAAAATTGGCAGTCCGGCGGTCCAACTAGCTCATCTTTAATAATACCTGCCCATACCAGTACCCCACCTCCACCTTGCTGGCGTCTGATTCGAAGCGGAGCCAAAAAGTTTGATTTTGGTTTCATCTGACCAGAGCACCTTCTTCCACATGTTTGGTGTGTCTCCCAGGTGGCTTGTGGCAAACTTTATAACAACACTTTTTATGGATATCTTTAAGAAATGGCTTTCTTCTTGCCGCTCTTCCATAAAGGCCAGATTTGTGCACTGATTGTTGTCCTATGGACAGAGTCTCCCACCTCAGCTGTAGATCTCTGCAGTTCATCCAAGTGGGCCTCTTGGCTGCATCTCTGATCAGTCTTCTCCTTGTATGAGCTGAAAGTTTAGAGGGTCGGCCAGGTCTTGGTAGATTTGCAGTGGTCTGATACTCCTTCCACTTCAATATTATTGCTTGCACAGTGCTCCTTGGGATATTTAAAGCTTGGGAAATCTTTTTGTATCCAAATCCGGCTTTAAACTTCTCCACAACAGTATCTCGGACCTGCCTGGTGTGTTCCTTGTTCTTCATGATGCTCTCTGCGCTTTAAACAAACCTCTGAGACTATCACAGTGTAGGTGCATTTATACGAAGACTTGATTACACACAGGTGGATTCCATTTATCATCATTAGTCATTTAGATCAACATTGGATCATTCAGAGATCCTCACTGAACTTCTGGAGAGAGTTTGCTGCACTGAAAGTAAAGGGGCTGAATAATTTTGCACGCCCAATTTTTCATTTTTTTATTTGTTAAAAAAGTTTGAAATATCCAATAAATTTTGTTCCACTTCATGATTGTGTCCCACTTGTTGATTCTTCACAAAAATACAGTTTCATATCTTTATGTTTGAAGCCTGAAATGTGGCAAAAGGTTGCAAAGTTTAAGGGGGCCGAATACTTTCCCAAGGCACTGTACCTTCTGAGGTTGTGGGCACCTCTTGTGCTCTGTGCTGAAGAGTCCTGATGACTCCCAGCTTGTGCTGCAGAGGGTGGAGGAAATCAGACAGAAAATATTGATCCGAGTGTGTTTTTTATTTATTTATTTTTTATTTATTTATATAGCGCTTTTCCACCAAATAGGCACTCAAAGTGCTTTACCAGTGTTACAGCTGGAACACCACTGGAGGCAAGGTGGGTTAAGTGTCTTGCCCAAGGACACAACAACAGTATGAACTGTGGGGGGGAGCAGGATGTTATGATGTTTTGGGATGTTTCGAGTGGGGATTGTACTGCCCACCTGCCGGTCGAAGTACGGCCGTTCTACCACTAAGCTACTGCCGCCCACACAGTGCGGTGTTGGCTTCCTATAACCAGGCGGTTGTGTTATCACTGATTCTCTGAAAATGTCCCAAAAAAATCACAAATTTGGCCAGGGTATGTAAACTTATGAGCACAACTGTATATGCCCGGATAATGCGCGTGGCCACAAAAGCTTCACCCGTCATTAGTTTGTTGGAGTCTTACTGGTGAGTGCTGCGCTGCGATTAAAATTGTCCCTTGCCATGTATGGCATGCTTGGGACTAATGATATCAAACACACATCAAACAAAGTCATTTTTCAAACCTGCTTCAGTTCATCACCTCACCTTGTGGGTCGCATTTGTACCAAGTCTCCAGAATGTGCCAGTTACACATTTATAGATCCCATCTTTTGCGCGGAAGGTTGCATACACACATTTTTGGTGCGTAAGCAAGCTTTATAAATGAGGCCCCAGGTCACAAGTGGATTCAGAGACATTTACAGAGACATAGCAAGAACACAAACAGTAAGTGACTTATGTTCAGAGCCAACATAAAGCCTAAAAACACTCAAGTTACAGAGAAATCAGTCCACAACATTTATTTACATTTATTTATTTACATTTATTTTTTACAAAAATGTAAAAATATTATCTGTACTAATACCGACATAACTGTCACTGCACTCTTCACTGAACTGCATAAACTACATTACTCTGTTTGTGCGAGGGGATCTTGTCGGTGAAACGAAACAACAGCTTCACGAGAGCATGTATCAGCACACATGAAGCAGTGTCACTAACAACTCTGCACCTGAATAGAGCAGTGTCACTAACGACTCATGTTGTTTCATGGAGCCAACAACCATGAGACCAGAACAGCCTGGTCCAATCAGGTTTGGTTGCAGGTCAAACCCCTCCTTCTAGAGATATAAGCTCAGCTCTCTTACCAGTTGAACTCAGAATTAATAAAGTCTCTTGGATTTAGAGACAAAACGTCTTCACCTTGAAAACTGGGTCCAGATGCTTTTACTTTTTTTCCCCTGGCTAGCGCTTTTATTAATTTAAGATTTATTTTGCTATATTAGTTAAACATGAATTCAGCAAGATGACCTCATTGATTTTCAAGGTTCAATGTTATATTCCCTCTTATTTTTAATATAATTTTAAGAGTTCTATTTGTATCAATGTGTCTTCATAGAATGCCAAGAAAAGAACAGATTAAAGAAAAGAAAGAAAGAAAAGAAAAAAACATAAAGAACTCTCTGATGCAGCCAAAGGCTTTTTGATGTTTGTTTTTTTGGTCCTGCCGCCCCTGCCCAGGTATAGGTCTGTGCACGCCACTGATCTATTTAAAAACAATTACTTTAGAAATCACACACTTAGGTCAAGACAGAGTTTAAGTTTTTCCTAATTGAGCAGGGGTTTATGTGCATTTTGCGTCCAGTGGCTTTATAATTAATTTTGGTGTTTCCATTTTTCCATTTCAGGCAAAAGCAGCACTGTCTCCACTAAAGAAAAAAGTAGAGAGTAAGTCTGGCATTATTATTATTGCTATTATTATTGTTGTTATTATTATTTATTAATAAAATAATGATAATAAGAATGCAATTCTTTATGGTGCTTCAGAGCGGTGACATGAACAGCACTGGACTCAAGACTACTGGCAACAAACCAAATCCAGCCCAGCCACATTCCCAGCTCCTGTCACTAACTCTAAGGGGTTTAGCCACCAAAACACAGACTGACTGCTGAAACAATTTTTCTTTCATGTTTCCTTGTTACATTTGATATTTAAAATAAGTTGTGAATGATATGACAACCATCTATTTATAGAATAATTTATAGTGACAATTAAAGTTTTAATCTGAATGTAAAATAAAAAAATATATATTATCTTTGAAAATATATGTGAAATATATTTATCAAATTTCCAATTTATCAATATTCCCTTTTCTTTTTTCTGTTCAGCTTAGTCACTTAATTTCTTTCTTTGCAGTAAGCTTTGTATTGCTCATATTAACCAGACACTCCTAAACCACTTGCTGCCTTTTTCAAATTGTCTGTATAAATCGTGGCACCTTATTGGTTCTTACGGTCTTTTTCAGTGGTACATGCTTATCCTCTACAGAGAGGAACAGATCACTGAAAGATTTAAGAGCTGTATCTATGTCTTTAGTAACTAGCACTGTCTATCACAGTCTATTACTGTCACTGAAAAATTATTTCCACTAAATCTCTTCAGTAATATTTAAGGACCGGTTTTAGGAACCTTACATTTTCTAACTACAGCTACTACATTATGATCTGTAAACCCTACAGGGGTGGATTCTGCCTTGGAACAACTAGCAATGTTATTTGTGTATATATGGTCATTACAAGTGGAAGATGCTTGACCTGAAATTTTGCAATTCATTCTAGTGTGGTTGTTTAATAAGTTGTTTAAGATTTAAATTTTTCTTCATTGGACAAGTATTTGAAATTGATGTCTAAATCTCCCAATATAATATAATAATAATATACTGTATATTTCATTACCAACTTCAGATATATATTATCTACATAGTGTGCATTAGAACTTGGTGGACTATAGATGCAGTCAATAATGAATGGTCTACAATCAGGGATATGAACTTCCAAACAATGGCATTCAATATTCCATCCATCCATCTTCTTCCGCTTATCAGGGGCTGGTTTGCAGGGGCAGCAGTCTGAGCAGAGACACCCAGGCTTTCCCCTCCCCAGACACCTCCCCCAGCTCTTCCAGGGGAATACCGAGGTGTTCCCAGGTCAGCCTGTCCTAGGTCTTCCCTTGGGCCTCCTCCAGGTGGGACGCGCCCGAAACACCTCGCCGGGAAGGTGTCCAGAAGGCATCCAGAACAGATGCCCGAGCCACCTAAGCTGGCTCCTCTTGATGTGGAGGAGCAGCGGCTCTACTCTGAGCTACTACCGAGGGGCCGAGCTCCTCACCCTTTCTCTAAGGGAGCATCCTGCCACCCTACGGAGAAAGCTAATTTTGTCCGGCTGTATCTGGGATCTTGAGATTTCATAAGTGAGAGTAGGAACATAGATTGACCAGTAAATCAAGAGCTTCTCCTTGGAGCCCAGCTCCTTCTTCACCACGACAGACTGGTACATCGACTGCATCATTGCAGAAGCTGCACCGATCCGCCTGTCAACGCCTGTCTCACGCTCCCCTTCTTCCCTCACTGAGCAGAGACAAAATTATGGGGTCACCAAACCAGCCTAGAAATCCTGTCCTTAAAAATAATGAACAGGACCGGGAACAAAGGGCAGCCCTGCCAGAGTCTAACATGCACCGGGAACAAGTCTGACTTACTGCCGGCAATGCAAACCAAGCTCCTGCTCCGGTCGAACAGGGACCAGACAGCCCTTAGCAGATGGCCTCGGATCCAATACTTCCAGAGCACACTCCCACATGATCCCGCGATGGTCAAATGCATTCTCCAAATCCACAAAGCACATGTTCCACATGACTCCCCTGAGCCCTTCAGCACCCTAGAGAGGGTATAGAGATGGTCCAGTGTTCCTCGACCGGGAAAAGAATTCATTGTTCCTCCTGAATCCGAGGTTCGACAATCAGCCAAATTGCACTCTCCAGTATTCTGGCATAGACTTTCCAGGGGAGGCTATACACTGTGTGCACAATTAGGCAAGTGATTATTTTGACCATATCATCATTTTATCCATTATTTACAACTCCAAGCTGTTTAAACCTGAATCCTTTTTGGATTTAATACATATCAGGTGATGTGTTTTTGTGTAACGAGGGAGGGTGTGGCCTAAGGAGATCAACACCCTATATCAAGGTGTGCATAATTATTAGGCAGATTATTCTCCTCAAGAAAAATGGGCTAAAAAAGAGATTTAACTGACTCTGAAAAGTCAAAAATCGTAAAATGTTGTTCACAGGGATGCAGCACTCTTGAAATATCTAAGATATTGGGGTGTGATCACAGAACCATCAAACGTTTTGTAGAAAATAGTCAACAGGGTTGCAAGAAACGTGTGGAGAAAAAAGACACAAATTAACTCTAATTAAGATTTATTCGTGAAGCTACCAGGAACCCATTATCCTCCAGTGCTGCCATATTCCACAACTGTAACTTACCTGGAGTGTCAAGAAGTACGATGTGTTCAGTTCTGTTTAAACATTCACAGTTTTGTGGAATGTTTAGATGAGAGTGACTCTTGACGGACCAGATGGATGGGCACGTGGTTGGATCAGTAACGGACACAGAGCTCCGCTTCAACTCAGATGCCAGCAAGGTGGAGGTGGGGTACTGGTATGGACAGGTATTATTAAAGATGAGCTAGTTGGACTTTTCGGGTTGAAAATGGACTCTAAATCAACTCTCAGACCTACTGACAATTTTTAGAAGACACTTTCTTCAAGCAGTGGTTCAGGAAAAAGTCTGCATCTTTCAAGAAGACTTTGATTTTTATGCAAGACAACGCTCCATCACATGCATCAAAGTTCTCCACTGTGTGGCTGGTCAGTAAAGGCCTTAAAGATGAAAAACTAATGACATGGCCCCCTATTTCACCTGACATGAACCCTATTGAGAACTTTTGGGTCCTTCTTTTATTTTTATTTTTTATTTAACCTTTATTTAACCAGGATAGTCCCACTGAGATTATAAATCTCTTTTGCAGGGGAGTCCTGGCCCCATGTGTGTTTGGGGTGGGACTGTTGTACATGTTTTTGGTGGTAGGGGAGACCGGAGTACCCGGAGGAAACCTACGCAGACACAGGGAGAACATGCAAACTCCACACAGAAAGGCCCTGCCTTTCTTCTTGCTGTGAGGTAGGCGTGCACTTTGCCACTGTGCCGTCTTTTCTTAAGCAGGACATTTACAGTGAAGGTAAACAGTACACCTCTCTGAACAGTGTCTGGGAGGCTGTGGTTGCGGCTGCACAAAAAGTTGATTCTGACCAGATCAAGAAACTGACTGACTCCATGAATGGAAAACTTTTGACTGTTATCAAAAACAAGGATGGCTATACTGGTCACTGAGTGTTTTTTTATTACAGAAATGTTTATTTGTAAAATTTACAAATAAAGAGTTTGTTTATTATTGTCACTTTAACAGGTGAAAATAAACAAGTGAGATGGGAAAATCTTTGTTTTTCATTTAGTTGCATAATAACTCTGCACACTAATAGTTGAGTAATAATGGTGTACATGTAGATATTCTCTTAAGAAAGCCAAAAGTTCACTTTTACTACTTAAATGTTCAGGTTTGAGGGTTTGTTAACATTTTGAATTGACCAAGAGCACTGTAGTTGTACAATAACAAAATGAATCCTCAAAAATACAACTAATAATAATGCCTAATAATTGTAAAATAATCCAACTAAAATTGCTCAAATCCATCTAAAACCTGTTCCAATCCATTTAAAACCTGTTGAAATCCATCTAAAACCCGTTCAAATCCAACTTAAACCTGTTCAAATCCAACTAAAAGCTGTTAGAATCCATCTAAAACTTGTTCAAAAACAACTAAAACACTTTCAAACCCATTTGAAACATTTTAACATTGAACTTGAGACCTGTTCAAATGAATGTATAAACTGTTGAAATCCAACTAAAACCTGTTTAAAGCCATCTGAAAAATATTCAAATCCATCTATTATCAATAACCTGTTCAAATCGAACAAAATTATTTTCAAATCCATATAAAACCTGAATAATTCTATATAAAACCTGCTCAAATCCAACTAAAATTGGTTCAAATCCATCTCAAACCTGTGGGAATTCATCTAAAATTTCTTTAAATCTATTGTAAATAGATTATGGCACTAAAAGAATGCCCAAAATATTAAATTTTTACAAAATTATAATGGATAACACAAAAATACTATTTCCATCCAGCTTTATTTGTAAATTCTAAATGTGTCAATGGGCCTGCAATTTCTTTATTTACATTTCCTTGAGTTACCTGTGATAACTGCATAAACCTTACTAAATACTAAAGAGAGAGACAAAGACTGGTAAATATTTTATTTCTTTTCAAAAGAGAGCCTTGTTAAAGCTAGTCACGTTGTTGTCTTGCAACAGAACTGAGCACTGGCCAACAATGACATGTACAGAATAAGATAGAAGCAGTATAGTATATTTTTGTCTAATCTTATCTATGGGTCATGCTGTACTTTTCACATTAGATGCATTAAATTAATTAAAATTAAAAGAATAATTTTCTTGTCTTCCAACCATTGATTAAGACAGAATAAAGTAAATAATGCTTTCACTCTAAATATAGATATTGATAGACTACACATTAAGTAAAGATCTATTAAGTAAAGATCCAAGCTGATTACCTTTGTTGGTGACATGTAGTCAGAAGTTGAAATTCACAAAGCACATAAAATACTTACATAAAATCAAAAGGGGTCTTTATAAAAAAAATTCTGATGTTGATTTCCCATGTGATCACTAGCAGGGGGTGTGACTTAAATGATCAACTTTGGGCAAACCACTTCCTCTAAAAAGCTTTAAATCAAAATGTACTCAGGTTCATAAGTAAAGTTGTTGAAAGTGTCTATTTTAACAAAGATACCAGTGTAAATACAAAAACAAATACAAAAATAGTACAAAAATGTTTTGTGTGAGTTAATGTAAGATAATATAGCCTTGTTTCCACTGGTGGGGTGGTACAGGTTGGGTCAGTATGGGACGGGTATGGGACGTATTTCCACTCTGTTGGCTCCTGAAGAGCGGCGTCTGACAATGGGAATCGAGTCACAACTGTGTGAATTTTTTTTTCTTTCACACAGATCTTTTGCTGCTCCACTGAGTGAGTGGACTGGTCTGTGTCACCTCCTCCTGCTCTCTGTGCGCCACCGTGTTGTCACGTCACTCAGCGGCACAAGAGAAAAACCGAACAGGACAAGTGAGTGTCATGTGTGTTTATTTTACTGCAGTTAACAAAACCAATGTTAGTTGTGATCTGTGTAAAAAAAAGTTTTTTTGCAGCTTTATATCACTTGTGGCCAGAAAAAAATTATTTTTGTACATAAAATTATTAAATTAACTGACATTTGAATTGTGTTTTTATTTTTTGAATATATATTGCTTGTTGAATACTCAAATATTCATGCCCATCCCTAGTTTCTGGTTTATTCCAATCTTTCTGAACATTATATTTATTGAGCTATAGCAGTTTCCTATAATTTAGAGACTCAATATTAGAGGCACAGGTTCTGTTTTATTGCAGTGGAGACAATAAAATGTTTAAATTCATGAAGCCAGAGTCATAGCCAAGGCGTTCCCAAAGTGGTACGGTATAGTACACTTTTTGGGGATACTTCAGATCTACCCTTTTATATAATGGGTAATGGAAACACGGCAGAACTGACCTGATCCGTACCGTACCGGCCCAGTGGAAATGAGGCTTATGTGACTTGGAATTGGAATTAAGTCAAAGCTTTAATTTTGTATCACATGGAAAATTCCTCAGTTGTGCCGCTCACTGTGGCTGTGCAGGGTGGTTGACGAATGGCTCAGTCTCAGCAGCTGTCACCACTGGGTCTCCAAACAGACCCCCGCCAAAGCCTCCTGGGATTGTCTTAGAGCTCAAACTGTAACGTCTTTGCGCAAAGATCAGAGCTCCGATGATAAGCCAGAAAAAGAAGTTCACCCACACGGCTGTCTGAGAGAAGACACAAACAAATATGAAACAATACCCAACTTGTACAGTATATTCACCATTAGTAGTGGCCTTTTGACCCCTCAAAAGGCACTGCAAAATCTTTAGAAACTTTTCGATGGATTTCAGCCGTTTAGAGGGTAGATAAAGTGTCAATGTGGTGTGAATGTGTGCGAAGCAAAAGTGACATTTTTAATCCTAGGTACACCAAGCTTGCTGGGTTGCATTTAATGTAAGTTGCAAATACTAAAATATACTATGGCTCTGCGCTCAACTTAACAGAAATCCATCTTGGATTGAAGTCACAGATTTCTTACCCGTCACATTTTGTATTCTATATATTTTAACACTTGTCCCGGGGCATTTGACAAAATGAGCTTAAATTTGCTCAACATAATCTACAGAAGTGGGGCATTAAAAATTAGCTACACTTTTTGAGTAAGTCTTACTGTTTTCCTGTAGCCCTGACGCAAACTTTGTATTTGCTTGGTGAATCGCCAGCCTCCCCTTTTTCTCTTTTAAACAGCATAAAATTTAGTCGGACCGAATGAAACAGTTACAATAAAGAATAAAGCCCTAAACACACTGATATGTAAATAGGATGGCTATTTTTTTAAATGACCCTACAGCACCCCTCAAAATTCAGTATTTTTAGACCATTTAGGGCTGGTCATGCCACACATATCTCTCTGAAACATTGACGGAATTAGTCGGACCCAATTAAGAAGTTGTGCACAATAATGCCCTGAAACAATTGTGCAATTATAATGACTATCTTTTAAACTGTCCCTCCAGTCGGAAGTTTGGGCGAAGGCCTTTGACCCTGCTTGCAGCTTTAATTAAGATTTTAATCTTTACAATGAAAAATACCATTGAGCTGTTTTTCAAATGTCAGTTATGACCAGAGGTTGCGTTAACCGAATATTTTCCGTCATTGAAACTAAAATATATTTTTAGCAGTGATGGAACAAATCGAAATGCCATAACTCTGAGAGTAATTTACTGTAATTCCTTCTCCTGTCCAGTTGGTGGAGAATGTAAACAAATGAGCAATTATCTTAAAAGGTCTTGTCTTTGTCACGCTGCATTCAGTTACAAAAATGTCACGGCAGCTGAAGTAAAACAAAAAGCTATTATAAGTATTATTAAAGTATGAAAATAAAAAATTTAATAATAGATTATGACGGAAATTTTACAACTCAAAATGATGGAGCTTGACAAAGTCTAGCGCAACCTCTGGGTATCACACAGGACTTTTTTCTGAAACAACACAGCTTAGTTTTACATCGAGTGCATCAAGTTTGCATCATGTGTTTTGGGCATCCTTTAACACGAGATGATTTTTGACAAGGCTTTCAAATTAGGCCGAGCTATAACAGAAACTTGATTTTGGTCGTGTGGTACATACTATTGACTTCATAATGTAATTTACTCAAACTTACAAATCAAAACGTATGCATTTAAAAGATGATACATTTTATGACAGCACTCACAGTTTTGCTGTGAGTGAATATTCACGCATGTGGCATAAAACTTAAAGAATAAAAAGCAAAAAAAAATTGGTCATCCAAATTGGCCTTGGATAATTTGAATGAAGACAACCAAATGAGACATACTCACCTCAGCTTTGTGCAGACTACTGTAGAAGTGGTCTCCTTTAAGCACTCCAGACCATTGTTTAGACTGGGCCTGGTCACAACTAAAGAGGGAAAAGACTTTAAAGACTTTAAAAATAAGCAGTATGGTTATTTTAATTATTATCTAATGTTAATTTTGATATTAATATTAATTCTTAAACACTTTCCCAGGTCCTAGCATCCTGGTGCTGGTTTTTGGTGCATTGTGGACTGATGATACTGTTGCTCAGTGATGCTAACATATCGTAATGATCATTTTAAATATTTTAATACAGGGATACCATTTGCTTTTTACAATATTTATAGTATAATCGTTGTTTGAACATGCATTTTGTTGTGTGGCATTTGCGTCACCTGGTTATATTAGGCACAGTTTGTGAGATGGAGTTACACAGAGCGTTGCGGCCGATCCTCAACATGCAGCCTGTGATGAGAAGAAAGAACAGGAACACGCCACTAACAGCTAGAATCAGGTTCATCCATTTGTGCTCCCTGTGGAGAATGAGAAAAGGGCTGTCAGCAAAGACTGAGAGTCAGCCTTTTAACTTTATGGTGCTGCTTTTTGGTCACCTTCTAATCTCGCCTTCGATGCAGAACGAGTAGAGCAAGTACAGCGACAGGGAAAAACACACCACAGCCACCATGACTGATATGGCTGATACAAAGTAACACAGCGAGGGAGCGCTGTGTGACTGAACTCCAATGAAGCTAGATGTTTTGTTGTAGGTAACACTTCCATAGAGCATACACAGACCTCCAAAGTTACCCTGAGGAGAAATACGACAGGAATTTTTCATCAACAACTCATTTAAAAATCTTGGTCCAGGATTTTTAAACAGGCAGGGTTTCCACAATTCTTGAAAGTATTTGAATTTCAGACACAGATTCAAGGACTGGAAAGTACTTAAAAACAAAAATTGGTCCTTAAAAGTGCTAGAATAAAATCTTGGATTAATTTTTCACATTTTTAATGTTAACAAGTTGTACTGTAATATTAACTACATTTAAACACTTTTTATAAATTTTAAATTGACAAATTCTTTCTAATTCAAATACAGCAAAAACAAACAGTTTACTGCAAGAAACTGTGGTTTTTTAGATTAGATTAGATTCAACTTTATCAATATTTAAGAAATTGTATTTGAATATTACAAGTATGAACATTGACATCACTGGATTTAATTCAAATTCTTCGAAGACAACAGCTCAAAACGGTCTAAATTTATTTTACACATTGAGAACATTCTTCTGAAACATGTAATGTAAGTGTAAGTGAAATGTGCACTGTACTTTCAATTATGCTACATGGGTTGTGAATAGGTGCTTGATATAAAATAAATGGTGCTATAAAGGTCTTTGACGGTGCTTGAATCTGATGTTTATGAAAGAGTGGGAACCCTGCATAGAGCTGTATGTGTAAATAATGAATGTGACAATAGATTAATAAAAAATTGACATGAATCAAATTAAATGCATCCAAATAAGTCTTAGGTGAGCTAACACACACTGCTCACAGTGAAATATCTAGATACAATACACTCTACTTGTAAGAACTTGTCATTTACAACTACGCCCGCTCCAAAATACGGCACTACCTGTGCCAGTGTCATTGTAGGCCTATTCAATTTATTGAAAGGAAGTAAACAAAACTGACCATTTTCTACTGCGTATTTATGTAAAAAAAAAAAAAAAAAAAAAAACAAGAATTAAATCTAGTAGTGAATTGAAATGTGTATTAAAGACTTAAAGACAGTAGAACAGTCCAGATTCTGCAGATCCAATAGTCCACTCAACACACAGCCAACAACAATCGACGTAGAAAATGAAAGTTAGCCTAAAACTTTCTCCACACAGACTGTCTACCCGGAAGACACAACGGAAAAAACAGATGTGTAAAGTGACCTGGACAATGGTGACAGATGCGGCGGTCACAATGCCACAGACGAAACAGATGACGTACAGAACGAGCTCCAGCAGCAGCAGTCCGGTTACCGCCATCGTTCAACACCCGCCGCTTCCTCACGAGTCAGGTGTCAAGTCAGCCTCAATAACGGAAGTGGCTACCTCGAATTTCAAAACAAAACATCAACTTACATTCATTAAACTGTAACTTTTTTAAGCCTATAAATACATCAATAACACATTACTCACTCACTCACTCACTCTCACTCAGAAAAGGTTAAAGCAAAAGCAACGTTTCATTCCAAGATACTTTATCAATTCTGAAATCAACTGGTAAGAGAGATATAATAGAGATAATAGAGATATATTATAGAGATAAAGCTCAGCTCTCTTACCAGTTGATCTCAGAATTGATAAAGTATCTTGGAATTAGAGACGAAACATCTTCACCTTAAAAACTGAGTCCAGATGCTTTTGCTTTAACCTTTTCTTCAAGATGACCTGGATGACTGAGAACCTTCACAGACAGCCTATTTTAAAACAAAGGCAAGCATTCACATACCTTTTCAAGTGAAAATGATTATTCTACACAAACTGTGCCGTACTAGTCTAGGGTGGATTTCTCAAAATAATGATGTCTTTCTTCAACTTTGATGGTTCATAGGTCAAGTCCAAGTGTCCTACTGTTCCTCTGAGTTTTTCACACCGTTGTGTTGTAGGCCTATCTCTCCATCAGCAGATATGCATGAAATTATGCATTTGTCACAGAGATGCTTCCATAAACCTCAGCACAAGATCTGGTGACACCGGCTAATCCAGCGAGATTCTCAAATTGTGGGAAGAAGGAGGAAAGGAAGGTGATTCAGTTTTTTTACAATGTCTAAATAAACATCACAATAAGAATACCTCCTCCTTGGGTGTTCAAAAGTGTAGGTTTGTAAGTCATGTCTTGTGCAGGCTGATATTATGACCCACTGTGCATGTGGACAGCTGTAAGTGCTACTGAAGTCTTGGTATGTCTAATTAAACCTTGTAACTTAGTCATGTGACAAGGCTATTTGGATGCATGCAGACCTAACTCATTTTCAGTTACAATAAATTAATTGAGACCATGTAGTTAAAGCCCACTCTGAGTCATTCTTGACTCCCATATATTTGACAAACATAATAAAATATGGTACAAAAAGACCATAGTGTGTGAGATATGTAACTTTTGAAAAGTGTGGCAAAAATCTACTTAAGGCTCCCACTTAAGGAACTTCTAGTATCATTGAAGGTTGTAAAATTTTATTGACATCACAGTGTTCTTTGCAGATATAAATGGAGTGATTATGGCATAAATAAAGAGGACACTTAACATTTAATCTGACGATGCAGCAGACTTTTCCTTGTTTAGGGACATGTTGGCATACCACTGAAAATGTGTTTGTAGGGGGTTGTATCTCAGGTGGTTGGACTTGAGCTGAGCCTCTTACAAAGCCATCATCTGAGTATTATAGTGAGTATTATAGTGAGTATGTTGTTTATGTGATTGTTGATTAAACGATTAAACCATAATGTCATTATGTTTCTGTGTGTGTGTGTATGAAGCAGATCACACCACGTGGCTGTTATCATTTTTACTTCACTAATCAACTTATTACAGTATAATAGTATAATACTTTATAGTATAAAGTATAATTAAAAAAATTATAATTCAAAACAACAATAAAATCAATAAGAGAATAAAGACAGCATGCATAAAAAAAAAGAATGTAAAATGTATACAGTTTTGTGTTGTATCAAGCAGCATTTACTGACACACAAAACAGGACTAGGCACCATTCTTAGTCCAAAAAAATACCCAACATAATTTACAAGTACAACAATTACATCAAAGAAACAGCATAACTATATTTGTATACAGCATACAGCATTTCTATCAGAAGTATGATTTTTACCAAAAAAAACAAACAGCTAAATAATAAAATCTTGTAATAAACAACAGAGACACAACTGTGTATTTGGGCCACAATAAAAGAATAACATCTGGAATTACAACAATTGTGTAATATTTTGGATGTTATGTGTTTTATTTTTGTATACTTATTTAGTTATTCATTTATATTAAGTGTCTTATGGTTAGTAGAGCTGGGGATAGTCTACTCAGATCATCAATAAAGACTCTATGGCATTGAACTGGCTGTGTGTTCATGAGTTGTTACATACAATCGTGGGTTGAAGGCTGAGGGGTCAGAATCAGACACGACACGTAAAACTTGTAATGTTGTGACACTATGATAGCATTTGGTAAATATGTTCTGCCTAATCATTTAGATAACTTAGAATGAAGACTGTACAAACATTTAATGAACAGATCTGCCACATGCAGACACATCCACATGTTACTGACATGTATTAATAATACACATGGTATAAAGCTATTCACAGGCATATTACAGACAAATAAATAAAGGAGTATGTGTGTATGAAGCAACTCACACAACATGCCGATTATCATTTTTACTTTACAAAACAAAAATAGCAAAATTTGATTGGAGCACAATGAATAATTTATTTTTCTAGTGTTTGCAGTGTTACTATCTTGCACTTGTTGAGTTTTGAAACGTTGCTTCAAATAGAGAATTTGGGCAACTTACACTTTGTAATACTTTTACTTTTGTAATAGTTAATCTTTCATCTCAAAATACTTTTTAAGAATGTGGCTTTTTTTATTGCATTGACTGTCATAGATTGTAAATACAAGCAAAAGTAAAACACAAGAAGTATTTTCAAACATAACTGCAGAAGCCCCAGTTCTTAAAGGGCATGTATGTTTTTAATGAATGAAACAGTGTTTGGTAAACGGTTAAATTTATGTTTTAATAATTACAGATTACACTAACATGTGGCACTGACTGTTTTATCAGTTGTGTTGAGCTGCTCACAAGTCAACTGACTGGTGAGGAATGTTTGGAAAGGGAATTCCTGCCCTTTCTATGTTAATTCAATGGCACAATCACATTCTCTGATAAGTGCTGTCACAAGACTTTGTACACTGAGGGGTCTGTCTACTTTAACCCACCATATCAGTCAATGCGCATAACTCACATTCTGAGTACATGGTCCAGAACATGACTGTTTTCTATATCAATTTAATTTCAGATGCTAAACGTTACGCAGTGCCAATTTAATGACTTTGTTTGCTGTTTGTGACTGTGCAAGCAAGTGTGTATTTGTGAGAATATACCAGACCACGGTCTTAGAATTATTCAACCGGACATCCAGGCAGTCTAAAGGCATCTGGCACAGGACTATCCAGCTTACAGATGATTTTATAAATGCCTTTCTTCCAACAGGGGTCACTGTCTCTCCCAGTCCAGATGGCAGCATAAAATTCCCTCAGAGCCACTTCAGACACTTCGATAAACCTCTCTGGGACCTGAACACACAAAGATCAATTTTACCTCATCGGATGCTATTTACTTTTAATTATGGTAATGATACTTTACTGTAGTATTCAATAACGTATCAATCTATACGTCACAGTGAATAAATTTTATTAAGCCTATCTTTAAGTACCAAAACACAGGTTAATACGTGTCATAATAATTAGCCAATCAGTAGCTTTAGATTCTGGTAAAATTAACAAGTTAATTATTGGCACCAGTTTGACCAATAGTAGCCCCAGTGTGAACAAGATGGTCTAAACCAGTTTTCTCCGAGGGCCAAAAAAAGCAAAGCATGCAACACACCGAGAGCCAAAAATATAGATAGTTTGATTTTGTCAGTCCTAGATGTTTTTTATGCTTGTTCTATTAAATAATTTTATTGTGTTTGTGTGTGACTCAATTAAATTGACAAACTGACAAAAACCAATAGTGGGCCTGTATTGTGTTGAGCACTGGCCCAGAGCCTTTCCTGGTTCTTAAGTGTTTTTTACAGAAACAGACAACTCACAAATGTATGAGGAGGGGAAGCTGCCTTCTATGCAAGAACAGAAATTCTACTCAAGCCCTTAAGATGTTTTTTGGCATTTACCAATATTTTCTTAACTGAAAAAAAAAAAAAAACATCAGCCCTGAAAAAAACACTGTTTTATTTAGCACAAAACAATAATAAACAATAGAACGTGCATAAGCCTAAACCACGCTTCACACTTTATAAGCTTCCAGCAACACACAGTTACAGCCTCTGTCTCTGCAGCAGTGGAGCTCCTCTGTTTGGTCTGAATGGACGGATTGTAGCAGCCCCTCATCCCCCTCTCCAACTACACCAGGGGTCATCAACTAAATTTGCTTGAGGGCCAACTTGTTTCTTCAAGGTGCTGTGGGGACAGACTTTCAAACTAACATATATAAATAAATACATACCTTTGAAAACTTAAATAAAATGTAATTCTACATGAACCTGTACACAACTTTAAGTTGGAAACCCGTGCTCTTTACCATCAGTGGCCCTCATTTATCAAACTTGCGTAAAAACGGGTGCAGCTCTGAGCGTAAAAGTGGCCATACAGCAAAGTGCACGTGGGATTTATGAATCTGTGCATACTATGCCAATCCTGGTGTACGCACAACCGCCTGTTGTCAAATTCAACTGAAACTGCCTTGATTTGAATGAAATGCCGCAAAATATTCACTGTTCAGCTAAACTTGCTCATTTAGTTTATGACATGGAGGCATGAAATACGGCAAAAAGTGACCCTACCTTGAGCAGGAAATGACAACTACTCCGGGATAAAGAAACGTGATAATAGTGGCTTAAATATTTGAAGTACATGTTTGATGTAAAACATTTAAGTATAGTTGTAATAACTTTTATTTCAAGAAAAAAAATTATAACAATATATTGTTCACGTAAAATTTGCATTTAAACAATAATATATTGTTACATGCAAACACCTTGTCGGCGCAGCGGGCTCAGTGGTTAGCCACAGTGGGACCAGCTCCCACCAAGTCGGTTACGTGTCTTTGAGCTCCCTAAACCTAACCCATGGTCCTAAAAGTATATAAAATAGTAAACTATTTTTACAGAGGACTGTAAAATGATATATAGTAAGTGCCAATGCGTTAATGGTTAATGTTAAATAATGGCTTTGCTGGTTAGCTCGGGGCTGACTTTAAACTTTGCTTTGGAATTAAAAATCAATTCCAATTCCAGAATCGTATACTTAAGATAAAGAAATAAAGATACTTGTTATAAATTTGCAATTTCAATTCCTAATAATGATTCATGTGCGGGCTTGATTTATTCATTTTTGACGTGGCAATCACAGGCAGTCTGTGAGGAGTCTGAGGACCTCCTACAGTAAACATCAGTTTACAACAGGGCTGGTTTCAGCTTGTTGCATTAGATCTGACCTTGGCCTCAACCCTATACACTATATATTATGTTTATCAATAAAGCCTGCTGCCTCATGTGCCACATTATTACTCTTTCCTGCTCGCTGGACAAAATACCCACCTTCAAACATGATATCTGGACCATTGAATTGGTGTTAAAAATATCTCATTTGAAGTTTCCATAAAAATTCTCTCCAGGATTCATAGGCTGTGGTTTTATGAAATGATTTATAGATTTTTTTCCCACTCTGCTTCTGAAAAGACCAGATCCTCCTACCACGCCGTTGTCGTTTGCGCTTACGGGCCAAATGGCAGTGCAGAGTACCCGGCCTTCTGCGTCACTGCGCCCCTAGACCTGCACTGTCCACTCTGTTGGGTTGTCGCGGGTCAGACGGTTGACTCTCGAGGGCCGGATCTGGATCCCGGGTCGTTAATTGGGGATCACTGGTCTAGACTATGGTCCCAACTTCTATATATATTTTATATTAATAGTAAAAATTTACTTTAACTAGGGTAACGTACAAATAACACAAGTCAAATTATTATAGTACATTATAATTATAGTCACATGCCAACTTCTGTTTGTACTGATATTGCAACCTACACAGTGTTTACCTCTACAGTATAACAAAAAAAAATGGTATGGTGTTGTTGAAGAAAAAAGATGACTGTGACATGAGTGAATTAGACCAGAATCATAGTAAGGCTAGAGTAGTAGTACTAGATATACAAACGTTATGATACTTATATGGGCCATGTGTACAGGGATCATGTGACGGATGGTTTCTAAGAGAGATGGAAAAAGACAACTGAACATGGATATTATTCAGTGTAAGCAGTCTTGGGTCACATGTTACTCTAATATACTGTGATTAGAAAAGCTATAGCTAATCCTAGTCAAGGTTTTCAATCACTAAAAAAAATGCACATAAAGGGCTTTGACATTAGCAAATACAACTAAGGACTATGGACTATTAACAAGCGGATACTGTATTTTGCAAAAAAGCTATCCAACCTGAGTCCTTACCTGGTACACATTACTTTTATTGTAATGCATGTTTAGGATGCGATACAGTTCTGTGTCACGGCCAACTCCCAGCTGATTGTCTCTGCTCACATGAGCTCCATCCCTGAATTCAAAATAGCAGTTTTAGGTTTAGTATTACTAAATTTCACATTTAGGCAAACTACAACATCACTTGTTTTAGTTCAATATAATATAATACTAGAAAGGACTAGACTATAATCTTAAAACTGCAGAATGAATTAACACTGGCACCAATTGTAAAAGGTGTGGGCCATTACGCTCTATGGGAGCGTTGCAGCAAAAAGAATTTGAGTGCCAACTTAAATCTCACCGTGTGAGAGCCTCGCGGACAGCCTGTCGTGCAAAACGCTCCATCTGGATGTAGAAGAACTCTCTGAAGTTACTGAACCATTTAATCATCTGCGAGGTCACACAGCGGTTGAACTGCACACAGGGTACGGACACAGGGGGAGGTGGGTTCAATTTCAATCAGGCCCAATTGCTTTTGATAGACAACCTAAATTATTGTTGCTTAATACTGAAATAGTCAACTGTTGTTTGCAATTTGTTACGCCTCTTTTCACAAAGAAAGACACCATTTCTCTTAGAAATAACATATCTTCCCACCAAAGTATGGATGATAGTTTTTAAGTAATTATAAATACACAGTCTATGCAACTTTTATATGGGGAAAGAAAAGAAGAAGATACTAAGAAGAAAAACATTAGAACAAGTAAAGAGAGTACAAATGAGAGTGACGCTTGTGCTTATCTTATGTATGTATTTTTGTTCAACAACCTACATTTCTTATAACCTACACAGAGACTGAACAGGTAACCGCTAACTTGAGTCAGACTGTAACTAAACTATGAGATCTACTGAGGTCTGCCTGGATAGTCTGTAAGGAGGCAATTATCTTAACTGGTTTTACTTTGGAATTGGAAACCAGGTAAAGAGAACAAAAATTGCTTTCTGTGTATTTTTGTACCGCTACAATTTAGTATGCACTGTTATTAATTCAAAGTGGCTCAAGAAATTTATTTATATGCTACTCATTATTCAAACTTAAACATACTCCAATTTTTCTTTTAATTGGTAAAGCTGAACACAGAGTCTACGTTTCATCATGATTTTTTCATCCTCTAACATGCCAGTAGGGGGCTCTTTGAACATGACATTTAGACATAATTCAAGACGAAGAATACACAGCTAAAGTACGACCAAACATTTTTTGGAGGTATTATTAAATTAGACTTTTAGAATAATTTTATAGGTATAAAACACAGAATTTCTCTATTGTTGTAAAATGCTAATTATATAGCGGGTTGGGCAATTGTTTTTGTTAAAGAACACAACAGACATTTGCTGCTTAGAAAGGAAGCTTTTGCTATGTGTAAGCAGCATGTAGGTCCCACAGACCTTGACATCAGGGAAGTAAGTCTTGAGTGTGTTAGAGCTGGGGTAGCGTGCGTAGAAAAACATGAGTTTGGCCTTTTTCAGATGACAGGGAGACAGTCCCTCTTGGCTGTAAACAGAGGCTGGTTAAGACTAATAAACATGGCTGCCACACATTTAAACAATTTTCCCTTTTTAAAAAAAAAAGGATATTCCTCCAGCTGTGAGGTAGAAGTCTCCTAGGTCCAGCCCCCCACCTCCTCTCATGCCACCTTCCCCTCTCCCCCCTCTTTCCTTGTCTCTTCCAGGACGTGACAAAGCGGGCTCCAGGTGTTCGAGCAATGGCAGAGGGAACGACGGGTGGGATGCCATCTCTGTGAATGGCTCTGCATTCAAGTGGAAGTCCTTGCGCGATTGCGGGGGGAGGTGTGGGAGGGCTCGTGAGAAGAGCTGCTGCATGGAGTAGTGCAGAAGAGGGAAGGGGGGCAGTAACATGGGTGGGATGGAGAAGGACGAAGAGGGGGCTGAGGAAGAAGTGGGGAATGACACTGATGAGGATGTGTCTTTGGGTTGAGAAACATGAGGAAGGAGAGGAGGCTGAGGGAGAGGAAGAGGGGAGGGGTGATGCATGGGGAGGTGTGGAGGAGTCGGGAGGCGCGGGCCGTGGAGTGGGTGCCTCCTGTGCATGTCAGCTGATCTCTGGACGGTTAGTTCAGTTGGGTGTGCAAAGCTGGTTTTACCTCCCAAACTCTTGTCCTCCAGCTCTTTTGCTCTTTCTTCTTCTCCTCTCAGGCCACCCCACACCCTCTTCTCCCTCCCCCCAATCGAAAAAGAGACAGCAGCAGGAGGTTTGGATGGCGCAGATTCTGTGGTATCACTATAAAGTTGTAGAACTCGGTCAATGACTCGGGCCACTACGCTTCCTAGCTCCAGCTTCAACACTTGTGCAAACTTCTGCCCTCCTTCTTGTCCTTCATTGCCCATCTCTCCATCCCAGTCTCTTCTGAAAAGACCACCACAGTCCCACCACAAGCCCACTCTCCCTCCAACCCCCTCTGCCTGCAGACCTTTCTGTTTAAGTCTTTCTTCTTGTAAGTTTTGGAAATTGAAAGGGGAATGCCTACCATTAATGTCTTTCTCATCATACACTCCTATGTCCTCATCTTCCATCAAATCAGTCCTGCTCATGTGTTTTCTCTCAGCTCGGTGCTTTTCCCCAAATGCCCTCCACACTTTCTCCTGTAAAGCCTGTAGTCTTTCCCTTGCTTCTTCCAGTTGTTCTTTCAGTTCCTCCCTCTCTCTCCTCTTACTTCTGCCTCCCCTTTCAGCATCTCTGCCCCGGCTAAGACCCTCCAGTTTCATTCTCTTCACCTGCAGTAGCTCAAGATTCCACTCTGCACAATCGCCATGCCTCTTATTAAGTCCCAAAATTCTTTCATCTTCCATCATGCCCTCTGGAGCACCTTCTATCTGTTCATCCACTTCAGTTACTCTATTATCTTCCTCAAAATTCCTGTCCTGGTTTCTCTGAGTGCTCATGTTGTTGCCAAGCTGCCCACCACCTTGTTCAAGGGGTGGCTGAAGGAGGTGGTGAATCAGGGAATATCCAGGACCTTGCTGACAGTGGAGTCCAGGTAGTTCAATGGAGCAGGGAGGTGGAGGAAATGTGTGCATCAGGGGATTAGAGTTGTTGAAAAGATTTGTCGGAGAGTCCATTACTGTGGCAACAGATAAAGAACAGAGGCTTCTGCTGTTTTACCTAGAAAATAAAACCACAGACAACAATTCAAATTTAAATACAATGGTTTAGTAACCTGCCCAGATTCAGGTGTGGTATGGCTTTATGGCTACAGATCTCAGAAGTCCACTGAACACTAATGATTTTATTATTATTTATTCAATGAGCGTTATGGTAAGGGTTGGGTTATCAGCTAATAAACTAAGAATTTATACAAACATAGCCTCATCTTTATGAGATATACATTGTGTTTAAAACAAATGCTTGTTAAATATGTACAACTATTAAAAATATAAAAGAAATAATAACTAATAGTTATTTTGTTGTTATGTTTGTTTTGTGTTGTTCCCCACGCTCAAAGCCACAAACATTTGTGTTCACTCTTTCATGTCAAACCTTTAATGAAAGGAAGAGACTTTGTTTTTTTTTATTGTTTTTTTGTGTTTATATAGCGCTTTTCCACCTAATTCCACCTAAACTTACAAAGCAGGAACTGGAGGACGCCTGCCTATCACAATGAAAAGACAAGCCTTGCTTGAGCTTTTAGTAACCACACCATTATTTGGGACAGGCCGTATCCCTTTTCACATCGGACAGATACACTTAAAAAAAAAAAAGGGTTAACATCTGAACATGTGGCTCTTGATCCCTGTCACATGCAGGCCACTTGTTGTAGTATCTTTCCTGTTATTGTCTATGTGGACTTACGGAAAAATAACCTATACATAGAAACTACATACTGTCATTAAATGACAAGTGCATTTGCTGAGCAGATATTGCCTGGCCTGGTGGCAGCTTGTTACTGCATGTGCTATAAAATGGAGGTAGACATTTGGCTTCAAACTTTAACAACTCAGATTAAACACAATAATTTTAACAGACTTCCCCTCTTTCCTTCCTTCTGCCCTCTCTCATCCCTCTTTCCTCTCTTCTCTGTTATCAGCTGAGGCAGCGTGTTACATACTGTTTGATCAGAGTGTTTACTGTCAAACACACATTCATGCACACACGCAGAATACCCAAAAACAGTAGGGGCTTGAGAGAGGGCTAACAATGGTCAATGGTCCTTGGGGAAGTGAAACAGAGTGAGCGTGGCATTTACGTTTGCCATATGTGACTGTGTGCCAATATGTGAGTACTAGTCCTACTTAGCTTTGATAACACCCCTAATCCACTCCACATGGATTCACAGCTCGCCCAGCACAAAGATGTATGTGTGATAAATGGCCAGATGTGAGAGAGGTAGAACCAACCTTCAATTTACAATTTAAACAAGACAGGGGGATTCATATATCTGTGAATCCCCTGTCTTGAATCCTGTTCTTGATTGATCTGTGAGTTGGTTCCCTGGTGAAACATAAGAGAATAATCCACCTATAAATAGCTAAATATCAATTATTCAAATGCCCTCTCCCCATCACTATTAAACAGCCCAGATGGCAGCACAGCCAATGCGCTTATATCAGGGACAGATTAGCTTTTCAAAGCCACTGAAAAGCTCCACCAAATTTGACCACTGAGCAATGGAAATGAAAGCCATTAACTACTAGATGAGATTTAAGAATATTACCATTGCATTATTACTGGAGGGAACACTACATAAAGCCCAGCAATTAGGTCATAGGCATACACAGTTTTGGTTAAATTAAGCTATGTAAGTATGTTACTAAGACTATTTTTCAAAATACATAAACATATTAGAATTGCCCATTGATTAGATTGTTTATTTTCTGGGAGGAATCTCAAAACAAAATATATATATATAATAAATTTACAGGTAGGCTAGCCTATTTAGACTGTGACTGACAAGTGTGTACAGGGAAATGCATTAGTGAGGATCTAGTGTGTATCAAATATAGGCTACACAATGTTCTACTGCTGTGTGTTTCCAGTTAATGTTAGGTTATTACTCAGTTTTATTGGCAGAACTTCCGCCTGGCAACACCAGCCTACTCTTCCCGCCTTTAGATAAACTCAGTTGCACGCGCGGTCTGCTGGTGCTTTCACGTAGGCTACTGCTTTTTTAATCAACATAGCAGCAACTGAACTTCCGTCTTACAATGCTCACAAATTCATTGAAAATAATAAAACAACCCTGACTTTAACAACAATAGCAAACAAATCGCTATAGTATGCTATAGGTTACGGTTTTAAAAATGAACTCACTCTGTCACATAAGCTGCTCCAACGCTGTAGGTCAGCTCTCACTGAGGCTTTGAACTAGTCGCTGCTGGGCACTCTGCCTCGGTCTTCTACTGGCACTGCACGGGCCTTTCACACGAGAAAATAACCGACCACTGGCAGTTATTTAACCACACTGCACTCGCTTCCTCTTGTTCGCTTACCCATTACACAGCTCCTCTTCCCCATTAGCCGCCTCCTATTCACGTTGGTTGTGGTGCAGTCTTTCCTGCCTCACCTCTCTTTGGCTGGCATCATCACTGTTCCCGGTGTAGAGTGGCGAGCGGTGGGCGGGAGGGCTCCAAAGCCGTCCCATGTTGGCACAGTGAGGTGGGCAAATATTTAAAAATCCTGACGTTTATGAAAGCAACAGTCTTAATAATAAAGTTGTTAATCAGTAGGACAAAACAGTGTTATTATAGAGGAGTTAGACATTTAGTATATTGCCATTTATTTGGATGGGCCCCATTTGGGCTCAAATATGGGTCCAAGTGGGTTTGTCCGCAGTTTCCACGGTGGCCCCATCTGTGTTAGTCCAAATGTGGTTCAATCGGATTCAGAAGTATGTCAGAAGTAAACCAGACTGTACTGTACTGAGGCAACATTCAGTACATTTACATTTCAGTTTGAGGCTCCATTAGTTTCTTATGAGAATCCCTTTTGTTATAAGTTATGTCAATTGTTTCAATAAAAAATATTTATTTAATTTAGAATTTTTGCATTGCCCATTACATTAGAAGTTTAACATTCAAGAAAAAAGATCAGATGATATTGGTAATGTGTGACTCTGTTCCTCTGAATCAAGATTTATTTCACAATCTATAAAAAATCTATAAAAATCTACTCCAAACACAACGTTGGGTTTGCTTGTCATCTATCTGAAATCACATAACCTTTTGGTTGAAATGTCACAAAAAAGGTGACATTTCAACGCAAGCAATGGTGGGAAAATAAAGAAAATGATCAGTGGACATAGGACATAGGATTTTGGTAAAAATTATCTTAAGGGTATAAATTTGTAATTTATTGTTCAATGATTCTATTTGTTATCAAAGTATGTTTGTATGTCTGGGCAAATAATTTTTTAAAAATAAGCTTCTTTTTTTCTAACATTTTGAGTGTCCCAATTTATCAGAAGTAATGAATAATGTGGGATGCTTGATTTGGGTAATGAGGGACTGTTATTTAATGTGTGTGCAGCATTACTATGCAGTTATTTTATTGGAGTTTTGTGGCTGTGGGATTGATCCAAACAAACTACAGAAAGAATGCAGGTTAAAAACTGACACTATACCTGCATTATGCTGAAACAGGTGAGAACAGCATTTAAGGAATAAGTTCAGATCCTTGCCCAATAAAGATTAATTGGGACACAAGAAAGCTAAGCCACCAATTTTGTGTAAAAATATTGAGAAATGCTTATACTGTTTGATGGTGAAAGAGGATATACATGGTTCATATATTAATATAGGGCTAGATATTAACCCTAGATTCAATCCCAAAAAATTAAAACACACACACAAAAGACACACAAAAGACAGAGGAGTCATGCACCATGGGGTTAGAAATAACTCGAAATACAATGCAGAATGGTTTTCCCGGGTAGGCCGGTGTGTGTAGTTGTATGAGACGTGCTGAAAATAAATTGATTATGGGTTATTTATTTATTAGTTTTTTTTTTGTTCTCTTTGGAAAAAAAAAATTTATTTCAATGTTAAAATTCTATATACAAACGTGTCCACAAATGAAGGTCAAATGAAGGTATAAATAACACAAAAACCTGTGTAATTTCTTACTTGTATGTGATTTATTTCATTTTTTTTAAAGATACGGAAGTTTGAATGGTTCAAATAACATTTTTTCCCATTTAACCCATACATGCATCAGCAACAGCCTGATTTGCAGAATGCAGAGGACTCTTTGGTTTTCTGTTTTTTGTGCAGTTCTCTGTCATTCTCTACTTTTGATTTAAAATGGAAAGCAGAAAGGTTGCAGTTGTTATGGAAACAAGGCCAGTAACAAAAGCTGGACAGAGGGGGGATCGAGATGTCTGAATAAACATAACCATGGCAGAGTGAGGAAGGGTTTGAATAAATAAAAGCATATGCAGAGGAAGAAGGTCACAAATGATGGCTCCATCTGCAATAACAAAAGAAGCATTTTGTCATTCATGCAAGGTGTATGTAGAGCAGGCCAGAGAGCGTAATCAATAGATTAAACATGCATTCATCTGATTCACAAGCCAAAGAAATGCACACAATGTTGAAACAAAGCAATACAAAATGACAAAAATGGAAAGTGCAGGAACCTCATCTCTTGTAACATCAAACACTCCACCTCAACACACCAGCTCAAGAGCAGCCGTGGAAAGAAAAAGCCACTAAAATAGACAGATAATACGGGTAGGGGAGGTGAGAAAAGGCATTAGTGAAATGTTAGAGAATTATAAATGGCAAAAACAAAGAGGAGTGAGGGCAGATTGATATTAAAGGATCAATAGATGACATAAAGTGTATGGTTATTGATTCACTAACAGCATGAGAGAACAATGTGGGTAAACATAACGTCAGAAAAAGGAGTGGAGAGGGGGAAGTGGAAAAAACTGCCAACAAGTACAGACCTCAAAGACCAAAAACCAGGATTTTCAAATGTAATTGTTTGCTCATGAAGGAGTGAGATCTTATTTCAAAATCAAGTGTCATAAAATGAAGGATATTTATCACAATAATAATTATATATTAAAGCCGCAAGCGGCGATAAAGGCCCTCGCCTCCCTTGAGACCGCGGGGACACATGCACTCGGAGGATTTCATTTCGTGCTTTAAAGCGTAAACTTCACGGTAATGTCAAATAACCGGGCCTGTGCTACTGCTTGGGCCTGCTACACCACCTTGTAACCTAACTTTAGAGTTAAAGGTCTCCACAATCTCTGGTTTTCCTGGGAGCTGTCTGAACCTTTGAAAATAATAGATTATGCTTGGGCTAAGGCGAGAAAAACAAAGTACTGGCTGGAGATTTGAGATGACTCAGGAATCGCTGCACCCCCCTGTTTAAAAAGACAAAATGTAAATATAACTTGTCTAAAAGTACAAGGTTACAAGTTCCAAATGATTCTGAGGAGTTTTCTAAGACTCTAGCCTTGGCTCTGGAGGGGCCTCCTCTAAAGGAAGGATCCTGGCAATTGGGAAATGGCATTTATTTCCCAAAGAAATGGCTGCCTCTTCACAGACTCATTACGACCACAGCCACAAATCTATCAAAAACAAATTGATAATTTTTTTGCACACGTGTCTAGATGATACTCACCAAATTTGGAGCTGTTTAGATGAAAAGCCTTTAGACACAAGGGGTGCAATTTAGGTGGTCACGCATTACACCCAACATAGTAGATTTCCTGTTGAGTTTACGATATGGCTGTAATACATTTTTCTGTTTGCCCTGAGGTGTCCTATGGATGTACCAAGTTTCATTTTTCTACGTTGGAAAAAAGTTACTTTCACTTTCCATAGGCCCAATGTATTTTGACTTTTGTAGGGTCGCCACTGAGTCATTTTTCATATTTTTTTCGCGACTTCAAATACATAAATTTTTCACGAGCTTGAAGTCTGGGACCAATAAAAATGACTTTTAGTTGCACGTTTACTGGGTCAAATTGAGGATCATTTTGCAGAAAAATTATAATAAAAAAAAATATACCAAATTATAATAAAATAAAATATAACTCGAGCAAAAAGTCTAGAAAAACGCTTGTCTATTTTACATACATGTGTTTAGCTCATTTTGCCCAAGTTTGGTGTCTGTGGAATGAAGCAGCTATTTTCTGAGTTCTTTTAAAAAGAGGTGTATTTTAAGTCGGTTCACATTTTCAATTCAAAATGGCCGCCTTCCCGTGTGTGATAGGGTGTGGTCCCCATTGGCTTTTTGTTCATAAGCCCATGCTGGATGTGTGTACCAAGTTTCATTTGCCTACGACAAACTAAAATATTCACTTCCCATTGACTTTTTCCAAATATTTGGGACGTTGCTATGGCAACACATTTATAGATAGGGGTGGTTGTCATTGGCTTTTATGCTCGTCATGACATAAGAGATGTGTGTACCAAATTTCATGTCTCTATGACAAACTAAATTCTTGGGTCCCATTATAAGTTTGTAGGGGCGCTGGAGAGCCATTTCTAAAGATAACCCTTTTATTTACATATTTTTTGTTCAGGTCATGAATGTGCACAAACGCCTTTTTGGGTCCAACTCGATCCGAGAAGGCGTTTGAGAGTTAAGAGACGTTTTATTTTCACAAAAATGGCCACCTCGTTACAGGCTTGCCACACCCATACCCGATAAGATATCAACAACAAAGTCACAACTTTGGTTGGCACACGTGTCTAGATGATACTCACCAAATTTGGGGCCATTTAGATTAAAACACAATGATTTGCATCTTTCTGCGCAAGGGGTTCGATTTTAGTGGCCATGCGTTTCACCCCACATGGCGGACTTCCTGTTGAGTTTAGGGTGTGGCTGTCATTGACTTTTCTGTTTGCCCTGAGGCGTTCTATAGATCTACCGAGTTTTATTTTTCTACGTTGGAAAAAAATTACTTTCACTTTCCATAGGCCCAATGTATTTTGACTTTTGTAGGGGTCGCCACTGAGTCATTTTTGTAATTTTTTCGCGACTTCAAATACATAAATTTTTCGCCGAGCTTGAAGTCTGGGACCAATAAAAATGACTTTTTGTATATGTTCACTGGATTAAATTTAGGATCATAGGTCAACAAGAAAGATAAAAAAAAAAGAAAAAGAAAATTAAAGCCGCAAGCGGCGATAAAGGCCCTCGCCTCCCTTGAGACCGCGGGGACACATGCACTCGGAGGATTGCATGTCGTGCTTTAAAGCAAATTTGGAGCTGTTTAGATGAAAACCCTTTAGCACAAAGTGTACGATTTAGGTGGTCATGTATTCCACCCAACATAGTAGATTTTCTGTTGAGTTTACGGTATGGCTGTAATAAACTTTTCTGTTTGCCCTGAGGTGTCCTATGGATGTACCAAGTTTTGTATTTCTACATTGGAAAAATTTACTTTCATTTTCCGTAGAACCAATTATTTTGACTTTTCTAGGGGTCGCCACTGAGTCATTTTTCATATTTTTTCGGGGACTTCAAATACATAAATTTTGCCGGGCTTGAAGTCTGGGACCAATAAAAATGACTTTTAGTTGCACGTTTACTGGGTCAAATTGAAAATCATTTTTCAGAAAAATTATAATAAAAAAAACATATACCAAATTATAATAAAAAAAATATAACTCGAGCAAAAAAGTCTAGAAAAACACTTGTCTATTTTACACACATGTGTTTAGCTCATTTTGCCCAAGTTTGGTGTCTGTGGAATGAAGCAGCTATTTTCTGTTTTTTAAAAGAGAGGTTGTATTCTAAGTCGGTTCACATCTTCAATTTAAAATGGCCGCCTTCCCGTGTGTGATAAGGTGTGGTCCCCTTTGGCTTTTTTGTTCATAAGCCCATACTGGATGTGTGTACCAAGTTTCATTTGCCTACGACAAACTAAAATTTTCACTTCCCATTGACTTTTTCCACATATTTGGGACATTGCTATGGCAACACATTTATAGATAGGGGGTGGTTGTCATTGGCTTTTATGCTCCTCATGACATAGGAGATGTGTGTACCAAATTTCATGTCTCTATGACAAACTAAATTCTTGGGTCCCATTATAAGTTTGTAGGGGGCGCTGGAGAGCCATTTCTAAAGATAACCCTTTTATTTACATATTTTTGTGTTCAGGTCATGAATGTGCACAAACGCCTTTTTGGGTCCAACTCGATCCGAGAAGGCGTTTGAGAGTTAAGAGACATTTTATTTTCACAAAAATGGCCACCTCGTTACAGGCTTGCCACACCCATACCCGATAAGATATCAACAACAAAGTCACAAATTTGGTTGGCACACGTGTCTAGATGATACTCACCAAATTTGGGGCCATTTAGATTAAAACACAATGATTTGCATCTTTCTGCGCAAGGGGTGCGATTTTCGTGGCCGTGCATTTCACCCCACATGGCGGACTTCCTGTTGAGTTTAGGGTGTGACTGTCATTGACTTTTCTGTTTGCTCTGAGGTGTCCTATGGATGTACCAAGTTTCATTTTTCTACATTGGAAAAAAGTTAGTTTCACTTTCCATAGGCCCAATGTATTTAGACTTTTCTAGGGGTCGCCACTGAGTCATTTTTCATATTTTTTTTTCGGCGACTTCAAATACATAAATTTTTCGCCGGGCGTGAAGTCTGGGACCAATAAAAATGACTTTTAGTTGCACGTTTACTGGGTCAAATTGAGGATCATTTTGCAGAAAAATTATAATAAAAAAATATATACCAAATTATAATAAAAAAAAATATAACTCGAGCAAAAAAGTCTAGAAAAACGCTTGTCTCTTTTACATACATATGTTTAGCTCATTTTGCCCAAGTTTGGTGTCTGTGGAATGAAGCAGCTATTGTCTGTGTACTTTTAAAAAGAGTTTTTAAGTCGGTTCACATTTTCAATTCAAAATGGCCGCCTTCCCGTGTGTGATAGGGTGTGGTCCCCATTGGCTTTTTTGTTCATAAGCCCATGGTGGATGTGTGTACCAAGTTTCATTTGCCTACAACAAACTAAAAATTTCACTTCCCATTGACTTTTTTCACATTTTTGGGACGTTGCTATGGCAACACATTTACAGATAGGGGGTGGTTGTCATTGGCTTTTATGCTCGTCATGACATAAGAGATGTGTGTACCAAATTTTATGTCTCTATGACAAAGTAAATTCTGGGTCCCATTATAAGTTTGTAGGGGCGCTGGAGAGCCATTTCTAAAGATAACCCTTTTATTTACATATTTTTGTGTTCAGGTCATGAATGTGCACAAACGCCTTTTGGGTCCAACTCGATCCGAGAAGCCGTTTGAGAGTTAAGAGACGTTTATTTTCACAAAAATGGCCACCTCGTTACAGGCTTGCCACACCCATACCCGATAAGATATCAACAACAAAGTCACAACTTTGGTTGGCACATGTGTCTAGATGATACTCACCAAATTTGGGGCCATTTAGATTAAAACACAATGATTTACATCTTTCTGCGCAAGGTGCGAATTTAGTGGCGCGCCTTTCACCCCACATGGCGGACTTCCTGTTAAGTTTAGGGTGTGACTGTCATTGACTTTTCTGTTTGCCCTGAGGTGTCCTATGGATGTACCAAGTTTCATTTTTCTACGTTGGAAAAAAGTTACTTTCACTTTCCATAGGCCCAATGTATTTTGATTTTGTAGGGGTCGCCACTGAGTCATTTTTCGTATTTTTTTTTCGGCGACTTCAAATACATAAATTTTTCGCCGAGCCTGAAGTCTGGGACCAATAAAATGACTTTTCGTGCATGTTCACTGGGTCAAATTTAGGATCATTGGGTCGGAAGAAAAAAAAAAAAAAAAAAAATCCGAGCAAAAACAATAGGCCCTCCCGGTCATCACCGGCTCGGGCCTAATAAATATTAAAGCCGCAAGCGGCGATAAAGGCCCTCGCCTCCCTTGAGACCGCGGGGACACATATATTCGGAGGATTGCATGTCGTGCTTTAAAGCAAATTTGGAGCTGTTTAGATGAAAACCCTTTAGCACAAAGTGTACGATTTAGGTGGTCATGTATTCCACCCAACATAGATTTTCTGTTGAGTTTACGGTATGGCTGTAATAAACTTTTCTGTTTGCCCTAAGGTGTCCTATGGATGTACCAAGTTTTGTATTTCTACATTGGAAAAATTTACTTTCATTTTCCATAGAACCAATTATTTTGACTTTTCTAGGGGTCGCCACTGAGTCATTTTTCCTATTTTTTTTTTCAGGGACTTCAAATACATACATTTTTGCCGGGCTTGAAGTCTGGGACCAATAAAAATGACTTTTAGTTGCACGTTTACTGGGTCAAATTGAAAATCATTTTTCAGAAAAATTATAATAAAAAAATATATACCAAATTATAATAAAATAAAATATACCTCGAGCAAAAACGACAAGAAAAACGCCTGTCTATTTTACACACATGTGTTTAGCTCATTTTGCCCAAGTTTGGTGTCTGTGGAATGAAGCAGCTATTTTCTGTTGTTTTTTAAAAGAGAGGTTGTATTCTAAGTCGGTTCACATCTTCAATTTAAAATGGCCGCCTTCCCGTGTGTGATAAGGTGTGGTCCCCTTTGGCTTTTTTGTTCAGAAGCCCATACTTATGATGTACTAAGTTTCATTTTTCTACGTTGGAAAAAAGTTACTTTCACTTTCCATAGGCCCAATGTATTTTGACTTTTCTAGGGGCCGCCACTGAGTCATTTTTCATTTTTTTTTTTTCGGGGACTTCAAATACATAAATTTTTCGCCGGGCTTGAAGTCTGGGACCAATAAAAATGACTTTTAGTTGTTGGTTTACTGGGTCAAATTGAGAATCATTTTGCAAAAATTATAATAAAAAAATATATACCGAATTATAATTAAAAAAAATATAACTCGAGCAAAAAAGTCTAGAAAAACACTTGTCTCTTTTACATACATGTGTTTAGCTCATTTTGCCCAAGTTTGGTGTCTGTGGAATGAAGCAGCTATTTTTGTTGTTTTTTAAAAAGAGGTGTATTCTAAGTCGGACCAAATTTTCAATTCAAAATGGCCGCCTTCCCGTGTGTGATAGGGTGTGGTCCCCATTGGCTTTTTTGTTCATAAGCCCATGGTGGATATGTGTACCAAGTTTCATTTGCCTACAACAAACTACAAATTTCACTTCCCATTGACTTTTTCCACATATTTGGAACGTTGCTATGGCAACACATTTATAGATAGGGGGTGGTTGTCATTGGCTTTTATGCTCGTCATGACATAAGAGATGTGTGTACCAAATTTCATGTTTCTATGACAAACTAAATTCTTGGGTCCCATTATAAGTTTGTAGGGGGCGCTCGAGAGCCATTTCTAAAGATAACCCTTTTATTTACATATCTTTGTGTTCAGGTCATGAATGTGCACAAACGCCTTTTTGGGTCCAACTCGATCCGAGAAGGCGTTTGAGAGTTAAGAGACGTTTTATTTTCACAAAAATGGCCACCTCGTTACAGGCTTGCTACACCCATACCCGATAAGATATCAACAACAAAGTTACAAATTTGGTTGGCACACGTGTCTAGATGATGCTCACCAAATTTGGGGCCATTTAAATTAAAACACAATGATTTGCATCTTCTTGCGCAAGGGGTGCGATTTTAGTGGCCGCGCGTTTCACCCCACATGGCGGACTTCCTGTTTAGTTTAGGGTGTGGCTGTCATAGACTTTTCTGTTTGCCCTGAGGTGTCCTATTGATGTACTAAGTTTCATTTTTCTACGTTGGGAAAAAGTTACTTTCACTTTCCATAGGCCCAATGTATTTTGACTTTTCTAGGGGTCGCCACTGAGTCATTTTTCATTTTTTTTTCGGGACTTCAAATACATATATTTTTCGCCGGGCTTGAAGTCTGGGACCAATAAAAATGACTTTTAGTTGTTGGTTTACTGGGTCAAATTGAGAATCATTTTGCAGAAAAATTATAATAAAAATATATACCGAATTATAATAAAAAAATATAACTCGAGCAAAAGTCTAGAAAAACACTTGTCTCATTTACATACATGTGTTTAGCTCATTTTGCCCAAGTTTGGTGTCTGTGGAATGAAGCAGCTATTTTTGTTGTTTTTTAAAAAGAGGTGTATTCTAAGTCGGACCAAATTTTCAATTCAAAATGGCCGCCTTCCCGTGTGTGATAGGGTGTGGTCCCCATTGGCTTTTTGTTCATAAGCCCATGGTGGATATGTGTACCAAGTTTCATTTGCCTACAACAAACTAAAAATTTCACTTCCCATTGACTTTTTCACATTTTGGGACGTTGCTATGGCAACACATTTATAGATAGGGGTGGTTGTCATTGGCTTTTATGCTCGTCATGACATAAGAGATGTGTGTACCAAATTTTATGTCTCTATGACAAACTAAATTCTTGGGTCCCATTATAAGTTTGTAGGGGGCGCTGGAGAGCCATTTCTAAAGATAACCCTTTTATTTACATATCTTTGTGTTCAGGTCATGAATGTGCACAAACGCCTTTTTGGTTCCAACTCGATCCGAGAAGGCGTTTGAGAGTTAAGAGACGTTTTATTTTCAAAAAAATGGCCACCTCGTTACAGGCTTGCTACACCCATACCCGATAAGATATCAACAACAAAGTTACAACTTTGGTTGGCACACGTGTCTAGATGATACTCACCAAATTTGGGGCCATTTAGATTAAAACACAATGATTTGCATCTTTCTGCGTAAGGGGTGCGATTTTAGTGGCCGCGCGTTTCACCCCACATGGCGGACTTCCTGTTGAGTTTAGGGTGTGACTGTCATTGACTTTTCTGTTTGTTCCTGAGGTGTCCTATGGATATACCAAGTTTCATTTTTCTGTGTTGAAAAAAAGTTACTTTCACTTTCCATAGGCCCAATGTATTTTGATTTTGTAGGGGTCGCCACTGAGTCATTTTTCTTTTTTTTTTTTCGGCGACTTCAAAAACATACCATTTTTGCCGAGCTTGAAGTCTGGGACCAATACAAATGACTTTTTGTGCATGTTCACTGGGTCAAATTTAGGATCATTTGGTCACAATAAAGATAAAAAAAAAAAAAAAAAAAAAAAAAAAAAAAAATCCGAGCAAAAACAATAGGCCCTCCCGGCCATCACCGGCTCGGGCCTAATAATAATAATATAATTATATTTATTTGAAGGACCTTTTTATATGCATGTATGTACTGGCTGTGTTTTGAGGGTTTATTTACGAAGACACCAAGTTATCTTTTGGTGGGGGACCAAGATATGATATCTTTTTGTAGGACCCAAAGTTCCACGGGGGTGGGGGCATGCTGTGCTGATGAGTTAGTGTCATTTGTTATTGACAATGAAACTGCCAGTTCAATATCTTTTATCTATAGGATCTATCTATCTATAGATCTCTATCTATCTATATCTATCTATAATCTATCTATAGGAAGATGACCAGACTTCCCTCACCCCTCCCAAAGGGGGGCGTCCAGGAGGCATCCGAAACAGAGGCCCGAGCCACCTCAGGGCACCGGCTCCTTGCGGTTCCTCCCGCAGGTGGTAGGTCCACGGGAGGTTGGCCCCTCGTCCCTCCTTCGGGCTGAACCCGGCCAGGTCCCGTGGGGAAACCGGCCACCAGGCACTTGCAGGCGAGCTCCCCGGTTGCGCCATACCGGGCGATGTAACGATCCTTGATATTTTTTTTATACATAAAGAGTTTTGAACCGCTCTTTGTCTGGCCCGTCACCTAGGACCTGTTTGCCTTGGGAGACCCTACCAGGTGGATATAGCCCCCAGCAACATATCTTTTTGTAGGACCCCAAAGTTCCACGGGGGTGGGGGGTAGGGGCATGCTGTGCTGAGTTAGTGTCATGTTATTGACCATGAAACTGCCAGTTCAATATCTTCTATAGGAAGATGACCAGATGTGCATAACATTTTCAACACAAATCATGCATCCCACAAATTCAGAATGTCCTCATTTTGTTTGGCTGTAGATAATTTGAAAAAGATCCGGCTCTGCTGTGCCGTCCATTAGAACCAAAGCATGAAAGACTGCAGGGGTGGCAGTCAATCAGCATTATTTAAGTGGAGTGTGCTTTTAGTATATTTTTTATTGCTACATGGCAAACAGTAGATTCTCAGAAAACAAACAAGACCCAACATTCGTGATATGCACGCTCATAAGGCTGTGCAATTGGGAGGGGTGTGTTAAAAAAAAAATTGCACTTGAAAGCCTGAGAAAAATGGGTCTTCAATGCCTTAAAATAGAGAGCAAAACCAGAGAGACGTGGAAGAAAACAGAAGACAACCATCAAAATGGATTTACATTTACATTTACATTTAGTCATTTAGCAGACGCTTTTATCCAAAGCGACTTACATTAAGGTTCCATTCACCAGTGTCACAGCTGGAACACCACTGGAGGCAAGGTGGGTTAAGTGTCTTGCTCAAGGACACAACGACAGTATGAACTGTGGGGAGAGCGGGATACGAACCGCCTACCTTCCGGTTGAAGGACGACTGCTCTTACCACTGACTTACTGCCGCCCCAATCAAAGAATAACCAGAATGGCAAAGGCTCAGCCAATGATCTAGCTGCAGGATTATCAAAGACAGTCTGGAGTTACCTGTAAGTAATGTGACAGTTAGAAGACATCTGTGTGAAGCTAATATTTTCAAGAATCCCAGACAAAGTCCCTCTGTTAAAAAAGGCATGTGCAGAAGAGCTTACAATTTACCAAAGAACACATCAACTGGCCTAAAGAGAAATGGAGGAACATTTTGTGGACTGATGAGTGTAAAATTGTTCTTTTTGGGTCCAAGGCCCACAGACAGTTTGTGAGACGACCCCCAAACTCTGAAATTAAGCCACAGTACACAGTGAAGACAGGAAGCAAGCGTCATGATATGGGCATGTTTCTCCTACTATAGTGTTGGGCCTATTTATTGCATACCTGGAATCATGGATCAGTTTGCATTTGTGAAAATACTTGAAGAGGTCATGTTGCCTTATGCTGAAAAGGACATACCCTTGAAATGTTTTTTCAACAAGACAATGATCCCAAACACACGAGTAAACAAGCAAAGTCTTGGTTCCAAACCAACAAAATTTATGTTATGGAGGGGCCGGCCCAATCCCCGGACCTTAATCCAATTTAGGACTTGTGGGGTGATATCAAAAATGCTGTTTCTGAAACAAAACCAAGAAATGTAAATGAATTGTGGAATGTTGTTAAAGAATCATGAGGTTGAATAACAGCTGAGAGGTGCCACAAGTTGGTGCCTCACAGATGTGAAGCAGTTTTTAAAAAAATATGTGGTCATACAAGTAAATATTAGTTTAGTGATTCACAGGATTGATAAATCCTAGAAAACAAAAACATTTGTACAAAATAGTTCTGAGTTTGTACAGTCAACGGCAGACACTGCTATTTGTTTGAACACACCCCTTTCAACTAATTGCCCAATTGCACAGCCTTAAGAGTGTGCATGTCATGAATGCTGGGTCTTGTTTGTTTTCTGAGAATCTACTGCACCTACTGGTAACCTGTTTACCACTTAGCAATAAAAAATATACTAAAAACCTGGATTATTCTGGTTAGTTACATTGTTCTGCTATTATTTTGAACAATACTGTACTTCTCACAAGAGAAGTGCGTATGACCGACAGCCAGATAACATGTGAAAACAAACAGAGAGCTGCAGTAAAGAGTCATGCACACAAAGACTGTGTTCTTGTGTGTAAGAGAAAGTGTGAGTGAGAGACAGGAGTGTATTCAAATAGCTGAGGGCAAGGTGACAAGAGCAGTGAGAGATAACAGGCTGCTTATGTGGATTTGTGGGGGAGAGGAAAAAGCAGAGAAGAGGGCGGAGGGGAGGAAGTTGAGGGAACAAAAACAAAAGCAGTGTGTGTGTGATCTGTACTGAATGTAAAAGGTTTGATAGTGCACAGTTTTGGCTTTGTGTTGAACCACTGGGCATGTAGGTCATAACGGCCTGGATGTTTATGCCTGTATATCAAGTGTCCAAGTGACCCCATACATGTAAAGTGTCTCTCTTTAGCTTTGTCAAAGGTTGGAGAGCCAGTGTTCCTTGGTATTAGAGCACACCTTTTTATGTTCACTGCCACATCATTGAATTGCCCAGTGCCATAAGTAATGTACATTACATTTGCACAAATACACATGCTTTCGACCTTCACACGCTCACAGAAGGAGGGTGTGGGGCTATTATACTCTCAGCCTAGAGTGTTTTGATGGTATAATTGCAGTGACCAGTGAGGAGACAGAGAGATGGAAAACAGAAGGGAGAATGGCTGACACTCTCAGCATGTTAATGTGGAGAGGAAGAGCATCTCTCTTTTGTCTTTCCATCTCTGTTTCACAGGTGTGCCACTAAACGGGCAAGGATTGACAGAGAGGTAAAGAGAGGATGGAGCAATGTTATCTTTCCCCAAGCCATCCCTCCATCCTCTTCATCCCCCCCATGGTGCACCAAACAAAGCCTGCAAAAATAAAAGGTGCATAGAGGAAGAGGTCATTTTTCCATCCTTTAACAAAAGAGGGATGAGCTGTGTTTATCCTCCAATCACATCCGTTTTTTTTCTCTGCATCTTTTCTTTTATCAACGTTGTTCTGTTGTTCTGTCTCTCATCCTCCTCATGCTGGAATCTTGTTTAGGCTGTTTTCCCATCTGTTTGTCCTTTCATAAAAAAAAAAAACTTCTGTCCAGAGATAGAATTGAAGAGGATTGTTATTGTTCAGGCTTTCACTTTTTTCCAACAATGTTCTTTTTGAGGCTAAATGAAACAATGCATTCATAGAGGACCAACATTTTGCGAATTATCTGGTGCTAATAATTTATATGTATGAATAATTTGCATTTATTTAGTCACTGTGGTGAAGATCTATATGAAGATGACATATAGACTGCCTTTTTCTCATAATGGAAGATAAAGATATATGCAATATTCCGATCATATATTCAAATCAAAATGAGATTTCAACAGGAACAGAGGAAAAGATTACAATTTTAATGCCACTATTTAAGTTTGTGAAAATGGATAAACATGTAAGAAAGGGATAATTTCTTGTTTTAATACATTATGCAGTTAGCGATAAAAAAGAGATAAAAAAAGAAAGAAAAAAAAAACATTTAGTGCATAACATTAAGGGACATGTTTTTTGTCTTTCTGCCTGCACCACATCATCTGCAGTCAAACAACCAAATTATGTCAAGTATCTGCAAAAGCTACAAAAAAATAAAATAAAATAAAAAATATCATGTCTACGGACAGAGAGCCCCAATATCATCTAAAACAAATGGCTTTAAATGTTTTGAGAAATGTGATAAACAATTATGTGCTTTTACTAAATGGCTTCAAGACCTGCTGAATATTCAAAATTTTATTTTATATAGTGCTGTGTCAGTAAATATTTATTTACAAAGACAGTATCCTATGAATCTGTGATACTCATAAAACCGAATGTATTATATGAATGACCACCAATGAATCAACAAAAGTATGTGAAAAAACTATCAATCTTTATGAACAAAATGATAACATTATACCAAAGGATTCAAAATGTATCTAAACAAATATTGTGCAAGTTATAGCAGATGAAATATGTCTGCCAAGTCTGTCAGTTATTCTAAAGCTCATTTAAGGCTTTGAGCTACTACATGGGGAACAGGGTGTGAAACATAACAAAATCACCAACAGCACCTCACAGAGGCAATATACCATTACTACAAATGTAATAATTAACACTCTTATGATCAGATACTGTACATTCTACTCTATCATCACAGTGTAACAGTACGCTTATATAATCTCACAGTTACCAGTGCAGAGTAGTGTGTACTGTAGCAGTGTAAATTTTAATCATGTTTCTTAAGAAATCTTTGTGCAAATAGCAAATGTCACAGATATACATATCATGTCACTGCCTTCAATGACAAAGTAGTAAATAACAAAAGCCAGATAAATGCCATCAGTGGATCTACCACATGATGTCTCACCAATCTAATGTAGCCATGCGGTCACATGACCACACACAAACTGTGGCAACAGAGCAGCACAAACTCACACGTAGCAGACTGGAAATAAAAATGTGAAAAATGGCAGAGGATAATGTTGAAACGGAAAAGGATGAACCCTGGCCTCATATACAAAGCATGTTTCTCTCACACATAGAACAAAAGAAGAGCTGTATTGTTCAAACTTCTTCTGTAGGTGTTGGTTTCAAAAGCGTTATGTTGTGAAAAAGTCCACTTTGGAAATGTATGTTTCTTGTGCCTCAATTTGTTATTTTGTAAAGATGTTATTAATTTTTCTCATTTTGTTTGGAAATACCAGAATTTTCACATTGTTTTATATTTTTGTTTCTAAAAAAATAAATCAGTTTTTACAATCAAACTCAGTACTAGAGTTGTCTTTTAACCAAATACTTTAACTCTTATTTTTTGTGAGACTACTTGCCCATGCACTCAAAAGATATACTGTAATATGGGCCCAACTCGGCTATAAGGACAGGGTACAGGGTCTCAGGTGTATTTACCTTTAGTGAGCGTGTCTAGTTCCGCTCATAGAGAGGAAGCATTTGTTGATTTCCCAGAAAGTTGGATTCATGTCATGATGTTTGTAGTTATTTTGTTCAGATTGTCTCACTCAAGACGAGTGATGTTGTTGCCCTCACCAGTAATAATTTAGGGACTGAGAAAACCTCATTGGGCCTTGGTTAACGCGGTCTCAAGTTCCAATCCAGGGTCATAGGTTTAACAGTGACCTAACCTACTGAGAACTGTAGTTAGTTCTGGTGCAGAGGAGAATAGGCTTAGGCAACTTCCACTCTACCTTTGTCACTACACGACACATTTCCTGGAACAATAAAGAAAGCAATAAGTATTAAAGTGTTCATGCAACTACTGTATACTGTACACAAAATCAGCATCACCAGAAATGATGAGGGTCAGGAACTTCATGAGATTAGATGGGAGGAGGTTATCCAAAGACGTGACCAGATCGTCAGCTGTAGGAGGCCGAGGAAGTGTCTTTGACTCTCTGAATGTCTTCTGGATTTTTCCACGGAGAAGCAGGACCACAATAATTCATAGATTTTTGCATGAATTTATGCATGAATTCATGATAAAATAAGCCCCCTACTCTTAAGTGTTACCATTACTCATTATACACTCACCTAAAGGATTATTAGGAACACCATACTAATACTGTGTTTGACCCCCTTTTGCCTTCAGAACTGCCTTAGTTCTACGTGGCATTGATTCAACAAGGGGCTGAAAGCATTCTTTAGAAATGTTGGCCCATATTGATAGAATAGCGGCAGTAGCTCAGTGAGTAGAGCAGTCGTCCTTCAACCAGAAGGTTGTGGGGAGTGTGGGAGATTCCCACTCTCCCCACAGTTCATACTGTCGTTGTGTCCTTGGGCAAGACACTTAACCCACCTTGCCTCCAGTGGCTGTAACACTGGTAATTACTGTAGAACAATGTAAGTCGCTTTGGATAAAAGCGTCAGCTAAATGAATAAATGTAAAATGTAAATGTAAATGAATAGCATCTTGCAGTTGATGGAGATTTGTGGGATGCAGGGCACGAAGCTCCCGTTCCACCACATCCCAAAGATGCTTTGTTGGGTTGAGATCTGGTGACTGTGGGGGCCATTTTAGTACAGTGAACTCATTGTCATGTTCAAGAAACCAATTTGAAATGATTTGATCTTTGTGACATGGTGCATTATCCTGCTGGAAGTAACCATCAGAGGATGGGTATATGGTGGTCATAAAGGGATGGACATGGTCAGAAACAATGCTCAGGTAGGCCGTGGCATTTAAACAATGCCCAATTGGCACTAAGGGGCCTAAAGTGTGCCAAGAAAACATCCCCCACACCATGGATCCATGTTCTCATTCTGTTTACGCCAAATTCTGACTACCATCTGAATGTCTCAACAGAAATTGAGACTCATCAGACCAGGCAACATTTTTCCAGTCTTCAACTGTCCAATTTTGGTGAGCTTGTGCAAATTGTAGCCTCTTTTTCCTATTTGTAGTGGAGATGAGTGGGACCCGGTGGGGTCTTCTGCTCATCCGCAGATGCCCATCCGCCTCACCGTTATGCGTGTTTTGGCTTCACAAATGCTTTGCTGCATACCTCGGTTGTAACGAGTGGTTATTTCAGTCAAAAATCGAACTTATGCACAAACGGATTATTATCTACAAAGAAAACAGGAATTTGGGGAAATTGACATTAAGACCACATGGCCTACATATAGTTAAGACATTATTTAGATTTTACACTCTTTTATTTGCATTTGTGGAAATTCAGGATGGCAACCAATATTCCAGAATAAACATACATGGGACAATATTTTAAGTGGATATCATCAACTTGTGTTATACATCTTGAATACTGTAAAAATACAAAAGTTAGGAAAAAAATATCAATAAGGGTGAACAGAGGAGGAGTTTCTGTGATTCAGTTTAGGCAAATAAAAAAAGAATTGTGTGTTTACTTTAAACATGAAATGCAAGGAAAATAAAATGGGGTGAATGGTGTCTGTCGTATAGTTCAGGAGCTATGATTTTGAAGTTGGCCCTTGGGCCATCACAATCCATTTACTAGACACCTTGAGGACAACAAAAAGCTAGGTTAAAAAATATATTTTTTCTAACCTAGCTGTGGCCAACCAGACGGACTCAGTGACAGTACACACGGATTAAAAGACTAGCGCTTTCACGGTGGATATACAGTAATAATTGCTCTGAGTAAAATTACAATAAAACAAGATCCACGGAAAATTTGTGACTCAGACTCCAGAGATTCTTTGCTTTGTGAGAATATTTGTGTCACTAATATTATTTATAAACATTTTAAAATCTCTATTCCATTGTTTGATGGTTTGAAATGAAAAGGCAGCTTGTGCAAAGGCAGAGAATCTTGTGCAGTTTTTGAGAGTTGTTGACCGAGATATTTGGGTCTCATCATTTACTCAAGATAACAAATTATTTGTTAAACTCTTGTTTTTGCAGCCACCCAGGCCAGAACGCCTAATAGGAGTGTGTCATGTGACACAAACACTGATGGAGTTGCCTTTCCCAGCGTCCCAGGACTAACTCTACACTATTAAACAATCTATGCTCTACACCAATAAAGAGGAAAAGGTGTGAGGTGTCCACTGATGTCTCCAGCACCATGATCTGTACAAGGTAATGCATTTTAGCATTTATGCATTTTTTATTTTACTGTTATGATGCAATTACTTGTTTTAAACTTCTATAACCCAAAAACACATGGTGTGTGATAATCTATCTATTTTATTGTCATTAAAAGAGTCTAATTTAAGAAATAAAAGCATGTATACTTTTATTTTACTTTCAGGACCTGGGTCACTTCACTGTTGAAGATACAAACCTTCAAGTTTGCTGCTGTCTATCATCTTTGATTTAGTCTTTGACCCGGCCCTGGACAAGCGGTAGAAGATGGATGGATGGAAGGGATGCCATGCCTACTCTACCAGCCTGGCCATAGCTGTCATCTTCTCCCCTCTGTCCTGACTGTGCATGATAGTTTGAACACACCCAAGGTTTCACCAGCACCACCTGCTTGTGGTGAGGAGGCAGTGCCAAAGGATGTAGGGGGTTAAGAGCTACTGCTTTAAATTTAATCTAAAGGCTTGAATATTATTTTCTAAGGGCTTACTGTAAAATACACAATGAAAAGTGCAGATTTATGTCTCAGACATTATGAGCAAATGTGTAAGTTTTAAAGTTTTTTTTATAAATGTGTTTAATTTGAATATTTACAAGGTTTTGGACCTGCCTTTTAATGATGTATAATAATTTACTGACATTTATTTTTTATTTATTTTAAGTGTGTGTATATCAAATATTAATATAAATGTAAATGCTTACTGTAAGAACAATCCCTAAAGAATAAAAGAATTATGGAAAACATTTTGAGAAAAGGGTGTCATTTAGACATTGATTTGTAAATGTTTATGTTGATACATGTTCATTTTGAGTTTAATAGCAGATTTATAATGCATGTTTTTAAACAATTGTTTTGTGTGTAACTCCAGGTATAAATGCTTCTTTATATTTCGATGTTTTATTTATTTTCTATATACCAAATGTATTTAAAAATCCAGTGGTGGAATCATCTGTAAGGACAGCACAAGAAGGTATGAGCCGTACCTGCTGCTACCTTTTAATTTGTGAGGGTTGTTGCTTTTCTTTGCTTTTACTCATTAAATTAATTAACTGGACTTGACACTGGCCTTATTTCATAGATATACCTTGAGTATCTCTCTATAACACAATCTCTCCCAGTACGCTGCAGGTGCAATGGTGCACCTGTTGAGACAAGAGTTTTTTTACAGTTGTAGAGGGAGACTTCAAATCTCTGTTTTGTGTGTAATTAACACTAAATCAGGACCACTCCGTAGCAAAACTACCAGCGTCCCTCCAGTCTCCATCTTTGCGAGTCAGACAGCTGCTGTCAGGTGCACGCCCCGCTGAGCTCCGCCCTCGGTTCTTCCCCTCTGTCTCTGCTGGGCTCTGCCCACTTTTCCAGCATTTTTCAAATATTGTCAGTGGGTGGAGTTAGGCTCTGACCAGGGGTTTAGTTACACTTTAAGGTACAAAACGTGTTAAAAGGCAACACTAAATTTTATTTTGCATATTTCTTCAAAGGTCTATTTTAATTGTGTTTCACTGTCACAAAGTGCATGGAGGCACACTGAAGAAGACCAGCTCAAAAACACAGCCAGATATACATATGTACATATGAGCATATCTGCTTGTTTTGAACATTAATCACAATTGACTCAAAATGTCATGTTTTCTACACAATATAGTAACACCGGGAAATAGTATAACACAAACCATGTCAAAGATGGTTGACATAAGGGCTGCACAACATATTACAAATATAATTATCACATAATTATTTATCGTATCTGTATTGTAAACAATATCTGTACTGCAATAATAATATAGTCTTCCTTTTACTTCCATTACTTTTTTCCTGTTTATTATTATTATTGTCCCAACAAAGCCCTAAATCAAACTGTGGTTCGTCTAAATGAAAAGTCCCGGGCCAGTCTTTAATACTCATTTAGCTCCTGTTCTGAAGAGTGAGAGTTAGTCCAGAGCCTTGTACTTCACACATTTTTCCAATATGGTGCAGCCCTATTTGACATTTATGATAAAATACAGTTGAAATTAACAAGCTACAGATTTGGAAAACTCAAAAAATTTGTTTTTTTATTTAAAACTGAAACTACAAAGTGTGCCATACTAAAGAATAAAGCCTTACAGGAAAGGTTGGCTTTATATAATATCCCATTAGCCATGTATCTACAGCTGCTGTGTGTGTCTGGGTGATGAGTGCTTGTCCACCAACATCTCAACATGCTTTAAATAGAGTGCTGTCTTTCTCATCATTGCCTCTCGCCGTAATGTGTCTGGATCTCCTGTACACACAAACAGACAAATAATAAATGGTACAGTGGTAGGATTTGAACCCATGTCCCACAAAGAGACCACACACCAGGCCTACACATCACTGTCAAACCACTTTGAAGCGGTTAAGCCAGGACGTCCAGTGCAGGTGTAATCAAAGCTATTTTACATTTTTACATTACATTTATTCATTTAGCTGACGCTTTTATCCAAAGCGACTTACATTCTTCCAATGTAATTACTGGAGACAAGGTGGGTTAAGTGTCTTGCCCAAGGACACAACGACAGTATGAACTGTGGGGAGAGCGGGAATCGAACCGCCTACCTTCCGGTTGAAGGACGACCACTCTACCCACTGTTGAGTAATGATGCATTCCTCGGGAACTCAGAGTATCACATGAGCGACTCACCCGTTCTTAGCCATCACATTCTCAGAAAAGGGGATAAGCCCCATTGACTGCTGCTGTAAAGCACCTGCACGTCTTGTAAACAGCGAAGCATGGCTATGGAAAATCCTAACAGCAAGGTGGCTATACCCCCACTGGCTGTTACTGCATACACGGCAAAACAGTTACAGATAAGAAAGAAGCAAAGCGCACAAGAGACCAAAGAAAAACTAAAACGTACATAAATATTGGTGGAGTATGCACGCGTAAGAGAGACGTGCTTGATTGCGTGCATATGAAGTAGGAGGAAAAAGGGAGGGTTTGTGAGAGTGAGGAGCAACTTGGGATGAGGGGCTAACAGGTCCACCTGAGCTAACTGCTCTATCGTGGTTAAGCAAAGGCTGGAATCAGGTAAAGCACCTTTGAGGTCGTTTTTGTAACCCTGAAGATGTTATAGTTGGCTAGTGATTTTGAGGTAAAAACCTCCACAGCGTGTTGGATGTGAAAGACCCTCGTATGGCATTACCTGTTTACAGCCGTCTGTGTTTGTCGCTTTTTCTATGCTCCCTGGCTTGTCTTAACAAGAACAATTAAGAATCTTTTGTATGCACACAACTGACACACGGTTATTATATCAGTTATTAAATTACTGTAAATATCCCCCTCAGATGACAAGGATATGTTTATACAGCAGTGTAAATTAAGCAGACAAGCTGAAGGTTTAGCATGTGCTCAGTTTATGTAAAAAGTACTCTTTTTTTCTTTTTTAAGTGTCATGCTATGATGTTTTTTGCTCCTTAAAAGGTCAGTCAGAATGTTGTATTGCTTTTCATAAATGACAAATAAATGACAATAATTTTGCATGTTTCAACAAGTCAGACTGACTGAATCCTATTAAATACAAAGACCAAAATATTGCCGCCTGAGAGACGCTCTGTGGACTCCAATTACTTCCTCTGCATGTAGACAAGGACACGGCCTACCTGAGTAATGTAGCACAACTAAGCTCTGGTCACAAGCAATAGTTTCTTACCCTTGACACCAGTGATGAGGATGTCAACTGCAGTCCGGTATTTGACGATGGCAGCACTGAACTCTCCCTTCTTCTCTTTCTCCACAGCTGCTTTGAGCTCAGTGGCCGCTGCAGTCAAATAACCAGCACCGCCATTGTTCATGTTATCTACTGGCAGAGTGAACAGCTCTGAGTTGTCACTGCAGGAGACAGATCTATCTAAAAAACACACAAACACAACAATGTATTAAATGTCTTAAGCCAAATTAGGACTCTTTAGCCATGAACATACTCGTCACATACTAAGGCTAGCTACAAAGTGGACACAGTGGCAGTAAAGTTATCTTTCCTGTCTGACAGCAAAAACAATTTTTCATGAACATCAGATTTAAGTCTCAAGTGGAGGAGTTAAAGTATATTGGGGTTTTGTTCACAAGTGAGGGAAGGATGGATTGGGAGATTGACAGATGGATTGGTGCAGCCTTTGTAGTGAAGACGATGTACCGGTCTGTCGATGTGAAGAAGGAGCTGAGCTGCAAGGCAAACCCCTCTATTTACCGGCTACGTTCCTACTCTCACCTATGGTCCTGAGCTGTGGGTCATGACCGAAAGGACAAGATTCCGGATACAGGCAGCCGGAATAAATTTCCTCCGCAGAATGTTTGTGCGCTCCCTTAGAGATAGGGTGAGGAGCTCGGTCACTCGGGAGGAGCTCAAAGTAGAGCCACTGCTCCTCCACATTGAGAGGAGCCAGCTGAGGTGGCTCGGACATCTGTTCCGGATGCCTCCTGGACACCTTCACGGGGAGGTGTTCCGGACACTAGGACAAGCTGGAGGGACTATGACTCTCGGCTGGCCTGGGAACGCCTCGGTATCCCCCCAGAAGAGCTGGAGGAAGTGTCTAGGGAGCGGGAAGTCTGGGCGCCTCTGCTTAGACTGCTGCCCCCGCGACCTGGCCCCGGATAAGCGGAAGAAAATGGATGGATATATGTAGAGTTTGAATCGGATGTTTTTCCCAATTTAAGAAATCACATTTTCTAGCTGGACCCCACACTTTACTGCCATATAAAACAATGGGTTCAATTATAGATTAGAAGAGTCTGAGTAAGATTTGGATTGGGTTGTCAATTTTAAAGAATATATAATATAATATAATATAATATTAGAAAGTTTCTCTATAATTACCTTCTTTATAACATGGATCAAACACAGCAAAGTCATGATCAGACAAATGGGGTGGATCTTGTTTTTGAGGGGGGGAGATGTGCTCTTCTACCACAGAATCAAACAGTGAATCAAACTCCTCCTGGGACTCATGTAATTCTTGGATTCTGATTGGTGATGGGACTAGAAACAGAAAATGTGTCAATAAGAGCAATTCATACAGTACAACTCAGATCTGTGCAACATGATTTCACATAGTCTGGCTTGTGTTTCCACTGCAAAGGGTGTAGTTTGAGGGGGTAGCAATGTAAGCTACATTAAGAGATTAGAAGGTGGAACTTGAAAATAAGATCTAATACAATTTATTAATTATAGGAGTAGAAGGAGCTTCCAATTGTTACACAGTTTGAAAAACAAGTCAAAGCACAAGGTCTTCCCTGTTTACTGCAATGTAGCCAACAAATCAGTTGTGAAAACAGCTGGTGATATAAGATTCTGACCGTGCAATGAATTCTTTCATTTTTCATTTAGTTTCCCATTTTTTGGAATATAGCTGTTTATCATCTAATCAACATAGGGTTGTGTTTTACCATCCACTCCACTGTTCAATTCCAAAAGTAGGAAATTCTCTTATTCATAATAACACTTCATGCACCTTTTGAAAGTAGTAATACAACTAAAATCATGTTACACTAGAAGAAGGCGTACTCAGTAAAACGTCACATCTTAGAACATCTTAGCCTTTCGTTCGCACCTCTGTCATCGAGCTCTGTGTCACTTGGTAGTTCAACAGGAAAGTCCCCCACTTCATTACAAGCCTCCGCTGCCATCTCCGGTTCATCCAGGTCTAGGCCCAGGTTTTTCCCTAGGTCCTGGGGTAAGATGGGAGCCTCACAACCCTTCTCCTCATCTGCAGGCTGACAGTCTGACATACAGCGTTTGGGGAGGGGTATTAGGGGGGGAGGCAGGGGGCCGGCAGACAGGGGAGTGGGGTCTAAAGGGTGTATTATCTCACTCCCCTGGAAAAAATACAAGAAGTGTGAGGAGCAGCGACATATTTCTTCTCAAACCAGAATGTATACTGTATTTTACAAAGTTCTAATAAACTCCAAATGTATTCACAGCACATTTGGTCTTATCTTTGATTCTTGCTTTAAATGAAAGTCGTTCTCTGTGCTCCATCTTTACCACTATTAAAAACCTCTTAATGATTCTTTGAGAAGAGAGGAGTGAGTATGGAGGTGAAGAGACGTGACTGGAGCAGAGGTGTAAAACCCCAAACACATCTGGGTGAGATGTGTGACAAGTATCTTCAGACTTTTAGCACTAGTCAAAATACTTTGTATATGAAGATTTACAACCTTGGTGTATTTTTGTCATAGTAAATATATGTTGCTTTACACCAGTGATTCCCAACTTTTTTGGTCTTGTGCACCCCCTGGGCTTTATCATACAATGAGTACCCATTCATACGTGTCAATGATTCCTCAGAAAGTGGTCATATAAAAGGTATGACATCTGATTAGTGTACGTGGCCCATAACGTATGCCGGGATAATATAAAACAACTGAATTCACTTGCATTAAATACATTAGTAACATAACTGACATCCATAAAACTGTAAAATCAAACGGTGAGGTCTGCTCTGTATATATCGATGAAGTCTATATATAAAAAAAAAAAAAGAACTTTGTCCTTCACCCTCCGCGGGTGGTCTCATCCTTCGAGCTCGGGTCTTCTACTAGAGGCCTGGGAGCTTGAGGGTTCTGCGCAGTATCTTTGCTGTTCCTAGTACTGCACTTTTCTGGACCGAGATGTCTGGTGTTCTTCCAGGGATCTGCTGTAGCCACTCTTCCAGTTTGGGGGTTACTGCCCCGAGTGCTCCGATGACCACAGGCACCACTGTCGCCTTCACCTTCCAAGCCTTTCCAGCTCTTCTCTGAGCCCTTGGTATTTCTCTAGTTTCTCATGTTCATCATGAGGTCATGACATCACTTAATAACATAGGGTAAGAAATTTTTGAGTTATGCAGGTACTTTATATTAGGTTAATCAACTTGAATATAATATTACTAATTAGGCCCCACTGGTTTCCTTTTTTCAAAGGTGACTGGTATGGACAGATTTAAACAATTGTCGTCCATTGTAAGACTTGTTTTAGTCCTTCCCCATTCAAATGCCGACAGAGAGAGTATTTTTGATGGTTGGCATTAACAAAGCTAAAAGCAGGAACAGCTTGGCACTGGATGGTGCCTTATCATCAATAATGGCTCTAAAAATGGCTGGACTTGAGCCTAAATGTTTTAAATGGGAGCCCCCTATGTCTGTAATTAAAAAAGCTAAATCTGTTACAAACACATACAACAGTATTCATAAATATGTAAAAAAAAGTATACATAAACACATACATATCCTCTCACTTTAGAGAGGGGGCAAGGATATTATGGGTTAAGTTAAGTTGTGCTACACAGCATTTGTCAGTAATGGCTAAAAACTACTGTGGCCTCAGGCATCATAGCATTTTGGCATGTACTTAGACAGCTTAAAAACTGTTAGTGCAGTTGAGACAGTTTCTGTTCTGCGTTTCTTGTAAAATTAACTTTATTAAACGAATAAATAAATGACCGGGCTCTAGAGTGCAACCAGCCATTCGAGAGAAAAAAAGGCTAAATCAATAAACATATGATAGCTCCGGTCCCTAACCACTGTTTCTTTACCTTTGTGAGCATTAAGATTTTAGGCGGTTCCTTATTGATAAAGGAAAGGAGCTTCAGTGGCGTTTCGACAATGTGACTCCAATAACCTCTCAGCGAAAACAGGAGGGGAAGTTATGTTAACCCACAGCAGTTTGATAAAAACTACACATCACAAAAATGACAACAAGCAGACCTTATCCTCCACCGAGCAATGCCATTTAACAAAGAAACAGGACAATTTTGAGAAATAATCTGAGCAACTCCACACCAGTAATGTTTGTCTGAGCTCTGTCCAACAATAAAGATCATCATTAAAGGGACATTGGATAACTTTCAGAAAAACCTAAGTTACTGACACCAGTGGTCGTTAGGAGAACTGCAGTCAGCGTCCTGCTTGCTCTTGCTGGCGTGCGTGCGCTCGTATGTGCACGACTGGGTAACCGGAGCAACAAACAGCCAGCTACAGCTGTTCACAGGACTTCAACATTTACAGAGAAGGTAGGTTACACTTCTGCAAATTTGTTTGACAAACTTTATTGAGCGTAAACTATATGGCCTCTTATGTCCTATGTCTCAGGAGTTCTCTTTGGTTAGGCAACATGAATCTGAGGCCACTTCCTCTGAGGCCACTTCCTCTGTTCAAAGATTGGCTTTTCCATTTTAACAAAAATGGCTTCCTCTCTCAAACCATCTGGCATCTCTGGCCAAAATTCAGACATGGCTGTCCTCAAAAGAACGCCCTTTCTCTTTGAGGTGGACTACAGACTCAGGTCCACCAGGATTGGCTCTTCTGTGTGAAGATGTTTTTTTTGTTTCTCCAACATAATTGTCACTGCACTCTTCACTGAACTGCATAAACTACTACTCTGTTTGTGAGGCTCTTATCTTTAGGATGAACCAGTTTTATACGCAGTTTTTGAGTGTTCCCTAGTTTAAAGTAGACTGAAATGTTGTCCTTTTAGGTTTTTCATAAGGGATAACTACACCCTTCCCTTTTGTCTCTGGTTCCTGTCTATTTGGTTTCTGTGTCCTCCTGGTTTTTGTTGAAAGACCATTTGGGGTATCCTCAGCCTCTCAGGGCTTTACGGATGTGTTGTTCTTCTTTCCGTTTACCTTCTGAGGTTGTGGGAACCTCTTGTGCTCTGTGCTGAAGAGTCCTGATGACTCCCAGCTTGTGCTGCAGAGGGTGGTGGGAATCAAACAGCAAATATTGATCTGTGTGTGTTGGCTTCCTATAAACTTCTACTTGGAGAGTCCTGACATCAACGGAGACAATAGTCTCATCTGCGTCTAGTTATAGATGTTTGATTTTGTTAGTAAAGTCCTGCGAGTGGATGATATGTGTTGTGAGTGGCCTACCAATGAAGACAAAATAGTGGCCAGGTGTTTGGCTACATTGTAGGTGGCTGAATCTGTGCTGCTTACTATGGGTTGTAGTGGAATTTCTTCTTTGTGTATTTTGGGTAAGCCGTAGATACATGGCGTGGTGTTCCCCGGATACAGCCTGAAGTACAGAGGTCGATCAATGACTTGGTCCTTCTCCAGCCTCTGCAGACAGTCTATGACCTTCTTATTGTACCCACTTGTTGGATCTCTTCTCAGTGTCTCGTAGGTGGTGGTGTCACTGAGTAAGCTGTTAACACTGGACTCGTAGTTTTCACAGTGCATCTTCCTTTGTCACCTGGCAGAATGCTGATGCTGTGATCCTTCTCCAGTGCTGACAAGTTCTTTACCCATCAGTCCCGAGTGGCTGGTGTCATATCCTTGTTACACCTAGGATGGTCCGGATTGTGCCGCTGTAGTCCATTGGCCAAAATCTGAAACATTTTGATTTGGCGATCCTTGCTCTTGTTGTGCTGTGCGAGTTGTACCTTAGGTATGAAATTCCAATCTCCTGTTGGACTTCCCCTGGAACTACTGTATCTTACACTATTTAGTGCACTATAAAGTGATTAATAAATACGCTGTGGTTGAACATTTGGGTGCACCTAACCTTTGTGCTGGTGCACTTAAGAAAAAAAGTTAAGTGCACAAGAGCAACTAGTGCAAAACATTAGTCTAGAGCCCTGAATTAATCAAATTAGTCTGATGTTTAATTGAAAAAACATGCAAAGGGTATCTGTGAGCGGCTTGAAATCTCACTCTGAACCCAGATCAAAACTTGAGAGCCCTGCCCTGGGACTTGCAACAGAGGCAGATAAACGAACTGTAAACACGACTTAACTCTAACAAAACTCTAATTTTTTACTTTGAACCACACAAATACAAACATAAATTAAAGCCGCAAGCGGCGATAAAGGCCCTCGCCTCCCTTGAGACCGCGGGGACACATGCACTCGGAGGATTGCATTTCGTGCCTTAAAGCGTAAACTTCACGGTAATGTCAAAAAACCGGGCCTGTGCTACTGCTGGGGCCTGCTACACCACCTTGTAATTTAGAGTTAAAGGTCTCCACAATCCCTGGTTTTCTTGGGAGCTGTCTGAACCTTTGAAAATAATAGATTATGCTTGGGCTAAGGCGAGAAAAACAAAGTACTGGCTGGAGATTTGAGATGACTCAGGAATCGCTGCACCCCCCTGTTTAAAAAGGCAAAATGTAAATATTACTTGTCTAAAAGTACAAGGTTACAAGTTCCAAAGGATTCTGAGGAGTTTTCTAAGACTCTAGTCTTGGATCTGTAGGAGCCTCCTCTAAAGGAAGGATCCTGGCAATTGGGAAATGGCATTTATTTCCCAAAGAAATTGCTGCGTCTTCACAGACTCATTACGACCACAGCCACAAATGTATCAAAAAACAAATTGATAACTTTTTTGGCACACGTGTCTACATGATACTCACCAAATTTGGAGCTGTTTAGATGAAAAGCCTTTAGACACAAGGGGTGCAATTTAGGTTGTCACGCATTCCACCCAACATAGTAGTGTTGTCACGATACTGGAATTTCTAACTTCGATACGATACCTTCAAAAATATCGATATTCGATACCATTTTCGATACCAAAGGGAAAACAACTGTCACAATATTATTATTTTAATTTTTTTTATTTAAAGATAAATATAAAATCAGCCAAGGTCTGCTTAGACCTTAGTTAACTTTCCTCACCGTGAGGGGTCCGGAAATTTTTAATAAAAGGATATGTGTTTGAATATAATTCTTTAAAGTAAAGTCTCATGTATTCCACACCTACAGCCTCTTAAACAATTTGGAGATGAATGTTGATAATCCACTGTTTTCTGTATTTTATTCTTTGGTTACATGAGGAGGATGTTTGAGTGTTTAGCTTTCGCAAAACACAGCTCACAGACAAAAGAAAATACTACAAAATCAAAAGAAGCTAAAGCTAAAGCTCAGGACCTGGTGGTTTATTGACAACAGTCTGGAATCCTGCATATTATGCCTGGTACTCCTTCATGTGTGAGAACATTTTAAATACAAAATCATCAATTCAAGCCAAATTATTTTCTGATTAAAATAAACGTTCCCTCCCGTCCATAACGTCAGTGAATCTTTATTATGTTTTGCCAAGGCTTTTAAATTTTAGTTGTTTCTAACTCATTATCAGGCTACGCTAAACATGTTGAAATTTCCCGCTGCTCTGTCCGTAACCATAGTAACCTGAGGACGTGTTGACGTAGCCGTCCTAGAAGTGCAGGTTCAAAAATATGTTTTCGCGGTCCGCCTTTTGAAGACCCCTGATGTAGTGCACTTGTTCAAAGGCCTCTCAGATTGTCATACTTTCAGAAACCAATAGTGCAAGTAAAAACAAAAAAAAAAAAAAACTCGATATCGATACCCGGTATCGATACTCGGTATCGAAACTTCGGGAAATGAGTATCGTATCGTTTTAGATATTTCAGTATCGATATTTATCGAAATATCGATATTTTTGACAACACTACAACATAGTAGATTTCCTGTTGAGTTTACGGTATGGCTGTAATAAACTTTTCAGTTTGCCCTGAGGTGTCCTATGGATGTACCAAGTTTCATTTTTCTACGTTGGAAAAAAGTTACTTTCACTTTCCATAGGCCCAATGTATTTTGACTTTTCTAGGGGTCGCCACTGAGTCATTTACGTTTTTTTTTTTCGGGGACTTCAAATACATAAATCTTTTGCCGGGCTTGAAGTCTGGGACCAATAAAAATGACTTTTCGTGCATGTTTACTGGGTCAAATTTAGAAAAATTTTGCATAAAAAATAAATAAATAAATAAAAAAAATTATAATCCGAGCAAAAACAATTGGCCCTCCCGGTCATCACCGGCTCGGGCCTAAAAATAAATAAATAAATAATCCGAGCAAAAACAATAGGCCCTCCCGGCTCGGGCCTAACAAGTGTCCTACTCACATTTCCCTTAGACGCAAACAACATCAGTGACAGCAATAATGTGTTCATAAGAGAAAGTGGGAAATCTGAGAAACCTGCGAACACTAAACTCTGAAAAGGGGGAAGCTTGTGTATTCTTTAAACCTCTAGAGAGCTAATAAATAAGAGAGGAAAGAAATTCTGTTAGCCTGCGAGTCGTTAGCTGAATAGGTCTTACAAGGGCGTTCAAAAATAGCAATATATTTTCATTCATTCATTAATTTATTTTCTTCAGCTTAGTCCCATTAGGGGTCACATGTGACTGGAGCTTATCCCAGTAAATACATAATTTTTATCATAGTTAGGAAAAATTAGATGATTTCCCACATCACAACTGACAGCCTCTCTAGGCACACTAGCATCCCACGGCACAGCACATGAATGTGATTATCAAATAATTCTGTGTACCCCCTGAAATATTCTCACGGACCCCTAGGGGCCCGCGTACCCCACGTTAGGAAACACTGCTTTACACAACACAGATGACAAGATGTCTCATTGCTTCTATTTCATCACCTCCTAATCACCTCAACATCCTCATTCCTCTGCTTTCCTCTTCTATCTTAGTGCAAGGTGAGATTGAAAGTATTGGAAACCAGAGGGCAAATAAGAGAAATGCAGCAAACTTACTTGGCTATCCTTTTTGCAGCTGTTGCCTTCTTTCTAAATGGTATACATTGTCATTGAATTCAGGCAATTTACTTACTCTAAAAAAGTCTTTGAGCTGTGGACTGTTGTACAGAGCAGGTATGGTAGTTGTGAATTGAAACATGGCCTCTGCAGCGTTTCTCCTTTCCTCAATCACAGCTTCATCAAACCTGCCTGAGACACAGAATGTAAATGGAACAGTGTTACAAAAGTCAAAGTTGTGACCTGGGTTGGGTTAAGTAGTGCTGTGTTTTTGGCAAGCATTACAGAGCAACAACATATGGTGCAACAACAACTGCTCTATGTGAAGACAGAAGAAAAAAAGGATTTTAAAAATTATACTTTAAAATAAATTAACATAATTATTTTGTTAAAGTTAAATTATTAAAAAACATACACAAAATAAGAAGTTAATAGTGAAAGTCTCTACATTTAAGACTTATGAATTTTCTTTTTGATAGTGCTTATGGTATTTGTTAAAGTTACTTTCATTCAACCTGCAAGTTTTTTCTTGATTGGAAATGACACAGGCATCTTCAAGAAGATAATAACAATGTACATTACAATGTACAAGAGGCATTTTTGTGAAAATAATCCAAAGTTCTAAACAATTCTAAATAGTCCAAGCTGTTCTAAAGCATCCTAATTACCCTGGATCATTGGGAAAAGCTGTTTTAATTCACTCAACAGGTGAAAAACATCAGCTCTCTGCAGTTGGTTTGTGGACAGTCATGGCTAAGACAAAGTAGCTCAGTGAAGACCTGCGGCTGCTTACAAGTCAGGAAAGGGCTATAAGGCCATATCTAAATGTTTTTAAGTTCCAGTGGCTACAGTGCAATGTGTTATTAAAAAATACAAGACGTTCCACACTGTAGAAAATCTCAAAGGATGTGGTTATAAGCCAAAAGTGACACCTATCCACCATCCCCACTGTCAAACATGGTGGTGGCAACCTAATGCTTTCGGGGATTTTTTCAGCCAATGGACCAAGGAACCTAATCCCAGTAAACGACACAATGAAAAAACAACAATACATTAAGATTCTCAACAACAACATCATCAAGCAGTCTGCAGAGAAACTTGGCCTTGGGCTAAAGTGGTGAAGAAATGGTTAGCAGGGTAAGGAGACCTTCCAAACTGAAATAGCTGGAGGTTATTACTAAAGATGACTGGGCAAAAATCCCAGTGGAGCGTTGATTGCTGTACTAGCCAATAAAGGCTTTTCTATTGATTATGGATAAGGCTATAAATAATTTTAGACATGCCACTTCTTGTACATCGTCTTATTAACTTCTGTGTCATTTCCAATCAAAAAAAAAAAAAACTTGCTGGTTTAATAAAAATAAAAATTTACAAGGCGTATGACTAATTTAATGCTTGACTGTAGATTATCTTATGCTCAGACACTGGGAAAAAATATGACACACAAAGTATGAGCTTCTATCCTTACTAAAATTTAGCTTACATCCTTTCCGGAGTTCATTGTTATTCAGTTTTACCTCTGTCCCACTCCACTTTACGGAGTGGGACAGAGAGTCAATTGTTCAGCCAGCTGATTGGGCCTTAGCAGAACCCAAGAAAGTCCCAACTCAAGGTCACACTACCAATGTGTCACCTAAGTAATTTTTCAGTTATAATCAGCTGCCTGACCAGATGCTGTCTGATGCTTTATGGGTCATTATGAACAGAGAGCTAAAGAGAGCCATCCATACAATAAGAGTCAGTATACAAACATACTCAGTATACAAGATACTCTCTATATTGTGTATAAACTTGCATTGTCATTGATGTTTACTTCCATCTGTCCAGAAGACCATACACAAAAACCTATTGAACCTAGACTATAGTACAAAGAGCAAAAAACTGGCCTTGGTTGACATAGGAAAAAGCACAGTGTTATCCTTATATTTATGTGTCAATATTTATGTCTCTATTGCATGCACACCTTTCCATACACTTTTGCACCTTACCTGTCTGAGAACTGCTGTAACATTTGAATTACCCCTCTGTGGGATCAATAAAGTCTTATTTTATAGCGTTTACCAAACAACCTTTATATAACCTCAGTACTAACTGATTGGGAAAACATTTTATTTTCATTAGCTGCAGTATTATATGTAGTATTTGGTGCAGCAAATTCCTCAAGTTTATAAGTTAAACATAGACTGTGGTATTGAAGATCAAGAAATTGTAGTGAGTAGCTAATTCAAAGATTGTGTCAAAACATTTTTTTTTTTTTTTTTGCCTTTATTGGTAAAAGACAGTTGCTACACAGGAAACAGGAGAGAGAGAGGGGTAATGACCTGGAGCCAGGTCAGAAAGGAAACCTAGGTCCCTCCGTTTGTGTGGTATGGTTTGTGTGGTTCACTCTAGGTGAACCAAAAAGGAGCCCCAGTATCATACAGTTTTGAAAATTAATTTATAGTAAATCTGGATCATAATGTCAATACCAAAGACTTGTGCTCGAGGAAAAGATGGAAACTCCTCTTGCCGTCTGAACAGGTTTCTGTGAGTGTAGGCCAGCTCTCCATGAAGCTTCTTCAGCTCTGAAAACCTCCTCCAGACCACAACCTCCTTTACATCTTCAGGATGAAGCTTGGAAACAAACTATGAATAAAAGTCAAATAATATGATCAGGTCAATACAACAGCAAAACAAAAAATTTCTTTAAACAATTTATGATGTAGTATAAATTAATTTAACAAATATGTGTCAGCTATAATTTCTGCAGGTGCCAGCCTCATCACATGATCTTACTGTGGTCATGGGTTCCGTTTATTTTTACAGTGCATCTAATTCTTACAAAAATTTCTTTGTGCACAGAAAGCATCTCCACTTTTATCTAAAGCTACCCAACGCGAATAAAATCCACACAGAAAACAACAGCGATAAAAAAAAGATTTATCAAAATAAGGTAAAATACGATTATCAACAGCAATTGGCATTACTGACTACGCAGAAAAAACAATTTAAACCAACCCTGGCGCTGATTTTGTACTCCGTGTGGCCCTTCTCGTGTGTACGTGGGTCGCTGACGGTAAAAGAGCGATAATATTCCTCTTTCAACTTTCGTGACATGTCGCTTACTGTAGTATTAACTATGATAACACATACAGCGCTGTAATAACTTAGAGTGGCTGCGGTCTCTCATTTCACACGATCCAATACATCCATGAGCGCTTCCGGGTCCGTGACGTCAGCTGCTCCTTTTCTTCTTCGGGTTTATCGTTGACCAGCTTATGGATACATTACCGCACCCCTCTGCTCTGGAGTGTGGACCAGAGTTTAACCCATCAGGCACCGAGGTTTTTTGCTGGTTCTTCAGTGCCCCTCTCATGGAATCCCTAAAAGGGCCTCGCTTAAGGGCGCCACCATACAGCGATTAACCTCCGTCCACCAGAGGGCAGGCTCCAAAAGCAGAAATATAAGGAGAAACCCCATGACGACTTACAAGTGTAAAAAAACTTTTTACAGCTTGGTACCAAAGACAGCTCTGGTCTTTGAGGCTAAGCTAAGTTAGTGTTACGTGACAACTCTGGTAATTTTAGAAAATTTCTTTGGTTTGCCCTCATGACAGATGTCAAATGTTTTCTGTGAGATTTTTACACACTGTTGCTTGTAGTTTGGCCCATTCCTCCATGCAGATCTCCTCTAGAGCAGTGATGTTTTGGGGCTGTCGCTGGGCAACATGGATTTTTAACTCCCTCCAAAGATTTTCTATGGGTTTTCTTTGGACTTGAAATGCTTCTTACGAAGCCACTACTTCTTTGCCCGGGCAGTATCTTTGATCATTGTCATGCTGAAAGACCCAGCCACGTTTCATCTTCAATGCCCTTGCTGATGGAAGAAGGTTTCTTACTCAATATCTCATGATACATAGCATTCATTCTTTCCTTTTTACGGATGAGTTGTCCTGGTCGCTTTGCAGAAAAACAGCCCCAAAGCATGATGTTTCCACAGCCATGATTCACAGTAGGTATGGTGTTCTTTCTCCAAACACGACAAGCTGAGTTTTTACCAAAAAGTTCTATTTTGGTTTCATCTGACCATATGGCATTATCCCGATCCTCTTCTGGATCATCCAAATACTCTCTGCTTTTCAGTTTCAGACACAACCTGGTGGTGACCTGCCACCGGCCGCCGTTTTAACAAAAGAGGACGGACGGCGGACTGTTTTTGTATTGGCTGAAACCAAAAAGCGCCCTCTGGTGGTTGTGGCTTGTGCACTGGCATGCCAGTTTTAAAAGTGGCAAAAATTACATTAAGGGCTACCTGGGAATACAGTGGCCTGACTGATCAAAATAGAACAGATTACAGCTACCATGACATCATGACTCTTGTTCACTGACTAATCTCTTTGGATTAACTGACCTGACATAAGTTTACAGGTACAAGATCATGTTCAGAGGTGAGAAAGACAGTGCTGGTGAAGACTGGTCCTGGATTTCCTATTCAACCAGAAGAATTTAAGCCTGGAGTTTGAGTTCGTGGACACATAGACTGAGACAAAAATCTGGAAAAGACTAAGGCGCATCTGAAAACAAAGCTACAAAATACAAGGCTTGTGATCAGTCTAATTCTGGAATCTATGGTAAGACACATTAAACCTAAAAATATTCAGATACAAAACTTCAGCATGAGCAAAAATTGAAGGTAAGGTTTAAAGCTATTGAGGTGTTTAATAGGAAAGTATTAAGACAGTACATACAGAACCACTGTCACTCTGCACACCTCAAGTGTCATGGTCTAAACCAGGGGTCATCCACTAAATTTGTTTGAGGGCCAGCTTGTTTCTTCACGGTGCTACGGGCGGGCCAGACTTTCAAACTAAAATATATACAGTAAATAAATACATACATTTGATTTTATTATTTTATTAGATTTCTTCACTGTTAAATATTTTTTCTTGTTTTTCTTTTTTAACTGAAATCTTTTTTCCCCCTCATGTTTTCTGATTTTGATAATGCAGGGCTCTAGACTAACTTTTTTGGTCACCATCCCAAAAGCCAGTTCCAACTGTCCTGAAGTGAATGTCAACTGTCCCCATATTTATTTGAAATGCAGGCTAATGTTTGTCCATTAATATAAATAAACTTAAACCTAAATACAGTTTACTTAAAATCCCCAATAAAAATGCCTCTCATAGATTATTATATCTTATTATTTTTAGTGACCAATAATAAACACTGATCTTCTGTGTCTCCCTAAAAACAGAAGAACTTTATCCAAAAAACTAATTTGTTAAACTGTTACCTTTTGTGTATTTTCACCTATTTTTTTTATTAATAATAGAAAGAATGTAACGGTAATAATTATTGTGAGGACCAGAAGTCCTTTACAAAGTTAGACACCCCTGGTCTTTACTCTCAGTGGCTGCAGCAGAGACTCTCTGACAAGGGCCTCAAACAAATTAACACTTAGTTTAAGACTGGTCTGATTGTGTTATGAAATAATAACTTATGGCCCAGAGATGGACTCAGGACAACAGCAGCCTCCGACAAGTTGAGACTCTTGCCAACACAGATTACTGGTTATTACTGTTCTCCACCGGTGATGGGAAATTTTGGTACTTTTGGCCCATTTTGAAGAGAGTAAAGCTCAATCTCAGACACAGACTTGTATTTGTTGCACGCTTGTTAAGCCAAGCAGAGCCGACTCGGCCCCGTATCGGTCTGTGCAGCAGTTGTGAGACACTGTAAGCGAGTAAACGCCTTTTGCTAAAAAGGCTTTAAATCGTTATTTCCACTGTACAATATACTGTACAATGCTGATATTGTGCACATCCACCTCCGGAATTGACTTTGTGACAGTGACAGGAGGGAAATGTGTGTTTTGCGCCGCCATCCTGAGGATCATCAATCCCCGGGACAACGTTAGGTCAGAGCCCTGAATCTGTGTTGGAATTCTAAAAGTCCAAATAAACACTGCCCATTGGTCTGTCAGTTTGATTAAAACGTATTTTAAGTAAGGCAGACGATAAGTAATGTCACAATTGAAATCAACAGCAGCTAAAACACGATAATAAAGATAAACTTTTGAAACTGTACTGACTGCAGTGGATGGAGCAAAGGAGTGTTAATAAAGCACCAGTTCAAGTAGAAATTGATCATTTTATTTTGCTCTATAAGTTATACAAAGGCCACCATAACACAACTATTCATTTGAATACAGTAATGTTGTATGTGTTGTGGATTTGCTCAGTCTTCAACCCATTGTGTGCAGACCATGAGCAGTGACCAGTGTGAGTCGGTGTTACTGAGTGTGGAGTCCCTGCTCATTGATGCTAAACGGATGCAGATGCGGTGCAGAGAACGCAGTGAGCAGTTGTTTTTGGCGGCCACACAGCTGCGAGTGGAGTCTGCGGCGCTCAGAGAGCAGTGTGAGGCCACGCAGCTGGACATGGTCAGGATCCGCCGGCAGCTGGACGAGCTGATGGATACTAAAGCTGCGTTTGAGGCTCGAGAGAGACAAGCCAGGAAACTCAGCAAGCAGCTGTGAAGGGGAGAAGCTGATAGTGATTGAAAAAACGTATGTCCACATTGATACCACTTTATTTGAAAACGTTTTAGGACTGTAAACTGTACCACACTATGAACAGGTGACAATGCAGTACTTCAAAAATGTTAAATTTCCAATTTGAGCCATAAATAAGAGAGATATTTCTTTAAATATTTAAATGCAATAAAGTTAAATATTACAGATCATATAGCAATTGCTACCAGCCACCATGTTTTGCTTGACACAACACAGTATTTTTGTTGACATGTTAATTCCCCCACCATGAACATTATTATCCAAATGAGAATGTACATTAGATGATAAAAAGACAACTATAATTGTTTGAATATTACAATACAATATTGTTAATGTGCCTCTCTTTATAATTCCCTATATTGAGTATTAAACAGACTATGTCCAAATATGCTTCTTTCTTCTTTTGCCTCTTATTTCAATGTCAGGTAAGAGTATCTTCAGTGTGTTACTGTCTGTATAAGTATGTCCTAAGCTAACATAGCACAAACCCAAGCAGGCAGATATTTCGCAAATTTCAGACTTCTGATATGTAACTGTCTGTCCTTCACAAAAGACTTAGTACTTTGGACAAGTGGAGGTTAACATCACCAAAGTAGAAAAAAGCTGAAACATCAGATTGTCTACATTTTAGATGATCATCATTATAGATGGATATAAACAGGTTTTAGTTGGATTTGAACAGCTCTTAGTTGGATTTGAATAGGTTTAAGATGGATATGAATAGTTTTTAGTTGGATTTAAACAAGTTTCATTTGTATCAGAATTGAGTGTGATTTAAACATGTTTTAGATGGATTTGAACAGGTTTTAGTTGGATTAAAACAGGTTTGAGTTGGATTTGAGCAGGTTTTAGATGGATTTGAGCAGGTTTTAGATGGATTTGAATATGTTTTAGTTGGATTTGAGCAGGTTTTAGATGGATTTGAATATGTTTTGAATGGATTGTTTAAATCCTGTTCAAATATTTCTAAAACCGGTTCTAATTCAACTTAAAAATGTTCAAATCCATCTAAAACCAGGTCAAATCCAAATAAAACTTGTTTATATCCATTTAAAACCTGAATAAATCCATCTAAAATCTATTCAAATCTAAATAACTACTTTTCAAATCCAACTTTAACCTCTTGAAAGCCAACTTAAAACTGTTCAAAACCAAATAAACCTGTTCAAATCCAACTAAAATCAGTTAAAACCAAAATTTAACCTGTTCAAATCCAATTTGAATCTGTTCAAATCCATCTTAAACCTGTTTAATTCCAACTAAAACCTGTTTAAATCAAACTAAAACTTATTCAAATTCATCTGAAATCTGGTCACATCCATCTAAAACCTGCTCGTATCCATCTAAAAAATTTTGGAATCCAACCAAAAATCTGTTTAAATTAGATAAAAACCGTTTCATATTCATCTTTGTTATAAGAATTCTATATTGTAAAAAGAATTCTGTTCGTCAGATTAATGAGGAGACAGTGAGACCGTATTGAATTTAGAATGAATGGTCAGGATTTATTCCTTGCAAGGAAGAAGCGAAGTACAGACATGTCATGAGACTGTACAACAAGATGAATCTGCTTACAAAGTAAACAATACATATGGGTTTTATACATATCAGTCCACAATGTGAAGGAGGAGGAGGATGTTCACTCCCCTACAGTCTGCGACCTAGAGGCCAGGTGGTAATAGCTTAGACTAGGGACATGTTTGTAATAGCATGAGAACAGAACAGAAGCAGACAGAAGCATAACATATAAAAACTAAAAAATAGACACTTAATAAAAACATACAATTCCCATAACAATCTTAAATCAGTTAAAATCCAACTTAAACCTGTGGAAATCCAACTAAAGCCTGTTAAAATCCAACTTAAACCTGTGGAAATCCAACTAAAGCCTGTTCAAATCCTTCTAAAACCTGTTCAAATCCAAACTAAAGCCTGTTCAAATCCAACTAAAGCCTGTTCAAATCCATCTAAAGCCTTTTCAAATTCAACTAAACCCTGTTCAAATCCAACTAAAGCCTGTTCAAATCCATCTAAAACCTATTTAAACCCAATTAACACCTGTTCAAATTCACAACCTGTTCAAATCCATCTAACATTTGTTCAAATCCAAATAAAACCTGTTCAAATCCAAATGAAACTTGTTCAAATCCCTCCCTCCCCCCACTCATCTGCAAGATGGCCCCACTCACACCTTGTCCCCTACCCCTCCTGACACCTCCACACTGATCACCAGCACCCCTCCCCCTCCTGACACCGCCACACTGACTTTCACTGCTGAACAGGTGAGGAAACAACTGCAGAGACTATGGCTATGTCCACACGAAGCCAGTGCATCCCCTATCCGATCTTGAGACGGCGTCGTCTCAAGAAAATATCTGCGTACACACGACCGGCTGAAAACGATGTAGCATGCGCATAACCTTGCGCGCTGCAGAAGAAGACGAAGACCTAAATATTTATTTTCTAATAAAAACAAGTTCTCAAATTGTTGCAGTCATATATTTAGAGTGTAGTAATTGGTGCCCTCATGTTTGTTGTTTTCTCTTCAATATACGGAGTTCTGAGTGCTTTGGACATGCGGAAATTCTCTCTCCATTCATTTTCTCCTGGTTGCTCTCCTGGTTCTCTTTCGCGGTGGATCTAAGAGCATGTGGCGTATGGTGTTGTCCATTATCGCTTGTTGCTCACCACAACTGCATAGAAGCAATAGATTTTGCTGTAATAAAGCTAGTAGGCTTAGTAGCTTCTGCAGCACGAACTCAATCATGTAGTCCGCCATTATTGTTGTTGCTGTTACGTGTGACGAGGCCGACACGTGATGCGATGACATCATCGTTTTCACAAAATATACGGATTGGCTTGTACACACGACACGCAAGTGTCGCAAAGGTGTTGTCGAAAGATTTATCCACTTTAGAACCCTGTTTCAAAAAATAGCGGATTCAGTCTCCCAAAACACCGGATCCGTGTGGACGAAAGGCCAATACGATACAAAATGTATATGGATACAGTGATTTGTGTCTCCGTGTGGACAGCCTCTTAGAGACACAAATCGCGAAAGAGAACCAGGAGAGCAACCTGGAGAAAATGAATGGAGAGAGAATTTCCGCATGTCCAAAGCACTCAGAACTCAGTCCGTATATTGACGAGCAAACAACAAACATGAGGGCACCAATTACTACACTCTAAATATATGACTGCAACAATTTAAGAACTTGTTTTTATTAGAAAATTACTATTTAGGTCTTCGTCTTCTTCTGCAGCGCGCAAGGTTATGCGCATGCTCAAAGTCTTCTTCTCCGTGTATAGTGTATATCTGTGGCAGAATTACAGCGCCACATACTGGTCGGGCATATATACTACATCGTTTTCAGCCGGCCGTGTGTACGCAGATATTTTCTTGAGACGACGCCGTCTCAAGATCGGATAGGGGATGCACTGGCTTCGTGTGGACATAGCCTCAGAGAAGGAAAAGCTGCAGGCCCTGATGGCGTCAGCCCCAGAGTCCTGAAAGCTTGTGCCGCCCAGCTCAGCAGAGTTCTGCATCAGATCTTCAAACTGAGTCTGAGTCTCCAGAGAGTCCCCCTGGTGTGGAACCCGTCGTGCCTCGTTCCTGTCCCAAAGACGCGCCGTCCCAGCGACCCCAAAGACTTCAGGCCCGTGGCACTGACCGTCATGAAGACTCTGGAGCGACTCATCCTGGAGCAGTTGCGACCCATGGTGCAGCATCTACAGGACCCACTCCAGTTCGCCTATCAGCACCACTTCGGTGTGGACGACGCCGTCATCTACCTGCTCCACAGAGTCTACGCCCACCTGGACAAACCGGCCACCACTGTGAGAATCATGTTCTTTGACTTCTCCAGTGCGTTCGACACTATCAGGCCGGGGCCACTGGCTGAGAAGCTGGCAGTGATGCAGGTAGATGCCCCCCTGGTGTCCTGGATTGTGGACACTCATTGGCAGACCACAGTATGTGTGGCTGCAGAGCTGTGTGTCTGACACTGTCATCAGCAACACCAGGGTGCCGCAGGGGACCGCCCTCTCTACTTTCCTCTTCACCCTCTACACCACACTTCAACAACTGCACAGGGTCCTGCCACCTTCGAAAGTTCTCTGACGACTCTGCAGTGGTTGTAGCATCAGCGGTGGTGACGAGAAGGAGTACAGGACTGCTGTGGACAACTTTGTCACCTGGAGTGAAAAGAACCACCTCCAGCTCAACATGATGAAGACTAAGGAAGTGGTGGTAGACCTGAGGAGGATCAAATCCGCTATGACCCCCTATTCTGGACTATTCTGGACTATTCTGGACTACTCCTAACCAGTACTTTGCTCCACAAAGTACTGGTTAGCTGCAAGAGCTCCCGCGCCATCGAATCCAACTCACCACCTGGTGGTGATCAGTGATCAACTATTACAAAGTCGATCATCGATCTCCGGCATAGGGTGTCCTGGTGCCACGTGCACTAGTGGATACCCTTATGCTTGATCATAGTGTTCGTTATGGACAAACTTTGACTAGCACAGAAATCCAATAACAGAACACTGCTCGGGTTCAGATCTAGGGGGCCGTTCCTCCCAATCACGCCCCTCCAGGTGTCACTGTCGCTACCAACGTGAGCATTGAAGTCCCCCAGTAGAACGACGGAGTCCCCGGTCGGGGCACTTTCCAGCACCCCTCCTAGAGACTCCAAGAAGGCCGGATACTCTGCACTGCCATTTGGCCCGTAAACACAAACAACAGTGAGAGACCTATCCCCGACCCGAAGGCACAGGGAGGCGACCCTCTCGTTCACCGGGGTGAACTCCAACACATGGCGGAGTCGGGGGGCAATGAGCAAGCCCACACCAGCCCGCCGCCTCTCACCGCAGCAACTCCAGAGTAGTGGAGAGTCCAGCCTCTCTCAAGGAGTTGGGCTCCAGAGCCCAAGCTGTGCGTGGAGGTGAGCCCGACTATCTCTAGTCGGTATCTCTCAAACTCCCGCACAAGCTCAGGCTCCTTCCCCGCCACAAAGGTGACATTCCATGTCCCTAGAGCCAGATTCTGTGTCCGGGGATTGGGTCGCCGAGGCCCCCGCCTTTGACTGCCACCCAATTCACATTGCACCGGCTCCTTACGGTTCCTCCTGCAGGTGGTGGGCCCACGGACCCACGTCGCTCCTTCGGGCTGAGCACGGCCGGGTCCCATGGGGAAAGACCCGGTCTGCAAGCGCTCGCATACGAGCCCCAACCCCGGGCCTGGCTCCAGGGTGGGGCCCCGGTTTCGCCATACCGGGCGACGTAAAGATCCTTGATTTCTTTATATCCATAAAGGGTTCTGATACATTTTGACATATTTTGATTTTTTTCCCTTTGATTTATATTTTATTTTTAAACACAAACATGTTTAATTTTCATTCCTCTTACACATTAAAAAATACCAACACTGCGCTGCATTACCATATTGCTCAAATATGGAGAATGACTGGACCGTTGTCTGCCGAGGCAGACGCTGGGAGAGACAACAGGACACGAACTGTGGGGACCAGCAGCTGGGAAAGGGCCAGTGCACCACCGATCTTCCTACAGAGACGTGACTTCTTCCCTTGCTCTAAACCCTACCCTAACACTAATATTACCCAGGTATTCTATGGAAAGGAGAAACAGAAACAATAAACAGACCAGAGCCAGACTTGATGAAATTTTAGTGTGTGTGAGAAAAAGGAGCCAAACTAGGAGGCATTTATACTGCATTTATTGACAGATCCATAGTTATTGACAATATACAGCACTTTACTATATGTCAACAGGAAATAAATACTAAGCGGGCTCAGAACAGACAAGACAAGGACAGACACAGTGGACAAGGAAAGAGGACATTAGGAGAGAGGAGACTAGAACAGGGACAGAGGAGACAAAGATGTAATTATAAACAGAGCAGTTGAAAATCATTTAAACCTGTTTCAAATCTATTCAAATCCTAATACAACCACTTCAAAGACATCCACATCTGTTTAAAACCTGTTAAAGTCCAGGTAAACTGGTTCTACCCAGTTTAAGGCTGTTCAAAAACAAACAGTTAACATTAACAGGTGAAACAACAACAAATAAATATTGCAGTAGTGTTTGGTTCAGAGTGAACTAGACTCTTGTGATAATATGTTTATTGTTTAGTTTAGTTTAATTTATTCAGTCAAGCAAAAATGAAAGAAAAGAATGGAATAATTCCAAAACAAAACTCACATTAACGAATAAAAAATTAACGAGTTAAAGACTGAAGGCCAAAGTCAGAGACTTATTGTTGCCTTCCCCTTTAAACATTCAAATCAAAACACCACATGATACACATAAAATAAAAATAAAAAAACATAAATACTGAACTAACATTGTTAGTTTAGTATTTTACCCTTACCCCTTAGGTTCACCTGGTAACTTAGATTGATTAATTGGTCAGTCAGGTTTAATTTTAAAAAATGTGAAAGTTAAACTTGTGTGAAATGTTAAATATTTTTGTAATAACTGGATCAGGCTGAAGGCACAAAGATGACAAAGCAACTCCATCTTATTTCTTGGCCCAATCAGAGCCATTGGATGGCCTTTATATGATGCACTGTTTCTCTGATTGGTTCAGTGTTTATCCAGTTGTGCCTCCTGAAAAGCCACCTAAATTCCATAGAGATCTCACTTTTTCTTTGAAGAGAAGAGAAAAAAAAACTCAACACACAGGACCAGGACTAAACCAGGCATTATAGGCACAAACAGGTTTGGAACAAGTTTAAATCAGTTTTAGTTGGATTTGAACAGAACTGGTTTTAGTTGGATTTGAACAAGTTTTATTTGGATTACATTGGTTACATGAATATAATGCTCCACTGGTTTAAATACAGAGTATATTATGTTTATACTGTTCACAGAGTGACACGTGGGGTCAGACTTAAAGAGGCCCCAGAAGTCAGAGTTCATCATGCCTCACAAAGTCCGGCTGGGTCCAGTACAGTCCCAAACAGGGTTCAAACAGGATTTGTTTGGGGACTGAACAAAACCAGGCTTGAGTAAATCTCTGACAGTGAGTGAGTCAGTGCAGGTCTGAGTGGATCAGGACTTGTCCTCATAAAATTCTGACTCCGGGAGCTCCATCTCAGCCAGACCACGAAGGGGCGCCACAGGAGAGAACAGCTGTACTCCACCTAAAAACAGGACAAAATGATCTCGGAACAAGTTGGATTTGAACAGGTTTTTACTGGTTTCTGATCTTACTGGTGATGGTGATGGTGATGTCAGTGGGTGTGGTCTCTGAACGGGCAGGGTTCGGCTCCAGGATGATTGACGGCTGCATTGAGTCGCGCAGTGGCGTCCTCTGACCTTGAGTGGTGGGAATGAACCGGGGTCCGTCCAACGAGACCGAGTCCATGCACGGAATACTGGTCTGAATCAAAGATCAATAATAAGGTATGTATGTGGAGGTTCTCAGCCTCCAGGACATAATCAAGACAAGGTTTCAAAAGCATCTGGACGTTGGACGTTTTGTCCTTAACCAAGAGTTCAACTGATAAGAGCTGAGTTTAAATACAAATACTTTATTGTCCACAAATGTGGAAATTTATCTTTGGTTTCTCAATAAAAATACACACATACAAACATTTTGTTTGCAGATATTACTTTGTATCTCCCTCAGAAGGAGGGGCTAGACCTGAAACTGGATTGTGAGGCTGGTGGGGAGTGGTTATGCTCCTGTGGACCATTAGCAGAACTACTCCCTTCAGGTGGTAATGTTCTTCTAGAGACAAAACATTTAAATGTGACACTCACCATGATGCCCAGAGCCTTGAGAATATTCAATTTACACATGGGACACGTACAATGTTCGTTCAACCAGGGGTCAACACAGCCTTTGTGAAAAACATGTCTGTGACAGAAAAAAACACATCAACACAACTGTGTTAAACAGGATTTAAAAAGAACAGAAAAACATGTGAGTGACAGAAAACACACTGGTTTCAGTAGGCGACATGTGTTTTGTAATAAAAATGAAATCTTTATAAATCATATTTTCTTCACTTCATAACAGTATATAAAATTCTTCCACAGTAAAAGTACGTACTTGCATGGCAGGATGCGGACAATGTCGTTGAGTTGATACGACTCGATACAAACTGCACAGTGATTAAAGTCTGGATCTGTTTCCTGAAAGACACACAAAACCGGGTCAAGACCAGGTCAGGACCAGGACTAAACCAGCCTAAAGTTTAACTGAAGTGTCCTAGTCAAGTGTCCTAACGTTTAACTGAAGTGTCCTAAATTTTAACTTAGGTGTCTCAAAAGTGAAGTGTCTAAAGGTTTAATTGACAGGTCCTATAATAAATTATTTTAGGACCTGTCAATTAAACCTTTAGACACTTCATTTAAAATAATGTGTTTAAAAACTTTAAAACTTTAGTGTCCTAAAGTTTAACTAAAATTTCCTAAAGTTTAACTGAAGTGTCCGAAAGTCAAGTGTACGAAAGTTTAACTGAAGTGTCCTAAAGTTTAACTGAAGTGTCCTAAAGTTTAACTGAAGTGTCCGAACGTCAAGTGTACTAAAGTTTAACTGAAGTGTCCTAAAATAACATTTCCTAAAGTTTAACTGAAGTGTCTGAAAGTCAAGTGTCCTAATGTATATAACTAAAGTGACCTAAGGTTTAACTGAAGTGTCCTAAAGCAAAGTGTCCTAAAGTTTAACTGAAGTGTCTTGAAGTCAAGTCTCCTAAAGTTGAACTTAAGTGTGCTAAAGTGAAGTGTCCTAAACCCTAACCCAAACCAAAGCAACGAGCCCTAAACTGCTTACGTTAAGTTGTAAACATGCATATAGAATACATTAAAAGCTGAGTGTCAGTCAACATTGAGTAAATTAAATGGTCTCCCTGCTTTTAAAGCTTAAGACTATGCTAATTTATACATTTATTAAAGCTTGGTTTTATCATTTGATTAAAATCAATTCAAGGGATAATTTAGCTGTTAAATTAAAGCATGCACTTGTATTTATTGTTTAAATCATTGTGCAGTATATTCTAAATAAGTTTTTCACCTTACATTTGTGTTTGAGGAATCTTTAATAGTTTAAATGTTCTGCTCTTCAAATACTTAGATTTTTTTATGCAGAAACTTTAAATATAATTTTCTGTTTTTCATTTACATTTAGTCATTTAGCAGACGCTTTTATCCAAAGCGACTTACATTCACCAGTGTTACATTTTACAGTTGACGCTTTCATTTAAAGCGATTTACATGAAGGTTCCATTCACCAGTGTTACAGCTGGAACACCACTGGAGGCAAGGTGGGTTAAGTGTCTTGCCCAAGGACACAACGACAGTATGAACTGTGGGGAGAGCGGGATTCGAACCGCCTACCTTCCGGTTGAAGGACGACCGCTCTACCACTGAGCTACAGCCGCCCCATTTCACCATCGGTTTATTTCAAACCCATTTGTCATATCCAATAAAAATAAACCCGCGTGAAATCCAGTTTGGAGTAAGACTCATCTTTCAAGTGTGGGAAGCTGCATAGTTTTAAGAAGACACTTGACAATTTTATTATGTATCAAACATTGCACTCTAGAGGTTTTTTGAGCAGAGAAGCTCGGTGCTGCTTTGAGCTCTCAGAGGAGGCCAAGCTGAGGAAGGCTTCTCTTCATATAAAAAAAAATTAACCAATCAGGTGAGACTTTGTCATGGCACTGCCTCTCTGTGATTGGTCAGAATTGAGCCAGGGGAAGCCACTTTGTCGCTGGCTTTTCTTGAATACTTTCCCAGTATTGATGTCACGTGATTTAAAGCGCCCAGTGAGCGCAACATTTAATGTGTTAGCTAAAGTGTTGATATTAGGCTAGCATTTTATTTGTATGGAGGGCGGCAATTTACAATACTTAGTAGATGTCTGAGAAGGTTCTCAGTCATCCAGGTCATTTTGAAGAAAAGGTTAAAGCAAAAAACATCTGGACTTAGTTTTTAAGGTGAAGACATGTTGTCGCTAATTCCAAGAGACTTTTTCAATTCTGAGATCAACTGATAGGAGAGCTGAGCTTATATCTCTAGAGGGAAGAGATTTTTTTTCTGCTCTTGCCTCCTCGCCGTTTTGAATAACCAGCAAAGTATAAAAACGATAAAACTGCTCTGGTGTCCGCTGTGCTTCTGGCCATTAGCGGCGCAAACATGGCTTCCTTTTTGACAAACGGCTGTGTGGTTTCGCGTTATTTCATGTCATGTCTGCCTTTTCTCTGGTTAACATTCCTCATGTAAACCTCATCATTGAAATTGAATGCAAGCAATAGGGTACCAGACTAACTTCTTTGCTTTGGATAAAAGCATCAGCTAAATGACTAAATGTATAGAATGGGAAAAGAATTAGTACCAGCTGGCCAGGCTATCCTAACCCTTGCCCCTCCTGGAAAATTTATGACATGGATGGACTTCATTAAGAGCCAGAAGAGAACAACACTGCATGCAAAGGACGTGTCTGTGGAGGTTCTCAGTCATCCAGGTCTTCTTGAAGAAAAGGCTAAAGCAAATGCATTTGGACTCACACAAAGGACATTTACAAATTTCCTCCTTATTTCTTATATTTTCTAAATTAAAGTTCACGCTTATATTCCACATCACCACATAACTACATAGTTCTGAAACTTGTACATGTCAGTAACATAACTGGAAAAAGCCCTTTTAGTTATTTTGCCTCTTACAAATGGAATAACTTTGAAAAACTGCTTACAACCCTTAAATTTAATTGTTGTTAAATTTTATCGTCGTACTGTTTAAAAACAGGACACTCGTGAAAAAGAACCTTGTGCTCTCAGTGGGCTCTCCCTGAATAAATAAAGAAAACAATGAAAACACCAACAAAAACTGGTGTCCGAAAGTTGAACTGAAGTGTTCTAAAGTGAAGTGTCCTAAAGTGAAGAGTCCTAAAGTGAAGAGTCCTAAAGCAGTGAGGAGGCAGGAGTCACCTTGTCGCCTTTCCTAACAGTCCTTGTCGTCAGTTTCCTTATGGCCTTCTTCGCTGCATCTCCAAATCCTCTCTGCTGAAGGACACAAGGAAACAAGGAAATGAGGAAACAAGGATGCATAGAGGAGACATTATTACAGTTGTGCTCATAAGTTTACATACATAGATTTTTTTTTACCCTTTTTTAGAGAATATGAATGATAACACTAACACTTTTCTCTCACTCATAGTTAGTGGTTGGGTGAAACCATTTATCGTTTACTCTTTTTAAATCATAATGACAACAGAAACTACCCAAATGACCCTGATTAAAAGATTACATACAGTGAGTTTCTGGGTGCCTACTTTATGCTGCTGTGCCAATGGCTACAGCAGCATAAAGTGAAGCTGAAACAATATAATACAAGAAAAAAGGTGGTGTAGCTGTTTCAAGATGCACAATAAGGAGGCAAAATGGGCTGCATGGTCTAGAAAGCCATTACTACACAAATGCCACAAAGCATCCCGCTTACAATACGGCAAACAGCACAGATACAAGCCTTAAAACTTCTGGAACAAAGTCATTTGCAGTGATGAGACCAAAATTGAACTTTTTGGCCACAACCATAAACGCTACATTTGGAGAGGAGTCAACAAGGCCTTTGATAAAAGGTACACCATTCCTGCTGTGAAACATGGAGATGGATCTGATGTTTGCGGATGTGTGAGCTACAAAGGCACAGGAAAAGATGAATGCAGCATGTTATCAGAAAATACTGGGGGAACATTTGCACTCATCAGCCCAGAAGCTGCACATGGGACGTACATGCTTGATGCATGCATTTTATTGTATCTTAATGTTTTATTAACTGTGTAATCTTTTCTTTTGTTAGATCAATGTGTTTGCACATGTTCCCTGTCAAATAAATTATAAACAAAACTAAACTATACTATTACATTCTAACATGACTAAAGCACAAGGCCAAGTCAGCCTTACAGCATTACAAAAGCCAATGGCCACAGCAGCATAAAGTGAAGGGTCTGGACTAGATATCTCAGTCTCCTGACCTGAATATCATTGAGCCACTCTGTGTAATTAGATTAGATTAGATTAGAAGAACTTTATTGATCCCCAAGGGGAAATTCATTTCATGTGGATCATAGAGGACATATACATAAAGGACAAACAAGATTACAAACCACACCATGCAGCCCAAAGTTATTTCATTCAGGCGCAATAATCTTCACAAAAATTAAATATAGTAATTGCAATGTACAGACATAACAAACAAGTAGTAATAACTACAGTAGCTGTTACAACATAAAAAACAGTAGCCGTTACAACAGCAGCAGGCTAGGCTTCTAATCGAGGGAGGAGACTTGGGCAGAGGAATTTGTATTTTATATATTTAGATCTTCGGTAATTTATCCCGGATCATAATCAATCAGTTCTGGTTCTCAGCGCTAAGTGCGTGCGTCCATTTCGAGGAGTAACTTTGATGTTTCCTGTTTCATGGTCAGTCCAGTAACAGTAGCAGCTCACCGGTCTGTTTCTAGATATTGTCCACTCTTCTCTGGATGTAACCTCTTCATATCCGTTAAGCTGCGTAGCAGTTCACAGGTCTAACTCTCAGAGTTGTAAACTCTTTTCTGTATGTTCATAGTCCGTGCTGAAGATGTCAAGTCAGCTCCTCGGACTGTGCATCACTTTGTTGTAATCCCTTCAGTCTGTCACTCACGTCACAGAAGCACTTTTTAATTTCAGCAGACAGCGGCTGGGTAAATTTAAAGGCAGCTGTCTTACAAATTTTCGATAGTTTAAGGCATTGCCCAGACCAATGAGCAGGAACCCCACTATCATAAATCCAAAAAAATATACATCCTCAACGTCCTCCTCGAACAGAGCTTCTAAACACAGAACTTGGAAGTTCTTGGAAGTAGAGTCAAAGAAATAAGAGAAAAATAGTATGACGAGACGAGACAAGACAGAGAAGCATAGACTGATAGCAGAGAGCAGGGAGCAGAGGGAAACGTCCGCCAGGTCCGAGAGCAGCAATTGAGGCTTGATTATCATCTTTGGGTGATAATGGACCCAAAGATCCACGACTCTCTAGCAAGGCACAGAAAAGTTCATTTACACAGGCAGAGGTATCCAAAAAAGGTTAAATGGAAAGGCAATCCAAAGTCAAAATCCACAAAAAGTCTCAAGGAAATGGAATGCAGACACATTTTTCCGTTTATTCATTTTGCTTTTATCCAAAGCGACTTGCATTAAGCTTTAATTCACCAGTGTTACAGCCGGAACACACCACTGGTGGCAAGGGGGGGTTAAGTGTCTTGCCCAAGGACACAACGACTGTATGAACTGTGGGGAGAGCGGGAATTGAACCACCAACCTTCCGGTTGAAAAGAGGAGTTTAAATACTGAGGGGGAAGTGAAGACAATCAGACACAAGTGGAACACTTCAGAGAGGTTCAGGGGATCACAAAAGGCGGGAAACCCAACAAAGTCAGGAAGTAATCTAGTCTGAAACAAGACAACACGGAGAATAACAAAATAAAAACAGGAAGTAGACAAAACATAAGCGAATACACAAAAAACAACATAAGTCACAGGACTGGTTGTGACACTGTGGAGATCTCAAATGTGCAGTTCATGCAAGATAGCCCAAGAAATTACAGGAACTGGAGGCTTTTTTCCAAAAAGAATGAACAGCTTTACCATCTGAGAAAATAAAGAGCCTCATCCATAACTACCACAAAAGACTTCAAGCTGTTATTGATGTTAAAGGTGCAATACGCAGTATTAAGAACTGGAGTATGTAAACTTTTGATCAGGGTCATTTGGGTAGTTTCTGTTGTCATTATGATTTAAAAAGAGACACAATTGTTTGAAAATAAATGGCTTCCCCAAACCACTAACTATGAGTGAAAGAAAAGTTTTTGTGTTATCATTCATATTATCTAAAAATGTCAAAAAATAAATAAATAAATAAATAAAAAAAATCACTAATTCTGCCAGTTGTAAATATAAATCAGAAACTAAGTAAAGTCTGGTCCTGGTCCTTGGTCTGGTTCTCTGTGGTCCTGGTCTGGTTCTAGAAGATCTAGTCCTTGTCTTTACCTGACTGCGGCCCCTGCTGGCCCCTCTGACCCTTTGGGCGCAGTAGAACAAGAGCCAGGCTGAACTGACTCCGAGGAGGACAATGAAAGACACAGAAACAAAGACCAGCGAAGATCGGCCTGAACCCTGAGACCGAGGACCCACAAAGACCTGGACCTGGACCGTCAGGTTCCGGTCCAAAAGCGACAGCAGCTCCTTCCCAAATGGTTCTGTGATCATCACTGCAACAATAGGACCCGTTCCTAAAGAGAGAAACCAGGTGATTAGAGACCCCCTGTAGACCTGTGTAAACCTGTTGTAGACCTATGTAGTCATGCTGTAGACCTGCTGCAGACCTGTTATAGACCTGTTGTAGACCTGCTGCAGACCTGTTATAGACCTGCTGTAGATCTGCTGTAGACCTGTATAGACCTGTTTGTAACCCGGGTAATTTCTCCCAGCTGTTGCTGATGTTGCAACTCTCTCTGCCTTTCTACCATTTTGAACTCTAGTTACTAAGTTTGAACTCCTCACATGATTTTGTAGCGCTATCGCAAGACTTACCACAGCGCTTAGGTGTCTAAGTTCCTTAAAGCATGGTGTGTGTGTAGTGCTGCTATGAATGGCACTGTTGCAGGTAGACCTCAAGCCAGGTTTGCCTTCTATTTTATACTTAAACTGCGGTTACTGACTGATATCCCTCTCAACTTTTAGATGCCTCTGCCATTGTATTGAACCGCTTGTTGACAGTGTGGCATTAATAGAACAAAGTGGTAACTGGTGAGTTCATTCATTCGTTTGTTGCTGGATTTGTTGTATAGGGCTTTGACGGTGTTAGTTTAGTGCCAGAAGAACTGGGGGACACATCCCCCAGTTCTTCTGGGGGGACATTGAGGTGTTCCCAGGCCAGCAGAGAGACACATTCCCTCCAGCGTGTCCTAGGTCTTCCCCAGGGCCTCCTCCCGGTGGGACAGGCTCAGAACACCTCCCTAGGGAGGCGTCCAGGAGGCATCCAGAACAGATGCCCGAGCCACCTCAGCTGGCTCCACTCGATGTGGAGGAGCAGCGGCTCTATTCTAAGCTCCCCTCGAGTGACTGAGTTCCTAACCCTATCTCTAAGGGAGCGCCCAGCCACCCAGCAGAGGAGACTCATTTCAGCCGCCTGTATCTGGGATCTTGTCCTTTCGGTCATGTCCCAAAGCTCATGAGAGCTTCGCTTTGCAGTTCAGGAGCTCTCCACCAACCTGAAGGAGACCAGCCACCCTTTTCCGGCTGAAAACCATGGTGCTGATTCTCATCCCAGGCACTTCACACTCGGCTGCAAACCATTCCCAGTGCAGTTGAATGTCCTGGCTTGATGGAGCCAACAGGACAACATCATCTGCAAAAAGCATCCTGTGGTCCCCTAAGCAGACTCCCTTCGGCCCCTGGCTGCGTCTAGAAATCCTGTCCATAAAGATAATGAACAGGACCGGTGACAAAGGGCAGCCCTGCCAGAGTCCAACACGCACCGGTAACAGGTCTGACTTACTGCCGGCAATGCGAACCAAACTCCTGCTCCGGTCGTACAGAGACCGGACAGCCCTCAGCAGAAGGCCTAGGACCCCATACTCCCAGAGCACCCCCCACAGGGTGCCACTAGGGGCACAGTCGAATGCCTTCTCCAGATCCATAAAACTCCCATGAAAACTCCAGCACCCTGGAGACCTGTCCTGTGTAGACCTGTGTAGGCTTGTTGAAGACCTGTGTAGAACTGTTTTAGACCTGTTATAAACCTGTTGTAGTCCTGCTGTAGTCCTGATGTAGTCCTGTGTAGTCCTGTGTAGACCTGTTATAGATCTACTGGTACCTTACCGTCGTGGCCCATTCGGACCGTCACATTGCTGCTGTTGTTGAAGATCAAAACGGCGCTGGCCTTGAAAGACGCCGCTTTCTGGATCTTTTCTCTGAAAGTGCAGTTCCCTCTCTGCAACAGTGCCACCCACTGGACAGAGCGAGGAGGAGCAAAGCGGGTCTGAGGGTCGCAGCCCTGGAGGTCCACCACTAGAAGAAAAAACAGGGGTTAGACCACAAACATATGCCAACAAAGACAAAAAAACAAAACAAAAGAAAATATAGTGTTAGATTAACAAAGACACAGAAATAGATGTGTTACATGGGGTTTCAAAAGATTTAAACAGATTAACAGTGTTAACTTGGATTTGAACATGTTGAAGTTGGATCTGTGCTAGTTCTCCCTGGATCAGACCTGGTTTAAGTCAGATTCTGCTGCAGTATCAGGTTGAGGTCAGAGTCATGTTTCACTAAAGGACACTGCAGTCTGTGGGTCTCATCCTTGGTTCAGTTTCAGCTGCAGTTATTTCATTATTATTTACTACAGATGATACCAACAGACTGAATATAATTGAAAAAAACAGGCTGAGGATGTGTTCAGAAACCAACCCACTACTGGTCTTGCACATGTACTAAATAGTTTTGGGCGGCACTGTGTAATTGTGAGTGGAAAACAGTATGTAGAGTAATGGTCCTTAGAGCCTGGAATCCCAGCAGCTATATAGATTGATAATCTTTATTGAGCTATCAATTATTTTAGTAATCGAGTAATCTATTGATTATTTGGTTTGCTTAATCAAGTATTCGGATAAGTCAGCAACACAGTTCAAATAAACAAATATAACATAAGATTCTCTGTTTGAAATAACATTAACGTGTATTTATTCATGACTGCACATCCTTCAGCTTTGTACTGGCACTTCCATTTCACATTATATGTACTTTATAAATGCAAAAACTTAAAATATATAAGACTAAAAGGCAGATCCATTATCATTGAAATTTACCTTTGTATGTCTCAACGCATTTCAAATGCCTTAAAAGAAAAATAATCTCAGGTTCAGCCTAAAGTATGGCATTAAATACTCATATAAATACTCATTTATACTCATACTCATTTAAATAAAATAAAGGTTAATCCAAAAGCTGCCTTTTATGTTTACAGTGCATTTAGTGATGTCCATGTGAATCAAAACACTTGCATTTGCATAGAACAATAGAATAGTTAATAAATCGCTGACTGTCCTGAGAAGCAGAGAGGGGGAGACAGCACTAACACAAAGCTAACAAACAAATGAGCTGAGTCCAGTGATTATTGCACTGACATTGAAACAACAGTTATTGGAACATGTGAGGACCTCAACCAAACAGTTTAAAGTAAATTTTAAACAGCTGCAGAGAGTTCGAGGGTTCAGACGAAGGGCATTCTCGGCAAGCCGTTCTCCACACGGCGCAGAGGTAACATAAAAATATTTTTTATGATCAAATGACTTGATTTATTCATTTAATTGTTTCAGCCTTAATAAGCTTCATTGTCCTATAGGGGAATTTATTTTTAGTCTGTCAAAAACATGTAACAAAGTAAAGTGCACAAAAATCACAACAACATCCCAAAAAATATTCCTCATACATAATAATTACATGAGGATTGACACATGACACAACATTTATACTTCCCTTTTGTCCGTTTTGAGTTGAGCTCAGGAACAGACTTGTCGAGTTTCGAGCCCTGACCATGTCTACTTTTGGTCACAATGTTGATGAGATGACAGCTAAAATCCCTGGACTAATCTAAATGGAACCTAAACCATGACATTAGTGAAAATAATAAGCACATTTCTCTGAAGAGGCTGGATCTTAATAAAATATGCAGAGAAATTATTATTATGACATGATTATAGTAAAACTTCTGGGTGAATAGTTTTTTATAAACCTCTGATCACAATGATCTGATTATGGGAATGAACCAGGTCCAAAAAATCTAAATATATAAGTTTTAACACATGCTCCTCTGGTTTTAGATTTTAAATATTACAGTAGCATCTCATCAAAAAAATCCTGTTCCTATCGAACTAAATCCTGTTTAAATCCATCTAAAACTTCTTTAAATCCATCTAAAACCTGTTCAAATCCATCTAAAACTAGTTTAAATCCTTCAAAAATTGTACAAATCCAACTAAAACCTACTCTATCCCCGGTCTCACCTCCGTGCTGTGGCGCCGGCGTCAAGACCACTCCTCTGGTCTCGGTTTTGGGCGAGTCCTGTCCGAATAGAGCGTCCTCGGAGCTGATCACATGGACAATGTTTCCTCTGGAGTCAGTTGCTGTGACGTTTACTGTAGCCACCACATGGTCATCGGGCGATAAGGAGCGATGCCCCGTCCGCACAGGCCCCACCAAGAACAGGACCAAGATCAGAACCGGTACTAGGGTGTGGATCCAAGATCGGGCCATGACTCTGACAGATTTACAAAAGAGAGAGAGAAGTAAGTCCAGTAGAACCAGAACTAAGTCTCAGACTGAGGTTTTAAACAAGAACCAGGTTTGGAGTCAAACAAAGAATAGTCTAGTCTTGGCCTGAATTGTGGTGGATCAGGTTTGGTTCAGATCAGAGTCTGACAGAGGTCCCTGAAACCAGGTCCAGGTCTGGCTCTGATTTGTTTTCACTGAGTTCCATCACAATCCAGTGTAAACCAGAACATGAAGTATCCTAACTACACTTTCTGTTCACAACCACTGTAAACAAATCTTTGAAGATTCCCGGTCATCCAGGTCATTTTGAAGAAAAGTTAAAGAAAAGGGACTAGGTTGCCTAGGTTTTCAAGATGAAGACATTTCATCTCTAAAACCAAGAGACTTTTTTCAATTGTGAGATAAATTGATACAAGGGCCTGTCGCAATATTTGATTTATCAACCTATTGCGCGATATGTGGAAATGTTCAATAGTATTTGGCGATGCAATAAATCGCAGCACAGTAATTATGCTGGATTCATTTGTGCGTGTTGGCCGCCACGACAATGAAGTCCCCTTCTGAGTTCACCCAGCCATGCCCGACATGCAGAGATGCTCAGTAGGCTACATAAATTTACTAAAAAGACGGGGAATAATCTAATATGGACTGACAGGCTTATTTTGTGAAGAGTTTTAAACTACGTTCAAAATGCTTCTGGTATTTATTTATTGAGTACAAAGCGTCAGACGTTGCTGCTCTCTCTGAGACGAGCCGACAGGACCTCACAGCAGCAGGAGCTGTGCGCACACGTGAGGGGACGTTCGGCTGTTTGCCTTGTTTTACAGTTGTGGTTCAAAAAGTAGCTTGTTAGCAGTGAGCTAAAGTGTAGTTTTGAGCTGAGTCTGTGATTAGCGCAGTCTGCAGCGCTAACAAGTCGCTTGCTTTTTAGGGGTGGGCAGACTGATCTAAGTATAGATGCCAAAGTTAGTTTCATTATTAGATTAATACTAGCGCAATGAGATCAATATTTTTCTATATTTTTCTCTTCAAATTACTGGAATTGCCTTGCCAGGTTTGTGTGAGCACAACTTCTCTCCCAGTCCTTGCAAACAGCGCTCCTCTCTTACTCTGCTCAGGCTCACTTTGCAGCATTAATTAATGTCAAAGTGTGGTAATTAGAAATGCAATTTCAGCTGACTGACTAAATTATTATCACATTTTCAGCCAGTAGAAATAAATCTTAATCGTTTTACTAAAATTCAAAAATATAAACATATATATATGAATATACAGTGGCTCAGTGGCAGAGCGGTCGTCCTTCAACCGGAAGGTAGGCGGTTCGAATCCCGCTCTCCCCACAGTTCATACTGACGTTGTGTCCTTGGACAAGACACTTGCCTACACAACCCACAACAGTGGTGTTCCAGCTGTAACACTGGTGAATGGAACCTTAATGTAAGTCGATTTGGATAAAAGAGAATATAAATGATAACACAATAACCCTTCTTTCACTCATAGTTAGTTGGTAAGTTAGGCCATTTATTGTCGAAACAATTGTGTTTACTTTTTGAAATCATAATGACAACAGAAACTACCCAAATGACCCTGATCAAAAGTTTACATACCCTGGTGATTTTGGCCTGATAACATGCACACAAGTGAGAATGGTTACTAAAGGTAACCATCCTCACCTGTGATCTGTTTGCTTGTAATCAGTGTGTGTGTATAAAAGGTCAGTGAGTTTCTGGGCTCCTGACAGACCTGCACTGATGTTTCTGTCTGAGTCATGGGGAAAGCAAAAGAATTGTCAATGGATCTGTGGGAAAAGGTAACTGAACTGTATAAAACAGGAAAGAGATAAAAAGATATCCAAGGACAAATGCCACAAAGCATTCTCTCTGTGGAAATCTCCAACGTGCAGTTAATGCAAGACAGCCCAAGAATTTACAGGAACTGGAGGCTTTTTGCCAAGAAGAATGGGCAGCTTTACATCTGAGAAAATAAAGACTTCAAGCTGTCATTGATGTTAAATGTGGCAATAAACAATATTAAGAACTATGTAAACTTTTGATCAGGGTCATTTGGGTAGTTTCTGTTGTCATCATGATTTAAAAAGAGTAAACACAATTGTTTGACAATAAATGGCTTCACCCAACCACTAATTATGAGTGAAAGGTTTTTGTGTTATCATTCATATTCTCTGAAAAATGACCCCAAAAAAAAAAAAAAATCACAATTTTTGGCAGTGTAAACTTATAAGCACAACTGTATTGTTTATCTCAAACTGAAATATGAAAATGGGTGAATATAACAATCATTTTGTGGCAATGTGTGACAATCATTCAATAATAATGAAATTTTAAGAAGAAAGTATCAGTATCGGTATTGGCGATACAAAATTTTTCAGTATTGCCCACCCCTATTGCTTTTCACACTTGTGCATCTCTTTTTTTAGTCTGGCACAGAGAGCAGCGTAAGTCACGTTTGAGCAGTTGAGCGAGGTTTAACAACTTTAGCGGGATTAAAAGTCCTTAAAAAATAGATATGAACTCAGTTTGGATTAAACAAACGTATAAACACAGTTATCTTCTGTATAATTTAGTAACCATTCATTAACATTTTCTTTTGTTTTTACTCCTAATATTTCTCTTATTTGTGGGAAAACCTGAAACACAATTTTAAATAGGGAATAAATGTAAAGTATGTATCGGTTTTTATACATTTTATTTTTGTGTTTTGCTTTGGTACTAAAATTGGTAAGGAACCAACTGAAAACTGAAATTTTAGTACCTTGACATTACTTTGACATGAAACTAACTCTGATTGGACCAGGCTGTTTTGGTCTCATAGTCGTTACCTTGAAAGGACAGTGTGACTCCTGATGAAAGAGTCATTAAGGCTCAGGTGAGTCGTTAGTGTCACTGTTCCATTCAGGTGTTGTTGTATTTCTAGAGTGAAACTCTTTTGATTTAGTTTTCAGAACACTGTTGTAAATACTAGGCCACAAGAATCTGAGGCCACCTCCTCTGTTCAGTTACTCCTCTGTTCTGCTCTGAACCTGTTCTGGACCCGGTCTGGACTCGGTCAGGACCCGGTCTGAACATGCTATCCTCCTCCCCCATCATCCCTCTGTCCTCTCCTCCCTCCATCCCTTGTCTCCTTCATTTGTCTCCTTCCCTGAGTCCTACCTTGTCTCCTCGTGTCCTTGTCTCGAGCTTCGCGTAAACAAACTCCCCTTAGCTTCTCCTCAGATCCGCTTAAGTCCCGTTCAAATCCCGGTGGAACCAACTCCCGTTTTTCCCAGTCACATCCTGCTCCAGCCTGTATTTACAGGCCCGCGTCCGCGCGTCAAAGACACGCGCACAAACCCGAGACCGGGAACAGAGCCGGGTCTAGACCAGGTTCAGTCCGGGTTTAGACCAGGTTCAGTCCAGGTTTGTGTTGATGGTGTGAGATGAGTCAGCGGTGACCGGAGCAGAGCTGAGCATGCGCAGAGAGACGCGCTGACGTCACCAGGAGAAAGGAGGCGAGGAGGAAGAAAAATACAAAAATGGAGGCGTCAGAAAGAGTCTCATGAAATGGAATAATAATGTTTTTGCTTTGATGCAATTTTATTTGTTCGATGCTTTTTTTTTTTGTCAGTAGTGGTTGTACAATATCTCTAAAACACAAGACCCCCAAACTTATATTTTTTACAATTGGATAAGATATTAACAAACGGCTACAAAAGGCCCATGCTAGCTGCATAGTTAATAAAATTAAAAAAAATAATCCTAATAAAATTGACAGTATGAACTGGGGAGTGCGGTAATCAGACTTTACAGTCCTGCAAGGATGGAAAAGACCCACTGCCGTGTTCCAGCTATAGTCCCATAGGCCTTTTGTGTGTATACTATAGAATATTAACATCAATTTTAGCCACTAGAATACAAAAATAAATTAAGAAACTAATAAAAACAGATCAGAAAGAATTGATATTAGGATGCCAAGGAACAGATAATGTGAGGAGAGCTTTAAATATACAGTTACAAATGTATAAAGACATCTGATTTCTTGAAGGTGGAGAGAGGTGTGATACAGGAAAACTGTCACCCTCATGTCCTCATTGCTCTCAGCATTGAGACAGTTTCAATCGCTGCCCATAAAAGTTCCAGATTCCATCTTAAATATGTTTAATATTTTCTAGTCTCACTCTGGTCTCTCTGGTCTAACTCAGGTCTCTCTCTGGTTTAACTGTGGTCTAACTCTGGTCTAACTTAGGTCTCTCTCTGGTCTAACTCTGGTCTCCCTGGTCTAACTCTGGTCTACAGCAACATTCTTGTGTTTCAGAACAAATCAAATGAAATTCTGTCCGTGAAACTGATAACTCAATTATCAGAACAGTTTCTGATCCATACGACTGGGCTGTAGTTGGTTATAGTATTATTACAAATTAAACAAACACACAATCTGCAGATAATATTAAACAACAAATAGTACACACTAATGAACAGACACTGCGCCCGGTCGCCTCGAGAGGGCACCTCTCCTCCATCTTATCCTGTGACGGACTGACGCCGCTGTGTCGTTTGTGCGTCAGAACGTCACTCTGGAGCTCTAAACAAAACCCGCGAAAGTGCCCACGCCCTCTGTAGACGGATCCGTGAAATAGTTTACATTTAACGGAATAAAAAACACAGATAAACGCGACAGAACAGTACTCATCTTCCTCAGACGTACCGGACCGGACATTTCAGCAGGTTCTGATTCGGTTTTGTTTCAGCAGCAGGAGACTTACAGAACAGAAGAACAAACGGAAGGGTTCTGGTTCATGTCGAAAATGGGACAAAAGTTTCATGTCGTCCGCTGTTTTTCCTGCGAGACTTTCCAGGTTCAACAGGTAACTTTTAGCCTACTTAAAACTGGACTAGATCTGGTCTAGTCCTGGTTTAGACATGATTTTGACCTGGTTTAGACCTGGTCTAGATCTGGGTTAGACTTGGTTTAGACCTTGTTTAGTCTTGGTGGTATTTTTTATCCTATATGAAGCTAATGTGAGGCTGTTGCAGGTAAAGAAGGTGAACAGATGGAGTTGTAAAGTGTGTGGACATAAACAGTCTTTGATAAAGGTCAGTCACTTCAACAGAACCAATCTGTGTCGGGTCAGAACCTGGACTCAGTTCAAGGTTCTGAAGGTCCTAGTTCTTTTCCTTTGCTTTTGTCATAAACATCTACTAACTACATTTTCTTAACTGCTTTTCTTTCTGGGAATACTTTTTATAGAAGTCATTCCTTTGACCAACTTTTAACTGTTATTTTCAGATTTTGCTTCTGTTTCTCCTTTAAGACAATATTTTTGAGACATATGTATTTTTAATCTTGCACATTTTTGTACTTGTTTTGCCTTTTCCATCTGTCTGTGAGATTAGTTCAGTCCTGTTTTATCTTATCTCTTCTCTAATCTCAACAGGAGTTTGGACGAGGCTCTGGGGCCGACTGCAGGCGACATGTTCAGAAACTGAACGCAGCCCGAGGAGCCAAGATGGAGACCGTTTCTCAGTCTCCAGGATCTTTCCTAGGGAGGACTCTTCTGGAGGAAACCAGCTGCCGAAGGTGAGTTCCATTTGGTTCCAAACCCCAATTCCTCCCTGGGTCCTCCGTTTAGCTAAAATACCCAGAATGCATCTGTGGATCCTTTGTGGCCTTTCTCTACCCACAATGCACCGCCTGTCATAGTAATTGAATATTATATATCATATGCTCTCACTCCTGCTCCAGTTCATATGCTTATCCACATACACAATGACTTAATGTCTTTAGCTGTATCTCCTATTGGTGCCAGGCTAATCCAAACAAAACAAAGACATCACTTTGCACTACATCTAATCACTGTTCAGGGACACTCTGTCCTGTACACTTAGTGGCATTTACACGTAACCTTATTCACATCTATGACTGACACGTCAGCTCATTACATGTCAATCCCAAGCCTCTCCCATGGAACCTCTAAAATGGTCCTCGTGTAAGGGCGCCACCATACGGCGATTTTACAGCGAAATACAGCGATATATAGCCGTCCACCAGAGGGCTGGCTCCAAAAGCGGAAATATAAGGAGAAACCGACTGTGACTTTACAAGTGTAAAACTCATGTTTACAGCCTGGTACAAAAGATGGCTCTGGTCTCTATAGCTAAGTTTTTACTACGTGACAACTCTGGGGGGTTGAATTTTTGATTAATATGTCCGTTTATGCTATCTGAAAACTATTGTTTTACTATGGAGTAAAAGCCGAAAAGCCCGGATGTAACTTCCATTTTATTGCCCATTCGTAATGACAAAATTGGTGAATAGGGGACCAATTGGCGGATAACATCCATATTTATTTACAATCTATGGTCAATCCATGACCCTGGAGCTGAGAGGGGCATAATGTACATCTATAAAAAACAGTGTTGGTAGTAACATCATTAGAGTATAACGACGTTACTAACGGCGTTCATTTTTCAGTAACGGAGTAATCTAATTAATTACTTTTCCCATCGTTGTAACGTCGTTATCGTTACTAAGAATGTAAAGTGTCGCGTTACTAGAATTTGGTTGAATAAAGCGCGAGGTGTCATGCTGACGCAGTCTCACTGCACGCACTGACTTCCGCTAAACACAAGACAGCGTCAGCGACAATGGAGAGGAGCATTCTCGAACTGGAAGTACCGGCACTACTTCTCGTTAATTGAAATTAAAGGCAAGAATGTTTCTGTAACATGCTATGTCCAGGAAAAAAATACTTTATCCACGTCTGCCTCAAGCAACTCAAATCTTATGAAGCACCTCACATCAACACATGCTAACACGACACTTGTTGCTGCTGCTAACCCCAAATGAAGCTGTTAAATCAAGCAACGCTCAATTTTATGTGTCAGCAACAACCACCGGTTTAGTTGTTAGATGAGAGGAGTATTTTAGAATAGATTAATGTATTATTCATTTTCTTTGAGAATTTCTTTGAGAACATGTTAATCTACAGATAGAGTTGGATTGTGTTCTGTTTATTGTAATAATAATAATAATTAAAGCCGCAAGCGGCGATAAAGGCCCTCGCCTCCCTTGAGACCGCGGGGACACATATATTCGGAGGATTGCATGTCGTGCTTTAAAGCAAATTTGGAGCTGTTTAGATGAAAACCCTTTAGCACAAAGTGTACGATTTAGGTGGTCATGTATTCCACCCAACATTTTCTGTTGAGAAGGATCCTGGCAATTGGGAAATGGCATTTATTTCCCAAAGAAATGGCTGCCTCTTCACAGACTCATTACGACCACAGCCACAAATCTATCAAAAAACAAATTGATAATTTTTTTTGGCACACGTGTCTAGATGATACTCACCAAATTTGGAGCTGTTTAGATGAAAAGCCTTTAGACACAAGGGGTGCAATTTAGGTGGTCACGCATACACCCAACATAGTAGATTTCCTGTTGAGTTTACGATATGGCTGTAATACATTTTTCTGTTCGCCCTGAGGTGTTCTATGGATGTACCAAGTTTCATTTTTCTACGTTGGAAAAAGTTACTTTCACTTTCCATAGGCCCAATGTATTTTGACTTTTGTAGGGTCGCCACTGAGTCATTTTTCATATTTTTTTCGACTTCAAATACATAAATTTTTCACGAGCTTGAAGTCTGGGACCAATAAAAATGACTTTTAGTTGCACGCTTTACTGGGTCAAATTGAGGATCATTTTGCAGAAAAATTATAATAAAAAAATATACCAAATTATAATAAAATAAAATATAACTCGAGCAAAAAAGTCTAGAAAAACACTTGTCTCTTTTACATACATGTGTTTAGCTCATTTTGCCCAAGTTTGGTGTCTGTGGAATGAAGCAGCTATTTTCTGAGTTCTTTTAAAAAGAGGTGTATTTTAAGTCGGTTCACATTTTCAATTCAAAATGGCCGCCTTCCCGTGTGTGATAGGGTGTGGTCCCCATTGGCTTTTTGTTCATAAGCCCATGGTGGATGTGTGTACCAAGTTTCATTTGCCTACGACAAACTAAAATTTTCACTTCCCATTGACTTTTTCCAAATATTTGGGGCGTTGCTATGGCAACACATTTATAGATAGGGGTGGTTGTCATTGGCTTTTATGCTCGTCATGACATAAGAGATGTGTGTACCAAATTTTATGTCTCTATGACAAACTAAATTCTTGGGTCCCATTATAAGTTTGTAGGGGCGCTGGAGAGCCATTTCTAAAGATAACCCTTTTTATTTACATATTTTTGAGTTTGTTGTGTTCATATGTGTTTGACTCAGAAAGTTGTGTGTTATTGTTATTTATTAATGACTGAATATTGAATAACTTAAACGACAAACAAGTCTTGTTTAACTTTAGCTTCTTTACTCTTTTTAAAAAGGCTTAATGCTGTGAAATATTAAGGACACTGAATGCAGCTTGGGTTCTTGTGCTGTAAACTCAGACAACGTGAGCTGTCTAGCTGAACGTACTGACTCTCCTGAGTCTGACTTGTTGATGTTTTTTCAGGGAACAGACAGAGTTAAATGAAGTGGAGCAGCTTCAGCACAAACCGGTAACAGTCTGCTTTACATTTTGCTTTACATTTGCTGTACTAACATAGAACTCAAAACGAGCTCTGGTGTGATCCAAAGAAAACAAGTCTATTAAAATCTCCTGCTCACAGGTTATTATCTGGGTCAGCACAAACATGTTTTCTTTATCAAATTTTTCTTCAGGTGAGTCGCTGGGACAAATACTTGTCATCTCCACTGGAGGAGGCGGGGCTAGAGCAGGAGGAGGCGGGGCTAGAGCAGGAGGAGGCTGTGGTGATGAACAGAGATCACCTGAACCTTAGGAAACACAGGTTTGGTCTTCAGGTCAAAGACACACCAGGTGGGTTTACAGAGATCTGACCTGGTTTTACTAGTATTTCTGTCTCTCACAGCAGGACCAGTCCAGACCTCCCTCTGGTTCTGTCTCTAAATGGAATGAGTTCCTGAAGAGTCCGGATCATTGTAGACCTTGCTTTGGCATTTGTGGGTATTCTCCGTTTCAGACCGAAGACTTTAGACTGGACCGGACCTGGACTTTAAGACTGAGAAATGTTCTGGTGTTTTTACTTTGTAAATAAAACTTTGTTTTTTCTGATTGTTATTTGACAAAAACCTGTTTAACACTTTATTTAAAAACTTTTATTCTGAAATTTTTTCATGTTAAATAAACAAGTTTAAACTCCATCGGTGATGCCAAACTCCTGGGACTGGTCCATAAGCTCCTGGATACAAACTGCTGCAAATGTTTTATCAGTAGTGATGGTGAACAGTCTCTGTAGGCTTTAGTTTTTTTTTATAGTTTTAGACAAACTCTGTACTGAACAACATGGATCATAACCTGGACTTTTGAACAACAGAGAGCAGCCAGTAGATTTAAAAAAAACACCTGCAGAACTTTTCTCAGGTTTTACATTTTTAATACAGTTTTTAATAAAAAGGAAATCAAATGAATTTATACATAAATACACACTGCAGCAGGATCTGAACAGGTTTTAGCAGGTCTACAGGTGCAGGGGGTGGGTCTGGCCCCTCTTTAGTCTGGTTCTACATACAGGGCAGGTCTGGGTCTGGTTCAGAGCGTCTCTGAGACAAATGCTGCAGAAAACATGTCCACATCGAGTTGAGACCAGCAGCCGCCCGCTGTCCACGATCTAGACCGGACAAGACCAGAGAAAGACCGGGTTTATTCCCCTTGGAATACTTGACCTCTGTAAGGCCTTAGGAACAGGATGTGGTCCAGCTGGACCCGCACTGATCCGAACAGAACAGTCAGGTCTAAACTGGGTCTACACTGAAACACTCAAGTGGATAGAAAAATGTTTTTTGGATGAAAAGTCTAACCTCAAAATAGGAGTCCATGCAGATGGGACAGGTTATTTGGACTCCTGTAGACCTGGAACAGGGATTAGAACAGGGTTTAATCAGACTCAAGGTTTAAGATGGCCTTGGAACAGGTTTAAGCTGGATTTAATCAGGTTTTAGATGGACTGTTACCTGTTGGCTCTGGTCCGTGGCTCAGGCCTGGTTCCAGTCTGCATTGGTTCTTCATCATCGCTACTCACAACGTAACTTTGTGTCTGATCTGAAACAAGCCAGAGGTCAGAGTTCAAAGGTCAGGAGAAGGAGCAGAGGTAAGGACATATGACAGTAGGACTCACCTTCATCAAGAACCTGCAGCAAACAGAGACGTTAATATATCCATATATTCACTTATGCAAATTAACAAATATGTAGATATCAGTCTTAAAGCGACAGCCGTTGTTTCAGTCTGATCAGTCAGTTCAAATCCAACTAAAACCTGTTCAAATCTATGGCTGCAACTAACAATTATTTCTATAATCGATTAATCTGACAATTATTCTTTTGATTAATCAATTAATAATCAGATAGTGAAGCGAAAAACTTTAGTTCCTGCTTAAAACTTACAACAAAAAAATATATTTTTTTAATTTAAAAATAAAATCTGAACCAGACGAAGCTACAAGTCCCTCAACACGTGTGGGCATACGAGTGTTTTTTTTCATCAAAAACACAAAATGTAGTCTATGAATACCAAAGATAGCAATTAATTGATTATTAAATTAGTTGACGATTATTTTAATAACTGATTATAATCAATTAGTTGTTGCAGCCCTATTGAAATCCATCTACACCTGTCCATCTAAAACCAGACTGAGACCCTGCAGTCTCTTTAAAACCAGGTTCAGACCAGGACTGTGTCATTGGTCAAGTCCACTACAGCTGCTTGGTCCGAGGTCAGGTCGACCACATCAGGACCAGGACTGTGGGGGGCCTCAGCTGAGCCACCTGCAGAGACAGAGGGTCAAAAGGTTAGCTACAAAATGAAGTGTTAAGGTGTTCATGTCACTAGAATTTTTTGTGGTGTCAGATTTAGGGCCCTTCTTAAGAGTCCCCAGAGGAAGCACAAAGTGTCAGTGGTGTATAATCGACCTGGAAGGAGAGACTCTAGTCAGAGTCACTGACAAAAGTGTCAACAAATATATCACAAAGATACACAACTTCATGCCATAAGCTGTAGCTCAGACCTAATGAACCAAATCAGAAAATATACTCGGAGTGTTTTTGACGTTTCACCTCATTGGGTTTGATCAGCACTTACCCTCTGTGGTGGTGTCCAGGCTGATCTCAGTGGGATTTTGACTCGAGGTTCGACTCATGGTCCTGGTCTGTTTTCTGCTGGACTTGGTTTTGGGTCTGGTTGGACTCGTAGACCGTCTCTTGTGATTCTCGGACTAAGACACAAACAGAGTCTATGTAAAAACCGGCGTAGACCTGATTTAGTCCTGGTCAGCAGGACAAAATGAAAATGTGACTACAATTTTGACTCACCGAGGTTTTCATTTCAAAACAAAGTCTGGATGAGGACTTTCCAGATCAGCGACAGATTCTTTTCTGAATAAATCTTAAAACTAAAAAAGAACGAGTCAGTTTCAGTTTGTTCTGAATCAGAGGTGTTCCGCTGAATCCTGTATCCGGCCTAAACTATTCCTCCCACTTCCGGTTTCCGCTGCTCTGTTTCCAGGTGATCTTTTAATTAAACCATAAATATGTGAACATAATAAAGAAAAAAGCACAGAGGAAAGTGACAGGTGTATATTTTTTTCTGCCACAAACTTTTAACAATCAGAGCCAGAGTCACAGAAAACACCGGACACAGTTCAGCGCACAACACTGCAGTAGCCAGGCTAATGTCCGCGGCTAAAAACAGACCTAAGCCGGGGTTTATCCCCCCGAAAACCCGTCCAAACGGGGTTCTGAGGCCCGGGGTGGTTCTTTATTTATACAATCTATGGACCTGAACAGTAATTTCTGACTGCCACAAAAAAAGACCAACCCAAAAACTGAGCCAGACCCACCTGGTACTGTGGCTCTGCTTCTTCTACTGTTTGTTCGAAAAACAGCGACTGACAGATTGTAGCGCCACCTGCTGCTGGAAGAGCTTCAAAGCAGCGGGATAAAAGCAGAATAGAAGTGTTTTGTTTCCCCAGAGTCAGAAAAAACTCTGTTCTGTGAAATAAAACAATAGCTGTGTGTGTGTGTGTGTTTTTTTTTTACACAATATTAAACAGTCAGACATACAGCCCAAGTTTATTATCAATTGTGAAAGACAAATACATGTTTCACATATAAACAGGACTCATAAAAACACAGCTTGTTGAATATATTTTTGAATAAACTCCATTCCTGTTCATACCTGCTCTGGAACCTATTCTTTTCATTTTATTCCAGACTGAAGTCCTTGGATTGAGGAAGGTTCTGGGACCAGAGCGGTTTTATTTGAGGACATTTTAACTAGTTTTATAGTTAACAGTTTTACAATATACTCCATTTAAATACAAACACAGTTTGTGTGAAATCCTCTTTATTTTTTTGAAGACTGCAGAAATGGTTTGTGAAGAGGTGCATCCTGGGAGCTGTAGTTTAGTTGTAGTTTGATGGTAGTTAGACAGCGCTGGAGCGAGTTCAGGCTGAGCTTCTTCAGAGTCTGCTTTAAAACCCAGCCGTCATTAAACGCCACCGAACCACCTCCAATAATCTATAACTATAACCAATAATTAACAATCATTAATAAACCTGGATCTGCTGAAGAAAAAGGTAAAACTGAGCCTGACCTGAGTCTGAGACCAGTCCAGTCAGTCCGGTCTAGGAGAAGACCGGGTCCTGGTTGATCTTCAGGTGAGAGTCCAGGATCTGGAACAGCTCTTGAAGATTCAGGACGTAGCCGGACTGAAGCTTAGACCAGACCGGAACGTCTGAGGGAGGAACAAGACCGGGTTAGACCGACTAAACAAGGACTGAACCAGGACTAGAGCAAGTGTGGACCAGGTAAATACCATTGAGGCTGATCTCAAAAGCACCCGTTGACAGAAAGTTGGTCTCCAACATGTTAAAGACGAAAAAGGCCATGAGACATGAGAAGATCTGAAAATCAGACGAAATCAGACAAAAATCAGACAAAACCAGGTCTGAACCAGGTCTAGGCCAGGTCTGGTCCAGGTCTAAACCAGGTCTGTACCTTGTTCTGCTGGGTATAGTTCCAGGCCCTGCTCCAGGTCTCAGATGGGTCTATGTTACAGAGTCTGAAGGGGTTTGTTCCAGAGACAATCAGGACCAGGACCAAGAGCTTTAAGTAGAACACCAGGTTCCCCAGGATCCTGTAAAAAATGGGTAAGAACAAGTTTAAGAAAGAGTAGAACAGGTTTAAAGAGGATTAGAATAAGTTTAAGAAGGATGAGAACAAGTTTAAAAAGGGTGAGAACAGGTTTAAAGGGGATTAAAACAGGTTTAAGAACGATTAGAACAGGTTTAGAATGAGCATACACTCAGACCCAAAATGGGCCCTACCATAAAATTATAATAAAAATGGAATATATAATTTATTTTTTTTCCACTTTATCAGCTCTGTTCAACGCTGCTGCCTGTCTGCTAACTAACAGTCATAAACATGAGCATGTCATACCTGTCCTTTGATTTCTGCACTGGCTCCCTGTCCAGTTCAGAATAATGTTTTTTTTTTATTGCAGTCAATGGCCTTGCACCTTCCTATTTGTGTGAGATTCTGCCCCCTCACCAACATCTGCTGAAGGTTCCCCGGTCCCGGTTAAAACAGTGGGGTGATCATTCTTTTGCAGTGGTCGGTCTTAAACTCTGGAACTCTTTGCCCATCGAGTTACTGACCTACCTCTGTTTAAAGCTAAACTTAAGACCCACTTATTATTCAGAATGGCTTTTGGCACTTAGTGGCTTTGTGACACTACTGTTTTTTTTTTTTTGTGGTAATGTGTTTTTAAACCTATTTGTAAACTGTTGTAGCCTACTGCAGTAACAGAAAAATTCAGTCGCTAAGTCTTTAGACTGGGAGAGCTCTAAAGACCAAGTTTCTCACTGGTGCAACAAAAACAAAATCTGAGGTTGCACTGGCACAACCAGCTGTTCAAGGAAAAGGAGCTTCAATGGTGTTTTCACAATCCAACTTCACACACAACAGCACAGAGTGTGTGTAGCCTATTCAATACAGAAAACACCAACTGACCCTAACACTTCCAACAGCTGTATTCCACCCAAAGTCCTGGTCCTGCTCTGGCCAAATAATCCACACCCTATTTATTAATTAGCATTAATGACTAATGAATGTCACTGTGGATTTATGCAAATGAGCCACACAGCTGAAGTTTAGTTTCTCACAAATGTAAACAAAGCAGCATTTTCCTGCAGCAAACATCAACAGTGAACAATAAAAGTCAGGTATAAGACGCTGTGTCTCTAGAGTGTCTTTTATAAACTGGCTTATGCAGATATTTACAGAAGAGCGTACTTGTTGATGCAGAGTCACTTTAAACTCATCTAGTCTGTGATAACAACACACTAGGCTGTGTCCGAATCAACACATTAATCACTATTAAGTGCACTATATAGTGATTACGCTATTTTGTATTGATGTCTGAATGTCTGATTATTAATTATTATTATTATTATTTAAAAAAAGAAATAGTCAGTAGAAGCAGGTACATAAATCAAAATAAATATGCCAAATACAATATGCCAGGGGACTTACAAAGAAGATAATGACATTGTGGTTAGCATTCCTGCCTCAAAGCAAGAAGGTCCTGGGTTCAATTCCACTGTGTGGAGTTTGCATGTTCTTCCTGTGTCTGCGTAGGTTTCTAGCATGACCAGTCAAACTACTTACTCATTGTATTACAGAAATATTAGTCTGGGATTGCGAGGTTTGAAATGGATTTTAAGGCGGAACATGGGTAAAACTAACATTCGCTGAGTAAACCAATTAGAGAAACCACGGATGTGACGATTCCAGCTGTCATCATGGCTGTCGGGAGAGAAGTTGCTGTAGTTTTAAAGAGTTGTCCATGTCTTTAAGAACAGAAGCATGCGAGGTATCAAACAATTGCTCCAATTTAGAGGACATCTTGACTGTTTTGGTTTAAAAGTGTTGCGCTCAATATGACAGGAAACAAAATCCCACCCCCCTTGCTTCGATTGGTCCGAGAAAAGAGAGCCGGAGCAGATTAGACAATCCCAGACTAATTTCTCTGTGTATGCTTGACATTACATTTAAATTTAGTCATTTAGCAGACGCTTTTATCCAAAGCGACTTACATGAAGCTTCCATTCACCAGTGTTACAGCTGGAACACCACTGGAGGCAAAGTGGGTTAAGTGTCTTGCCCAAGGACACAACAACAGTATGAACTGTGGGTAAAGCGGGAATCGAACCGCCTACCTTCCGGTTGAAGGACAACTCTACCATGGAGCCACTGCTCTGGGTGCTCCGGATTCCGGAAATTAGGTGTTACACTTACAATTACAAATTTATTAATTCATTCCTTTTGTCATTAATTTACTTTCATAACTGTGTACCTGTGTTTTGGCTGAATTTACCTGTTGAGAGGTGTGGGTGGATAGTTGCTGCCCTCGATGCGCAGATCCGGGTAAATCTGGTTTATGGCCCTGGAGTAGTCCTGGAAGACCTTACTGTAGCCTCAGGAAATGCTGTAAAGACCAGCCCAAGACCAATTAGAACCAGACCAGAATAAAAGTCTACGTAGAAGACCTTTGGATCAGACTAAAACCAGGACAAGACCTTTGGATCAGACCTTTGGATCCAGACTGCAGTTAAGTCCACACTCGCATTACAAGCGATACAAGTTTGGACCTGGTCTAGTTCTTTTACAGTTTCTTGTCTTGAACCGGGGAGAGTCCTGATTTAGTTGTTGGTCTTTGACCTGGTTTAGTCCTGGCTTTACCCGGTCTTCAGTAAGACTCACCAGAACTGGAAACGCAGCACCGGTCCGAGGTTGCCGGGGTTGGTCCAGGTTTTGGACGGTCTAGCGGGGTCCTGCTCGGCTCTAAACCCGGACTTGGACCCGGCCTCGATCCTCTGGTTTCTCTGGTCCTGGTCCCGATTTAGACCCAGATATATGTCTCTCGCAGTGAGCGCCGTAAACAGCAGCAGCGCCGCCATTAAGCCTCCGCCGCTAAACTCCGCCATTTTGGCTCGGTTCTGTTTACCACAACTGCTTCCGGTTTAAGACGAGCTAGTGGGTAGAGCCATAGATATACATAATAAAGCCTTTATTATGTATATCTATCGGTAGAGCGGCCGTCCTTCGACCGGCGGGTGGGCGGTTCGATCCCCGCTAGAAACATCCCAAAACTTCATAACATCCCGCTCTCCCACACATACTATTGTTGTGTCCTTAGGCAAGACACTTAACCTACATTGCCTCAGCCCTCTAGTGGTGTTCCAGCTATAACAGTAGTAAATAGCTTAATATATGTAAAGCGCTTTGAGTGCCACAGTAGGTGGAAAAGAATAAAAATAATAATAATAATAATAAAATAAAAAGTGAACGGGTCATGTTTAAAAACTTAAAATGTTTCTATCTAGATTTATGGTTTCGTTTTTTTGTTGTTTACGTCATATTTCAGGGTCCGTGGTGGATGTAAATAGTGAGACGTCATTAGTGTGCGCGGTGAGAAACTTGCAGAAGGGGAATTGGGTCAGGTTCTGGTTCTCGTGGAGCGGCCCGGGCTCTGAAAGTGAGGATGGGAGATTTAAAGGCATTATACTGAGATAGTTCAGTGTGAATAGTTTGGCTCTTCTCCGGGGTTAGACTCTCTTCAGTCTGTTCACTACAGCAGCTGCGGCAGAAAAAGTCAGCTTTATTCTCCCACAGACCTAATCAGTGCGCGTGCACTTTTTTATGTGTTTGTGCTTGCATATCTGTACATTTATGAAAGTTACTGTTCTGTAAGTGGCCCTCTGACAGGACGTACCAGAGCCTCCACAGTGTCAGAGCCAGGTCAGAGATCAGAGCCGGTTCATAAGGCTCAGTTCAACAGCTGTAAGAGCCAGATGTTTAAAGTATGAAATTGGTCATAATATAAATGTTAAATATGATTTTTGACTAAAGGCTAAAAAGTATCTCTCTTTGAATATGTATTTTAAAGCCGTGGGTAAAAGATAAATAGTATCCTCATATTAAGACAAAATTGCATTAAGCTGCATTAAGTTTAAAACTAATGTTCGTCTAATTCAATGTTTAATATTCATTGTTAAAAACTGTTGTTTCCATGTAATGGACACACTTCCTCTATGAACAGGTTAGTCGTATTTTTGTCTGTAGAAGTTACCTCTGAACTGGAAATAAGTAGTGTAAACATACCTTCAGTAAACTGCAAATATGGGCTGGGGTGAGGCTGGTCCTGTCCTGTAAAGATGTGTCCTGTAGTAGTCTCTTCCTTACAACCACAAGTGCTTCATTGCTGGTAAATAGGGATGTGACATCAAAGGAGACAATAGTCTTATCTGAGTCTAGTCTTGTGAGTTGATGATATGGTGTTGTGAGTGGCCTACCAATGTAGCCAAGATGGTGGCCAGGTGTTTGACTACATTGTGTATTTTGGGTAGGCCGTAGATACATGGAGTGGTTTTCCTTCAGTCTTTACCACTCTAAACCAACCTATATATCATGTTTTCCCATTTTGTTTATCAGGTTTTCCTCAATCTTTATAAGATTCTACCTGGTCCATGACAGTTTTTACCAGGTTTTCTTGGTCTTGTCTCCTCAGGTGAAACATGCTGTGCATCCTTCGTCCCACAGTCCGTCTAAGCCCCACCCCTTTGGTTCTGGCCCCGCACCTACTCGTGCGCAGCCCAGTCCATGTGCACTCCTCCCACGTGCACACGCCTGTGCACATGGCCGAGCAGGTCTTGGTGGGTTTTCAGGAGCTGAGCGGCACCTCCTGGTGGTTTAGCATCGCAGCAGCAACCTTTGCCATTAGGACCTCAGTCACCCTCCCTCTGGCAGCCTACCAGACTGTCATTCTGAGGAGGGTAAGAAATCCTGAAAAAAAAATATGGCCTTAAATATGGTTGTGGCCCATGGGCCCCCACTTTCCAAGATCCAAGCCTGCTGAACACTCATTTTCAGGCACAGCACTACTCAAGAGTCAACCTAGCCTCAAAAGAAATGTATTTACTTTGCTAACATTCATTTATCCAATTATAGTCTAATATCCCCTGTCCTCTGTCGGGACACAGTAGAGTTATGAGTTTGCTCTTCAAATTAGTAAGGGAGCAACAACATGACCACAGTCTGAAGACCTAACTAAACATCTCTGTCTCTCTTTGGCTCAGGACTGTTATTTCATCAGTTAACTCTTCCTTGTAACACAAATGTAGCACAGTGTCTCAGGTTAATCATCAACTGTTTGCAACACGTGTAACATGTAATAATTGCAGCCTCTGCAATTTGAAAATTGCAATTTTACTGCACAGCCCTACTACCAGACTATCATACTATGAAATCCTCCCAAAACCAGTTCTAAACTAGGTCTGAACCAGGTGGAGGCGCCGTGATAATGGTGCAGTTCTGTGTGTGTCCAGGTAGAGGTACTGCAGAAGGAGATCTCAGAGCTTTCTCTCAGACTCAGATACGAAGTGTCTGTTAGAGGAAAAGAGCTTGGCTGGAGCCAGAACACCTGCAGGTAACTCACCTTAACTACATCTGTGACTCTCACCTGTGACACTCACCTGTGACTCTCACCTGTGACTCTCACCCACTCACCTGTGACACTCACCTGTGACTCTCACCCACTCACCTGTGACTCTCACCCACTCACCTGTGACTCTCACCCACTCATCTGTGACTCTCACCTGTGACACTCACCTGTGACTCTCACCTGTGACTCTCACCCACTCACCTGTGACACTCACCTGTGACACTCACCTGTGACACTCACCTGTGACACTTGCACACTCACCTGTGACTCTCACCCACTCACCTGTGACACTCACCTGTGACTCTCACCCACTCACTTGTGACTCTCACCTGTGACACTCACCCACTCACCTGTGACACTCACCTGTGACTCTCACCCACTCACCTGTGACACTCACCTGTGACTCTCACCTGTGACACTCACTCACCTGTGACACTCACCTGTGACACTCACCTGTGACTCTCACCACTCACTGTGACACTCACCTGTGACACTCACCTGTGACACTCACCCACTGTGACACTCACCTGTGACACTCACCTGTGACTCACCCACCTGTGACACTCACCTGTGACACTTCACACTCACCTGTGACACTCACCTGTGACACTTGCACACTCACCTGTGACACTCACCGTGACACTCACCTGTGACACTCACCTGTGACACTCACCTGTGACACTTACACACTCACCTGTGACACTCACCTGTGACACTTACACACTCACCTGTGACACTCACCTGTGACACTCACCTGTGACACTTACACACTCACCTGTGACACTCACCTGTGACACTCACCTGTGACACTTACACACTACTCACCTGTGACACTCACCTGTGACACTTGCACACTCACCTGTGACACTCACCTGTGACACTCACCTGTGACACTTACACACTCACCTGTGACACTCACCTGTGACACTTCACACCTGTGACACTCACCTGTGACACTTTACACACTCACCTGTGACACTCACCCAGTGACACTCTCGCCCATGACACTTACACACTCACCTGTGACACTCACCTGTGACACTTACACACTACCACACTCACCTGTGACACTTACACACTCACCTGTGACACTCACCTGTGACACTCCTGACATGACACTTACACACTCACCTGTGACACTCACCCGTGACACTCACCTGTGACACTCACCTGTGACACTTACACACTCACCTGTGACACTCACCTGTGACACTTACACACTCACCTGTGACACTCACCTGTGACACTTACACACTCACCTGTGACACTCACCACGTTCATGTCTATGTATTCACGTTGAGGAGGTTTTAAAATCAAGTCCCTAAAAAGAAAAGAAACAAAACATGGAGTGAGACATATGTACATTCATAATGATTAAAATCAATTCCTTAAGCATAATAAATTTAGTGAACCATATGGCCCTTAGGACTTTAGTAAGATCAGTCATGAAGCTGTTGTCCCGTTGGTGTACATGCAAACAATAACGCCCCCAGATCAGATTGTTCATCGTCTGAGGTCAAAGCCTTGACATTAGTGTCGTTCGGCAGGTGCATGTCCAGGATTGTTGACCCATTAATCTCACCAACAAGCTCCGGTTACATGGAATGCAACACAAGCAAAGGTTATCAGGCATGAAAGTGCAACACAAGTACATGTATATCAATACAGATTTTAAAATCCAAGTCAATTTCCCAAATATTTTGTAAAACCAGGTCAAGATTAAATCCTCTATTCCAGAATACTCTGCCAATTCATCTGCTAGAGTGTGAAGTCCTTTCTTAAACTCTTTTAGTTATGCTGTTATCTATCTGTGTTATTTACGATTAAATAATTTTGTAGATCCTACCTCTTTCAGCTAAAAGTATACTCAGTGCTATTCTGTTCTGCCAGGTCATTAGAGTAGTTTTGTCTAATTTTTAGTTTTAATTATTAGTTACAGCATCTCTCGTGTAGATAATCTTTGTTGGTTGTAAATATAATTAATTTAATCCACATTTCTATAAATTGTCTCAAATGAGAATAGATTAAAATCCTGCTGCTGTCTGATTTCTAGCCTTATATTCATTAAGACAGGACACCTCGAGGGACACCTATGTCTGTTTGGCTCCTAAGGTGTGGGTTTCTGCTTATGGTGTTCTGTCTCGTTGTACGTGAACAAAAATAAAACGAGGATCAATTAAGGGCGCATGTGTCCAGTTGGAAGGCAATGCTGGTCTAATGGTCTGACTTTTGCAAAACCTCTAGTCGTCCGCCCTGCACTGCGACTGCCCCTGAGATATATATATATATATATATATATATATATATATATATATTTTTTTTTTTTTTTTTTTTTAATGGAAACCTATTACTGAAACCATTCCTTCATTTTGTTCAGCTCAGTTGTAATCTCAGTTACCATTAGTTGTAGGTCTTTACTTGTGACTGTAAGTGGTATATTCTGTAAAAAATTATAAATTTTAACTTAATTGATACAAACATAATTTATATAGATCAGAACTAGTTTTGCAGGATTGATTGTCACAAGCTTTTTGAAATCCTTTAAATTGACTGTCTTCCATATTGTCTTTTTAAATAATCTAATTGGGGAAAGAGACATTTCCAGAATATTGTTCTATTTACTTCAAATAAATTTCTCTAATCTTTTACATTTTCTCTTATTTTAATTTTCTTTATCACCCTTGGGCCAGACCCCCCTTTTTACTTTTAAAATCCCCACACATGAAAATATCTTTAGAATTTTGTTCAGTATAGCTTTGTTCCATAATGTCTATAAAGGACTCTGTTACCACCAAGTGCTCTATAAATACAATAAACCAAGACAAGACATTTATTTTTGTATAGCCCAATATCACAACAACAGTCGCCTCAAAGGGCTTAACAGACTGCACTAGACAACATCCCCTGTCCTTAGACCCTCCATCAGGGTAAGGAAAAACTCCAAAAAACCCAGCCGGGAAAAAAGAGAAACGTCAGGGAGAACCACAGAAGGAGGGATCCACTCCCAGGACGGACAGGCCGTGCAGGAATGTGTCCGGGACAGTTGAAAAATACATAGAAATAAACAACAAGGGTACAAGGGTACACATCACCCAGCAGGTCAGAGGTTTGCGTCCACCCTAGGAGGACAGAGAAAAGGAAAAAAAGTGCAAAATACTACTGTAAAAATAGGCAGGTGTAATAATAATATGAGTGGTTGAGTGTACCTACAGCTACAACCAGTGTGAGCGTGTACGTATGATCAATCAGTCTCTATACGTTTGGTGAAATAAGTATGTTTTGAGTTTGCTTTTGAAAACTTCAACAGAGTCAGCTCGCTGCACTTCCGGTGGGAGCCCATTCCATAAAAATGGGGCTCTATAAGAAAAGGCTCTGTAGCCAGCAGACTTCTTCTTTACTCGAGGAAGTTGAAGGGGGCCAGCGTCCTGAGAGCGAAGGGTATAAGCTGGAGTATACCGGGTGATGAGGTCAGATAGGTAAGAGGGCGCGCGTCCACAAAGGATTTTATATGTTAACAGGAGAACTTTGAAATCAGCTCTAAACCATTATGTTTTTGCATTTTTCCCATATCAATTTCAGCCGTAATTTAAACAGATTATCAATTGCTAATGTCATGTTTCCACTAATTTGACATTCAAGTTTATGTCCACATAAAGAATGCACCCCACTAATTTTAAACATGAACTTAAACATCAAGAGTAAAATTAAATTAATTTGTTTCTTATTTTTTGTAAGTTGTCCAAAATAGCAACCATTAATAGTAATTTAGCGTTTAATTATCAAAATGCTGAAAGAATCATTCAACTTTTTAAGTTAAGGTTCCAAAGATTTGATGCAGTGTTCACCGTGAACACCTCTAGGGGTTTGACAAAAGAAAATGATTCATCCTGTTCAAAAGGACAGACTCTTGTGTTAGTCCACCTAGTACTCACAGTAATTAATAATCCAAAACCCCAAAAAAAGATAAAAGAAAACTTCAAACAGTGAGTAAAACAGTTTTCTTAATTAAGTATCATAAACCTTTCTTTAACATCAGTTCAGTGCAATCTGTTTCTGTCACTGACATTTCTAACAAAGCATTTTGCAATATTAAAAGGTTTGTTAATTGTAAAGGCTCCCAATGAGAGAGGAAAAAATTCTAGCTCTTTATAAAAAAATATATAAATATATATTTTAGTTCCAGAAAGTGAGCAAAGAAAGGGAATGTAGAATGAAACCCTTGTTATCTTGTATTACTGTGGAAACATTCTCGATGAACCCAAACAGTGGTTGTGTTGTATCCACACATAACAATAACGTCCCCCAGATCAGGATGTCTGTGGTATCCACAACCACAGACATTTGTCAGAATTTTACCAGAAAATACATACAAATGTTTATTTTTCTTTTCCCGGGATTTGGTTTTCTTGTACATTTTTTCCTTTTTATAAGTGCGCTTATAGCTTAAATATCTAACTTGTATTATCTTTATAGAGTCCGAGACGTTTTACATTTATAAAAGATACATGTGCTTAGTGTTTTGAAGTATGTGTTTACTTCTAAGTCTCTTCTCTGTTCTTCTATCTCAATTTTCTCATTTTCCCAGCATAGGAAGCCTAGAAAAATGGCTTTCATAAGCTATTTTTCTTTCTCTTGTTGGAATTCACTGCTTTCGTTTTTTTTCCCAAGGTTACCAGGTTTACTATTATTAAACCTCAATGGCCCATCCACAACCATAGATTGTAAATTAGTATGGATGTCATTCGCCTATTGGTCCCCTATTCACCAATATTGTCATGACGACAGGGCAATAAAATGGCAGTTACATCCGAGCTTTTCGGCTTTTACTCCATAGTAAAACAATAGTTTTCAGATAGCATAAACAGACGCATTAATCAAAAAGAGGCTTGTCCACAACACAATCACTCTCACATACACATCTTTATATTTAACTCTTCAGGTTAACTCTATATTATTCTTATTATTAGCCCCTTCACTTTTGTGGACTTTTCTCTCTTTTTCCACCGCATCTTACGCAGGGAACAATTACTTACTTCAGACTCACTCAGTCTCACTTTGTTGTTAATATACCTGAATTGAAAGCCAATAATCCTTTTCCGCAGTCAGATTGGTCTCTGTCTCCTTTCTGTCCTGATCCCGTCACCACTCCTCTACGCATCACAGAGTGGAAGTCTGTTCCTTTCTGCTTTTAACAGCGCAGCTTTGGGACTTAAAGGAAATGCTCTCTTTGTGCATTTCCCTGTGCACGTCAGGTCCACTCTTCGACAGGGGGACAGCGGCCATTAGGATCCGGGTCACGGCACCAAATGTTATAAGAATTTTTAGCTCAGATTAATGAGAGAGACAATGGAGACAGTGTACAATTAAAATGAATGATCAGGTTTAATTCTTGCAAGAATGAAGCAAAGCACAAACATGTAACAATGGTACAGGATAAAGTTTGCTTGGAAAAAAAAACAATACATGAGATTTTATTTAATGCTGTAAAGGTTGTAGGAGGCGTGTCGATCAGGACTGACACCCAGTAATTATTAACTATAGGAAATTATAAATTATTATAACAAACACTCACCTGTGTCTGTGGTTCTGATTCTGATCCTGCAGAGTCCACTTCAGGAGGAACTTGAAGCGTCTTGTGTCCGAACTCTACGTCCGAGACAACTGTCACCCCTTTAAGACCTCGGTCCTGGTCTGGGTCCAGGTCCCAGTGTGGATCAGTTTGTCGCTGGCTCTCAGAGACCTGAGTCTGGACTCCAGCCGTAAGTCTCTATATGCAGGACTAATGCTGGACTAATGCAGGACTAAACCAGATTGTAAGGGACTGATGGTCAAGCAATGGACACACAAGTAAAGTTTCCAAAAGATGGCTTTTGTTTAGCCAAAAACAATAACAATAATAAAAATAATTACTGGGCCCATAAATGAGATAAAAAGACACAATAAATCAAAAACCCCACCACTAAACAAGACAGACAGCAACAAAATACAAACAGACCTGCACAATGAACACATGAGGGGACTTTAATTCTGGGTGATCGATCCAGTGAAACGAGCAGGGGATGACAAATCTGTATAAGACAAAAAGCAACTACATAACTAAGTGCAATGTAAGATTTAACAAGAAATAATTAAATAATAATAAATAAAGGATAAATGGCCATATTAATAAAGGCAGAAACTAATAACATGAAAATTATACAACTAAACTAAACCCTAAACCCCCCCCACACCATGTCTCCTGGTGGTTCAGGCCAGGCGGGTCATAAGCAGGACCCACCCAGACAGTCAGGTTTGGACACCCAGCAGGAAAACAGGCTCCACAGCATTAGTAAAGAAAAAGACAAGTTACTTAAATAAATCCCAAAAATAAATAAAGTGTGTATATGCAGTAATTTGTATATGTTCTTGGGGTCATTATGTCATTATTTAAAGAATAATGATTTAAAATTTAAAATTTTTAAAGAAAAAGATTAAAAAAAGAGTAAACACAATTGTTTGACAATAAATTCACCCAACCACTAACTATGAGTTAGTTTTTTGTGTTATCATTCATATTCTCTTAAGAATGGCAAAAAAAAATCCCAAATTCTGCCATGAGCACAACTGTAAGTCAGAAACACGCTGTTCAACAGTCCCCACTCTTTCCAGGATAGTGTCATACGTCTGAGAAAGCTCAGTTACAGTTTGAAGGATGTTGAGACTATCGTATCGTATCGTCTTGTTGAAACGTAGTATCCCCCTCATCCACCTCATCTCCTCAGCAATATTTATGCTTGAAATATTATTTAAAATTAAATTTTTACACTGGTTGTAAACTCGTTTAAACTGGTCAAATCTAATCTAAAACCATCCAGTATAATCTCATCTGAATTAACTGTCCGTTTGTCTCCACAGAGCTGTACCCAGCGCTGGCTGAAGGAGGTGCTCTCTGGTTCAAAGACCTCACAGTCCCAGACTCAACCTGGATCTTACCGGTTTTACTGGGCTTTACCAACATCCTGCTGGTGGAGGTCAGTACTGCAGCTGGGTTTAGTCGGATTAGAACAGGTTTTAGTCAGATCTGACCTGATTCTACCTGGTTTTCCTGTAGTTGGCGTCTCTCCAGAGGCCGGTCTCATCTAAGTCTCAGAGGCTGATCTTGAACACGTTCAGAGCCGTCTCTGTCCTGATGGTCCCAGTGGCAGCCCATGTCCCAGCGGTAAATCCAGACGAGTCCAGGCCTGGACCTGGACCAGACCTGGACCAGACCTGGACGTGACCAAGACCAGTTAGTTTAAACTGAAAAATTTCCTTTTGAGGACTATGGAATGGCAAAAATGAACCTACTCAGAAATAGACTGAATTTGGCTATGCCATGTCTGTTACGGTGTTGCCGTGGTAATGACCAAAACCTGCCTTATAAGAACAATAGGAACTCTGTGTAATGAGCTCTTTTGAGAATTATTACCAAAATCTCTTTGTTGTAAACTGATGAAATTTGACAGAAACCTTACATTGGGGACCCTAAGTGAAAAAGTCTCCAGGAACCATGACCTATGCACAAATGTGTTGCCATGGCAACACTTCAAAATACTAAAATATATGGGAATATATAGTTCTTTACACACAATCTACTCGGATGTTTACCTCAGGTTTCTCTCCCGGACTCTCTTCTGACATGTTGTCGGTATATGTCGGGAACAGTGGTTGGTTTTACTGAGAAGGATCGAGCTAATGCTGATTATTGCTAATATTGAAACTTATTTTATTTATTTAACCTTTATTTAACCAAACTACAGTTAGAGCATGTGACACTAAAGCAAACATAAGAAAGATAAGAACAACTGCAGAAAGAACAGGGCTTCAGCTCTTCAGAGACCCAGAGGTCACATCAGATTACATAAAAATGTAAATGTGACACTTGTGAATGGAAGCCACATGTAAGTCGCTTTGGATAAAAGCGTCTGCTAAATGACTAAATGTAAATGTAAATGTATCACGAAGTGGGTTATCACTCTTTCTGTTAACCCTGGGTTTCTCTGGTGTGAAAGTGCGTCCATGTAAAACAGGTTGAGTCAGCACTAAACGACCAATCACAGCGAGATGTTGGAGATTGTTAACCAGAGGAAAAACACTAAAGTAGGCTACACTAAACTTATTCAACACAAACAGCACCACAGACTGAATGAAAGAATATACTCACAAAGAGCTAAAGACTAAAAACAACAAAGGTCTGGGTCTATGTTTTAAATGCTGCATTAAAATAAATATTACAGAGTCTATTAATCCAATAAGTTACAGTATGACATAACTTTACAGTGTCACAGACACGTCACAGACACTTCTCTTTTTTCTGTCTGCGTGCTGTGTCTTTCCCCTCCTTCTCAACACTGGCAGCTTATTTGTTGTCCCTGATTAGTCAGAGTCAGTGTCCGTGTTTCTATCGTCTACCTGCAACTTAACCTGCTCCAGGGCAGGATAGCCGTTCTGCCTAAGTTACCAGAGATCTACCTCGAGAGAAAGAGAACCAGCTTTGTAATACTAAAAACCCAGGCTTAATAGGGTTAAGAGCATGTTGGGTCGTGTTTTTCATCAAAACCAGGACAAAGAGAAGAATGTGGCACAAGCACGTCTCAGTTTGTCCTGAGTTTGGTCTGACAGGCTCAGACTCAGAGGCTGTCGGGCAGAGAATTACTCAAGTTTAAGGGCACAATGTCAGCACAAGTTCAAGTCCGGATCACATTTTTTAGAAATAACATCACTACGTTTATCATTTGTGATGTGACAATCACTCAACAGTCTTAACAGTTTTTAACAACTGCTTACACACATTTTCAAAACTCTACACACAAAATGCCTACATCCCCTTCAAAATGTAACACTGCATTTAAAATGTCATAAACACTTCAGAATGATTCATTTGCATCAAATGGCAAACACTTTTTTCATAATAGTAAATATTTGGATATTTCATGTAAACTCTGTTATTCTAAATCTCTTTGGGCTTTCATAGGCTTATATCTACACACGTGGACAAAAATGTTGGTACCCTTCGGTCAATGAAAGAAAAACTCACAATGGTCACAGAAAAAACTTTATTCTGACAAAAGTAATAATAAATAAAAATTCTATGAATGTTAACCAATGAAAGTCCGACATTGCTTTTCAACCATGCTTCAACGGAATTATTTAAAAAAATAAACTCATGGAACAGGCCTAGACAAAATTGATGGTACCCCTAGAAAAGACTGTAAATAATGTGACCAAATGGACCTGTTAATTCAAGGTGTGTGCACTAATTAGCATCACAGGTGTGTACAATCTTGTAATCAGTCAGTGGGCCTATTTATAGGGCTTCAGGTAGTCACTGTGTTGTCTGGTGACATGGTGTGTACCACACTCAACATGGACCAGAGAAGCGAAGGAAAGAGTTGTCGAGGAGAATAGAAAGAAAATTATAGACAAGCATGATAAAGGTAAAGGCTATAAGACCATCTCCAAGCAGCTAGATGTTCCTGTGACTACAGTTGCACATATTATTCAGAAATTTAAGATCCATGGGACTGTAGCCAACCTCCTGGACGTGGCCGCAGGAGGAAAATTGATGACAAATCAAAGAGACGGATAATCTGAATGGTAACAAAGAGCCCAGAAAGACTTCTAAAGAGATCCAAGGTGAACTCCATGCTCAAGGAACATCAGTGTCAGATCGCACCATCCGTCGTTGTTTGAGCCAAAGTGGACTACATGGGACGACCAAGGAGGACACCATTGTTGAAAACAATCATAAAAAGCTAGACTGGAATATGCCAAACTACATGTTGACAAGCCACAAAGCTTCTGGGAGAATGTCCTATGGACAGATGAGACAAAAATGGAACTTTTGCCAAGGCACATCAGCTATGTTCACAGCCTGAAAAATGAAGCATATCAAGAAAAGAACACTGTCCCTACTGTCAAACATGGAGGAGGCTCTGGTATGTTCTGGGGCTGCTTTGCTGCATCTGGCACAGGGTGTCTTGAATCTGTGCAGGGTACAATGAAATCTGAAGACTATCAAGGGATTCTAGAGAGAAATGTGCTGGCCAGTGTCAGACAGCTTGGTCTCAGTCGCAGGTCATGGGTCTTGCAACAGGACAATGACCCAAAACACAGCTAAAAACACCCAAGAATGGTTAAGAGGAAAACATTGGACTATTCTAAAGTGGCCTTCTATGAGCCCTGACCTCAATCCTATTGAGCATCTTTGGAAGGAGCTGAAACATGCCGTCTGGAAAAGACACCCTTCAAACCGGAAACAACTGGAGCAGTTTGCTCATGAGGAGTGGGCCAAAATACCTGCTGAGAGGTGCAGAAGTCTCATTGACAGTTACAGGAGTCGTCTGATTGCAGTGATAGCCTCAAAAGGTTGTGCAACAAAATATTAAGTTAGGGGTACCATCAATTTTGTCTAGGCCTGTTCCATGAGTTTATTTTTTTAAATAATTCCGTTGAAGCATGGTTGAAAAGCAATGTCTGACTTTCATTGGTTAACATTCATAGAATTTTTATTTATTTATTTATTTATTACTTTTGTCAGAATAAAGTTTTTTCTGTGACCATAGTGAGTTTTTCTTTCATTGACCGAAGGGTACCAACAATTTTGTCCACGTGTGTACATTTCAATATAATGTTCTACAGTGAAAGTCATCTGCTGAGAGGGGTAACACTGTAAACACCAATGCAATGTAGAAACAGAAAACTGTTGTATACAGTAGCATACAAAAAAAACATACACATGTGAACCAAAAGTATGTTCTTTAGAAGACAGTAAAAAACACAATTGTGTGTGTGGTCCCGGGGGGGCAGTCCAGGAATATATATAACCACAAATCTAGAAAGCTCCTGCTCTGGATCAGGGACAAGCATTGTGTAAATTGCATCCAGAAAAGTGAGCATATGCATGGTGTTGTACGGACCTAGTGTGATATTGTAATGGAGGACGTTTTGAGTGATGGCAGCGCACACACAGTTGTATTACCCCCACGCTGTCCAGGGACATTGGTAATTGCCCTCTGTCCTATTACATTTCTCCCGCAGCACCTGGTTTTGGTGTGGTTAAAGCCAACCTCATCGATTTACATGAGCATCCATCGCCAATACTCTCTGTAACAGACAAAAGGATATACAGTGTAGTTAATATGGAATGTCTGAAGTACTGGAAATAGTGTTGGATACCTCTCCAAAGTCCTGTCGCAGATTCTTGACTCTGAGTTTTTCCTCAAATGACACCTTGTAGTTGTTTCATCATCACTTGGTGCGTTGTATGGTCAACAGGCTTACTCCATTGATGTTGTTGAATATGGTGTCATTATTCAAAATATGCTTATCTCTCGAATCCTAATTGCATTGTAGGCCAAAGCCATATTTACAGTTGTGCTCATAACAATGTGATTTTATTTTATTTTTTCCAGAGAATATAAATGATAACACAAACTTATTTTTCACTCATACTTAGTGGTGAATTTATTGTCAAACAATTGTGTTTACTCTTTTTAAATCGTAATGACAACAGAAACTATACAAATGACCCTCATCAAAACTTTACATACCCCAGTTCTTAATACTGTATATTGCTACATTTAACATCAATGACAGCTTGAAGTCTTTTGAAGCTCTTTATTTTCTCACATGGTAAATCTGCCCATTCTTCTTGGGCTGTCTTGCATGAACTGCACATTTGCAATCTCCCCATTGTGGCTCAATGATATTGAGGTCAGGAGACTGAGGCCAGGACAGAACCTCCAGTATTTTCTGATAACAGGCTGCATTCATCTTTTCCTTTGCCTTTGTAGCTCACACATCCCCAAAACATCAGCGATCCACCTCCATGTTTCACAGTAGGAATGGTGTACCTTTCATCATAGGCCTTTGTTGACTTCTCTCCAAATGTAACGTTTATGGTTGTGGCCAAAAATATTGCATGCCTGTTCTCATTTCTTAAGGCTCAAATTATGAAAGCCACTGTAAATTGACTCAAGTTGAGCTGGACTCTGTCCAGTTTCTTTCATGGTCAAACTGTAGTTGATCATGTGAGCAACAAGTGTTGCCCTAATCTCCTCAGAGATGGCTCTCCTCCCTTCTCTTTTTGCCCTAGTCCTCTTCTTCCTCTTCGTCCTACTCCTTTTGCAATTGTATGAAACAGGTAATCTGACCGTTGACCTATTAAATAGGGATGTAACGATTAACTGTGACCCAGTCGATTAACATGTGTGACGTGTCCAGTCGGTCCATCCATCCATCTTCTACCGCTTATCCGGGGCCGGGTCGCGGGGGCAGCAGTCTAAGCAGAGACGCCCAGACTTCCCTCTCCCCAGACACTTCCTCTAGCTCTTCCGGGGGGATACCGAGGCGTTCCCAGGCCAGCCGAGAGACATAGTCCCTCCAGCGTGTCCTAGGTCTTCCCGGGGTCTCCTCGGTGGGACATGCCCGAAACACCTCCCTAGGGAGGCGTCCAGGAGGCATCCGAAACAGATGCCCGAGCCACCTCAGCTGGCTCCTCTCGATGTGGAGGAGCAGCGGCTCTACTTTGAGCTCCTCCCGAGTGACCGAGCTCCTCACCTTATCTCTAAGGGAGCGCCCCGCCACCCTGCGGAGAAAGCCCATTTCGGCCGCTTGTATCCGGGATCTTGTTCTTTCGGTCATGACCCAAAGCTCATGACCATAGGTGAGAGTAGGAACGTAGATTGACCGTAAATCGAGAGCTTTGCCTTACAGCTCAGCTCCTTCTTCACCACGACAGACCGGTACATCGACCGCATCACTGCAGAAGCTGCACCGATCCGTCTGTCAATCTCACGTTCCCTCCTTCCCTCACTCGTGAACAAGACCCCAAGATACTTGAACTCCTCCACTTGAGGCAGGATCTCTCCACCAACCTGAAGGGGACAAGCCACCCTTTTCCGACTGAGAACCATGGTCTCAGACTTGGAGGTGCTGATCCTCATCCCAGCCGCTTCACACTCGGCTGCAAACCGTCCCAGTGCACACTGAAGGTCCTGGCTTGATGGAGCCAACAGGACAACATCATCTGCAAAAAGCAGAGACGAGATCCTGTGGTCCCCAAACCAGACTCCCTCCGGCCCCTGGCTGCGTCTAGAAATCCTGTCCATAAAGATAATGAACAGGACCGGTGACAAAGGGCAGCCCTGCCGGAGTCTAACATGCACTGGGAACAGGTCTGACTTACTGCCGGCAATGCGAACCAAGCTCCTGCTCCGGTCGTACAGGCACCGGACAGCCCTTAGCAAAGGGCCCCGGAAACCTTACTCGTAGAGCACCCTCCACAGGGCGCCACGAGGGACACAGTCAAATGCCTTCTCCAGATCCACAAAACACATGTGGACAGGTTGGGCAAACTCCCATAAACCCTCCAGCACCCTGGAGAGGGTATAGAGCTGGTCCAGTGTTCCACGACCAGGACGAAAACCGCATTGTTCCTCCTGAATCCGAGGTTCAACTATCGGTCGCATTCTCCTCTCCAGTACCCTGGCATAGACTTTCCCGGGGAGGCTGAGGAGTGTGATCCCTCTGTAGTTGGAACACACCCTCCGGTCCCCCTTCTTGAAAAGAGGGACCACCACCCCGGTCTGCCAGTCCAGAGGTACTGTCCCCGACCGCCACGCGATGTTGCAGAGGCGTGTCAACCAAGACAGCCCTACAACATCCAGAGACTTGAGGTACTCAGGCGTATCTCATCCACCCGGTGCCTTGCCACTGAGGAGCTTCCCAACTACCTCAGTGACTTCGGCCTGGGTGTTGGACGAGTCCACCTCCGAGCCCTCGGCCTCTGCTTCCTCAGTGGAAGACGTGTCGGTGGGGTTGAGGAGATCCTCGAAGTATTCCTTCCACCGTCCAACAATATCCCCAGTTGAAGTCAGCAGGTTCCCACCTCCACTGTAAACAGTGTTGGCAGGGCACTGCTTCCCCCTCCTGAGGCGCCGGATGGTTTGCCAGAATTTCTTCGAGGCCGACCGACAGTCTTTCTCCATGGCCTCACCGAACTCCTCCCAGACCCGAGTTTTAGCCTCCACGACCACCCGGGCTGCAGTCCGCTTGGCCTGCCGGTACCTATCAGCTGCCTCAAGAGTCCCACGGGCCAACCAGGCTCGGTAGGTCTCCTTCTTCAGCTTGACAGCATCCCTTACTTCCGGTTTCCACCACCAGGTTCGGGGGTTGCCACCACGACAGGCACCGAGACTTTACGGCCACAGCTTCGAGTGGCCGCATCGACAATGGAGGTAGAGAACATGGTCCACTCGGACTCAATGTCTCCAACCTCCTCGGATCTGGTCAAGCTCTGCCGGAGGTGGAGTTAAAGGTCTTTCTGACAGGGGCTCTGCCAAACGTTCCCAACAGACCATCACAGCACGTTTGGGCCTGCCGAGTCTGTCCAGCTTTCTCCGCCATCGGATCCAACTCACCACCAGGTGGTGATCAGTTGACAGCTCCGCCCCTCTCTTCACCCGAGTGTCCAAGACATACGGCCGGAGGTCAGATGAAACAACTACAAAGTCGATCATCGATCTCCGACCTAGGGTGTCCTGGTGCCACGTGCACTGATGGACACCCTTATGCTTGAACATGGTGTTCGTTATGGACAAACTGTTGCTAGCACAGAAGTCCAATAACAGAACACCACTCGGGTTCAGATCAGGGGGGCCGTTCCTCCCAATCACGCCCCTCCAGGTGTCACTGTCGCTGCCCACGTGAGCGTTGAAGTCCCCCAGTAGAACGACGGAGTCCCCAGTCGGAGCACTTTCCAGCACCCCTCCCAGAGACTCCAAGAAGGCCGGGTACTCTGCACTGCTATTTGGCCCCTAAACACAAACAACAGTGAGAGACCTATCCCCGACCCGAAGGCGCAGGGAAGCGACCCTCTCGTTCACCGGGGTGAACTCCAACACGTGGCGGCTAAGCTGGGGGGCTATGAGCAAGCCCACACCAGCCCGCCGCCTCTCACCGCAGGCAACTCCAGAGTAGTGGAGAGTCCAGCCTCTCTCGAGGATTTGGGTTCCAGAGCCCGAGCTGTGCGTGGAGGTGAGCCCGACTATCTCTAGTCGGTATCTCTCAACCTCCCGCACAAGCTCAGGCTCCTTCCCCGCCAGCGAGGTGACATTCCATGTCCCTAGCGCCAGATTCCGTGTCCGGGGATTGGGTCGTCGAGGCCTCCGCCTTCTTTGACTGCCACCCAATCCACTTTGCACCGGCCCCTTACGGTTCCTCCCGCAGGTGGTGGGCCCACGGGAGGTCGGCCCCACGTCGCTCCTTCGGGCTGAGCCCGGCCGGGCCCCGTGGGAAAGACCCTGGGGAAAGACCCGGCCACCAGACGCTCGCATGCGAGCCCCAACCCCGGGCCTGGCTCCAGGGTGGGGACCCTTTATGGAGACAAAAAAATCCCCGGGGATTTTTTTGTCTCCATAAAGGGTTCTGACTCTGACTGTGTCCAGTCGGTTAAGATGTTAATTCAATTGCGATTCATGTGGTGCCGCTCCGTTTACTGCTAACTTGCTTTTAACAAGTTGTTGTAATGCGTTCTAGCATGGTGACGAGAGTGTGGATGTTGATATTGAGGAAGTCTCATCCTCGTTTAAATCAGAGGTGTGGCAGCATAAATAAATAAACTTTAGCGAAAGGCGTTCACTTGCGCACTGCGGGTCCCCCCTGCTGCACACACCGGTCCCGGGCTGACTCGGCTCCGCGTGGACTTAACAAGCGGGATTTAAAACAAGTCTGTGTCTGAGGCTGAGCTGTACTCTCTCCAAAACAGACAAAAAGTCATGTAAATGTCCCGTCACTGGTGGAGAACAGAGAGAATGTGAGCAGTAATCTGTGAGCAGTAATCCTTCATAACACAATCAGACCAGTCTTAAACTAAGTGTCCATTTGTTTGAGGCGCTTGTCAGAGAGATGTAACAATGTTCTGGATCATGTGCTGCCTTTTCTGAGTCTCTGCTGCAGCCACTGAGAGCAGGGGTCTCTAACTTAAGGTCCGAGTACCAAAATCAATCCTTTGTGAAGTACTTCTGGTTCTCACACTAATTATTACTGTTAATACATTATTGTTATTATTAATATAAATAACAGGTGAAAATGCATAAAAGGTAACAGTTAAACAAATAAGAGTTGTTTTGATAAAGTTTTACTGTTTTAGGGAAACACATGAGACCAGTGTTTATTATTGGGTTTGATCTAAAGAGGTTTTAGGTCTCAGCTAGAGTGAAACTGTTTTTGTTTAGGTTTCAGAACACTGTTATAAATACTAGGCAACATGAACCTGAGGCCACCTCCTCTGTTCTTTTTACAGTGCATGTCCCTGTACTGGTTTTGCTCCAGTCTGGTCGGACTTGGACACAACCTGTTCCTTCGGTCCACATTGGTCCAGAGACTGCTCCGGCTCCAGACCAAGTCCAGGTCTCCGTATAAAGACTTGTACACAGCCTTTGTCTCCAAATACCTCAAAAAGACTTGAACCAGCTCTGACCCAGGACTCCAGACCTAATCCTGCAGAGTCTGAAGGGAAGACCCAACTGAACCAGACTCCTGTACAAATATGGAGTCATTTATTTTCTTTTTGTTCTTTTTGTCTTCTCTGAAGACTCTTTAATAAAAACATATTTAAAAATAAATAAAACTAATGCAAAGGCCTTTCTCTTCAGGGGTTAGGTTTAGGCTCCTACTGAGCTCCAGGAACAAGACGGACTTCTTTTCCTAATGTAAATGTGATTAGAACGTACAATCAGGTCCATTAATATTGGGACATTGACACAATTCAAAATTTTCCCTTAAATAAATTAGGAAAGTGGGAGGCACATATACAAACTGTTGTAATTACTACACCGTTCACCTGATTTCGATGTAAATACCCTCAAATTATAGCTAAAAGTCTGCAGTTAAAGCACATCTTGTTTGTTTCATTTCAAATCCATTGTGGTGGTGTATAGAGCCAAAAGGATTAGAATTGTGTCGATGTCCCAATATTTATGGACCTGACTGTAACTGTAACAGGGGTTTTGGTGTTGGTTTTCTAATTTACATATTAAATAATAAACTCAAAACTCAAACTGTGACAAATGAAAAAATAACTAAAAATCATCAGGAGTTGGACTAAAGTCTGTTTTTATAAATCATGTCTTTTTGGACCTGGACTTTCTCCCTCTGTTGGAACAGAACAATCACTGGAAGTGCCACTGAACACTTCCTGTTTACATCAGAGACAGGACATGGCCCACAGTTTGTCCAAATTCTGTCCCAGTCCTGTCCTGTCCCAGTTTTGTCTCATTCCTGTCCCATTTCTTATCCAGTCCTGTTCTAGGCCTGTTCCAGGTCTAGTTTAGACCTGGTTTAGACCTGGTTTAGACCTGGTTTAGGAGACACAAACCAGCCTGAACCTGGTCTAAACCGAGTCCAAATCCAGTCTGAGCCCAGTCCTCTCAGATCCTCTCAGGTACAGTTCTGCTTTTAATATTTGTCACATATTTTAAAAGTTTAAATGTGTTAATCAGAGTCTGGTGCACAGTAGTTTGAGTGTTTATAAGTGTCTGTTGTTTTTCAGATTTAAAATTCTTTACATTAAAACTTGTTTCTGATGTATTTTATTTTTTATTTTTGTTATGATTCAGTTTTGTTTGTTAAACTCAGCTCAGACCTAGTCTTAATCGGATTTTATCTTGATTTAACATCGCCCCACCTCGTTTTACTTTAGGTTCTGGATTTTTTTTTTTTCTTTTGACTAATTTTAAATCCAAACATGTCAAACGTCCAAATATGGAAAACTTAAAAGTGCAAAATGAAGCTTTAGAAAATAAATATTCCCCTTGTTCCCAAAACTGCAATATAGCTCCTTTTCTAAGCAACACATGCATAATAGATCCTACAGAGTTATTACAGTTGTGCTCACAAGTTTACCTTGCAGAAAAACTTTTAACTCATAGTTAGTGGTTGGGTGAAGCCATTTATTGTCAAACAACTGTGTTTACTCTTTTTAAATCATAATGATAATAGAAACTACTCAAATGACCCTGATCAAAAGTTTACATGTGATTTTGACACAAAAAAGTGAATGGCCACTAAAAGTAACCATCCTCACCTGTGATCTGTTTGCTTGTAGTGTGTTTGTATAAAAGGTCAGTGAGTTTCTGGACTCCTGACAGACCTGCACTGATGTTTCTGTCTGAGTCATGGGAAAAGCAAAAGGATTGTCAAAAGAGCTGTGGTAAAAGGTATTTGAACTGTATAAAACAGGAAAGATATAAAAAGATATCCAAGGAATTGAGAATGCCAATCAGCAGTGTTCAAACTCTAATAAAGAAGTGGAAAATGTTGAAACCAAACCAAGGTCAGGTATACTAACAAACATTTTAGCCTAAATTGTCTGGAAAATTGTTCAGGATGCAAAGAGTCAACCAGTTATTCATTTTAATGGTGCACTTACTTTTTCCACTGCCAGTTTGAATGTTAAATGTGTGTTCAATAAAGACATGGAAGAGCTGAATTTTGTGGAAAAAATGTGTAATTACTTTTACACACATGTCTTGACTTAGACTTAGATGATCAGATCACATTTTAAGACAAATTTATTCAGAAAACCATAAAATTCCAAAAAGGTTCACATACTTTTTCTTGCCACTGTAACTCACAGTGGTGTGTCATCGCTTTAGGTTTAGTAGAGAAGCAAGATAAACAGTATGAACCTTTTGAAGAAATTGGGCAGAAGCATTGAGCCTGAGGAGGGGCTCGTGCCTAATAATAAAAGTCTTGAGATAATGATATACTATGATATAAAGGACATTATAAACACAATGATCTCTCTTCTTGGTCCAGTCTTTGGTTTAGTCCGGTCTTCAGAGATGTCAGTTCTGCGTGGACTCCTCGTGGCCCTGGTCCTGGTGTCGGTCCGGTCCGACCCAATCTCTGCCCCGTCGGGGGAGGGGCAACCCTGTGTCCGGGGGGTGGGGCCTCGCTGTGGGGTGGGGCTCGAGTGTTTCCGCAGCGAAAAGAAGAGCAAAGTGGGCGTGTGCATGTGTAAGAGCGTGAACGAGGTGAGTCTAGACCAAGCTAGACAAGACCAAGACCAGGCTCAGACCAAGACCAGACAAAACCAGGCCAAGACCCAGACTTGGTTGAAAAACCTGTTAAAACATAAAAAGGAAATTACTGAAAGGTTAAGAAATGTGTCCATTTTTCTATAAAATTAAAAAAAATAGCTGAAAGATCTTTAAAATATATGTAAAATAAGTCAAATTAAAAGCTAAAATTTACTGATTTTTTTACTTTAACACAAAAACCCCACATGAACAGAATATAAAGAATAAATAAATGAAGAAACACAGCCCAGCACAGAACAAATAAAAATGTAGAAACTACTACTGTTACATTTGTAATGAGTACTTTTACTCCAGTACTTTTTATATGGACTAAAGGTCACATAAAATATTTAAAGGAGTAACTCCCAAAAACTTAGTAACTCAGTACTTTCACTGAATTTTCTATTATTATTTCTATTGTTACTCCAGTGATAATGTAGAATACTTAAGCTGATTTTCCCATGTTTCTGCTGGTTCCTGAACGCCTCGTGTGTGTGACAGGTGTGTGGCACTGATGGTATCACCTACAGAAACTCCTGTTCCCTGAGGAGCGCCAACAGCAACAGGGGTCCGGAACTGCAGCTCATCACCGTCCAGCACAAAGGCCGCTGCCCCTCAGGTGAGAACCACTCTAAAACTGATAAAAACCTGTTCAAGTCTGAGTTTAAATACTTAGAAGTTGCTCTACAACTAAAACCTCTCATACCAACTAAAGTCCAACTAAAACTATTTTGAAACATGTTTAAGTCCAACTAAAACCACTTTAGGGCCAACTTAAACCTCTTCCAACCAACCAAGGTTCAACTTAACCAATAAAAACTGATTTAAAATGTCAGTTAAGAATGACTTGCCTGATTTTTTTTAAACGTCCTGTGCAGTTGTATTTATTGAGACAGAAAACTCTCCAGAGCTCTAAAGTCTTCTTCAGGACTGAACATGAAGCTGTTTGACACTGGAATCTGATTCAAGGATTATCAGTCAGACAAGTCCAGACTCAGACCCGGACTCAGAGCAGATCTGAGACTGAGACGAGTTCAGACCTTTACCGCAGAATGTGAAGAGATGCTGAGAGGCAGGTGCTGATGGAGGAAAATATTAGGAAAACAACACAAATTATTATTTAAGAAGACAGCAATTTTAGGGACTATAAAATCTTCTGTAACGCTTAGAAACATAGATCTGCTCAGACCCAATGAAGTTCCCATTTATGACCACCTGAGCAAAAACATCTGAGAATGAGGCTCTACTAGACACAGAAGGGCAGCCTTTTTACTTAAAAATCCTGAGAGCACGCTGATTCATAGCCTTCATACCATCTCCATTCTTAATAAAAAAAACTTGTCTGTGAACATCATCTGGACACACCCCCACAAAAGTTACTTTTCAGAAAACTTGTGAGTATGTTCATTATTTAAAGGCTAAAAGACTGACTCCTCCTTTAATAACTCTGACCCCTGACCTTACCATTCATAGATATTACTTTTGCAGCTCCTCAAATTGTGACAGCTCCTGGTGAAGTCTATAACGTCTCTGGCTCCCAGGTTTATTTGAGCTGTGAGGCTGTGGGTGTTCCAACACCTGTGCTCACCTGGAATAAGGTAAGCCCCTCCCCCACATACAAGCCCCTAACCCTTTTATTTAATTTCTATAGCACAATTCCTACGCTGCGTAACTCAAAGTGCTTTACAAAAATAAAACAAATTTAAAATACACAGACAAAATTGTGAATAAACAATTAAAATACAGATTTTTTTAAGACAAACAGTGCAGATAAACAACACTTGTATTTACTGAATGTAGGCGGAGCTAAAGAGGACGATTTTTAACCTCCTCTTGAACACTGAAGCCTGTTTCAGATTTTTGCTGAAACTTAAAAATGCTGCTTCACTCTGTTTAGTTCTAACTCTGGGCACAAGCAGAAGGCCTGTCCCAGATGTTCTCAGAGTCCGAGGAGGTTCATAAGTAACTAGCATGTCAGAAATATATTCTATTATTTTGGCTTTTATAGATTTTTACCATAAATATTTTAGATTCAAAACAGTGTTCGAGATTTGTTAACTTTTCTGAATAATTAAAGTATACAGATTTTCCAGAGCAGATCTTAAACAGACTTTCTTGTATATATTTTTTATACAATTATAAAATATATTTACAGATAATAAACGGAGGAAAGAAGAGGCTGGAGCTTCTTCCTGGAGACAGAGAAAACCTGGCCGTTCAGACCCGGGGAGGTCCAGAGAAACACGAAGTTACCGGCTGGGTCCTGGTCAGTCCAGACCTGAAAAGTCCAGATTATTAAAATTACAATTATTTAATTTTCAGCTAAATAGATACACATTCTCAAAAGTTGTATTTGATTTATTTTACAGGTCTCTCCTCTGACGGAGGCGGAGCAGGGCTCGTGACGAGTGTCACGATCTAACTCCAGAGGAGAGGCTTCTGCCGTCGGAGCCATTTACCTGGTCCAGAGCCTGGACGACATCAGCATCAAGAGAGGTACGCTGACTTTTGACCTTCGACATGAATCAGTTGACTGTGAGAGATTAAAGTAACAAGTGTGTCTTAAATCCAGAGAAATTCAGCCACAGTTCTTGAATTGGGAGTTTTAATCAAATCCTTATTTTTGTCATTTACCTTTAACTCTTTATAAAACATCCCTTTATTATAAGACTGATCTGATTAACTCATGTTTTTTCCTTCCTTGTTTCCTTTCCTAACCCAGTGCTGAAAGATGAGGAGCTGTGAGGGGCGCTGAAGAAAACCTTCATCCGGTTTTTAATCAAACTTAATCAGATTCTGCATTTTAACATTGAAAACTTAAAAATATACTTTTGTTTAGTCATGGTTTAGACCTGGTGTTTGACAAACGTCAGATAAAACCTGAAAAACTGCTAAAGATTAAATAAAGATGAAATAATGAGCTGTGGTTTTTTACTAGAAACAATTTATTCAGCATTTTTCAAAAAATAAACAAAGACTAAAAACAAACTACAGGGCAGCTCCGATTGGCCAACGAGTCTATGACGTCATCATACGAGGAGCGATGCTCATGGACATCAGCTCCTGGAACAGCAGTTTACAGGCGTAGGGCATCCGGACCAGAGAGACCTGCAAGAACCAGGCAGAACTGGGTCAAGACCGGGACTAAACCTGAACTGAAACTTACATCTGGACCACAGAGACCTGTCAAAACCACACTGAACTAGGACTACAGAGTCACATGAGCACATAAATATTTTTTATCCAAAACAGTACAGTCTCTTAATAAAACTAAAAACTTAATAAAAAACACATTTGCTTGTATTTATTAGTGCTGGAACTCGACTAAAACAATGTTAATGAAGACTGACCTGAGTCTTATTGCGGCAGCCCCGACACTCGTAGGTGTGGGTCCTGGTGTTGGCGATGGCCATGAGTCCACACAGGTTACAGACATGGACCTGGTACGGGTCTGACGCCTCAAACAGTCTCTCTCTGAGGAACTGAGCAGCTCCGTGAGCAATCTGACAGTCCCGCTCCATCTCCCCGAAACGCAGACCGCCGTCACTGTGTGGGACAGGAGACAAGGTGTGAGACGGGTGAGGGACAGGAGATTAGGTGTGGGACAGGAGTGAGACAGGACAGGATATGGGTGCAAGACGAGTGTGGGGCAGGACAAGGACAGGTGTGGTACAGGAGATGGGTGTGGGACAGGTGTAGGACAGGAGACGGGATGTGGGACAGGACTTACCGGGACCGTCCCTCCATGGGCTGCCGGTTCAGGATCTGGACCGGACCTCGGGCTCGGGAGTGGATCTTGTCGTCCCACCATGTGCTTCAGACGCTGGTAATAGGTTGGACCGATGAAGATCTGTGACGTCAGCTTCCTTCCAGTGAAACCGTTATAGAGGACCTACACCCGAACAGGACCAGACCATGATTACCTGCAGTTTGTATTTTGTTTTCAACTCTGTCAGGGTTAATATTTCCACCTTGGCGTCTGTAAGACATGATCTAACTTTTACTTTGTGGTTTCTGACAGTGTTTACCGCCATCTTGCGGTGCTTTATGTGTTTACAGTAGAGCCGTGTGGATGGAGATATTTTTCCTAACGGAGACAAAAAATATCGGTTTATAAAAATACCTGTTTATGTGTAGCCAGTGTCTTTGTTTACATTTAGTCATTTAGCAGACGCTTTTATCCAAAACGACTTACAAGTGAGTTTAAAGGGTCCAAGGTCAGTAACCTTCCCGCTGTGAGGCACTAAATATGCTTCAAGTGATTTGTTCATTATATTTCTAGGATAATGAGGCCAAACTGACCCCTGCAGGTCCTTTTGAGCACGGCTAAACAGAAATTATCTGGTTAAAACATTACAGGCCCCGCCCCCTGTGGACACCAGATGTAGCCACGCCCCCTGTTGTAGCCACACCCCTCACCTCATTGCCTCTCAGGTGGTATCCATATTCGGACAAAAGGCTGGACACTTTCTGAACATTGACAGCGTCATTGAACGGCGTTGCGTCTCCGATCTCTCCTTTGTTCGCCGACACCTGCAGCAGACACACGTAGACCGGAGTTAGACCAGGGTTAGACCAGGCTGAACTGAGTTAGATCTGAATAGGACCACAGGGTGTAAAGAGCGCCCCTTGGCAGCATACCTTCCCCTGCAGACACTCGATCAGATGGCCGACTGTCATTCTGGAGGGAATGGCGTGAGGGTTGATGATGATGTCCGGAGTGATGCCCTCACACGTGAACGGCATATCCTAAAGAAAAATAACAGTAAAAACGTTACTGATAAATCTGTGATGAATTGTGCCTTTGCTCTGTGCCAGGCTCAGTTATTACAGGCTTTAATTAAAATTATATCCCAATATACCAAATGGTAATGTTGCGTAAAAGATGTTAATGTAATCCTTCTCTGAAGTGCCCTAAAGTTTATTAACAGAACAACGTTCTTGAGAATCCCTACTGTGTCCCTACTGTGAATAAAAACACAGTAGGGACCCTGTCAGTCTCATACTGGGGTCAGGGGGTCATAGGTCACAGTAGGGTTATATTACCTCTTGTCTGTACTGGATCCCACAGGTTCCCTTTTGTCCGTGTCGACTGGCAAACTTATCTCCGATCTGAGGAATCCTCACTGAACGGACCTAAAACACAATAGAACCGGGTCAGAACTAGACCAGAACAGTTTTATTGGACAGTATTTTGTTCTGTGTGCTACTGACCCGGATCTTGCAGAACTTGTAGCCCTCCTGGTTGAGCGTGACCATGACCTGGTCCACGATGCCGGTCTCAGAGGTCCGGAGAAAGGTGCTGCAGTCCCGTTTGGTGTACCGTTTGTTCGTCGAGTCCAGCTCGTCCTCATTTTCAGGAAGGGTCACCGTTTTCCCGATAATCACGTCTTCACCAGACACTCTGACTCCCGGAGCAATCAAACCGTCATCATCCAGTTTGTCATAGATCGCATGCCGCATCCCTGAAGACCAGGGTTAGACCAGGGTTAGACCAGGGTTAGACCAGGGTTAGACCAGGGTTAGACCAGGGTTAGACCAGGGTTAGACCAGGGTTAGACCAGGGTTAGACTTACTCACCCTGACAGGTCTCTCTGTTGGGTTTCTCAAAGATCTCCTCTTGATCGAAGCCCTTCTTTGACTCCTGTTCTTTGTACGAACGATAGAAGACCGACCTGAGTCCAGACAGAGACCAGTTAAGACCTGCTCAAAACCATCAAAAACCTATTCAAAACTCCTCTGAACCCAGTTCCGACCTGAAGAAGCCCCGGTCAACTGCAGAGCGGTTCATGATGACAGAGTCCTCCTGGTTGTAGCCGGTGTAGGACGCAATGGCCACGATTGAGTTGATGCCTGAACAAAAAGACATCAGACTAATGAGACAATTCAGTTTGTCACACTTCAACATTTTGTAGTAATGTTGAAGTGATGTTAGTATTACAGAGTGATTGAGAATGTTTCTGATCAGAACAATTTATATATTAATATTGTCAGAGACCTGTAGACTTTTAAAGACCTGTTGTAGAACCCAGTCCTACCTGCAGGCAGCTCCCTGAAGCGAAGATACTCCATGGAGCGAGTGGTGACCAGAGGTTTCTGAGGGTAGTAAAGCACGTGCGCAAGCGTGTCCATGCGCGCGTGGAAGTTAGTAATGTAGACGCCCATGGCCTGTTTCCCCATGGCTGACTGGTACGTGTTCCTGGGAGACTGAGAGGAAACGGTTAAATCGAGTGAATATCATGGATAAAATCTTACTAAAACCTGATAAAATTAGTGTTTTGTTTCGATACTAAAATTTTGAGTTTAGTTTGATACCCGGCTTGAGTATCACAATACCGACACCTTATCAGCCTGAAACAATCATAGGAAAAATATTGCTAAATTTCTCTTTGTCTTGCTCCAGGCCGTTGAGGTCTGACTGTAAAATTCTCTAATATAAATAAGCTACCAATCAACAAATACAAGACGTGGTTTGGGTTTTTGACAAATGTGTTATGGTTGCAACCCATCGCGGTGGCACGGTCGTCATCTCTCCCGTCACAGCCCTAAATTTATCTTGAGAAAGTTTGTTGTCATCCAAGATTTTATTTTACTTAGGCAGTCATGGATGGGGTTATGTTTTTTGTGGAGAGGGTATTGTCAGCGCAGCAGTGAAAATAAAGTCCATGTACAGTATAGTACAGTAACAGAAGGGGACCAAGCATTGAGCCCTGGGGGGCATCATGTGTTACAGGAACGGTAGGAGATGTGCAGTTTATGGAGATGTAGTGGAATCTGTCAGAAAGGTAGGAGTTGAACCAGGAGATTGCTGAACCAGTTATGCCGATGTCGGACTGTAGATGATGGAGGATGGAATTGTCTATGGTGCCAAAGTCAGAGGCTAGGAGGAGGTTGTTTGTGAATCCAAGAAGTGCAGTTTCGGTACTGTGGTGGAGTGCGGAAGCGGATTGAACAATTTCATATAACTTGGTGTCGATATTGAGAAGCAACAGATTGTTCCAGGATTTTGGAGAGAAATGGAAGATTTGAAATGGGACGGATATTTTCTGGGTTATCAGGGTCTAGGTGGGATTTTTGAGAGTTGGTGAAAGGGAGGACATTTTCAGAGGCGGGAGAACAGTTTATAATGTCCAGGATGAGTGGAGTGAAACAGGGGAGACATGGTTTGAGCTGTGTGGATGGGAATAGTTCCAGGGGGCAGGGGGAAAATTTAATACCGGAGAGTAGTTTGTTTAGGTCGTAGATGGTTATGGGTGACTAGAAGTTATTGCTTTTCCTGTGGTGAATGTGGGAGATATTTTCCATTGGGTTAAGGAGTTTGTTTATTGTAGGAAACAGTGTGTGTGTATCAGATATGCAGGTGGAGAGTGAGATTGAACCAAGGGACTTAATATTGTTGAACAACATGCGGCAAGAGCCTCTATGAATGCATTGGCGGCGTGGTAATAGTCCAAAGCCTTTTATTGTAGCGATGAGGTCTGTAGGCAGAGGCATGCAGTAGTTGAATCTGTAAAGTTCTGTAGCTGTGTACTGTAGAGCCATGGTGGTGGAATTGGAGCTGGTGGTGGGGATTGCAGTGAGCACACATGCACGTGAAGGAACATAAAGAAAACCAACCAGAGCATGTCAGTCGGAGACAACGTTGCTTTAATGAGCAAGCTTAGCCGCATGAGTGAGTGGTAACCCAACCAATAGTGAGGCACAGGTCGTCAAATAGCCCACAGGTTGTGTAGGGTAAAGAAATTGTCACTTTATTTGCGGGGCATGTTGGTGTAGGTCATTTAAAAAATAATAATAATGATAATAAATTCCTTATAGCCTATATACATATTTGGAAATAAGCTAAATATTTGTACATATTATTAGGTAGATAAGGTTACAATACATAGGCCTATGTAGCGACATAACTTGCATGATTTACATTTAGCAGACGGTTTTGTCCAAAGCGACTTACAAGCAAAAACAAAACAAAACAAAGGAATCAATTTTAACAACACAAGGTAGCAAAAAGCATAAGTGCACCAAAAACTAGTCAGTGTACAAAGCTAAGCTTTTTTGTTTCGAAGAAAAGGAATCGATAGAAAGAAAGCAGAATTTAGTGTTTGTCAGTTAGATGTAAAAGGAAGAGATGCGTTTTCAGGCGTTTGATGATGTCCTCTAATAGGATGGCCCGATACCGATACTGGTATCGGGTATCGATACTGTCCTCATGTACTCGTACTCGTACTCATAAAAACGAGCGATACCACGACCGATACCACGTGCGTTTGTGAACGAACTGGCGCGCGAGCTCGCTTTGTTGAGGCTAACGCCATATGAATGTAAAATGTTTGGGCTTATTTCAAGCTAAGGGATGATGACAGCAGTAAGGCAGACTGTAAGTTATGTTCAGCTAAGGTGTCGAGAGGAGGAAAAGAAAGTTCATCGTTTAACACCAGCAATCTAATTAAACATCTGAAGACGCATCATAATGCTGAATACACACAGTTTAGTCAAGCTAAACAAGCAACTCAGCAGCCAACATTAACACAGGTTTTACAGAAGCGAGAAGATGTCCAGAGATAATCCACGGGCACTAAAAATAACAGAGGGAATTGCATACTTTATTGCACTTGATGACCAGCCATTGTTGGCTGTTGAAAATATAGTATTTCGACATCTTCTTGGCATACTGGAGCCGCGATACGAGCTAGTTCAGATCACATTGCCGACTGAAATGTTTGTTTAGTTGAAACAAGGGAGTTGTTACTGTGCCACATAGTTTAATTGTTGTTTAATTTAAATATGCAGTAGTTTAATTGAGACTTGCAATAGTTACATTGATGTGAAGGCAGTGCCAGTATTGAGGCTTTTTGTTTACACAGAAATATATATAATTTATTTTTTATTTGAAAATTGCCTACATTTATTATTTTACTCATTATTTATTTTAGACCTGTTAAAACAAGCAGAGAAAATAAAAACAGTCTTTTAACCTGTGTGCTAAAATAGTCTTCTGTCTTCTTTTCTGATAGCCTGTAATTACTTTCGCGGTAGAAATATCGGTATCGGTACTCGGTATCGGCAAGTACACAAATGTAAATACTCGTACTCGTATCGGTTTGGAAAAAAATGGTATCGGGCCATCCCTATCCTCTAATCCAAGACGAGGTGCAGGAGAAATTATGGTCGGGAATTTACATCAATAAAAGAAAACGGTCAAGCTGCTAAATCTAATGTTTGGGACTGGTCGTCAGAAATAGTTGGAGCAGGATCATTATCCTACTTTGTTATTAATATAATCATGCTGGTTTCTATGGTTCATAAGGCGTATGTTGTTGCCAGTTTACAGGGCAATGTAATCTAAAGGCTGTTTCCAAGCACCTTTAGGCTGAAATTAAGTCTGTTTTTATTTACAATGCGTAGTAGGATATGTCAAATTAATGGTCGCGGATGCGGGGTGGGTTGTAAACTTAGATAAAAGTGGTGCGGGACGGGCCAAATAATTTCATAAATCGGGACCCGCGGGTTGGTAAAAAACCCAACCTGCGTATCACTAGTGCAGTTTATAAAATGTTCTAAACCCTGTATAAACCGTTCTAAAGCCTGTACAACCCCGTAGTCCTGGTGAGTACCTGGTTGTGGTCGGGGAAGGGAATGATCGAAGCGCAGACCCCAAGGATCATTGACGGGTGGATCTCACAGTGAGTGTAGGTGGAGCAGTAGGCCACGCCCTTTTCCTGCAGGTCGTCCTGGGGTCATGGCCAACATCACGGTCTCTTCCTCGAGCGTGTCAATGTACTCCACCACTCCTGAGGCCACCAGGTCCTGCCAGCTGAAGAAAATACAAAGCAAAAATGATTATTATAAAAAAGGGGGATAGAACAGCATAATGCCAGCTCGTTTTCCTCAAGGCAGGGCTTTGCGGGCATGACGTTAGCAGGGCGACAATCTACAAAGAAGTAAACGAACGAACAAACATGGCCTACGGCGGAACAACAAAATGACTTCTGTTTATGCTGTAAAAGCCGAACATCCACAAACCCCATCTTGATTGTATCGATCAAGGGACTTGAGCCTAAGTATGACGTAAGGAAACACTCCAGAGGCATTCCAATGTGATTCTAATCTGAACATATCTGAAAAACTGACTTACGGAGCTTTGCCAGACTGAGTTCCTGTACAATATACAGAGAGCTCACGTCTGGCTGTGCCAGGGACTGATGCAGGCATTAGAAGGCATTAATTAAATTAAATTAGTACATAAAGTTATTGCCACACACATTTTTATTATTATTGTGCACATGCTCTGGTACAATAAAAAATATAAATCAAAAGTATTGAATTGCAAATTATTAAATACAAAGGTTTTCATTAAAAAAAAAAAAAGATAAATAAGAAAGAAAATATTCTCTAAATAATTTGGGCCTGTATTCTGAACATTTGAACAAATGATTAATCTACCGGCTTTTTTAATTTTGTAAAAAAAAAAAAAAAGACCTGCTATTTTCCATGTGCAACGATGCGCCAGAGCTTGTTTTGAAGCTGAAGTGATTAGTGTCCATGTGACTGAGACCAATTAGGACTCTTGTTATAGGACACCTTTACATGACGCAAGTCAAAATCTCTTTAAAAGTCTTTAGTCCACTCCCAAATTAAAATGATCTAAATCGCAGCAGTTTGTATAAAAAACTCCAATTTATTCTGTCGTGTTGATACAGCGCATGTGGTTGTAGGTTTGGTACAATTAAAATAATCACTCTTAAAACCTGACATAAAAACCCCAATTCTGCCAAAATAAAGACATGCATGCATGTACAGTATTGTTCAAAATAATAGCAGTATGATGTGACTAACCAGAATAATCCAGGTTTTTAGTATATTTTTTATTGCTAAGTGGCAAACAAGTTACCAGTAGGCAGTGTTGTGCCTGAACGCGTTCATTGAACGATAGTTCATGAACTCGTTCATATTTTGGGCGAACGTGAACTGAACGTGCTGTATTACTGCCTGATGAACGTTACTGTGAACTCGTTCATTCTGGTGTCTGTGAACGGCACGCTCTCTCAGGTTAACTTCGTTCAATAGGGTGCCAGATTTCTATAGAGCCTTCCAGGCGAAAACCCGGCTAAAACACACCGCAAACGGGTCTTAATATGTAGCGGAAAAACACCAAACCTGGCAACACCAGCCACCTGTGTCGCACCGCCGTCCGCCGCATGCGTGACGTGTCATCAAAAAAAATAATAATAAAGCATGGAGGCGACAGCAGCATGTAAGGCGTATGATCATTTAAATTCATTCATGTAACTTGTTTGTTGAACCTGCCTGGTCTATTTTTCCAGGATTCCAATATTCTGTTTTAGCATGTGGACAATGGAAAATTATTAAAATTTAAAAACGTTTTCACCTTAATGATTACTGTCCTGTTTTTCTTTGAATAATTCCTCATTAAAAAAGACCATTCAAGCAGCACGTTTTTCCTCATGTTCTTGAGAATGTACTGTAGGGTTAAAAGCTGCAGCTGCTACTAGTGTGGAGTGAACGGACAGCAACAAAGCATTAAAGCAACAATGTCCCCTCAATGCTAATGTAAACCCTGGTTGGATAAGGATTGAAAATTGGATATGAAAATGAAATCTAACGATAGCTTCATTGTTAAAACTGATAAAATAATTGCTGTCTGTGATTCTACTGTATATGGGCTGTGGCAATAATTTTGAAAAATAATAGCTCGCAGCAACATATGGAAAAGAACTATGAACTAGTTCATTTTTGGAACTGTGAACTTAGTTCAAAATTTTGAAGTTTGAACTATGAACTGAACTAGTTCATTTTAAAATCTGTGAACTGAACTTTGAACTAGTTCTTGTAGAAAGTGAACTTTCCCAACACTGCCAGTAGGTGCAGTAGATTCTCAGAAAACAAACAAGACCCAGCATTCATGATATGCACGCTGTGCAATTGGGCAATTAGTTGAAGCACAGTGAAGCAAGCAGTACTGCTATTATTTTTAACAATACTGTATGTACACACACACTTTTATTTTTCCACTTCACCTGTCTAAGAGTTGCTGTACAAGTTTTCCCTCCTTGGGATCAATTAAATCCTATCTTATGCAAGTGATTTTGTATATAATAAAATGAGTGATAAGTATAGGCTTGTCTGAATGATTATTAGTATTTTTCTAATAGTCTGCTCATCCCATATAAAAAAGAGCTTAACAATATTAAACAGAATAGTTATGCATAATAACAGTCCAATTACTAAAATAAAAAATAAATAAAATTTAATATAATGTTAATAATCGGCTGCACTGGAGGAAAACCCTGTGATCGGTTAAAAGCAAAACTCATTAATCACATAAATCAAGCCTCTTTATATCTGCGCCGGCTCAATTCCTGCCTCTTTATATCTGCGCCGGCTCAAGTCCTGCCTCTTTATATCTGCTCCGGCTCAAGTCCTGCCTCTTTATATCTGCGCCGGCTCAATTCCTGCCTAGTTGTACCTACGCTGGCTCAAGTCCTGCCTAGTTGTACCTACGCTGGCTCAAGTCCTGCCTAGTTGTACCTACGCTGGCTCAAGTCCTGCCTAGTTGTACCTACGCTGGCTCAAGTCCTGCCTAGTTGTACCTACGCTGGCTCAAGTCCTGCCTTTTTATACCTGTGGAGGCTCAAGTCCTGCCTATTTGTACCACCGTGGTCGCCCTGAAAATTGGAAAAAGTAGATTTGGACACACCCCTCAAAGAGCTTCCGTCTCCGCCAGATACCTGCGTTTTAATCGGAAAAGATATGGACCCTGGTCTTACTGAAGGTGCACATGTCCAAGAAACACCTGGTCTCACTGAAGGTGCACTTGTCTGTAGCTGAAGCTGGGATGTCATAATGAAGCATTAACACGAGGATGTCCTGAAGCAAACAGACCGTTTCTCTCACTGCAGATCGGTCTAAGCAGGAAAACTACAGCTTTAACGAGTCGAGCTGCGAAGAGAGGACTCAGTGTACAGCTAGCAGGCAGCTACTAGACAGAGATGCTAACCTGTAGTTGTTGTACTCGCGCTCCTTGAGCTGGTCGATGTGGCGTCTCTTCAGTAACAGTTTCTGTTTCTCGACGATGAGCAACGGACGACAGATCCGTCCTGCGTCAGTGTAGATCCTGATCTCACGCTCTCGAATGTCTCGGATCATTGACACCTGCCACAGTGACCAGCAAAACATCAGCAACAAGAAAATACAGCAACACCTTCAAAAGAAAACTAGAAAATACATGAATAGCCGGGTTATTCAGAGATAAATAACAGGTTTGAATCCATCTAAAACCTGTTCAGACCACTCTAAACCCCTCTCAGTCCCTGCAGTCCATACCTCTGATACGATAATGTCCATCTGACGCCTCAGTTTTCTCAAAGTGTTCATCAGTTGTTCTGGGTCTTTGTGGATCCCAACCCAGCAACCGTTCACGAAGATCTTAGTGGCACTGCAACAGAACCGGTCAGAAACAAAGCCATCTAGCTGCACATTAACCCGAGTTTCTGCAGGGTCCACCAAGTAAAATAATAAATAAATAAATAAAATACACACACAAAATGTTAAATCACATACTGGGAAGGTAATTTTATTCAAATTGAACAGTTACTGAAGACAGGTTAGTTACATTATTGAACTACAGAGGAAAAAAAAAAGTGTGTGCTACATTAATCTCAGCTCTTCTCCTTTGTATTGCTTGTTTTTTGTACAGCGCTTTGAGAAGTTGCCTTTAAAGGCGCTTTATAAAATAAAGTTTATTATTATTATTTGGCCAGAATTGCCTCCTCAATGTTCTTGAACTCAGCTGACTTCTTAAGTTATTAGTTGAGCCATCTTACTGCCAGCCTTGCCCTCAGCCACTTCGGCAAATTTGTCTGCATCTTTGGAAAGACTTTCTGCAACTGTTTGTTTGCATAGTTTTTCTTCTTTTTTTAGTTCCTCCAAGTAATCCTCTGCCGCCTTTCTCTTTTGGCCCTGTGCAAGGGATTCTTTCATCTTTCTGTCTCAAGGTAGAGACGGTACCTGGTTCTGGCTGATGCCACCGAACTCAAGAGTTCATTTGTCAGAGGAACTTTGGTAACACCACCGTGTCATTATCCCATTGACAAGGAGCAAATAAAAAGGTTCAGAGTTCATTTCAAGTGTGATATTTGTAAACTACTTTGGAAACTGTTGCTGTCATCTCTCAACATGAGATCCAAAGAGCTGTCACTATCAGTGAAGCGAGCCATCATTAGACTGAAAAAACAAAACAAACCCATCAGAGAGATAGCAAAAACTTTAGGTGTGGCCAAATCAACTGTTTGGAACATCCTATAAAAAGAAAGAACGCACCGGTGAGTCCAGCAACACCAAAAGACCCGGAAGACCACGGAAAACAACTGTGGTGGATGACTGCAGAATTCTTTCCCTGGTGAAGAAAACACTCTTCACAACAGTTGGCCAGATCAAGAACACTTTTCAGGAGGTAGGTGTATGTGTGTCAAAGTCAACAATCAAGAGAAGACCTCACCAGAGTGAATACAGAGGGTTCACCAAAAGATGTAAACCATTGGTGAGCCTCAAAAACAGGAAGGCCAGATTAGAGTTTGCCAAACAACATCGAAGAAAAGTCTTCACAGTTCTGGAACAACATCCTATGGAACAATGAGACCAAGATCAACTTGTACCAGAGTGATGGGAAGAGAAGAGTCTGGAGAAGGATATGAACTGCTCATGATCCAAAGCATAGCACCTCATCAGTGAAGCATGTGGTGGTAGTGTCATGGCGTGGGCATGTATGGCTGCCAATGGAACTGGTTCTCTTGTATTTATTGTTGATGTGACTGCTGACAAAAGCAGCAGGATGAATTCTGAAGTGTTTCGGGCAATATTATCTGCTCATATTGAGCATGCATTTCACTTGCTGAAGACAACACTGAATGGAAAATGCCCCAAGAACATAAGACAGTTGCAGTAGAGGCCTGACAGAGCATCACCAGAGATGAAACCCAGCGTCTGGTGATGTCTATGTGTTCCAAGTATTAAAAAGTGAAAGTTTGATTTATGTTTGTTAATCTGTCCCATTACTTTTGGTCCCTTAAAAAGTGGGAGGCACATATACAAATTGTTGTAATTCCTACACCGTTCACCTGATTTTGATGTAAATACCCTCAAATTAAAGCTAAAAGTCTGCAGTTAAAGCACCTCTTGTTCGTTTCATTTCAAATCCATTGTGGTGGTGTATAGAGACAAAAGGATTAGAATTGTGCCTCAGTATAGAGACTGTAGGTCTCTCTGGATAATATCTGCTAGCGTTTAAAGTATGCATTTTTTATCTTTCCCGCACCCGATTGTTTTGGATCAGAGTCCGGAAACATTGTCTGAAACAATTCAACGATTTCCTCATTCGCATTATAGGACTGGTGTCTGTCTAGGTGTGGAGGACCCAGAGCACCTCTGCTCTTAGTGTTGGCTCTGATTTAAAAAAAGCGACACAGAGGTCGCTCACAGGGGTTGCAAAGCTGCAGTGTGGTTCTCCCCTAGGCAGTGTAGAGCTGGAGCCACCAGATACTTGGCAGAACTGGCTGATGACTGTCTTGCTGCAGGCCCTTCACAACAGTTATACGTTTCTCACTTTTTGCACAAGACTCCAGCGCCCGTACACCAAACTGGTCCCAGTTTCATGCATACTAAGCAGTAGGCTTCAAATACGTTGTATAAACTGGCCTTAATCAAGTCATGAATTCAGTTTTTTCAAGCCAAGTATCGCTAAACTTGCACTTCCCAATTGCTGAAAAGTAAAATCCGTTTTACGTCTGTTGTGCAAATCGAGAAAAACAGAAAGCTGACGCATGTTAATCTTTGTAGCCGTAATACAGCCAATTGTAATTTGGGCTAGCAAAAAGAACAAACTGCAACACCACAGAGAAAGAAAAACATTCTGAAGTGCTGCAGGGTAGCACTACATGGCCATCAAAATTAAGCCCTTTTAAAATTATTTAAGACCTAGAACAGCAAATTCAAAGGCCTAAAATTCAGAATTTTAAATTTTAAACTTTAAGACTTTTTAAGACCCAGCAGAAACCCTGATTAACAGTCCTGGTCTGGACTCACTCTGCGATGGCGGCCGGAGAGATCTCCTCCAGGTTCTCCATGCTCCACTCCTCCAGAAACTCCAGGATGGGACTGGGCTGAGACCCGACCGAGATGTAGGCCATGAGAGCCAGATTCTTCACCAGTCCAACCGCGTGGCCCTGGAAGACCCAGAGAAACCATCAAAAACAGTCTATTTCAGTCCAAGCTTCTTTCCAAACAGCTCCTAACCCATTCCAGTGGATCTGCCCGTTACATGGAGATCTTTTGGAGGTTCTGTCAGATTACGGTCAATAAAACTCCCCATAGGGGTGTGGTTGACTGGAGCCTATCCCAGCAGCTTTGGGCCTGACTCCTACCTTTTTTTAGGAAAATTCTTTAACTGAAAACTGCTTTACTGACACGTTTCCATTCAACAGTAAAATATTGAATAATTCCAGGGCAATTAAAAGGGACCAGAGCGTATGAAGTAGTGATGCGCGGGTCGGCTTTTTTTCCAACCCGCGGGTCCCGCTTTTATGAAATTATTGGCCCGCCCCAGCCCGCCCCGCACCACTGTATCTATTTTTATAACCGCCCGCCCGCACCGCGACCATTAAATAGACATAGCCTATTAGGCATTGTAATGTAAATGAAAACAGCCTTTATTTCAGTCTGAAAGTGTTTGGAAACATCGCTCTGTAAACTGGCTGGAAGTGCCCGTTTTGTGGCTCTCATGTTTGTATATTTTTTCACACGAGTTGCACTTCACGTAGCAGATACTGCGGTTGTCTCCTGCTGCAACTATTTCTGAGAACCAGTCCCAAACATTAGACTTAGCAGCCTGACCTTTTTTTATTATTATGTACATTCCGACCCTAATTTCTCCCGCACCTCGTCTTCCATCTTCTCCGCTTTTGTTGTGACTGGCAGGCAGCGCGGCGGGAGTTGCTTGAGCGCCGCTTGTGTCATGTGACGCCAAATGTTTGGAGACATCACGCAAGCGTCGGGTAACCTTACAAAAAAACTAATAAAATATGTAAATAGATATTCCCAAATATTTAATATAGGCTGTAAATTGCACGCAACATACATGGATTTTACATTTTGTTTTTAATGACTAACCGCCCAAATAAAGTGTCAATTTCTTTACCCAACCCGACCGCTGGTACCATGGGTCCGCGGGTTACGAGACGACCCGCGCATCACTAGTATGAAGGCTTGCAAACTTAACCAGTTCAAGTCAGACTTTTCAAAAACCAGACTAGTTGTGGACTTATAAAGTGTAGACATGTGCACACATGCACAAACCTACCTGAATTGCATTATATTTACCTGTGTTTTATTTTTTAAGACCCTTTAATCTTTGATGTTAATGTTAGCACCATGTTTCTCAGTTTCTGCCCCGGTCCACTGAGCATTCACAGCTGTATTTTTAAAAATGCATATTTTTACGAACAAAACAGATTTGTTTTTTTTGTTTTTTCAAAAAAGAAACACTAGGCTATACTGTTGCCCAAATGCTAATATGGCATGTTACTATGGCATTTTAGCTTGTCAGTGCTTAACATTTGATCTCTTCTCATTTTATTTATTTTATTTAGTGGGACAATATTGTTTTGGTTTGTTTTCTTCCCCGACCTTGGGGAAACTAAATGGTACGTGATGTCATTGCAACTTTTTGAGGCTCATCCTGTTTGAGCTCGTCTATGGTTCTCATGAAGTTTACACTTGAATCAAACCGTCCCAGAGTTCAAGTTCGAAGCGCTCCGAGACTGAAGGGGTCTCAGATCAAATCGTTTGGCCCCCAGTCCCCACTTTGGACACCCCTGCTTAAGACTTTGAACTGCACTGGGTCAGGTCCTGCTCTAGTCCTGTCTCTGGGTCTGGTCCTGGTCTTACCTCGGGGGTCTCGGCCGGACACACCATGCCCCACAGAGTGTTGTGGAGTTGTCGGGGCTTGGCCAGTTTTCCGTCTCGCCCAATCGGAGAGTTCACTCGGCGAAGATGGGACAGAGTTGAGGCAAAGGTCAGTCTGTTCAGCACCTGCAACGAGAAAGACCGGGTTCGGACCTGGTTCAGATCTGGTTCAGACCTGGTTCAGACTGGTTTGAGTACCTGTGAGACCCCGGCTCTGGCCTGGTGGGCCTTTTTGACGTCGCCCCAGTTGCCGGTAGCCAGTGAATACTTGAGTCCGTCAGAGATTATCCTGGTTTTTATGGCAAGCTCCAGATTAAAGTCTTTCCCTCGATCGATGAACTTCTGGGCATAGATCCTGATCTCCTTCAGCAGATTCTTAAACATCCTAGAAATACAAGGGGTTTACCGGTAAATACAGCACTCCAAGAAAGAAGCTGTAAAAAAAAAAAAAAACTAAACTTTGTACTGCATTTATTTAAAGGAATGTTCCGTAATCATGTTTTACAATCACGCTTTTCTGTATTTTTCTCAAACCTCTATAACAAAATGGAAATATTACTGTATTCACCTGAAGGAATAATTCGTAGTTACATTTTATGGGCGGTTTTCTGTATTTTTCTAATGACACATTGCATTATGGGGAGTAAAACCCTGTGACACAGGAAAATTTTGAACAGAATAATGAATTCTCTGAAATTTCACTGACGTTATGGACGGAGAGGGAACATTTATTTTAATCAGCTTCGTGTCAGTGTCAAAGCTGAACAACAGAACTTTATCCTCCAGTTCAGGCTGATGTGATAATCAGAGAATGAATCCAGTACTGAACCAGGACTGGACAGTTATGTCAGGATTAAAAAGACTCAGCTCAGAGGGAAGTGAAGACGTCTAATAATGCAACGAGTTGTAAATTTGTCTGTCAAATTCTTTATTCTGTTGAAACTTAGGTACTTGACTTGTTTGTGGCATATTCAACCTCATTTACAAACGTGAGTAATTAGCTCATGCTATTCACGTTCATTTGAACCTAACATATGTTTTTGGGTGAAAAACAGAAAAAATTTGTTTGGAGGGTTTGGAGATGAGTGACACAGGTTAAGTCTGCCTTAAGTGGTGTGAACTTTAAATCCTGTTACAGAACTAATCAGAAGCATTTTAATTCAAATCTACCCCACACGGGGGGAAAAAATAAATAAATAAATAAATAAAAAACAGAAATAAATCTTTGTATTCTGATTTAAGATGAACCTGCAAATTAAACAGTAACAGTTTAGTTACTGGCAACTAATGCTAAAGAAATGCACAGTATATTTTTCCTTGTGTCTGTTTTCAGAGAAATGACAATAGGAAGAGATGAATTATGACTGCATCTTTGTCATATTTGTTAAATATGTTTTGGATTGAATCGATGGTTTTGTATTTAAAATGTTCTCACACATTTATGAAAGAGTATGAAGCATAATATGCAAGATTCCAGGCTGTTGTCAATAAACACCCAGGTCTTGAGCCTTAGCTTTAGCCTCTTTTGATTTTGTAGTATTTTCTTTTTGTCTGAGAGCTGCGTTTGGTGAAAGTTAAACACTTGAACATCCTCCCGCTATAATTGTCCGTTTTAGGGTTGAAGGAAATGTCCGTTAAATTTCTGTAATAATAATAAAAATATATATTATATAATAATAATAATAATAATAATAATAATAAATAATAATAATAATAATAATAATACAGGCAGAAAATTACCAGGACATTTTCCGTTTTTTTAATTTTTTAAACCAAATTTTTTTTTAGTGTTAGGGGTTTTTGTTAAATTGATTGTGAGCAGTAATCTGTGTTAGCAAAGAGGTTAAACTGTAAACGGAGGCTGTCTTCCTAGAGTCTGAATCATCTCTGAGCCATAAGTATTATTTAATTTAACAGTCAGACCCGTCTTAAACTAAGTGCTGCAGCAGCCCTTTAGTGAGGTCACTAAACTGGGCTTTTTTCACTTGAGGAATATCTCAAAAATTCGCTCCTGCCTCTCTTTAGCTAATGCTGAAATTCTCATTTATACATTTGTCACATTCAGGCTGGACTACTGCAATGCGTTATTCTCTGGACTGCCGAGGAAAAGTACTCACAGACTACAAATGGTCCAAAATACAGCCGCCAGACTTTTAACAAAGACCAGGAAGTTTGATCACATTACTCCGGTCCTGGCTTCATTACATTGGCTTCCTATTCATGTTAGAGCAGATTTCAAAGTTCTCCTGTTAACATATAAAATCCTTTGTGGACGCGCACCTTCTTACCTATCTGACCTCATTACCTGGTATACTCCAGCTCGTACCCTTCGCTCTCAGGACGCTGGCCTCCTTCAACTTCCTCAAGTAAAGAAGAAGTCTGCTACAGAGCCTTTTCTTATAGAGCCCCATTTTTATGGAATGGGCTCCCGGTGGAAGTGCAGCGAGCTGACTCTGTTTTCAAAAGCAAACTCAAAACATACTTATTTCACCAAACGTATGGAGACTGATTGATCATAGGTATACGTTTACACTGGTTGTAGCTGTAGGTACCTGCTTAACCTCTCATATTCTTCTTCTAATTATTATTATTATTATTATTATTATTATTATTATTATTTATTATTAACAACCACTCATTATTATTGCAGTAGTATTTAGCACTTCTTCTTTTCAACCTCCTCGTAGGGTAGACGCAGACAACATCAAAGACGGCAACGATGTGTTTAGATGCAATGAAAATAAAGAAAGTGGGAAATCTGAGAAACTTGCAAACACTAAAAAAAAAAAGCAACAAAAAACTTTTGTCGTCTTTAAACCTCTCGAGGGCTAAAATTCTGTTGGCAAAAATAGCAATATAGTTACAGTAACAATTTATTTTTAGTGCAGTTAGTTAAATAAAATTAGATCATTTCTCACACACGATGCATTAGTGAGATTATTTATTAAATAATTCTGTGTACCCTCTGAAATATCCTCACATGCTCCTGGGGGAAACACTGCTCTAGTGAAGAGTTGCAAGTGGTTTTAGGGAGACTTGAACATGCTTTAAGTGGTTTCAGTTGGACTTTAGACCTGGACAGGTTCTGAGTGGTTAGGGTTAGCAGAGTGTGAGCTGATGATAGATTAGTGTCACCCTCTGAAGAGAAAGGCCAGTAGGGGTCCAGCCAGGTCCAGGCGTTTGTTCCCGTAATGATCTCTGTCGTCCAGCTCCCTCCGACCCAGAGCCGCCAGCAGCAAACGGTGAACCATGTACCTGAGGAGACACAGGACAGGTGAGGAGACACAGGACAGGTGAGGAAACACAGGACAGGTGAGGAGACACAGGACAGAGGAAGGGACAGGGGAGTGGACAGAGGACAGGTGAGGGGACAGGTCCATGTTGGACTGACCCCAGGAAGTAGGCCTTCTTGGTCTCACAGAAGTCACTGACTCCAACGTGTGGCAGCATCTCTTTCTGCAGAACCTCTTTGGCGTATTTGATCCTGCGTTCTTTGGTGACGCCGGGCTTTGCTCCTCGAGAACCAATGAAGTTCAGAGCCACGTTCTGCTCCTGAATCACAAAGGCCTCGTCCAGAGACGGCTTCACCTGAAACATTGGACTTTATTAAAGAACATTAGACACCATTTATCCAGATGGAAATGTATAACAGGAGATATAGGCACAAATCCCAATAAACTCTGTTCTATTCAGCTCCACCTGACTGTACGCTGTATTTAAAGCTGCACTACCCAATTTTTTGTTGTCATCTCCGTCTCAGACTCCACTCTCCCCCAAAAGCAGCCTAGGGCCCTCTCCTGCTTTTATTAAAAAAAAATTTAACTGGACCAATTTCTTTTCCCAAAAATACAGTATACCAAACTCAGGTTTAGCGCTTAGCGTGCGACCAGCGTCAGAACAGCAATCATCTCCGCCTTGTTAAACATTACGTCAGTAAATTAACAGTATTTATCTGCGCTTCACGTTGCCTCCCTTTTATTTATTTTTATACTGAGTATGAACTGAGCACTCATACCAACTTGAGTTGTCCTAGTCCTCTTTAGTACGGATGACATGGCGCCCCAGTTTTCCAAAAAGAACTTCAAAATTTGATTCGTTTTGACCACATAACAGTTTCCCACTTTGCCACAGTCCATTTTAAATGAGCCTTGGCTCCAAAGAAAACGCCTGTGCTTCTGGATCATGTTTAGATATGGCTACTTTTTTGAGTTTTAGTTGGCAATAGCGAATGGCCCGGTGGATTTTGTTCACCAACAATGTTTTCTGGAAGTATTTCTGAGCCCATGTTGTGATTTCCATTACAGTAGCATTCCTGTATGTGATGCAGTGCCGTCTAATGGGGCCCAAAGATCAAGGGCATCCAGTCTGGTTTTCCGCCTTGACCCTTACGCACAGAGATTGTTCCAGATTCTCTGAATCTTTAGATAATATTGTCACAACCCCTTACTCTCTGGTCGTGGTTTGAAATAGTTTGATCACGTCTGTGAGACCATGTCTGTGCGCAGGTGAAGCTGTTTCAGGGCCCGACGCTCCACAACTATATAAGACCCCGCCTACAGCTGTTCTTTGGCTCTCCTCAGGCTGTCGCCATGCCAGCACCACATTGCTTTTTGTTTGCTCTTTGGTTTTGTATTATACAACACTACACATACCATTAACACTCAAACCAAACACATCACCCACACTACTGATTACTGATAAACACACCTCATTATTATTGTTTAAAATTACTATTAGTTAATTTTATCTTAAAATAAAAGCACTATCTTTGTATATTTGTTTGTGTGGCGTCCATTTTTGTCATGGCCTTGAGCCGGGTTATGACAATATTATGCACTGTAGATGATGTGTCTTCAAACTCTTTGCATTTTTTCTCTGAGAAAATTTTTTTTTCTGATATTGCTCCACTATTTTTTTGCCGCAGCAGTGAGAGACACTGCCACTCTGAGAGGCTCTTTTATACCCAAGCATGTTGCTATTGACCTAATGGGTTGCAAATTGCTCCTCCAGCTGTTCCTTATATGTACATTTAACTTTTCCGGCCTCTTATTGCTACCTGTCCCAACGTTTTTGGCACTTTAAACATTTGAAACTTCACACATTATTGCATTTTGTTTTCATTCACAGTGTACACAGTCTCCCAACTTTTTTGGAATCGGGATTGTATTTAGGATATGCCAAAGCCAGTAGGAAGAAGAGCACAAACATCTTTTCCTTCCAGAAAATCCTTTGGTGCCACATTTTTTTGCGTTAGAGTTGATGCTAACATCTTTCAGCGTAGCCATGTTGATAACAAAGAGGAGAAGAGAAAGCTTGTTTCATTTGTCAAATTAAAAACCCGCCTCTTCCTGTTTGTGCTGTCACATCATTAGTCACAAGAGTCCGGTGAGCCCATGGTTTGAATCAAGCGCTTGGCTCACTTCATCAGTGAAGCATGTGGTGGTAGTGTCATGGCGTGGGCATGTATGGCTGCCAATGGAACTGGTTCTCTTGTATTTGTTAATGATGTGACTGCTGACAAAAGCAGCAGGTTGAATTCTGTGTTTTGGGCAATATTATCTGCTCATATTCAGCCAAATGCTTCAGAACTCATTGGACGCGATACAAGATGGATTTACCCGAGTTTGGAAACTCCCAAATTCCGTGAGAATTCAGATGCAGCACAGGTTAGTGTTTCTCTGTGTTAGTGTTTCAGCTGAAAATACACTTTATCGGCAGCTTGTACACTTCCTGTAACGTCAGATCACAAGTCGGTGTAGACCAATTGGAGTGCTCCTTTATTTGAGCATGTGGTTTGCTAGCATGTGATTGGCCAATTTTTTACATCCCTGAGTAACTTACTCAATCCCCTATAATAAACCGTAGATGGAATCATAAAGCCTTTTTTTAACTAATTATTGCTTTTACAAATACTATTTGGGGTTTAAACCATTTTCACTACAAAAAAAAAAATCAGGAACAGGATCTTTAACAGTATTTTTAAAAACGGTACCATCTCCATCATCTCGGGGTCATCAAAGTCGTAGATGATGTGTTCGAGGATGTCTCTGTCAGAGACAAAGCCCAGCGCTCGGAAAACGATAATGATGGGCACTTCCTGTCGAATGTACGGCAACGTGGAGACAATCCTCTGCCCGATCGCACTCTTCTTCACTCCCTGAGCACAAACAGGATAGATAATAAACACGGCAGAACTGCAAAGACTTAATCACACTTAAAACACCTTCAGTATCAGTAGCCGGTAATAACTCTCTTAGGTTTCATAATAAACTAATGTCTGGATAATATTGTGGAAAATTGGGGAAATGTGAGGTTAAATGTATTCAAGATTAAGTTTTGCACTGCTTTTGTTCATCTCTGTCCGAACCTTCTCCACTTTCTCCAGAACCCCTTTCACAGACAAACTGACCTTGCCCAGACCAGGACCAAAGAGTGTTTTGGTCAGTTTGGTCTAAACCAAGATCCACTGGAGTTTTCACACCTGAGGTTTTGGTTTGAACCAAACAGCTCAGGAGTAAAAGCATCCTTAGGCCTGGCTCAGTCCTGGTTTAGACCTAGTCTCTGCCCCCTGTTCTAACCCGGTTCTGTACCTGTCCGCCCCGGGCCATCATGCTGACCCAGATGGTGCTGGTGGGTCTGGAGGAGTTCTCGAGGCAGGACCGGCACTCTGCTGTGTAAGCGTACTTCGAGTCCTTTTTGGCAAAAACATACACTGTGTTGGTAGCCATCTTCTCTTGGGCAATCAGCACCTGCAGAAGACAGAGTAAAACCTGTTATAGAGCCACTGGATCCTAGTTCAGATCCAACTAAAACCTGATATAGCCCAGTTCAGCTCAGACCACCCCTCACCTTCTCAGACCCGTTGATGATGAAGTACCCTCCCGGGTCCAGAGGGCACTCGTTGAGCTCACACAGGTCTCTGTCGGTGAGGCCGCTCAGGAGGCAGTAGGTAGAGCGGAGCATGATGGGGATTTTTCCGATGAAGGTTTTCTGATGCTGCGTCTGGAGCTGCTCCTCTCCCTCCTTTATTATCGTCTTAGTGATGTCCACGTACAGAGGAGCCGAGTACCTGAGGAAACCAGGACAACCAGGTCAGGACCAAGTCTAAGCCGGGTGAGGACCAGGTCTGGACCGTAGGCTTCATTTATAAAGCTTGCTTACACACAACGTGCGTACGCCACCTTCCACGCAAAAGATGGGGTCTATAAAAGCCCAACTAGACGTGGACCCTGCATATCCCTACGCCAGCTCTGACCAGGCGTAAACACATTCTAGAGACTAGGCAAAAAGGTGACCCTCAGGTGATAAACTGAAGCAGGTTTGAAAAATTACTGTTCGTGTGTCTCTGTTTGATATAATTTAATTTCTCAGTATTTGTCTCTAAAAACATCAGCAACATTTGTGCATTATCATTTAAGCAAAAGTATTGTTTTAAATAAAAAGGACACCGTTTCTTTTTTCATTGGCTCAGTATTTATGAAACGTGGTTCATTACGAGCACCGAAGCCCCTGCACGTTTGCTGGAGCTCAGTTCCTCTGGTCATTGTCCTGTTGTGGAGCGCTGTGTAAAGTGAAGCAGGACGGATCCTAAGTAATCTGAGGCTGCATTTATAAAATAACTATTGGACATGATCCTGAGCAGCTCAAATACTCTATTCAGGCATGTTTTGTTTTTAATTTCTTTAAATGTAACTGAATATATTTAAATTATGAAGAGGAGTTCCAGTTTGGCTGCAATCATTTTCCTTTGAGAGCAGCCTTCAATGTAAAACACACCCACAGGTGGTAATGGCTCGTGCTCACTTCCTTATCAGCGGCTCATGTTTAGACTAAATTCACAGATCCATTTGCATTGTACTTCGTTAGTTGAATAGAGGCATGGAGAGGGCGTGATGTGAAGCGGATTTACGTGCGCACATTTCTGCTCCAGGTGGAATTTATAAACGGGAACTTGTTGCAGGTAAGCGTAGGCACAGTTTAATCACATCAGTATTTTTCTTGGCATGTGCAATTTTTGTACTCTGGGCGTATGCACTAATTTAATAGAGATTCTATGCAACCTTTTATAAATGAGGCTCCTGGTCTGGACCGTGTGAGGACCAGGTCAGGACCTAGTCCATGTAAAACCTATTCCCTCTAAAGTGTTTAATCTGTATAAAACAGTGGGTCTTACGTGAGATTGCGGAGCCGAGCCTCGTTGGGCATCATGGGTGAAGGGGCCCCGTCTCGTTCCCAGTGAGTGGGCTTCGACAGGTAGATCTGCTCAAACTTCAGCAAGTACCGAGGCTGTGTTCATAAACAGAGACAGATGAGTAAAGCTCAGGATCCTCCTGTGAGCGTTAGTTACTAGGTCTGAGGCAGCTGGGAACAATCTGAACTTCGTTCCATGGATTTGTGAGTGAGAAGGTTTAATACTCCATTCAGATTACAAAGAGCATCAGACCGGGTGCATCGGAGCCCTCAAAAAAGTAAAATGTGTCGACAGCAAGGGATAGAATGAGTCTGTCTCCGTTAATAACCTAGGGATACAAGAGATTTAGTTCTATGGCTGTGTGTGGATAGAACAGACAGTAATTAGCAACATACAGAGTTTTCTGCTTCAGTTTCCTGAAAGACATCGGAGCTGGAACTGCTTTTTTTTAACTGCTCCATGTTTCAGGTGTGGCTCATGCTTTACTGCTGTGTTTATACAGTCAGGTCCATAAATATTGGGACATCGACACAATTCTAATATTTTTGGCTCTATACACCACTACAATGGATTTGAAATGAAACGAACAAGATGTGCTTTAACTGCAGACTTTTAGCTTTAGTTTGTGGGTATTTACATCCAAATCAGGTGAACGGTGTAGGAATTACAACAGTTTGTATATGTGCCTCCCACTTTTTAAAAGGATTCAAAGGTAATGGGACATTTGGCTCCTCAGCTGTTCCATGGCCAGGTGTGTGTCATTCCATCATTATCCCATTTACATGGAGCACATCAAAAGGTTTGAATTTTCATTTCAAGTGTGCTATTTGCATTTGGAAACTGTTTCTGTCAACTCTCAATATGAGATCCAAAGAGCTGTCACTGTCAGTGAAGCAAGCCATCATTAGGCTGAAAAAACAAAACAAACCCATCAGAGAGATAGCAAAAACATAAGGTGTGGCCAAATCAACTGTTTGGAACATCCTTAAAAAGAAAGAACGCACCAGTGAGCTCAGCAACACCAAAAGACCGTAAGACCACGGAAAACAACTGTGGTAGATGACCGCAGAATTCTTTCCCTGGTGAAGAAAACACTCTTCACAACAGTTGCCCAGATCAAGAACACTCTCCAGGAGGTAGGTGTATGTGTGTCAAAGTCAACAATCAAGAGAAGACCTCACCAGAGTGAATACAGAGGGTTCACCACAAGATGTAAAACATTGGTGAGCCTCAAAAACAGGAAGGTCAGATTAGAGTTTGCCAAACAACATCGAAAAAAGCCTTCACAGTTCTGGAACAACATCCTATGGACCGATGAGACCAAGATCAACTTGTCCCAGAGTGATGGGAAGAGAAAAGTATGGAGAAGAAAAGGAACTGCTCGTGATCCAAAGCATAGCACCTCATCAGTGAAGCATGTGGTGGTAGTGTCATGGCGTGGGCATGTATGGCTGCCAATGGAACTGGTTCTCTTGTATTTATTGATGATGTGACTGCTGACAAAAGCAGCAGGATGAATTTTGAAGTGTTTCGGGCAATATTATCTGCTCATTTTCAGCCAAATGCTTCAGAACTCATTGGACGGCGCTTCACAGTGTCGATGGACAATGACCCGAAGCATACTGCGAAAGCAACCAAAAAAAGTGGAATGTTATGCAATGGCCAAGTCAATCACCTGAATCCGATTGAGCATGCATTTCACTTGCTGAAGACAAGACTGAAGGGAAAATGCCTCAAGAAAAATCAGGAACTGAAGACAGTTGCAGTAGAGGCCTGGCAGAGCATCACCAGGGATGAAACCCAGCGTCTGGTCATGTCTATGCTTTCTAGACTTCAGGTTGTAATTGACTGCAACCAAATATTAGAAAGTGAAAGGTTGATTTATGATTGTTAATCTGTCCCATTACTTTTGGTCCCTTAAAAAGTGGCACATAGGAGTGGCACAAGGAGGCACATATACAAACTGTTGTAATTCCTACATCGTTCACCCTGATTTGGATGTAAATACCCTCAAATTAAAAAGTCTGCAGTTAAATCACATTTTGTTCGTTTCATTTCAAATCCATTGTGGTGGTGTATAGAGCCAAAAAGATTAGAATTGTGTCGATGTCCCAATACTTATGTACCTGACTGTATGTGACTTTCTATTGTTCAAAGCAGAGAATTGTCCCTTATTTACTGCAAAAACATGGAGCAAGTTGTTTATTCACATGCGGCTTGTGTGGGATTCCACATACAAAATTAGGGTGTATTTTTTGCCACACTGCGGCGCCCGTTGTGGGTTGGCATTCATGTACATTAGAGACTCACTGGCTCCTCGACCTCCCCCGTTGTGTGCTGGGCCTCGGCCTGAAGGTCGATGGGAGGAGCGTCCTCCACAATTCTCTGCACAGACATCTGAATAAACTCATCGAAAGAGTCCAGCTGCTGCCGAACCAGGCCCTTCTCATCAAAATACGAGCTGAAAACAGACACATCTTTAACTAAGTCCACTCTGGATCAGGGTCAGGTGTTTGTTCCAGGTGAGATTTACCTGATGACGATCCAACAGGCTTCCTGCCACAGATCAGGAGTAATCTCATCATCGTCCTCATCATATTGAGGGTCTGCAGAATAAAAAAAACACGTGGATGTTACTTACATATGATTATGATTCATTTAAGTCTTAGTCCGGGAAACAAAAGACAAGAATAATAAACCTGTTTATTGCTTTTTAATATAGTCTGTCCCACAATAAACTACAACTTAAATAATGCAAAATATAGAAATCTTGTCCTCATTAAACAGTTACATTCTGTCCTGGATAAATAAAGGTTTATTGAAAAAAGCAATCTGTCACACATTTACTAGCATAGGGGGAAATAATTCTTTATAAGCTGCGTTTGAACTAAATCTTAAGTGTTTTAACATATTTAACTCTGGAAAGGCACATTGTTGTTGTTTAAGCAAAAACCAATTAACATTGATACGTGTCTCAAAAACTGAGCAGAACCGGATTCATGGAACCGGGTACAGCTGTGCGTCCCCACCTATTTATACAATCTATGGTCCCCACAGACCTCACTGACCCGGTAAACCTGGACTCACGGGTCTAAACCCGGTCCACAGCGTTAGCATTTGCTGTTAGCTCGGTTTTCCTCCTTTAGCTACAGTCCAACCGCTGTCACTACTGTTTTTACTCTGGTTCTGTCTCAGGTACAGACCAGGAACGAACCTAGAGTCCTGGACCTGGTCTGGGTTCAGACTTTACCTTCGTCCTGGTCGTACATGTCCCGGGTTATTTATAGAAATCTTTACAAATGGCAAACAGCGATTTATCAAAACCAAGCGTGAGGCTAACGATCTCCTTCCGCCATATTTTCCGCTTCACGCATTCACTTCCGGCAAGGTTCTTCTTCTTCGCGTGTTTTAGCGCTACGCCGCTCGTGGTGGATAACGGCAAGCTCTTTAACAGCGGTGAGAAACTGGCTTTGATTTGTCCAAACTTCTCCAAAGCTGCGGAGAACTTTAGTTTATTTTAGTGTCAGCTGTTCCAGAACCAAAACAGACCTGAAGCTAGTTAGAGTTAAAACAATCAATACATGGGTATACGTATACACGGATCAAAACCCGGGTAAAAGGACAGTAGTCAAGCCAGCCCCGTCTTGATTTCGGAGTGCTCCGTTTTAGCTGCTTTACGGTAAATGCATGGAAACAGCGCCACTACTTTGTTTCCTTGCATTTTCATTTTATGTATGTATGTATGTATGTATGTATGGATATACAGTCAGGTCCATAAATATTCTGGACATCGACACAATTCTAATCTTTTTGGCTCTATACACCACCACAATGGATTTGAAATGAAATGAACTAGATGTGCTTTAACTGCAGACTTTTAGCTTTAATCTGAGGGTTTGTACATGTGCCTCCCACTTTTTAAGGGACCAAAAGTAATGGACAGATTAACAATCATAAATCAACCTTTCACTTTCTAATACTTGGTTGCAAATCTTTTGCAGTCAATTACAACCTGAAGTCTAGAAAGCATAGACATGACCAGACGCTGGGTTTTATCCCTGGTGATGCTCCGCCAGGCCTCTACTGCAACTGTCTTCAGTTCCTGCTTGTTCTTGGGGCATTTTCTCTTCAGTCTTGTCTCCAGAAAGTGAAATGCATGCTTAATCGGATTCAGGTCAGGTGATTGACTTGGCCATTGCATAACATTTCACTTCTTTCCCTTAAACTCTTTGGTTGCTTTTGCAGTATGCTTTGGGTCATTGTCCATCTGCACTGTGAAGCACCGTCCAATGAGTTCTGAAGCATTTGGCTGAAAATGAGCAGATAATATTGCCCGAAACATTTCAGAATTCATTCTGCTGCTTTTGTCAGCAGTCACATCAACAATAAATACAAGAGACAGTTCCATTGGCAGCCATACATGCCCACGTCATGACACTACCACCACATGCTTCACTGATGAAGTGCTATGCTTTGGATCATGAGCAGTTCCTTTTCTTCTCCAGACTTTTCTCTTCCCATCACTCTGGGACAAGTTGATCTTGGTCTCATCGGTCCATAGGATGTTGTTCCAGAACTGTGAAGGCTTTTTTCGATGTTGTTTGGCAAACTCTAATCTGGCCTTCCTGTTTTTGAGGCTCACCAATGTTTTACATCCTGTGGTGAACCCTCTGTATTCACTCTGGTGAAGTCTTCTCTTGATTGTTGACTTTGACACACATACACCTACCTCCTGGAGAGGGTTCTTGATCTGGGCAAGAGTTGTGAAGAGTGTTTTCTTCACCAGGGAAAGAATTCTGCGGTCATCTACCACAGTTGTTTTCCGTGGTCTTCCGGGTCTTTTGGTGCTGCTGAGCTCACCGGTGCGTTCTTTCTTTTTAAAGGATGTTCCAAACAGTTGATTTGGCCACACCTAAAGTTTTTGCTATCTCTCTGATGGGTTTGTTTTGTTTTTCAGCAACAGTTTCCAAATGCAAATAGCACACTTGAAATGAACATTCAAACCTTTTTAAGTGCTCCTTGTAAATGGAATAATGAGGGAATAATGCACACCTGACCATGGAACAGCTGAGCAGCCAATTGTCCCATTACTTTTGGTCCCTTTAAAAATTGGGAGGCACATATACAAACTGTTGTAATTCCTTCATCGTTAACCTGATTTGGATGTAAATACCCTAAGATTAAAGCTATAGCTTAAGTTTCAATATTTATGGACCTGACTGTATGTATGTTTGGGGACTTATTTTACATTTAAAAGCTGACGCTTTTATCCAAAGCTACTTACATTAAGCTTTCATTCCATTCGGTGAATAGGGGACCAATGGGCGGAAGTTGTCCATAATATATACTGTCATTGTTCCATTCACCAGTGTTACTGCTGTAACACCACTGGAGGCAAGATGGGTTAAGTGTCTTGCCCAAGGACACAACACCAGTATGAACTGTGGGGAGAGCGGGAATCAAACCGCCTACCTTCCGGTTGAAGGACGACCACTCTACCACTGAGCAACTGCAGTTAACCAAAACACTGCCAGTTGTGATCTGTGGAAAAAGCCTGTTTGCTTTTTATGGATTTATTTCACTCATGGCCAGCAAAATAAATAATAAAAAAAGCTCCAAAAAAAAAAAAGAACTGTGGTTCGATACAGCCATCTTCCTAAATGGGCAATAATGGGTCAAGACAATTTAATATAAAAGACAATATAATATCGTCATATCGCACACCCTTAATTCACTGTATGTTTGATTTTCCTGTTTCTCACCTGTCTGGCTCCGATCTGGTCCTGGTCTGGCCCCGGTCCTGTTCTGGTCCTTGTCTGGGCTCGGTCTGGTCCTGGTCCAGATGGGTCCTGAGCTCCTGTTAGACTCCAGTATCCGTCTGTGGGTGGTGCTGCCCATTGTCTTCATCACATTTCTCACTGGACTCCTCCGTCACCACCTGTCCTCCCTCCTCCGCCGAGACCCTCAGGCCTCACTGCAGACCCTCGCTGACAGGTGAGAACCTGAGGTCCTCGCCCACAGGTGAGGTCCTGGTCTAGTCCTGGACCCAGTCTAGTCCTAGTTCTAAAGTTCTGCTCTGTTCTCAGTCAGGTTCTGCTTCGGAGCCGAGTTCTCAGAGAAAATGGGAAGTACCTGCCTCGACAGGTGAGACCAGGTGGGTTTTGTCCAGTCTTTGGGTTGTAGTCTTTGGTCCGGTCTGACCCTGTCTTTCTTAGTCTTTCCTGATGAGGAAACACTACTTCAACAACAACGAGAATGGATTCTTCAAGAAAACCAAGAGGAAAGTGGTCCCCAAGAACCCCCTGACAGGTAAGACCTGGTCTAGACCTGGTCTAGTTCTGGTTGAGGACTAGACCAGGACTGAATCCAGGTCTAACCTGGTCTCTGCTGCAGACAGTGGGATGGTGCTGGACATGATAAAGGGGAACCTCACTAATGTTCTGCCCATGATTCTGATCGGAGGCTGGATTAACTGGGCCTTCTCCGGGTTCCTCACCAGTGAGTCTCAGCGGGTCTGGAGGGATCTGAAAAGGTTTTAGAGGGATTTAAACAGAATTTTGTTGTTTTTCAGCCAAAGTGCCATTTCCTCTGACTCTGAGGTTCAAACCGATGCTGCAGAGAGGAGTCGACCTGGTCTCACTCGATGCCTCGTGGTAAAGACCCAAACCTAACAGAGACCAGGACCAGTAGGACCAGGACCAGTAGAATTAGAACAAGACCAGTAGAACCAGGACCAGTTGAACAAGACCAGGACCAGTTGAACAAGACCAGGGTCAGTAGAACAATACCAGGGTCAGTAGGACCAGGACCAGTAGAACAAGACCAGGATCAGTAGAACAAGAGCAAGGTCAGTAGATTCAGACCAGGACCAGGACCAGTAGAACAAGACCAGGACCAGAAGAACCAGACCAAAACTAGTAGAATTAGCCCAGGATCAGGACCAGTAGAACAAGACCAGGACTAGAAGAACCAGACCAGAACTAGTAGAATCAGACCAAGACTAGTAGGACCAGAACAAGTAGAACCAGGACCAGTAGAATCTGGACCAGTACTAGTAGGACAAGGCAAGCAGAATCAGACCAGAATCAGTGGGACCAGGAGAACAAGACCAGGATCAGTAGAACCAGTAGAACCAGACCAGGAACAGGACCAGTAGAATCAGACCAGGAACAGTAGAACCAGGACCAGTAGAATCAGACCAAGATCAGGAACAGTACAACCAGGACCAGTAGAATCAGACCAGGACCTGTAGCATCAAACCAGGACCTGTAGAACCAGACAAGGACTGGTGGAACCAGGACCAGTAGTATCAGAGCAGGACCAGTAGAACCGGGACCAGTAGGACCAGTACCAGTAGTACCAGACCAGGACCAGTTTAATCAGACCAGGACCAGTAGGACCAGATGAGAACAGGTGGAACCAGGACCAGTAGAACTAGACCAGGAACATTACAATCAGACCAGGACCAGGACCAGTAGAACCAGGACTAAGAACAGTAGAACCAGGACCAGTTGACTCAGATCAGGACCAGTAGAACCGGGACCAGTAGAATCAGACCAGGAACAGTAGAAGCAGTCAAAATGACTGCAGATTACCCAAAAGAAGCCCTGCCTTTGCACAGACGGCCTTCTCATTCAAAGTCGTTAATCAATGGAACAAGATACAGATACTCTGTCCTCGGACCTGAGAGACGTCTCTCATAATGTATTATTAGAATATCAATAATGTCAGCACTGATTTTGTACACGGTAGTTAGTAAGGATTTACTGTAGCAATTTTAGAATGTTGAATGTTTATAGTGTCATATACTTAGGTCAAAGTGTTGATGTTGATTGGGGGGTTGTTGTAATTAGATTAGGTTGTAAATATTGATTTTTTTTTTTATATTGTTTTATCTGCCCAGGGAATGCAAATGGAAATAAGTTGTAGCTAAATCTGGTGTAAAGCAGCATTTATTTTGTTAGATTAATGTATTTGCACATGGTCCCTGTCAAATAAATAAACTAAACCTGGTCTCTGTCCGGTTTTACCCGGTTTCAGGGTGAGCTCGGCCTCCTGGTACTTCCTGAACGTGTTTGGACTTCGGAGGATGTTTGGTCTGGTTCTGGGCCACAACAACAGTGAGTCTCTGGTTTTATTAGTCCTGTAAAGTCCAGGGTTACTCATGACTGAATCCCTCTGTTCTAGTCCTGGACCAGGATCAGATAACCGGAGGCGCGATGAACCTGCCCCCAGACCCCAACAAGGCCTTCAAGGTACAACCAAGACCCACCTAACCAGGACTGCAATTGGATCAGGACCAATATGTTATTTAAAATATTTATTTATGGGTCCTCCTGGTCCTGACCCGGTCTTGTCTGGTCTTACAGAGTGAGTGGGAGGCCTTGCAGGTCCTGGACCACAGCTGGGCTCTGGAGACCGTCGAAGACCAGCTCATGGCCCAGAACCTGGACTTCATTCTCAAGTAGAACATGGACTCTCTCAGACCCATGGCTGCAGTTGAGACTAAAGTCTGTGCCTGAACGTTTGCTAAAGCCATTGTTTATAAACTTTGAGACAAATGTTGCCTTTAAAACAAACTAAATTAACAGTGGTTCTGAAACATTTAAATTATTTAAAATACAATAAATAACTGAATTTAATAAAGTTTAAGCACCAGAAAAAAATTTTTTCAATTATCCAAGAAAGGTCAAACCTCTCTCTTTAATAAAACTGCCGTCTGAGCAGCAGCGATATAAAAACAGTGTGAACATGAGACAGCTGCTTGTTTGCCATTTATTGATCAGACACAGATGTTGAAAAGATGTTTGAGATAAAAAGTAAAATCAGTAGACGGATAAATACAGATTAAACAGAACAGGTATAAAAGAATTAAAACAAGATTAATGCTATTTTTATGATCCTCACAGAAGCCTTAAGCGCAGTTTTTACGTTATGTTAAATGGACAGGTTCTAGTTGGATTTAAGCAGGATTTAGCGAAGCTTCTTGTTGGTGTTGTACTGGATGGCGTCCAGAGCCGCTCCGATGTCTCCTCCTTTGGCCTGGAGCAGTCGGGTCAACCACCCGCCTTCATCTGTAAAACCCATTGACAGCATCTGCGACAGCGCCTCCACCAGGCTGGGGTCTGCCTCTGCAATAAAGAAACTGGGTTAGACCAGGACTTGGAACAGGTTTTAGATGATTTGAATGTTTTTATTAACATCCTGGATGATGACGTAATGTACAAGACTAGACCTGCCTCTAGGAAAGGACAGGGTTAGACCTGAACACGTCGGTCCTGGACTCACTTTGTTTTTTAGGTGTGACGTGATGGACATGTGGTCAGATTTTAAAATGTATGACAGTCCAAGCAGTTTAGCTTAATCAGAAACAACCAAAACAAGTACCTTCAGGAAGATGAGGATAAACCGCCGCCTCTCTGAGCCCTGACGGTCCTCCACAAGGACCTGGTTTAGGGCTAGACTCGGGGCCAGGACCGGGTGTAGGGCTGGTCTCAGGACCGGGTTTAGGGTCATGTGCAGACCTGGGTTGACTGGGGCTCAGGTCCTGGTCCAGGTCATCTGGGTTAAGGGACTGCAGTTCTCCAGTGGAAGGGTCCACCTCTTTACAGCTCAGGTCGATCCACTCCTCATCAGAAGAACCCTGAGAAAAGAGCCGTCAGAACCAGGACTAAACCCAGACAGGTTTAATCCGGTCTAAGACTTACTGCTGCTGTCTCCTTTGCTCCACCTCCTCCAGGAGAAGCCCCGCCCACATCTGCCTCCATCTCCACATCCTGGTTCTGATTGGACGGAGTCACTTTGGTTCGATGTCCGTCATGTTCTACATCAATGTCCACATCAATCCCTGAAAAAACACAAAACAACTTGTTCAAATCCAACTAAAACGCAGGCCCCTAGGGGTATGAAGATATTTCAAGAGGTGCGCTAAATAAATAAATAAATAATGCTCATGCTCAATGCTAACTCATGCGCTGTGCTGCAGCATGTTGCATGTGTGCCTTGAGAGGCTGTGGGAAATGATCAAATTTTACCAAACAGCACTAAAAAAAAATGTTGACACTTGTTTATGTCTGTATTGGACACTTAATGTGTTAATGTTCAGAGTTGAAAATTAGAGTTTTGTTAAACTCTGCAGCACAAGCTGGGAGTCATCAGGACTCTTCAGCACAGAGCACAAGAAGGTTGTGGGCACAAGAGATGGAGAAGGTAAATGGAAAGAAAACAACACATCTGTAAAGCCCTGAGAGGTTGTGGATACCCCAAATGGACTTTCAACAAAACCAAGAGGATACAGAAACCAAACAGACAGGAACCAGAGACAAAAGGGAAGGGTGTAGTTATCCCTTATGTGTCTGGTTTATCAGAAAAACTTAAAAGGATTTTCTACAAACACAACATTCCAGTCAACTTTAAACCAGGGAACACTTTGAGTCAAAAACTGGTCCATCCTAAAGACAAGATCCCCACAAACAGAGTAATGTAGTTTATGCAGTTCAGTGAAGAGTGCAGTGACAGTTATGTCGCTGAAACAAAACAACAGCTTCACAAGAAGATCTAGTATCAGCACAGAAGAGCCAATCCTGGAGGACCTAAGTCTGCAGTCCACCTCAAAGAGAAAGGACATTCCTTTGAGGACAGCAATGTCCAAATTTTGTCCAGAGAGGCAGGATGATTTGAGAGAGGGGTGAAGGAAGACATTTTTGTGAAAATGGAAAAGCCCTCTTTGAACAGAGGAGGTGGCCTCAGATTCATGTTCCCTAGTATTTATAACATTGTCTAATGACTCTCCTGAGCCTTAACAACTCTCACTGACTCAGAATTCACACTTCCCTTTCATAGCCAACGACTATGAGACCAGAACAGCCTGGTCCATCATGTTTGGTTTTAGGTCAAACTGGAATTTACAGACAAAACGTCTAGATGTCCTGGATGAGAACCTTCACAGACATACAGGGTATAATATTTAATTATCGTATGTGTCCTGTTAAGATGTTAAGATGATTTTTAAAGTTTATCCTCTAATTACTGCAGTACTACAAGATGAAGATTAGACTTTAGCTCCAATGAAACTATTTGGCCCATAATAGTTTATTCTTTACTTTTTGTGTTGAATAGTTTTGAGATGCCTTTATTGACCTTTTGTAGATTTTGAACACAATCATAAAAGCTATAAATAGTATTACCTGTTTTCAGACACATTAGTTCTTTCTGTTTGATAATTCCACTGAAGCTAAACAGCCCTGGCCTGTGTCATTTAGTGACTGTCCCATAATAAAAATAGACCTCCAGGTCAGTTTCAGTCAGTAGCACAGTTTACGGCAGTCAGTTATGTTACTAACATGATTAATTGTTATGGGAATTGTATGCGTTTTACTTTAGTGTCTCTGTTTAGTTTTAGATATGATTCTTCTGTACAAACAGGACCTAGGCAGAGGCCATCTCGACCTGGGTCATAGACTGCGGAGGAGTATCATCATCCTCCGCCTTAAACATTATGTAATGCTGGGTATAAAACCCCATGTATTGTTGTAGCTCTTTAAGCAAAACACACCATGTACCTTTGATATATCCGTGTGTACTTTGCTTCCCTTGCAAGGAATAAAACCTGGCTTTAGCTTTTATAATATAATCTGTCTCCGTGTCTCTCTGGATAATATAAGGATATAGAATTCTTTTTAACATATAGAATTCTTATAACATTAATGTAAGAAAATTCTGTTTTATAGTATCCCTGCAGACATTATGGGCCACATACACTAATCAGATGTTATACAATGTATGACTTTCTGATGAATCATAAGCAGGTATGAGGGGTAAACATGGTCTGATAAAATAGCCCAGGGGGTACACAAGACAAAAAAAGTTGGGAACCACTAATCTACTGTATTAAGATACAGCTGACTCACCCAAAGGACTCAGCAAGGCCGCCACTTCCTGCCCAATGTTCTTCAGGAAATCCACATTGTCCTGAGAAGCTGCAACAGCAAGAGACAAGATTTTAGAAGGATTTGAAAACACTGTATTTTGACACACGAGTGGGACCCTGCCAACAGATTGATAATGGTTTTAGAATTAGAAACAACAATAATAATAATAATAATAATAATAATAATAATAATAATAATAAAAATAGTAATAAAACTAGTAATAGACCCATTGTTGCTTTTTTAATAGTGATGATGGCATTTGTGGTAATAATAATAATAATAATAATAATAATAATAATATACGTTGATATGTTGATGATAACAATAATAGGACACATTCATTCTCTTCCGCTTAGTCCCTTTAGGGGTTGTAGGTAACTGGAGCCTAGCCCAGCAGCTTAGCAGGGCTAACACTTAGAGACAGACACTGATAGATGCATGTGTTTGGGCGGTGGGAGGAACCACACATGCAGAGTCCTCACAGAAAGGCCAGAGGATGTTCAAAACGGCCGGGGAACTCACAACCTTCTTGCACTAACCACTCTGCCACGTGGACCCCAGGGGCTGAGCATAATAAGTTTAAACTTCAGCCTGGGCCCTTTCGGTCTTTGTCCTTGATTTAATTGAAGGGTTGTATATTTTTTTTTGAGAAATGCCCGAATAAACTTAACTGGACTGAAAAAAAAAAAAGACTAAACAGATTCTAGCTTGATTCTATGTCATACCAGAAGGACCGGGCTCCTCGGAGCTGGAGGAGGATCCGCCCTGGTTCTGGTCCTGGTTCTGGGCCTGGTTCTGAGCCTGGTTTTGGGCCTGGTTCTGGTTCCACATGCAGTGTCTCATCCACTTCATCCACTTCCCGCGAGGAAACCACTGCTGAAAAACAAAACAGGATTTAGGACCGGAATCAAGAGGAAACCGAGCTTAAGACAGGTTTTAGGACTTTGGACTGACTTTAAATTGATTATAAGCACATTTGAACAGGTCTAGAGTGGTTTTAGCTGGACATTACCAGGTTTTAGACAGGTCTTACCTGTATGGGGTGCCAGATGGGCAGCAGAGCATGCTCCGTGTGAACACCCTTTGACTGACAGCTGGAGCAGAGGTCGTAGTTTGGACAAACAGAGCATTTGAACCGAGTCCCAGCCACAGGCCCCTCACAGCCGTCACAGGTCACTCCAGGGTGGACCAGAGCAGGACCGTGGGGCCCAGGGGGTCCACCGTGTGGACCGTGGGGCCCAGGGGGTCCACCGTGTGGACCGTGGGGCCCAGGGGGTCCACCGTGAGGTCCAGGGGGTCCGTGATAAAATGGAGGAAAACCAAACGGAGGGAGAGCATGAAGAGGGAAGTCTTTGCGATGTTCCTTCTTCTCTGAAAATGACAATTCCAAAAACATGTTTTAGTTGGTCTGAACAGGTTCTGGATAGATTTGAACAGCTTTTAGAAGGATCTGAGTAGGTCAGTCCTGGACCGGGTCTGATAGCGGGTCAGTAAAAGACAATAATAAATAAATGATTGAATAAAACCCACCGTTTTCTTTTTTTCATACATGACCCGGCAGTGCCAGTGTTTGTCACCAGAGGGAGCCCTTACCTTTGATGTAGAGACGGAAAGTGTTGTCTTTGACGCAGCCCAAACCCATCACCAGCTCATCGTCTGAAGAGAAGGCCACCAGATCCCCGTCCTCATCTGGAACAAAAGGAAAAAGAACAAAAATGGTGGGAAACAGGACTAAAGACAAGAAGTTTTTTGGAACAAAATGATACAAAGCACCATTTTAAATTTTTTAAGGAAAAAATAAAAATAAGGATGTTGTTAAAGTGCCCTCCTTTCCCAACAACCTACTATCTACTTTCAAATAAAAAGGCAAAAAGGCTAAAAATATCTTTAAAAAGAAAAAAAACTTCTTTGAGTTCTAACCAGATGTGGACAAGTTTGAAGTGGTTTTATTTGGACTTTAAGCAGTTTTTAATTAATTGTAATGGGTTAACTTGATTAAGAGTATTTAAATGGTTTTATCAGGACCATAGGTCTTGTGACAGATCTGGGCCGTTTCTGCTCGAGGTAAAGCTGAGAGTGCGACACTTATTTTAATGTGGCCTTTGTTCAAATATTTCAGTCATGAGTCAGGTTTAACCAGTTTTGCCCCGAGGGTTAGGGTTAGCTCACAAGGAAAACAGGCTGTAAAAATATCCTCTTGTAATGTCAGCAGTGTGTGAATAAAATGGCTTAATATGGGCCTAAACAGTTTTTTTGTCCCTAAAACAGCAGAAAGTGTTGAGTTTGGGTCTTGACCTTTGTACAACAGGGTGAAGGCAGTGTTCTGGAGGTGACCAAAGGCCGTGGTGCATTTACGGCTCAGATACTCGAAGCTGGAGCTGACGTCGTGGTCCACAGTGAATCTGCGGATCTCCTTTACCACGTCTTCTTTTCCCAACAGGTAGGCTTTGACTGTCACTGACATGTTTAAAGTCACAGAATCTGCAGAGGGATGGAGGAGGAGCTGAAGCATTATATAAGGTACAAACAGAACAAAAACAGGTGGGAGTTCACTGTCGGAGAGAACAGAGCAAAACAAACTGACAGTATTATTATGACAGTATTAATTGTGGACATCAAAGATTATTGTAAAAGGGTTTGTTTTGTGGACTAGAGAGGGCCCGCCCCTCAACAGAAAGATTAATTAAAGACATGATAAAAAAAATACAACTTAGGATATGTCATAAACATTTATTACATATTATTAAACACAAGATTAAACCAGGTCTAAAACTGGACTAAACCAAGTCTAAAACTGGACTAAACCAGGTCTAAAACTGGACTAAACCAGGACTAAAACAGGTCTAAACCTGGACTAAACCTGGTCTAAACCAGGACTAAACCAGGTCTAAACCTGGACTAAAAACCACGACAGAAACAGGGGATTAAATCCGGACTCACTCCAGTGGAAGCCCCGGTGGAACCTCTGAATGAAGGCCGATGAAGATGCTCTAAACCCGAACACAGAGCGGCGCAGACCTCGATGAAGTCTTCGGAGAAAACTCGAGAGAAACGTATGTGACGCAGCGGTAAAAACCCGAGACTTATGTTTACAAACATGGCCCCTCCCCATTGGCTTTGCCCCACAACACATCCGGGCTGTGGGCCAATCAGAAGCGGAACGGTGACAGTGCAGGGGATTTCCCGCGGACAGTCATGTGACCGTGAATCACGTGAGCTGTGGTGCTGAGTCACTGTGATTTAATCATACGTCACTAAAGAAGGCAATATTAAAGTTAATGGTTTAATGCGTCTAGTAGATTATATCATATATGATCTATTTCTATGCCTTGTCTTTTTCCACATTTTCAAATGTACAGTTAGTGATTTTATTTATTTCATTTAATTTGTTAATTTTTACTGCACAGGGTTTAACTGTATTTGTGTTGTTTTAAATTAATCCATGTGTCACATCAGCAAATACGAGCTAACAATTTTACAGATAGTAGATATTTAAAAGGAACAGAATTATGAAAACACAAAGTGAACATGATATTTCTACAGTAAACAGTATAGTGTGAGGTAACTTGAATGAGTCGAATTATTTAATCTAAATATAAAAAATAATATAAAATAAATATTATATATAATATATTTAATTAATTAATTAATAAGAAGAACTGGTGAGAGTTATTTCAGATTTGGTTCAGGTTGTTTTTGGAGACCCCCCTCAAAAAACACATCTATTTCACTTTTTTTCTTTCACACAGGTTTCTCTTTATTTTCTGTAAAAACAAACAGGTGTGAAGCAGCAGGTGGGTCACATGACCCTGACTCAGGTGTGACTCAGCAGCACCTGACTTCTTCTCCCATGATGCACCACTCCCGGGTCGCTCAGAGGAGGTTGCTGAGTCACAGACGTCTCTAACGTTACATCAGACAAACTTTAGTCTTTATTCTTTTCTGAATCTGAAAATAACCCGGCACAGTGTGAGCTTTATTCTGACATTTGCTCAGGTTCAGTCACAATAAAAGTGTTTTATTCTAAAGTCAAAGAGATTCAGGTTTAAAGTAATAGCTTCAGTGGAGAGTAGTACATTACTTTAATATTCAACTCTCTTATTTTTCATGATATACATGGTATATTGAGAATATTGTCCTATACTTTCTTTTTTCTTTGTTTGTGAATCTGTTAAATTTTACAGTTTAGTTTTTCTCATGTGCTTTGGCTCACCTCCTGAATCAGACAAGCATTTCTCCATCACTTTTTCTCAGATCTTAAACATCTCAAATTGTTTAGTGTTTATTTTTAATTATATAGCAATTTTATTTATATAGCACAATTCATGCACTGGGTAACTCAAAGTGTTTATCATTGTTGTGTGAAAAAGTTTTATTATTTGTGTCTGTTTCTTAAATCTGATTTTGACAGGTGGCACAGTGGCAGAGTGGCACTCCTGCCTCACAGCAAGAAGGTCCTGGGTTCAATTCCCATCCAGGACAGGGCCTTTCTGTGTGGAGTTTGCATGTTCTCCCTGTGTCTGCTAGGTTTCCTCTGGGTACTCCGGTTTCCCACATGTCTACCACTAAAGACATGTACAACAGTCCCCCCCAAACACACATGGGGCCAGGACTCCCCTGCAAAAGAGATTTGTAATCTCAGTGGGACTATCCTGGTTAAATAAAGGTTAAATAAAAAATAAAATTCTCAGAGAAATCAGCAAAGTTTTCACAAAATTGTTTCACTGTTTGAGCCTTAACAGCAAAAGGCACTTAAAGGTAAAGGTACTTAAATAAAATGGGTTTTGTAAATGTTCAGGCTCCTGTAGAGGAGGAAATAAAGAAATATCCAACGCCTTTAATAAAAACATTTACCGGAAAACATCACAAATTACAGAAAATAAAAACATCATTATAATGATTTGCTAATTAGCCACGTTGTATTGGTTATTTATTTTTCACCTCTTTATGAAAACCCTCTGTGCTCACTGGTCGCAGTCGGTTCTTATCACTGACGCAGGAAAATAAAGGCTAACTTTGATGTTTCACAGTCAGAGGTCTGTTTGTGGGACACGTTACACAAATCGACTGGAAACTGTGAAATGGGCTCAAGGCTTTTCTATAGATTACAGTCAAGCCTGAAATTATTCATACCACCTTTAATTTTAAATTAAAATTACTTTTATTCAACCAGCAAGTTTTTTCTTGACTGTAAATGACACAGGCGTCTTTCAGAAGATAATAAGAATGTACAAGAGGCATTTTTGTGGAAAAAATATCTCTCAGCTTTTATTTACATTTGAACAAAAAGTGGCATATCCAAAATAATTCATATCCTTTTCAAACTGTCAGTCTATGGACAAATTCAAAGTTCTTTACCATTCCATAAATTCCAAGCTGTTCTAAAGCATCCTAATTACCCTGATTCATTTAATCTGATTTCATTGATTTAGGATAATCTGTTTTAAACAACTCAACAAGTGAAAAACAGCAGCTCTCTGCATTTGGTTTAAGGACAGTAATGGCTAAGACAAAGGGGCTCAGTTAAGACCTGCGGCTGTGCATTGTGGCTGCTCACAAGTCAGGACAGGGCTATAAGGCCATTTCTAAATTTTCTAAATGTTTTTCTAAAAGTTCCAGTGGCTACAGTGCAATGTATTATTACAAAATACAAGACGTTCCACACTGTAGAAAATCTCAAAGGATGTGATCGGAAGCCAAACATGACACCTGTGCTGGCCAGGAGGATAGTAAGAGGTGAAACAGAATCCAAGGATCATCACAGAGGCCATCCTGGTGAATCTGGGCTCTGCTGGTGACAATGTCTCAAGGCAGACAGTCCAACGGACACAGCACATCGCTGGGTTCCACGGACACAGACCAAGAAGGACGCCACTTCTCCAGATAAGGCACACAGATTGGCCTTTGCAAATGCTCATCTGGGCAAAGATGAAGACTTCTGGTCTTCTGTTTTATGGTCAGATGAAACAAAAATGTTTGGCCACATGACACAGGGAAAAACAGGCCTCCTACAACAGTCTACAGCCTGACTGTATTCAAAGCTTCACTCGCATCACTATATTTTTTTATAATAATTATAAGGGTGTCTTTTCCAGACGGCATGTTTCAGCTCCTTCCAAAGATGCTCAATAGGATTGAGGTCAGGGCTCATAGAAGGCCACTTTAGGATAGTCCAATGTTTTCCTCTTAACCATTCTTGGGTGTTTTTAGCTGTGTTTTGGGTCATTGTCCTGTTGCAAGACCCATGACCTGCGACTGAGACCAAGCTGTCTGACACTGGCCAGCACATTTCTCTCTAGAATCCCTTGATAGTCTTCAGATTTCATTGTACCCTGCACAGATTCAAGACACCCTGTGCCAGATGCAGCAAAGCAGCCCCAGAACATAACAGAGCCTCCTCCATGTTTGACAGTAGGGACAGTGTTCTTTTCTTGATATACTTCATTTTTCCGTCTGTGAACATAGAGCTGATGTGCCTTGGCAAAAAGTTCCATTTTTGTCTCATCTGTCCATAGGACATTCTTCCAGAAGCTTTGTGGCTTGTCAACATGTAGTTTGGCATATTCCAGTCTAGCTTTTTTATGATTTGTTTTCAACAATGGTGTCCTCCTTGTTCGTCTCCCATGTAGTCCACTTTGGCTCAAACAACGACGGATGGTGCGATCTGACACTGATGTTCCTTCTTTAGAAGTCTTTCTGGGCTCTTTTGTTACCATTCAGATTATCCGTCTCTTTGATTTGTCATCAATTTTCCTCCTGCGGCCACGTCCAGGGAGGTTGGCTACAGTCCCATGGATCTTAAATTTCTAAATAATATGTGCAACTGTAGTCACAGGAACATCTAGCTGCTTGGAGATGGTCTTATAGCCTTTACCTTTATCATACTTGTCTATAATTTTTTTTCTATTGTCCTGCGACAACTCTTTCCTTCGCTTCCTCTGGTCCATATTGACTGTGGTACACACCATGTCACCAGACAACACAGTGACTACCTGAAGCCCTATAAATAGGCCCACTGACTGATTACAAGATTGTACACACCTGTGATGCTAATTAGTGCACACACCTTGAATGAACATGTCCATTTGGTCACATTATTTACAGTCTTTTCTAGGGGTAACATCAATTTTGTCTAGGCCTGTTCCATGAGTTTATTTTTTTAAATAATTCTGTTGAAGCATGGTTGAAAAGCAATGTCTGACTTTCATTGGTTAACATTCATAGAATTTTTATTTATTATTACTTTTGTCAGAATAAAGTTTTTTCTGTGACCATTGTGAGTTTTTCTTTCATTGACCGAAGGGTACCAACATTTTTGTCCACGTGTGTATGTCTATTTTTATGTTTTGGATTAACATGAAGGACATGACCTGAACAGGACTAGGAGCAAATGGTAGTTAATAATTATAGTAAATATATAATAGTGATTGGCAAAATGAAGCGAAGATTTGAAGCCTATTTTGAGTAATTCAGAAAGGTTCTGCGGAAGCGCATATCGATGCATGTGTTGATGACATATGTGGCGACATTCAAAGCCCCGTTAAGCAGCCATACCATGTGACTGTTTCAGGAACTGTTTTACAGGTTTAGAGCATGATTCGATATATAAGGGGCAGTGAAACACAATGGATTCCAATCACATTCTGTGTATTAGGGTTAGGGTTAGGGTTTGGGTTATTGCCCTTTTTTGGCATTGTTTTTGAGCCTCTTTTTTGGCTCTTGTTGTTTAAGCACACTCATAAACAAAGTAACACAAGCACATTTTACATCACAACTCTCGAACCACGTGTGATGCTGTTGGCTGGGATGCTTCAATGTTTATGGGGCTATATCTCGCCATCACTAATATATAATTCTCCTAACAAAAATACTTACATACACAAGGTAAATTCTTTTTTGTGTTTATATTTTTGAACCGTTTCAATCAGATTGGGAACCAGAGTTGTCACTTTCGATTCTTCTGGTACACTGAAATGTTGCTAAAAAAGGAAAGGAAAACTCTGATCATTGCAAACAAGAAATATATTCTCAAACTAAAAAAAGGATACTTCATTTTTTTAGTTTTTAGTTTATTTTATTTTTTTCCCCATTTGAACAAATAATAATTGCAAACATATATTTTTTTATTTTGAAGTTATTTTTTAATTTGCTCCAGTCAAAAGGTTTGTTTGGACTAATACTTTTTATTTTGCATATCTCAAAAAGTATTGTTTGATCATTTTGGCACAAATCTGATTTGATACACACAGGGAAATACAGAAGAATGACAGAAGAAAATTCATGAAGAGCAATGTTTAGAGACAGACTCACGCTGCTGCTGGCTCCTGTTCGTCTGTTCTTCTGCTCTTGTTGCGTAACGTAGCTTATAATGTGTTTGTTTTTATTTTTAATTTTCATTAATTACTGAGTAAATCAGTTGGGTATATTAGCATTTAACGCTTCAATGAGTCCGGGTTAACGTTAGCTTTTTTTCTCTTTTATATGATAAAGTCTTGATGCTGTTATAATAATAATAATAATAATAATAATAATAATAAGTTTTATTTATATAGCGCCTTTCCAGAGCTCAAGGACGCTTTACAATAAACAAACAACAATAAGGACAATTGACAAAGAGAGCAGACAGGACAACAACAGGCAAATGAGAGTTCAAGTACAGTAAGTGAAAAAAAAATAAAATAAAATAAAAAACCCACTAAGAACTGTAACATTCAGAGAATAGGTGTGTTTTGAGCATGGATTTAAATTCAGAGATGGTGTTAACTAAACGGAGTGATAGGGGGAGAGAGTTCCACATTTTGGGCAATAACACTGAATGATCTGCCCCATTGAAGCAAGGCGATGCCGAGGGACAACGAGAAGGCTGGAATCAGCGGATCGTAAAGAGCGTAGGGGTGTAGGGGAGAAGCAGGTTACAGAGGTAGGGGGGAGCAAGGCCGTGAAGAGACTTAAAAGCGAGAAGGAGAATTTTGAATTTAATACGGTAAGCCACAGGAAGCCAGTGAAGATCATGCAGAATTGGGGAAATATGTGCAGAGCGCTTGGTGTGGGTGAGTAGTCTGGCAGCAGAGTTTTGAATGTATTGTAATTTGGAAATGGAGCTAGCTGGTAGGCCAATGAAAAGTGCATTGCAATAATCAAGACGTGAGGTGACAAATGCATGGATGACTTTCAGCATCTGAGATGCTGATAAAGGGACGGAGCTGAGCGTCGACATAGATGAAAGAATGCCAATTTAGTGATGGATTTAATGTGAGAGTGGAAAGATAGAGTGGAATCAAAAATTACACCAAGATTTTTAACAGTAGTAGATGGTTTGATAGAAGAGCGATCTCACAGGTGAGGTTAGTAGGAATTTTATTAGTGAGTGATGAAGGTCCAGTGAAAATAATCTCAGTTTTGTCCATGTTAAGTTTTAGAAAATTTGAATGAAGCCAGTCTTTTATTTCATGCACACAAGCAGAGATTTTGTCAGTTGTGAAGGATAAAGTTGATGTACAGGTAGTATATAATTGAATGTCAGCGTAAAAATGATAATTAAAACCATGACGCGGAGGATCTGACCAAGAGGTATTATATAAATTATAAATAATAATGGCCCAAGAACGGATCCCTGAGGGACACCTTGCTTCAGGGGGACAGTGGGTGAGCGAAAGTTCTGGAGTGAAATGTAAAACAGTCTGTCAGAGAGATAAGAGGAGAACCAGGAAAGAGCAGCACCAGAAATACCCACATCCAAAAGGCGCAATATGAGTAGTTGATGGGAGACGGTATCAAAGGCAGAGCTGAGGTCGAGCAGCAAAAGCATAGATAGAGAACCAGAATCACCAGCGAGAAGCAGATCATTCATTACCTTAACTAGTGCTGTTTCAGTACTATGCAAAGGGCGAAAACCAGATTGAAAAGGATCAAAAAAGTTATTTTCAACTAGAAAAGACTGGAGCTGGGAGGCAACAGTGCTTTCCAGTAGTTTAGCTATGAAGGGGAGATTTGAAATGGGACGGACGATAATTAGATAAAACTGAGGGATCAAGGTTGGGTTTCTTGAGGACAGGGGTAACAGCTGCAGTTTTGAGTGACAGAGGAAATGAAGCTGTTAATTATAGGGACATCGGTCTCTCGATAGAATACTTTTAAATGAGCTTTGGATCTGATTTCTGCCTCATTATATCGATATCTACTTCAAAATTTATCTAAAGCATTTTTTTTTATTTCTCACAGTTCATCAGTGTATGCTTTGCCTCAATGCCAAAGTTACTTGCAGCCCACGTTGTCAGCTCTGGCTCAAGGAGATTTATTCAGTGACAGTAACTGGAACCTGGTTCAGACTGTGTCCACTTTAATAAAAGTCGTCGTCGCTGTGTTGGTCCAGCGCCTCTTTGTCTCTGTCTCCATCTGTGCTTTTGTCTCGTCTCTGCGACCGAAACAGACTCTGCTGTCGCTGCAGGTCACCCAGATCCCCCCGCAGGCGCTCCAGGTGAACTGCACGACGGTTCCTCAGAACACGACGAGAAAACGGGTTTAGCTCCGTAAACGCCACTGACGCCAACCTTCTGTAACAGAAAAAAATACTGTTAAGAATCAAGACTCTACAGAGTTAATACAGGGTTTAGACAAGAAACAACTGGACTAAAGACCAGGAAAAGGAGAGAAACTGGACTGTGAGTCAGTATAGAATGTATAAATCTTGTTTTAGTCTGTGTTAAACTGTTCCTGGTACGGAATCACCTGTGGTCTGAGATGGTCTTGGTGAAGACCCTGAGGTACTGGTAGATCTGGACAGAGGAGGACAGCTGTAGGATCTCAGCCTCCTTCAGTTTAAACAGAGCCAGACTGTATCTGAACAGAACCTGGAACCAGAACAGAGTTTCACTGAGAGAGCGCCCACTGCTGCATACAACATTAGGAAAATTAGACCTTTCCTATCAGAGCACTCTACGCAAATTCTAGTCCAGGGTCTTGTCTTGTCCAAACTGGATTATTGCAATGCTCTACTGGCTGGACTCCCTGCCTGCACAACCAAACCTCTGCAGCTGATCCAGAATGCAGCGGCAAGAGTGGTCTTTAATGAACCGAAGAGAGCGCACGTAACTCTTCTATTCATTAGGTTACACTGGCTCCCGGTTGACGCCCGCATCAAGTTCAAAGCTATGCTCTTGGCCTACAAGACGTTCTGCACCCTCATATCTTCACTCACTAATACAGACATACGTTCCTACCAGATCCCTGCGCTCTGCAAATGAACAACGTCTGGTGGTACCGTCCCAAAAAGGTAAAAAATAACTCTCACATACCTTCCCTGGATCTGTTCCACATTGGTGGAATGATCTACCTGCTGCTACAAGATCAGCAGATTCTGTTGCCATCTTTAAAAAACGCCTGAAAACACATCTCTTCCGTCTACACCTGACTGACAAACACTGAATACTACTTCCTTTCTATCGATTCCTTTCTTTAAAAAAAAATTAATAAATAAATAAAAAATTCCTCCTTAGCTTTGTATACTGCGCTGGGTTTAAACTGACTAGTTTTTTGTGCACTTATGCTTTTTGTACCTTGTGTTGTTAAAATTGCTTCCATTGTTATCCTCACTTGTAAGTCGCTTTGGATAAAAGCGTGTGCTAAATGACTAAATGTAAATGTAGACTAAATGTCCTCTCCTGCCACTTGGAGAAGACTCAGACAGGAATACAAGAATGATAACAACAACAGGGCAGAGTAGATATGTATATTTAGGCATAGACCTCAGAAAAACAACACTTAAGGTGTCATTAAGGTGTCAGATCATACGAGATCTGCCTACTCTGATGAGAAGAGTGTTGGTTTACTTTGAGAGATTTTCGGCTGGGTTTAGAAGGTGTTATATGTAGTATTTTCTTATAGTGAAAGGTATGTTATTCCAGATGTTCCTGCTCGAAGGAGAGAACAAACTGTCCATAGGTAGTGCATCTGTGGGGCATCCCTCCTCTGGCCGTGGCCCTGGTGGTTGTGCCAGTAAAAGCTTTCAGTTTGATGATTGATGTCCAGACCTGGTCCTGACCCTATCTTACCTTGCTGCCCTCGTACAGGAAGGCGTCCCAAAGCGGCAGCAGAAGGTCACTTGGGAGAATCTCTACAAAAGCCACAAGGAACCAGCTGAAGGTGGCCATAGACAGGTCGACCCCACACCTGTCCAGGTGAGCGGCCAGACGGGGCAACTTCTCCCACAGAAAGTCCTTCAGCACCAGTTGGTCAGCCTGAGCCAATGAAAGAGCAGCCTGTCATTTATATACAGTACCAGCTGGTCTCAGCTGTTACCTGTTCAGGTGAGTGTGACTTCTGACAGATGAGTACAGTTATGTTACCTGTTCAAGTGTGTTAGGGACAGGTGTGTAATAGGTGTCTAAGTAAAGGGACAGGTGTGTTACAGGTGTCCAAGTAAGGGACATGTGTGTTACAAGTGTCTAAGTAAGGGACAGGTGTGTTACAGGTGTCCAAGTAAGGGACAGGTGTGTTACAGGTGTCCATGTAAGGGACAGGTGTGTTACAGGTGTCTAAGTAAGGGACACATGCGTTACAGGTGTCCAAGTAAGGGACAGGTGTGTTACAGGTGTCTAAGTAAGGGACAGGTCTGTTACAGGTGTCCAAGTAAGGGACAGGTGTGTTACAGGTGTCCATGTAAGGGACAGGTGTGTTACAGGTGTCCAAGTAAGGGACAGGTGTGTTACAGGTGTCTAAGTAAGGGACACATGCGTTACAGGTGTCCAAGTAAGGGACAGGTGTGTTACAGGTGGGACAGGTGTCTAAGTAAAGGACAGGTGTGGTACAGATGGGACAGGTGTCTAAGTAAAGGACGGGTGTGGTACAGGTGGGACAGGTGTCTAAGTAAAGGACAGGTGTGGTACAGGTGGGACAGGTGTCTAAGTAAAGGACAGGTGTGGTACAGGTGGGACAGGTGTCTAAGTAAAGGACAGGTGTGTTACAGGCGGGACAGGTGTCTAAGTAAAGGACAGGTGTGTTACAGGCGGGACAGGTGTCTAAGTAAAGGACAGGTGTGGTACAGGTGGGACAGGTGTCTAAGTAAAGGACAGGTGTGGTACAGATGTGTGTTATAGATGGGACAGATGTGTTACAGGTAAGCTCAGATGAGAGTTACTTGAGATGCGATGAGGCTGGGGGTGTAATAATCCTGAGGCATGATGTTTTCAACCACAGCCTTCAGACCCCAGAATGAGTCCTCTTCAGAACCAAGGACCAGCAGGACCAGGGCCGCCAACCTGGAACAGACCAGAACCAAAACAGGACTAAACCAGGACCAGACCAGGTCTAACCCGGGCTGACCTGTTGAGACCATGGCAGTAGCAGGTTCTGTCAGATCTAAACCCAGACCGGCACTGACCCTTCGAAACCCTGGCAGTAGCAGGTACTTTCAGGTCTAAACATGGACCGGGACTTACCTGTTGAGGCCCTGGCAGTAACCTATCTCAGGGTTCTCCCAGCTGAAAGCCAACAGGATTCTCCGTAGCTGCTGGAGGGCAGGGCTGGAGGGGGAGCTAAAGTTCTTATTGGTGCAAAGAGTCCGGGGCAGGTCCAGGTCAATCTGTCTGAACCAGGGTCTGGACCCGGACTGAGACCCGGACTGGATCTGCTCACACAGCTGCAGAATAGAATCCGTAAATCATTATCCTGCTCTGGTCCTCGTTTTGTCCTGATCTGTTCTGGTCCTGGTCTGTTTTTGATCTGGTACCTGCTGGTATCTCTGTGGGTCCTGGTCTTTTTGGGTCCTGGTCTTGATGATCCAGTTCCAGACCTGGGGCCTGAGGTCTGGGGGGACTCCAGCTCGGATCAGTGTCTTGAGTTCGGGGGAGGGGCTTAGTTCACCACGACAACCAGACATGTACTGCTGCCACCTGGCCACGAGGGAGCGCTCCAGACCCTCCTGCAGAGAGAACAGAACCACTCACCTGGTTCAGTCTGGACTCACCTGGCTCTGTCTTGGTTCAGTCTGGAATCACCTGGTTCTGTCCTGGTTCAGTCTGGACTCACCTGGTTCAGGTTGTGTGACCTCAGCTCCAGAGCCTGGATCTTAGACAGGAGTTGGATGTCCTCAACCTCAAAGTCCGGGACCAGTTGGAACCCGTACTGGTCCAGTTCCCTGAGGAAGACCAGTACACAAGGTTCAGTCCTGGTTTAGTCTTGGTTTAATCCTGGTTCAGTTCTGGTTCAGTTCTGTTTTAGACATGGTTTAGTCTTGGATTAGTTCTGGTTCCATCCAGGTTTAGGCCTGATTAAGTCCTGGTTTACTTCCCAGTTCTGTCCGGTCTGAGGTCTTACCTGTGAACCTGGACTTGGACCTGGTTCTGGTCTGGTTTCAGTGCATCCTCGATGAGCCTCTGGATGGACTCTCTTTGGGCCATGTCCCCTCGATGGATGTCTTGCAGCTGCCTTAGGACCTTCAGGTACTGCCCCCTCAGCTCACAGTTACAGGCCTCCAACAAGGCTGCCTAGACCGGGGAAGACCTACAGTGCTTAAAAACCAGGTCTAAAAACCAGGTCTAAACATTTACATTTACATCACATTTACATTTACATCATATCCAAAGAAACTTACAAATGAGGAAAACAATGGAAGCAATTTTAACAACACAGGGTAGCAAAAAGCATAAATGGTAAATGGCATGCATTTATATAGCGCTGGTTTTGCACCCTTCTCAGGCACCCAAAGCCCTTTACATCGTGCTTCCACTCACTCATCGGGTCTGCCATACACACGGCGCTCACAGCCTTAGTTTTTGTGCATAAGTGCACCAAAAACTAGTCTGTTAAAACCCAGCACAGTATACAAAGCTAAGGATTGGAGATTGTTTTTGAAGAAGAAAAGGATTGATAGAAAGGAAGTAGAATTAAGTGTTTGTCAGTTAGGTGTTGACGGAAGAGATGTGTTATTAGGTGTTTTTTAAAGATGGCTACTGAATCTGCTGATCTTGTAGCAGCAGGTAGATCATTCCACCAATGTGGAACAGATCCAGAGAAGGTATGTGAGAGTGATTTTTTTCCTTTATGGGATGGTACCACCAGATGTTGTTCATTTGCAGAGTGCAAGGATCTGGTAGGAACATAGGTCTGTACTAGTGAGTGAAGATATGAGTAAGAGGTGAGGAACCAGTGGTGGTCTTGTAGGACAAGAGCATAGCTTTGAACTTGATGCGGCGTCAACAGGGAGCCAGTGGAACCTAATGAAAAGAGGAGTTACGTACGCTCTCTTCGGTTCATTAAAGACCACTCTTGCCGCTGCATTCTGGATCAGCTGCAGAGGTTTGGTTGGGCAGGCAGGGAGTCCAGCCCTGTGCATTGCAATAATCCAAGGTGTCATGGACTAGGATTTGTGTAGAGTGCTCAGATAGGAAAGGTCTAATATTCCTAATGTTGTAGAGAATTAATCTACTGGACCGGATGGTTCTGGCGACATGACTTGAGAAGTTTAGTTGATCATTGATTACCACTCCCAGATTTCTAGCAGTGCTGGACGGTGTAATGGTTGATGGGCCTACACACGTGGACAAAATGTTGGTACCCTTCGGTCAATGAAAGAAAAACTCACAATGGTCACAGAAAAAACTTTATTCTGACAAAAGTAATAATAAATTAAAGCCGCAAGCGGCGATAAAGGCCCTCGCCTCCCTTGAGACCGCGGGGACACATATATTCGGAGGATTGCATGTCGTGCTTTAAAGCAAATTTGGAGCTGTTTAGATGAAAACCCTTTAGCACAAAGTGTACGATTTAGGTGGTCATGTATTCCACCCAACATAGATTTTCTGTTGAGTTTACGGTATGGCTGTAATAAACTTTTCTGTTTGCCCTAAGGTGTCCTATGGATGTACCAAGTTTTGTATTTCTACATTGGAAAAATTTACTTTCATTTTCCATAGAACCAATTATTTTGACTTTTCTAGGGTCGCCACTGAGTCATTTTTCCTATTTTTTTCAGGGACTTCAAATACATACATTTTTGCCGGGCTTGAAGTCTGGGACCAATAAAAATGACTTTTAGTTGCACGTTTACTGGGTCAAATTGAAAATCATTTTTCAGAAAAATTATAATAAAAAAATATATACCAAATTATAATAAAATAAAATATACCTCGAGCAAAAACGACAAGAAAAACGCCTGTCTATTTTACACACATGTGTTTAGCTCATTTTGCCCAAGTTTGGTGTCTGTGGAATGAAGCAGCTATTTTCTGTCTGTTGAGAGGTTGTATTCTAAGTCGGTTCACATCTTCAATTTAAAATGGCCGCCTTCCCGTGTGTGATAAGGTGTGGTCCCCTTTGGCTTTTTGTTCATAAGCCCATACTGGATGTGTGTACCAAGTTTCATTTGCCTACGACAAACTAAAATTTTCACTTCCCATTGACTTTTTCCACATATTTGGGACGTTGCTATGGCAACACATTTATAGATAGGGGGTGGTTGTCATTGGCTTTTATGCTCCTCATGACATAGGAGATGTGTGTACCAAATTCCATGTCTCTATGACAAACTAAATTCTTGGGTCCCATTATAAGTTTGTAGGGGGCGCTGGAGAGCCATTTCTAAAGATAACCCTTTTATTTACATATCTTTGTGTTCAGGTCATGAATGTGCACAAACGCCTTTTTGGGTCCGACTTGATCCGAGAAGGCGTTTGAGAGTTAAGAGACATTTTATTTTCACAAAAATGGCCACCTCGTTACAGGCTTGCCACACCCATACCCGATAAGATATCAACAATAAAGTCACAAATTTGGTTGGCACACGTGTCTAGATGATACTCACCAAATTTGGGGCCATTTAAATTAAAACACAATGATTTGCATCTTCTTGCGCAAGGTGCAATTTTAGTGGCCATGCGTTTCACCCCACATGGCGGACTTCCTGTTTAGTTTAGGTGTGGCTGTCATAGACTTTTCTGTTTGCCCTGAGGTGTCCTATTGATGTACTAAGTTTCATTTTTCTACGTTGGAAAAAAGTTACTTTCACTTTCCATAGGCCCAATGTATTTTGACTTTTCTAGGGGTCGCCACTGAGTCATTTTTCATTTTTTTTTTTTCGGGGACTTCAAATACATATATTTTTCGCCGGGCTTGAAGTCTGGGACCAATAAAAATGACTTTTAGTTGTTGGTTTACTGGGTCAAATTGAGAATCATTTTGCAGAAAAATTATAATAAAAATATATACCGAATTATAATAAAAAAATATAACTCGAGCAAAAAAGTCTAGAAAAACACTTGTCTCATTTACATACATGTGTTTAGCTCATTTTGCCCAAGTTTGGTGTCTGTGGAATGAAGCAGCTATTTTTTGTTGTTTTTAAAAAAAAGAGGTGTATTCTAAGTCGGACCAAATTTTCAATTCAAAATGGCCGCCTTCCCGTGTGTGATAGGGTGGTCCCCATTATTTTTTGTTCATAAGCCCATGGTGGATATGTGTACCAAGTTTCATTTGCCTACAACAAACTAAAAATTTCACTTCCCATTGACTTTTTTCACATTTTTGGGACGTTGCTATGGCAACACATTTATAGATAGGGGTGGTTGTCATTGGCTTTTATGCTCGTCATGACATAAGAGATGTGTGTACCAAATTTTATGTCTCTATGACAAACTAAATTCTGGGTCCCATTATAAGTTTGTAGGGGCGCTGGAGAGCCATTTCTAAAGATAACCCTTTTATTTACATATCTTTGTGTTCAGGTCATGAATGTGCACAAACGCCTTTTTGGTTCCAACTCGATCCGAGAAGGCGTTTGAGAGTTAAGAGACGTTTTATTTTCACAAAAATGGCCACCTCGTTACAGGCTTGCTACACCCATACCCGATAAGATATCAACAACAAAGTTACAACTTTGGTTGGCACACGTGTCTAGATGATACTCACCAAATTTGGGGCCATTTAGATTAAAACACAATGATTTGCATCTTTCTGCGCAAGGTGCGATTTTAGTGGCGCGTTTCACCCCACATGGCGGACTTCCTGTTGAGTTTAGGGTGTGACTGTCATTGACTTTTCTGTTTGCCCTGAGGTGTCCTATGGATATACCAAGTTTCATTTTTCTGTGTTGAAAAAAACTTACTTTCACTTTCCATAGGCCCAATGTATTTTGATTTTGTAGGGGTCGCCACTGAGTCATTTTTCGTTTTTTTTTTTCGGCGACTTCAAAAACATACCATTTTTGCCGAGCTTGAAGTCTGGGACCAATAAAATGACTTTTTGCATGTTCACTGGTTCAAATTTAGGATCATTTGGTCACAATAAAGATAAAAAAAAAAAAAAATTAAAAAAATTAAAGCCGCAAGCGGCGATAAAGGCCCTCGCCTCCCTTGAGACCGCGGGGACACATATATTCGGAGGATTGCATGTCGTGCTTTAAAGCAAATTTGGAGCTGTTTAGATGAAAACCCTTTAGCACAAAGTGTACGATTTAGGTGGTCATGTATTCCACCCAACATAGATTTTCTGTTGAGTTTACGGTATGGCTGTAATAAACTTTTCTGTTTGCCCTAAGGTGTCCTATGGATGTACCAAGTTTTGTATTTCTACATTGGAAAAATCTACTTTCATTTTCCATAGAACCAATGTATTTTGACTTTTCTAGGGTCGCCACTGAGTCATTTTTCCTATTTTTTTCAGGGACTTCAAATACATACATTTTGCCGGCTTGAAGTCTGGGACCAATAAAATGACTTTTAGTTGCACGTGTACTGGGTGAAATTGAAAATCATTTTCAGAAAAATTATAATAAAAAATATATACCAAATTATAATAAAATAAAATATACCTCGAGCAAAACGACAAGAAAAACGCCTGTCTATTTTACACGTGTTTAGCTCATTTTGCCCAAGTTTGGTGTCTGTGGAATGAAGCAGCTATTTTCTGTTGTTTTTTAAAAGAGAGGTTGTATTCTAAGTCGGTTCACATCTTCAATTTAAAATGGCCGCCTTCCGTGTGTGATAAGGTGTGGCCCCTTTGGCTTTTTGTTCATAAGCCCATACTGGATGTGTGTACCAAGTTTCATTTGCCTACGACAAACTAAAATTTTCACTTCCCATTGACTTTTTCCACATATTTGGGACGTTGCTATGGCAACACATTTATAGATAGGGGGTGGTTGTCATTGGCTTTATGCTCCTCATGACATAAGAGATGTGTGTACCAAATTCCATGTCTCTATGACAAACTAAATTCTTGGGTCCCATCATAAGTTTGTAGGGGGCGCTGGAGAGCCATTTCTAAAGATAACCCTTTTATTTACATATCTTTGTGTTCAGGTCATGAATGTGCACAAACGCCTTTTTGGGTCCGACTTGATCCGAGAAGGCGTTTGAGAGTTAAGAGACATTTTATTTTCACAAAAATGGCCACCTCGTTACAGGCTTGCCACACCCATACCCGATAAGATATCAACAACAAAGTCACAACTTTGGTTGGCACACGTGTCTAGATGATACTCACCAAATTTGGGGCCATTTAAATTAAAACACAATGATTTGCATCTTCTTGCGCAAGGGGTGCGATTTTAGTGGCCATGCGTTCACCCTACATGGCGGACTTCCTGTTTAGTTTAGGTGTGGCTGTCATAGACTTTTCTGTTTGCCCTGAGGTGTCCTATTGATGTACTAAGTTTCATTTTTCTACGTTGGAAAAAAGTTACTTTCACTTTCCATAGGCCCAATGTATTTTGACTTTTCTAGGGGTCGCCACTGAGTCATTTTTCATTTTTTTTTCGGGACTTCAAATACATAAATTTTTCCGGCTTGAAGTCTGGGACCAATAAAAATGACTTTTAGTTGTTGGTTTACTGGGTCAAATTGAGAATCATTTTGCAGAAAAATTATAATAAAAATATATACCGAATTATAAAAAAAATATAACTCGAGCAAAAAGTCTAGAAAAACACTTGTCTCATTTACATACATGTGTTTAGCTCATTTTGCCCAAGTTTGGTGTCTGTGGAATGAAGCAGCTATTTTCTGTTGTTTTTAAAAAGAGGTGTATTCTAAGTCGGACCAAATTTTCAATTCAAAATGGCCGCCTTCCCGTGTGTGATAGGGTGTGGTCCCCATTGGCTTTTTTGTTCATAAGCCCATGGTGGATATGTGTACCAAGTTTCATTTGCCTACAACAAACTAAAAATTTCACTTCCCATTGACTTTTTTCACATTTTTGGGACGTTGCTATGGCAACACATTTATAGATAGGGGGTGGTTGTCATTGGCTTTTATGCTCGTCATGACATAAGAGATGTGTGTACCAAATTTTATGTCTCTATGACAAACTAAATTCTTGGGTCCCATTATAAGTTTGTAGGGGGCGCTGGAGAGCCATTTCTAAAGATAACCCTTTTATTTACATATCTTTGTGTTCAGGTCATGAATGTGCACAAACGCCTTTTTGGGTCCGACTTGATCCGAGAAGGCGTTTGAGAGTTAAGAGACGTTTTATTTTCACAAAAATGGCCACCTCGTTACAGGCTTGCTACACCCATACCCGATAAGATATCAACAACAAAGTCACAAATTTGGTTGGCACACGTGTCTAGATGATACTCACCAAATTTGGGGCCATTTAAATTAAAACACAATGATTTGCATCTTTCTGCGCAAGGGGTGCGATTTTAGTGGCCATGCGTTTCACCCCACATGGCGGACTTCCTGTTTAGTTTAGGGTGTGGCTGTCATTGACTTTTCTGTTTGCCCTGAGGTGTCCTATTGATGTACTAAGTTTCATTTTTCTACGTTGGAAAAAAGTTACTTTCACTTTCCATAGGCCCAATGTATTTTGACTTTTCTAGGGGTCGCCACTGAGTCATTTTTCATTTTTTTTTTCGGGGACTTCAAATACATAAATTTTTTGCCGGGCTTGAAGTCTGGGACCAATAAAAATGACTTTTAGTTGTTGGTTTACTGGGTCAAATTGAGAATCATTTTGCAGAAAAATTATAATAAAAAATATATACCAATTATAATAAAAAAATATAACTCGAGCAAAAAAGTCTAGAAAAACACTTGTCTCATTTACATACATGTGTTTAGCTCATTTTGCCCAAGTTTGGTGTCTGTGGAATGAAGCAGCTATTTTTTGTTGTTTTTAAAAAGAGGTGTATTCTAAGTCGGACCAAATTTTCAATTCAAAATGGCCGCCTTCCCGTGTGTGATAGGTGTGGTCCCCATTGGCTTTTTGTTCATAAGCCCATGGTGGATATGTGTACCAAGTTTCATTTGCCTACAACAAACTAAAAATTTCACTTCCCATTGACTTTTTCACATTTTTGGGACGTTGCTATGGCAACACATTTATAGATAGGGGTGGTTGTCATTGGCTTTTATGCTCGTCATGACATAAGAGATGTGTGTACCAAATTTTATGTCTCTATGACAAACTAAATTCTTGGGTCCCATTATAAGTTTGTAGGGGCGCTGGAGAGCCATTTCTAAAGATAACCCTTTTATTTACATATCTTTGTGTTCAGGTCATGAATGTGCACAAACGCCTTTTTGGTTCCAACTCGATCCGAGAAGGCGTTTGAGAGTTAAGAGACGTTTATTTTCACAAAAATGGCCACCTCGTTACAGGCTTGCTACACCCATACCCGATAAGATATCAACAACAAAGTTACAACTTTGGTTGGCACACGTGTCTAGATGATACTCACCAAATTTGGGGCCATTTAGATTAAAACACAATGATTTGCATCTTTCTGCGCAAGGTGCGATTTTAGTGGCGCGTTTCACCCCACATGGCGGACTTCCTGTTGAGTTTAGGGTGTGACTGTCATTGACTTTTCAGTTTGTTCCCTGAGGTGTCCTATGGATATACCAAGTTTCATTTTTCTGTGTTGAAAAAAACTTACTTTCACTTTCCATAGGCCCAATGTATTTTGATTTTGTAGGGGTCGCCACTGAGTCATTTTTCGTTTTTTTTTCCGACTTCAAATACATACCATTTTTGCCGAGCTTGAAGTCTGGGACCAATAAAATGACTTTTGTGCATGTTCACTGGGTCAAATTTAGGATCATTTGGTCACATAAAGATAAAAAAAAAAAAAAAAAAAAAAATCCGAGCAAAAACAATAGGCCCTCCCGGCCATCACCGGCTCGGGCCTAATTAAAGCCGCAAGCGGCGATAAAGGCCCTCGCCTCCTTTGAGACCGCGGGGACACATATATTCGGAGGATTGCATGTCGTGCTTTAAAGCAAATTTGGAGCTGTTTAGATGAAAACCCTTTAGCACAAAGTGTACGATTTAGGTGGTCATGTATTCCACCCAACATAGTAGATTTTCTGTTGAGTTTACGGTATGGCTGTAATAAACTTTTCTGTTTGCCCTAAGGTGTCCTATGGATGTACCAAGTTTTGTATTTCTACATTGGAAAAATTTACTTTCATTTTCTATAGAACCAATGTATTTTGACCTGAGTCATTTTTCATATTTTTTTCGGGACTTGAAATACATAAATTTTTGCCGGGCTTGAAGTCTGTGACCAATAAAAATGACTTTTAGTTGCACGTTTACTGGGTCAAATTGAAAATCATTTTTCAGAAAAATTATAATAAAAAAATATATACCGAATTATAATAAAAAAAAATATAACTCGAGCAAAAAAGTCTAGAAAAACACTTGTCTCTTTTACATACATGTGTTTAGCTCATTTTGCCCAAGTTTGGTGTCTGTGGAATGAAGCAGCTTTTTCTGTGTACTTTTAAAAAGAGGTGTATTTTAAGTCGGTTCACATTTTCAATTCAAAATGGCCGCCTTCCCGTGTGTGATAGGTGTGGTCACCATTGGCTTTTTGTTCATAAGCCCATGGTGGATGTGTACCAAGTTTTATTTGCCTACAACAAACTAAAAATTTCACTTCCCATTGACTTTTTTCACATTTTTTGGGACGTTGCTATGGCAACACATTTATAGATAGGGGGTGGTTGTCATTGGCTTTTATGCTCGTCATGACATAAGAGATGTGTGTACAAAATTTTATGTCTCTATGACAAACTAAATTCTTGGGTCCATTATAAGTTTGTAGGGGCGCTGGAGAGCCATTTCTAAAGATAACCCTTTTATTTACATATTTTTGTGTTCAGGTCATGAATGTGCACAAACGGCTTTTTGGGTCCGACTTGATCCGAGAAGGCGTTTGAGAGTTAAGAGACATTTTATTTTCACAAAAATGGCCACCTCGTTACAGGCTTGCCACACCCATACCCGATAAGATATCAACAATAAAGTCACAAATTTGGTTGGCACACGTGTCTAGATGATACTCACCAAATTTGGGGCCATTTAAATTAAAACACAATGATTTGCATCTTCTTGCGCAAGGGGTGCGATTTTAGTGGCCATGCGTTTCACCCCACATGGCGGACTTCCTGTTTAGTTTAGGGTGTGGCTGTCATAGACTTTTCTGTTTGCCCTGAGGTGTCCTATTGATGTACTAAGTTTCATTTTTCTACGTTGGAAAAAGTTACTTTCACTTTCCATAGGCCCAATGTATTTTGACTTTTCTAGAGGGCGCCACTGAGTCATTTTCGTATTTTTTTGGGGACTTCAAATACATACATTTTTGCCAGGCTTGAAGTCTGGGACCAATAAAAATGACTTTTAGTTGTTAGTTTACTGGGTCAAATTGAGGATCATTTTGCAGAAAAATTATAATAAAAAATATATACGAATTATAATAAAAAAATATAACTCGAGCAAAAAGTCTAGAAAAACACTTGTCTCTTTTACATACATGTGTTTAGCTCATTTTGCCCAAGTTTGGTGTCTGTGGAATGAAGCAGCTATTTTTGTTGTTTTAAAAAGAGAGTGTATTCTAAGTCGGACCAAATTTTCAATTCAAAATGGCCGCCTTCCCGTGTGTGATAAGTGTGGTCCCCATTGGCTTTTTGTTCATAAGCCCATGGTGGATATGTGTACCAAGTTTCATTTGCCTACAACAAACTAAAAATTTCACTTCCCATTGACTTTTTCCACATATTTGGAGCGTTGCTATGGCAACACATTTATAGATAGGGGGTGGTTGTCATTGGCTTTTATGCTCGTCATGACATAAGAGATGTGTGTACCAAATTTCATGTTTCTATGACAAACTAAATTCTTGGGTCCCATTATAAGTTTGTAGGGGGCGCTGGAGAGCCATTTCTAAAGATAACCCTTTTATTTACATATCTTTGTGTTCAGGTCATGAATGTGCACAAACGCCTTTTTGGGTCCAACTCGATCCGAGAAGGCGTTTGAGAGTTAAGAGACGTTTTATTTTCACAAAAATGGCCACCTCGTTACAGGCTTGCCACACCCATACCCGATAAGATATCAACAACAAAGTCACAAATTTGGTTGGCACACGTGTCTAGATGATACTCACCAAATTTGGGGCCATTTAGATTAAAACACAATGATTTGCATCTTTCTTGCGCAAAGTGCGATTTTAGTGGCCATGCGTTTCACCCCACATAGCGGACTTCCTGTTTAGTTTAGGGTGTGGCTGTCATAGACTTTTCTGTTTGCCCTGAGGTGTCCTATTGGATGTACTAAGTTTCATTTTCTACGTTGGAAAAAGTTACTTTCACTTTCCATAGGCCCAATGTATTTTGACTTTTCTAGGGGTCGCCACTGAGTCATTTTTATTTTTTTTTTTGACTTCAAATACATAAATTTTTCGCCGAGCTTGAAGTCTGGGACCAATAAAAATGACTTTTCGTGCATGTTCACTGGGTCAAATTTAGGATCATAGGTCGACAAGAAAGATAAAAAAAATTAAAGCCGCAAGCGGCGATAAAGGCCCTCGCCTCCCTTGAGACCGCGGGGACACATGCACTCGGAGGATCGCATTTCGTGCTTTAAAGCGTAAACTTCACGGTAATGTCAAATAACCGGGCCTGTGCTACTGCTGGGGCCTGCTACACCACCTTGTAATTTAGAGTTAAAGGTCTCCACAATCCCTGGTTTTCCTGAGAGCTGTCTGAACCTTTGAAAATAATAGATTATGCTTGGGCTAAGGCGAGAAAAACAAAGTACTGGCTGGAGATTTGAGATGACTCAGGAATCGCTGCACCCCCTGTTTAAAAAGGCAAAATGTAAATATAACTTGTCTAAAAGTACAAGGTTACAAGTTCCAAAGGATTCTGAGGAGTTTTCTAAGACTCTAGCCGTGGCTCTGGAGGGCCTCCTCTAAAGGAAGGATCCTGGCAATTGGGAAATGGCATTTATTTCCCAAAGGTTGCCTCTTCACAGACTCATTCGACCACAGCCACAAATGTATCAAAAAACAAATTGATAACTTTTTGGCACACGTGTCTAGATGATACTCACCAAATTTGGGGCCATTTAGATTAAAACACAAGGATTTGCATCTTTTGCAGAGTGCGATTTTAGTGGCGTGCATTTCACCCCACATGGCGGACTTCCTGTTGAATTTAGGGTGTGGCTGTCATTGACTTTTCAGTTTGCCCTGAGGTGTTCTATGGATGTACCAAGTTTCATTTTCTACGTTGGAAAAAGTTACTTTCACTTTCCATAGGCCCAATGTATTTTGACTTTTCTAGGGCCGCCACTGAGTCATTTTTCGTATTTTTTTGCGACTTCAAATACATAAATTTTTTGCCAGGCTTGAAGTCTGGGACCAATAAAAATGACTTTTAGTTGTTCGTTTACTGGTTTAAATTGAGGATCATTTTACAGAAAAATTATAATAAAAAAATATATACGAATTATAATAAAAAAAATATAACTCGAGCAAAAAGTCTAGAAAAACACTTGTCTCATTTACATACATGTGTTTAGCTCATTTTGCCCAAGTTTGGTGTCTGTGGAATGAAGCAGCTTTTTCTGTGTACTTTTAAAAAGAGGTGTATTTTAAGTCGGTTCACATTTTCAATTCAAAATGGCCGCCTTCCTGTGTGTGATAGGGTGTGGTCCCCACTGGCTTTTTGTTCATAAGCCCATGGTGGATGTGTGTACCAAGTTTTATTTGCCTACAACAAACTAAAAATTTCACTTCCCATTGACTTTTTCACATTTTTGGGGCGTTGCTATGGCAACACATTTATAGATAGGGGTGGTTGTCATTGGCTTTTATGCTCGTCATGACATAAGAGATGTGTGTACAAAATTTTATGTCTCTATGACAAACTAAATTCTTGGGTCCATTATAAGTTTGTAGGGGCGCTGGAGAGCCATTTCTAAAGATAACCCTTTTATTTACATATTTTTGTGTTCAGGTCATGAATGTGCACAAACGCCTTTTTGGGTCCAACTCGATCCGAGAAGGCGTTTGAGAGTTAAGAGACGTTTTATTTTCACAAAAATGGCCACCTCGTTACAGGCTTGCCACACCCATACCCGATAAGATATCAACAACAAAGTCACAACTTTGGTTGGCACACGTGTCTAGATGATACTCACCAAATTTGGGGCCATTTAGGTTAAAACACAATGATTTGCATCTTTCTGCGCAAGTGCGATTTTAGTGGCCGCGCGTTTCACCCCACATGGCGGACTTCCTGTTAAGTTTAGGGTGTGACTGTCATTGACTTTTCTGTTTGCCCTGAGGTGTCCTATGGATATACCAAGTTTCATTTTTCTACGTTGGAAAAAAGTTACTTTCACTTTCCATAGGCCCAATGTATTTTGATTTTGTAGGGTCGCCACTGAGTCATTTTTCGTATTTTTTTCGCGTCTTCAAATACATACCATTTTTGCCGAGCTTGAAGTCTGGGACCAATATAATGACTTTTTGTGCATGTTCACTGGGTCAAATTTAGAATCATTTGGTCACAATAAAGATAAAAAAAAAAAAAAAAAAAAAAAAAAAAAAAAAAAAAAAAAAAAATCCGAGCAAAAACAATAGGCCCTCCCGGCCATCACCGGCTCGGGCCTAATTAAAGCCGCAAGCGGCGATAAAGGCCCTCGCCTCCCTTGAGACCGCGGGGACACATGCATTTCGTGTTTTAAATCGTAAACTTCACGGTAATGTCAAATAACCGGGCCTGTGCTACTGCTGGGGCCTGCTACACAACCTTGTAATTTAGAGTTAAAGGTCACCACAATCCCTGGTTTTCCTGGAAGCTGTCTGAACCTTTGAAAATAATAGATTATGCTTGGGCTAAGGCGAGAAAAACAAAGTACTGGCTGGAGATTTGAGATGACTCAGGAATCGCTGCACCCCTGTTTAAAAGGCAAAATGTAAATATTACTTGTCTAAAAGTACAAGGTTACAAGTTCCAAAGGATTCTGAGGAGTTTTCTAAGACTCTAGCCGTGGCTCTGGAGGGGCCTCCTCTAAAGTAAGGATCCTGGCCATTTCCCAAAGAAATGGCTGCCTCTTCACAGACTCATAACGACCACAGCCACAAATGTATCAAAAAACAAATTGATAACTTTTTTTGGCACACATCTCTAGATGATACTCGCTAAATTTGGAGCTGTTTAGATGAAAAGCCTTTAGACACAAGGGGTGCTTTAGGTGGTCACGCATTCCACCCAACATAGTAGATTTCCTGTTGAGTTTACGGTATGGCTGTAATAAACTTTTCTGTTTTCCCTGAGGTGTCCCATGGATGTAGCAAGTTTTGTATTTCTACATTGGAAAAATTTACTTTCATTTTCCATAGGCCCAATGTATTTTGACTTTTCTAGGGGTCGCCACTGAGTCATTTTTGTATTTTTTTCGGGACTTCAAATACATAAATTTTTCGCTGGGCTTGAAATCTGGGACCAATAAAAATGACTTTTAGTTGTACGTTTACTGGGTTAAATTGAGGATCATTTTGCAGAAAAAATATGATAAAAAAATATATACCGAATTATAATTTAAAAAAATATAACTCGAGCAAAAAAGTCTAGAAAAACGCTTGTCTCTTTTACATACATATGTTTAGCTCATTTTGCCCAAGTTTGGTGTCTGTGGAATGAAGCAGCTATTGTCTGTGTACTTTTAAAAAGAGGTGTATTTTAAGTCGGTTCACATTTTCAATTCAAAATGGCCGCCTTCCCGTGTGTGATAGGGTGTGGTCCCCATTGGCTTTTTTGTTCATAAGCCCATGGTGGATGTGTGTACCAAGTTTCATTTGCCTACAACAAACTAAAAATTTCACTTCCCATTGACTTTTTTCACATTTTTGGGACGTTGCTATGGCAACACATTTACAGATAGGGGGTGGTTGTCATTGGCTTTTATGCTCGTCATGACATAAGAGATGTGTGTACCAAATTTTATGTCTCTATGACAAACTAAATTCTTGGGTCCCATTATAAGTTTGTAGGGGCGCTGGAGAGCCATTTCTAAAGATAACCCTTTATTTACATATTTTTTGTTCAGGTCATGAATGTGCACAAACGCCTTTTTGGGTCCAACTCAATCCGAGAAGGCATTTGAGAGTTAAGAGACGTTTTATTTTCACAAAAATGGCCACCTCGTTACAGGCTTGCCACACCCATACCCGATAAGATATCAACAACAAAGTTACAACTTAGGTTGGCACATGTGTCTAGATGATACTCACCAAATTTGGGGCCATTTAGATTAAAACACAATGATTTGCATCTTTCTGCGCAAGGGGTGCGATTTTAGTGGCCGCGCCTTTCACCCCACATGGCGGACTTCCTGTTGAGTTTAGGGTGTGACTGTCATTGACTTTTCTGTTTGCCCTGAGGTGTCCTATGGATATACCAAGTTTCATTTTTCTACGTTGGAAAAAAGTTACTTTCACTTTCCATAGGCCCAATGTATTTTGACTTTTCTAGGGGCCGCCACTGAGTCATTTTTCGTATTTTTTTTTTCGGGGACTTCAAATACATACATTTTTTGCCAGGCTTGAAGTCTGGGACCAATAAAAATGACTTTTAGTTGTTCGTTTACTGGGTTAAATTGAGGATCATTTTACAGAAAAATTATAATAAAAAATATATACCGAATTATAATAAAAAAATATAACTCGAGCAAAAAGTCTAGAAAAACACTTGTCTCATTTACATACATGTGTTTAGCTCATTTTGCCCAAGTTTGGTGTCTGTGGAATGAAGCAGCTTTTTCTGTGTACTTTTAAAAAGAGGTGTATTTTAAGTCGGTTCACATTTTCAATTCAAAATGGCCGCCTTCCTGTGTGTGATAGGGTGTGGTCCCCATTGGCTTTTTGTTCATAAGCCCATGGTGGATGTGTGTACCAAGTTTTATTTGCCTACAACAAACTAAAAATTTCACTTCCCATTGACTTTTTTCACATTTTTTGGGACGTTGCTATGGCAACACATTTATAGATAGGGGGTGGTTGTCATTGGCTTTTATGCTCGTCATGACATAAGAGATGTGTGTACCAAATTTTATGTCTCTATGACAAACTAAATTCTTGGGTCCCATTATAAGTTTGTAGGGGCGCTGGAGAGCCATTTCTAAAGATAACCCTTTATTTACATATTTTTGTGTTCAGGTTATGAATGTGCACAAACGCCTTTTTGGGTCCAACTCGATCCGAGAAGCGTTTGAGAGTTAAGAGACGTTTTATTTTCACAAAATGGCCACCTCGTTACAGGCTTGCCACACCCATACCCGATAAGATATCAACAACAAAGTCACAACTTTGGTTGGCACATGTGTCTAGATGATACTCACCAAATTTGGGGCCATTTAGATTAAAACACAATGATTTGCATCTTTCTGCGCAAGGGGTGCGAATTTAGTGGCCGCGCTTTCACCCCACATGGCGGACTTCCTGTTAAGTTTAGGTGTGACTGTCATTGACTTTTCTGTTTGCCCTGAGGTGTCCTATGGATATACCAAGTTTCATTTTTCTACGTTGGAAAAAGTTACTTTCACTTTCCATAGGCCCAATGTATTTTGACTTTTCTAGGGCCGCCACTGAGTCATTTTTCGTATTTTTTTCGGGACTTCAAATACATACATTTTTGCCAGGCTTGAAGTCTGGGACCAATAAAAATGACTTTTAGTTGTTCGTTTACTGGGTTAAATTGAGGATCATTTTACAGAAAAATTATAATAAAAAATATATACCGAATTATAATAAAAAAAATATAACTCGAGCAAAAAGTCTAGAAAAACACTTGTCTCATTTACATACATGTGTTTAGCTCATTTTGCCCAAGTTTGGTGTCTGTGGAATGAAGCAGCTTTTTCTGTGTACTTTTAAAAAGAGGTGTATTTTAAGTCGGTTCACATTTTCAATTCAAAATGGCCGCCTTCCTGTGTGTGATAGGGTGTGGTCCCCATTGGCTTTTTGTTCATAAGCCCATGGTGGATGTGTGTACCAAGTTTTATTTGCCTACAACAAACTAAAAATTTCCACTTCCCATTGACTTTTTCACATTTTTGGGACGTTGCTATGGCAACACATTTATAGATAGGGGGTGGTTGTCATTGGCTTTTATGCTCGTCATGACATAAGAGATGTGTGTACAAAATTTTATGTCTCTATGACAAACTAAATTCTTGGGTCCATTATAAGTTTGTAGGGGGCGCTGGAGAGCCATTTCTAAAGATAACCCTTTATTTACATATTTTTGTGTTCAGGTCATGAATGTGCACAAACGCCTTTTGGGTCCAACTCGATCCGAGAAGGCGTTTGAGAGTTAAGAGACTTTTATTTTCACAAAAATGGCCACCTCGTTACAGGCTTGCCACACCCATACCCGATAAGATATCAACAACAAAGTCACAACTTTGGTTGGCACACGTGTCTAGATGATACTCACCAAATTTGGGGCCATTTAGATTAAAACACAATGATTTGCATCTTTCTGCGCAAGGGGTGCGATTTTAGTGGCCGCGCGTTTCACCCCACATGGCGGACTTCCTGTTAAGTTTAGGGTGTGACTGTCATTGACTTTTCTGTTTGCCCTGAGGTGTCCTATGGATATACCAAGTTTCATTTTTCTACGTTGGAAAAAAGTTACTTTCACTTTCCATAGGCCCAATGTATTTTGATTTTGTAGGGTCGCCACTGAGTCATTTTTCGTATTTTTTTTTCCGCGACTTCAAATACATAAATTTTTCGCTGAGCTTGAAGTCTGGGACCAATATAATGACTTTTGCATGTTCACTGGGTCAAATTTAGGATCATAGGTCGACAAGAAAGATAAAAAAAAAAAAAAAAAAAAAAAAAAAAAATCCGAGCAAAAACAATAGGCCCTCCCGGCCATCACCGGCTCGGGCCTAATTAAAGCATAGCGGCGATAAAGGCCCTCGCCTCCCTTGAGACCGCGGGACACATGCACTCGTGCTTTAAAGCGTAAACTTCACGGTAAAAGGATTCTGAGGAGTTTTCTAAGACTCTAGCCGTGGCTCTGGAGGGGCCTCCTCTAAAGGAAGGATCCTGGCAATTGGGAAATGGCATTTATTTCCCAAAGGTTGCCTCTTCACAGACCCATTACGACCACAGCCACAAATGTATCAAAACAAATTGATAACTTTTTTTGCACACGTGTCTAGATGATACTCACCAAATTTGGAGCTGTTTAGACTTTAGACAGAAGGGGTGCGATTTAGGTGGTCACGCATTACACCCAACATAGTAGATTTTCTGTTGAGTTTACGATATGGCTGTAATAAACTTTTCAGTTTGCCCTGAGGTGTCCTATGGATGTACCAAGTTTCATTTTTCTACATTGGAAAAAGTTACTTTCACTTTCCATAGGCCCGATGTATTTTACTTTTCTAGGGTCGCCACTGAGTCATTTTTCGTATTTTTTTCGGGACTTCAAATACATAAATTTTTCTGGGCTTGAAATCTGGGACCAATAAAAATGACTTTTAGTTGCACGTTTACTGGGTTAAATTGAGGATCATTTTGCAGAAAAATATGATAAAAATATATACCAAATTATAATAAAAAAATATAACTCGAGCAAAAAGTCTAGAAAAACACTTGTCTCATTTACATACATGTGTTTAGCTCATTTTGCCCAAGTTTGGTGTCTGTGGAATGAAGCAGCTATTTTCTGAGTTCTTTTAAAAAGAGGTGTATTTTAAGTCGGTTCACATTTTCAATTCAAAATGGCCGCCTTCCCGTGTGTGATAGGGTGTGGTCCCCATTGGCTTTTTGTTCATAAGCCCATGCTGGATGTGTGTACCAAGTTTCATTTGCCTACGACAAACTAAAATTTTCACTTCCCATTGACTTTTTCCAAATATTTGGGACGTTGCTATGGCAACACATTTATAGATAGGGGTGGTTGTCATTGGCTTTTATGCTCATGACATAAGAGATGTGTGTACCAAATTTTATGTCTCTATGACAAACTAAATTCTTGGGTCCCATTATAAGTTTGTAGGGGCGCTGGAGAGCCATTTCTAAAGATAACCCTTTTATTTACATATTTTTGTGTTCAGGTCATGAATGTGCACAAACGCCTTTTGGGTCCAACTCGATCCGAGAAGCCGTTTGAGAGTTAAGAGACGTTTTATTTTCACAAAAATGGCCACCTCGTTACAGGCTTGCCACACCCATACCCGATAAGATATCAACAACAAAGTCACAACTTTGGTTGGCACATGTGTCTAGATGATACTCACCAAATTTGGGGCCATTTAGATTAAAACACAATGATTTGCATCTTTCTGCGCAAAGTGCGAATTTAGTGGCGCGCTGCTTTCACCCCACATGGCGGACTTCCTGTTAAGTTTAGGTGTGACTGTCATTGACTTTTCTGTTTGCCCTGAGGTGTCCTATGGATATACCAAGTTTCATTTTTCTACGTTGGAAAAAGTTACTTTCACTTTCCATAGGCCCAATGTATTTTGACTTTTCTAGGGGCCGCCACTGAGTCATTTTTATTTTTTTCGGGAGGACTTCAAATACATACATTTTTGCCGGGCTTGAAGTCTGAGACCAATAAAAGGACTTTTAGTTGTTCGTTTACTGGGTTAAATTGAGGATCATTTTGCAGAAAAATTATAAAAAATATATACCAAATTATAATAAAAATATAACTCGAGCAAAAAGTCTAGAAAAACACTTGTCTCATTTACATACATGTGTTTAGCTCATTTTGCCCAAGTTTGGTGTCTGTGGAATGAAGCAGCTTTTTTCTGTGTACTTTTAAAAAGAGGTGTATTTTAAGTCGGTTCACATTTTCAATTCAAAATAACCGCCTTCCTGTGTGTGATAGGGTGTGGTCCCCATTGGCTTTTTGTTCATAAGCCCATGGTGGATGTGTGTACCAAGTTTTATTTGCCTACAACAAACTAAAAATTTCCACTTCCCATTGACTTTTTCACATTTTTGGGACGTTGCTATGGCAACACATTTATAGATAGGGGGTGGTTGTCATTGGCTTTTATGCTCGTCATGACATAAGAGATGTGTGTACAAAATTTTATGTCTCTATGACAAACTAAATTCTTGGGTCCATTATAAGTTTGTAGGGGCGCTGGAGAGCCATTTCTAAAGATAACCCTTTTATTTACATATTTTTTTGTTCAGGTCATTAATGTGCACAAACGCCTTTTTGGGTCCAACTCGATCCGAGAAGGCGTTTGAGAGTTAAGAGACGTTTTATTTTCACAAAAATGGCCACCTCGTTACAGGCTTGCCACACCCATACCCGATAAGATATCAACAACAAAGTCACAACTTTGGTTGGCACACGTGTCTAGATGATACTCACCAAATTTGGGGCCATTTAGATTAAAACACAATGATTTGCATCTTTCTGCGCAAAGGTGCGATTTTAGTGGCAGCGTTTCACCCCACATGGCGGACTTCCTGTTAAGTTTAGGGTGTGACTGTCATTGACTTTTCTGTTTGCCCTGAGGTGTCCTATGGATATACCAAGTTTCATTTTTCTACGTTGGAAAAAAGTTACTTTCACTTTCCATAGGCCCAATGTATTTTGATTTTGTAGGGGTCGCCACTGAGTCATTTTTCGTATTTTTTTCGTGACTTCAAATACATAAATTTTTCGCCGAGCTTGAAGTCTGGGACCAATAAAATGACTTTTCGTGCATGTTCACTGGGTCAAATTTAGGATCATAGGTCGACAAGAAAGATAAAAAAAAAAAAAAAAAAAAAAAAAAAAATCCGAGCAAAAACAATAGGCCCTCCCGGCCATCACCGGCTCGGGCCTAAAAATCCGAGCAAAAACAATAGGCCCTCCCGGCCATCACCGGCTCGGGCCTAAATAAAATCCGAGCAAAAACAATAGGCCCTCCCGGCCATCACCGGCTCGGGCCTAATAAAAATTCTATTAATGTTAACCAATGAAAGTCAGACATTGCTTTTCACCCATGCTTCAACAGAATTATTTTAAAAAATAAACTCATGGAACAGGCCTAGACAAAATTGATGGTACCCCTAACTTAATATTTTGTGGCACAACCTTTTGAGGCTATTACTGCAATCAGACGATTCCTGTAACTGTCAATGAGACTTCTGCACCTCTCAGCAGGTATTTTGACCCACTCCTCATGAGCAAACTGCTCCAGTTGTTTCCGGTTTGAAGGGTGTCTTTTCCAGACGGCATGTTTCAGCTCTTTCCAAAGATGCTCAATAGGACTGAGGTCAGGGCTCATAGAAGGCCACTTTAGAATAGTCCAATGTTTTCCTCTTAACCATTCTTGGGTGTTTTTAGCTGTGTTTTGGGTCATTGTCCTGTTGCAAGACCCATGACCTGCGACTGAGACCAAGCTGTCTGACACTGGCCAGCACATTTCTCTCTAGAATCCCTTGATAGTCTTCAGATTTCATTGTACCCTGCACAGATTCAAGACACCCGGTGCCAGATGCAGCAAAGCAGCCCCAGAACATACCAGAGCCTCCTCCATGTTTGGCAGTAGGGACAGTGTTCTTTTCTTGATATGCTTCATTTTTCCGTCTGTGAACATAGAGCTGATGTGCCTTGGTAAAGTTCCATTTTGTCTCATCTGTCCATAGGACATTCTCCCAGAAGCTTTGTGGCTTGTCAACATGTAGTTTGGCATATTCAGTCTAGCTTTTTATGATTTGTTTCAACAATGGGTGTCCTCCTTGGTTGTCTCCCATGTAGTCTACTTTGGCTCAAACAACCACGGATGGTGCGATCTGACACTGATGTTCCTTTAGCATGGAGTTCACCTTGGATCACTTTAGAAGTCTTTTATGGGCTCTTTTGTTACCATTCAGATTATCTGTCTCTTTGATTTGTCATCAATTTTCCTCCTGCGGCCACGTCCAGGGAGGTTGACTACAGTCCCATGGATCTTAAATTTCTGAATAATATGTGCAACTGTAGTCACAGGAACATCTAGCTGCATGGAGATGGTCTTATAGCCTTTACCTTTATCATGCTTGTCTATAATTAGGCCCGAGCCGGTGATGACCGGGAGGGCCTATTGTTTTTGCTCGGATTTTTTTTTTTTTTTTTTTTTTTTTTTTTATCTTTATTGTGACCAAATGAGCCTAAATTTGACCCAGTGAACATGCACGAAAAGTCATTTTTATTGGTCCCAGACTTCAAGCTCGGCGAAAATGTTATGTTTTGAAGTCGCGAAAAAAATACGAAAAATGACTCAGTGGCGACCCCTACAAAATCAAAATACATTGGGCCTATGGAAAGTGAAAGTAAGTTTTTTTCAACGTAGAAAAATGAAACTTGGTATATCCATAGGACACCTCAGGGAACAACCAGAAAAGTCAATGACAGTCACACCTAAACTCAACAGGAAGTCCGCCATGTGGGGTGAAGCATGGCCACTAAAATCGCACCTTGCGCAAAAGATGCAAATCATTGTGTTTTAATCTAAATGGCCCCAAATTTGGTGAGTATCATCTAGACACATGTGCCAACCAAAGTTGTAACTTTGTTGTTGATATTTTATCGGGTATGGGTGTGGCAAGCCTGGAGGTGGCCATTTTTGTGAAAATAAAGCGTCTCTTAACTCTCAAACGCCTTCTCGGATCGAGTTGGACCCAAAAGGCGTTTGTGCACATTCATGACCTGAACACAAAAATATGTAAATAAAAGGGTTATCTTTAGAAATGGCTCTCCAGCGCCCCTACAAACTTATAATGGGACCCAAGAATTTAGTTTGTCATAGAGACATGAAATTTGGTACACACATCTCTTATGTCATGACGAGCATAAAAGCCAATGACAACCACCCCTATCTATAAATGTGTTGCCATAGCAACATCCCAAATATTTGGAAAAAGTCAATGGGAAGTGAAAATTTTTAGTTTGTGTAGGCAAATGAAACTTGGTACACACATCCAGCATGGGCTTATGAACAAAAAAGCCAATGGGGACCACACCTATCACACACGGGAAGGCGGCCATTTTGAATTGAAAATTTGGTCCGACTTAGAATACACCTCTTTTTTAAAAACAACAAAAACTGCTTCATTCCACAGACACCAAACTTGGGCAAAATGAGCTAAACACATGTATGTAAAATAGACAAGTGTTTTCTAGACTTTTTGCTCGAGTTATATTTTTATTATAATTCGGTATATATTTTTTTATTAAAATTTTTCTGCAAAATGATCCTCAATTTGACCCAGTAAACCAACAACTAAAAGTCATTTTTATTGGTCCCAGACTTCAAGCCCGGCGAAAAATTTATGTATTTGAAGTCGCCGGAAAAAAAAAAATGACTCAGTGGCGACCCTAGAAAAGTCAAAATACATTGGGCCTATGGAAAGTGAAAGTAACTTTTTCCAACGTAGAAAAATGAAACTTGGTACATCCATAGGACACCTCAGGGCAAACAGAAAAGTCAATGACAGCCACACCCTAAACTTAACAGGAAGTCCGCCATGTGGGGTGAAACGCATAGCCACTAAAATCGCACCCCTTGCACAAAAAGATGCAAATCATTGTGTTTTAATCTAAATGGCCCCAAATTTGGTGAGTATCATCTAGACACGTGTGCCAACCAAAGTTGTGACTTTGTTGTTGATATCTTATCGGGTATGGGTGTGGCAAGCCTGTAACGAGGTGGCCATTTTTGTGAAAATAAAGCGTCTCTTAACTCTCAAAGCGCCTTCTCAGATCGAGTTGGACCCAAAAGGCGTTTGTGCACATTCATGACCTGAACACAAAGATATGTAAATAAAAGGGTTATCTTTAGAAATGGCTCTCCAGCGCCCCCTACAAACTTATAATGGGACCCAAGAATTTAGTTTGTCATAGAGACATGAAATTTGGTACACACATCTCTTATGTCATGAGGAGCATAAAAGCCAATGACAACCACCCCCTATCTATAAATGTGTTGCCATAGCGTCCCAAATATGTGGAAAAAGTCAATGGGAAGTGAAAATTTTAGTTTGTCGTAGGCAAATGAAACTTGGTACACACATCCAGTATGGGCTTATGAACAAAAAAGCCAATGGGGACCACACCTTATCACACACGGGAAGGCGGCTATTTTAAATTGAAGATGTGAACCGACTTAGAATACAACCTCTCTTTTAAAAAACAACAGAAAATAGCTGCTTCATTCCACAGACACCAAACTTGGGCAAAATGAGCTAAACACATATGTGTAAAATAGACAGGCGTTTTTCTTATCGTTTTTGCTTGAGTTATATTTTTTTTATTATAATTAGGCCCGAGCCGGTGATGGCCGGGAGGGCCTATTGTTTTGCTCGGATTTTTTTTTTTTTTTTTTTTTTTTTTTATCTTTATTGTGACCAAATGATCCTAAATTTGACCCAGTGAACATGCACAAAAAGTCATTTTTATTGGTCCCAGACTTCAAGCTCGGCAAAAATGGTATGTATTTGAAGTCAAAAAAAAATACGAAAATGACTCAGTGGCGACCCTACAAAATCAAAATACATTGGGCCTATGGAAAGTGAAAGTAACTTTTTCCAACGTAGAAAATGAAACTTGGTATATCCATAGGACACCTCAGGGCAAACAGAAAAGTCAATGACAGTCACACCCTAAACTTAACAGGAAGTCCGCCATGTGGGGTGAAAGGCGCTGCCACTAAAATCGCACTTTGCGCAGAAAGATGCAAATCATTGTGTTTTAATCTAAATGGCCCCAAATTTGGTGAGTATCATCTAGACACATGTGCCAACCAAAGTTGTGACTTTGTTGTTGATATCTTATCGGGTATGGGTGTGGCAAGCCTGTAACGAGGTGGCCATTTTTGTGAAAATAAAACGCCTTCTTAACTCTCAAACGCCTTCTCGGATCGAGTTGGACCCAAAAAGGCGTTTGTGCACATTCATGACCTGAACACAAAAATATGTAAATAAAAGGGTTATCTTTAGAAATGGCTCTCCAGCCCCCTACAAACTTATAATGGGACCCAAGAATTTAGTTTGTCATAGAGACATAAAATTTGGTACACACATCTCTTATGTCATGACGAGCATAAAAGCCAATGACAACCACCCCTATCTATAAATGTGTTGCCATAGCAACGCCCCAAAAATGTGAAAAAGTCAATGGGAAGTGAAAATTTTAGTTTGTTGTAGGCAAATGAAACTTGGTACACACATCCACCATGGGCTTATGAACAAAAAGCCAATGGGGACCACACCCTATCACACACAGGAAGGCGGCCATTTTGAATTGAAAATGTGAACCGACTTAAAATACACCTCTTTTTAAAAGTACACAGAAAATAGCTGCTTCATTCCACAGACACCAAACTTGGGCAAAATGAGCTAAACACATGTATGTAAATGAGACAAGTGTTTTTCTAGACTTTTTGCTCGAGTTATATTTTTTTTATTATAATTCGGTATATATTTTTTATTATAATTTTTCTGCAAAATGATCCTCAATTTAACCCAGTAAACGACAACTAAAAGTCATTTTTATTGGTCCCAGACTTCAAGCCCAGCAAAAATTTATGTATTTGAAGTCCCCAAAAAAATACGAAAAATGACTCAGTGGCGGCCCCTAGAAAAGTCAAAATACATTGGGCCTATGGAAAGTGAAAGTAACTTTTTCCAACGTAGAAAAATGAAACTTGGTATATCCATAGGACACCTCAGGGCAAACAGAAAAGTCAATGACAGTCACACCCTAAACTTAACAGGAAGTCCGCCATGTGGGGTGAAAGGCGCGCCACTAAATTCGCACTTTGCGCAGAAAGATGCAAATCATTGTGTTTTAATCTAAATGGCCCCAAATTTGGTGAGTATCATCTAGACATGTGCCAACCAAAGTTGTGACTTTGTTGTTGATATCTTATCGGGTATGGGTGTGGCAAGCCTGTAACGAGGTGGCCATTTTTGTGAAAATAAAACGCCTCTTAACTCTCAAACGGCTTCTCGGATCGAGTTGGACCCAAAAAGGCGTTTGTGCACATTCATGACCTGAACACAAAAATATGTAAATAAAAGGGTTATCTTTAGAAATGGCTCTCCAGCGCCCCCTACAAACTTATAATGGGACCCAAGAATTTAGTTTGTCATAGAGACATAAAATTTGGTACACACATCTCTTATGTCATGACGAGCATAAAAGCCAATGACAACCACCCCTATCTATAAATGTGTTGCCATAGCAACGCCCCAAATATTTGGAAAAAGTCAATGGGAAGTGAAAATTTTAGTTTGTTGTAGGCAAATGAAACTTGGTACACACATCCACCATGGGCTTATGAACAAAAAGCCAATGGGGACCACACCCTATCACACACGGGAAGGCGGCCATTTTGAATTGAAAATGTGAACCGACTTAAAATACACCTCTTTTTAAAAGAACTCAGAAAATAGCTGCTTCATTCCACAGACACCAAACTTGGGCAAAATGAGCTAAACACATGTATGTAAAAGAGACAAGTGTTTTTCTAGACTTTTTTGCTCGAGTTATATTTTATTTTATTATAATTTGTATATTTTTTTATTATAATTTTTCTGCAAAATGATCCTCAATTTGACCCAGTAAACGAACTAAAAGTCATTTTTATTGGTCCCAGACTTCAAGCTCGGCGAAAAATTTATGTATTTGAAGTCCGAAAAAAATACGAAAATGACTCAGTGGCGACCCTACAAAAGTCAAAATACATTGGGCCTATGGAAAGTGAAAGTAACTTTTTCCAACGTAGAAAATGAAACTTGGTATATCCATAGGACACCTCAGGGCAAACAGAAAAGTCAATGACAGTCACACCCTAAACTTAACAGGAAGTCCGCCATGTGGGTGAAACGCGGCCACTAAAATCGCACTTTGCGCAGAAAGATGCAAATCATTGTGTTTTAATCTAAATGGCCCCAAATTTGGTGAGTATCATCTAGACAGTGTGCCAACCAAAGTTGTAACTTTGTTGTTGATATCTTATCGGGTATGGGTGTGGCAAGCCTGTAACGAGGTGGCCATTTTTGTGAAAATAAAACGTCTTAACTCTCAAACGCCTTCTCGGATCGAGTTGGACCCAAAAAGGCGTTTGTGCACATTCATGACCTGAACAAAAATATGTAAATAAAAGGGTTATCTTTAGAAATGGCTCTCCTACAAACTTATAATGGGACCCAAGAATTTAGTTTGTTATAGAGACATAAAATTTGGTACACACATCTCTTATGTCATGACGAGCATAAAAGCCAATGACAACCACCCCTATCTATAAATGTGTTGCCATAGCAACGTCCCAAATATTTGGAAAAAGTCAATGGGAAGTGAAATTTTTAGTTTGTTGTAGGCAAATAAAACTTGGTACACACATCCACCATGGGCTTATGAACAAAAAGCCAATGGGGACCACACCCTATCACACACAGGAAGGCGGCCATTTTGAATTGAAAATGTGAACCGACTTAAAATACACCTCTTTTTAAAAGTACACAGAAAAAGCTGCTTCATTCCACAAAAACGCAAACTTAGGCAAAATAGGCTAAACACATGTATGTAAAAGAGACAAGTGTTTTTCTAGACTTTTGCTCGAGTTATATTTTTATTATAATTCGGTATATATTTTTTATTATAATTTTTCTGCAAAATGATCCTCAATTTAACCCAGTAAACGAACAACTAAAAGTCATTTTATTGGTCCCAGACTTCAAGCCCGGCAAAAAATTTATGTATTTGAAGTCCCGAAAAAAAATACGAAAAATGACTCAGTGGCGGCCCTAGAAAAGTCAAAATACATTGGGCCTATGGAAAGTGAAAGTAACTTTTTCCAACGTAGAAAAATGAAACTTGGTATATCCATAGGACACCTCAGGGCAAACAGAAAAGTCAATGACAGTCACACCTAAACTTAACAGAAGTCCGCCATGTGGGGTGAAAGCGCGGCCACTAAATTCGCACCCCTTAAGCAGAAAGATGCAAATCATTGTGTTTTAATCTAAATGGCCCCAAATTTGGTGAGTATCATCTAGACACATGTGCCAACCAAAGTTGTGACTTTGTTGTTGATATCTTATCGGGTATGGGTGTGGCAAGCCTGTAACGAGGTGGCCATTTTTGTGAAAATAAAATGTCTCTTAACTCTCAAACGCCTTCTCGGATCGAGTTGGACCCAAAAAGGCGTTTGTGCACATTCATGACCTGAACACAAGATATATAAATAAAGGGTTATCTTTAGAAATGGCTCTCCAGCGCCCCTACAAACTTATAATGGGACCCAAGAATTTAGTTTGTCATAGAGACATAAAATTTGGTACACACATCTCTTATGTCATGACGAGCATAAAAGCCAATGACAACCACCCCCTATCTATAAATGTGTTGCCATAGCAACATCCCAAATATGTCGAAAAAGTCAATGGGAAGTGAAAATTTTAGTTTGTCGTAGGCAAATGAAACTTAGTACACACATCCACCATGGGCTTATGAACAAAAAAGCCAATGGGGACCACACCCTATCACACACGGGAAGGCGGCCATTTTGAATTGAAAATGTGAACCGACTTAAAATACACCTCTTTTAAAAGAACACAGACAATAGCTGCTTCATTCCACAGACACCAAACTTGGGCAAAATGAGCTAAACACATGTATGTAAAATAGACAGGTGTTTTTCTTAGACTTTTTGCTCGAGTTATATTTTTTTATTATAATTTGGTATATTTTTTATTATAATTTTCTGCAAAATGATCCTCAATTTGACCAGTAAACGTGCAACTAAAAGTCATTTTTATGGGTCCCAGACTTCAAGCTCGGCAAAAAATTATGTATTTGAAGTCCCGAAAAAAATACGAAAAATGACTCAGTGGCGACCCTAGAAAAGTCAAAATACATTGGGCCTATGGAAAATGAAAGTAAATTTTTCCAATGTAGAAATACAAAACTTGGTACATCCATAGGACACCTCAGGGCAAACAGAAAAGTTTATTACAGCCATATCGTAACTCAACAGGAAATCTACTATGTTGGGTGGAATGCGTGACCACCTAAATCGCACCCTTGTGCTAAAGGCTTTTCATCTAAACAGCTCCAAATTTGGTGAGTTTCATCTAGACACGTGTGCCAAAAAAGTTATCAATTTGTTTTTTGTTATATTTGTGGCTGTGGTCGTAATGAGTCTGTGAAGAGGCAGCCATTTCTTTGGGAAATAAATGCCATTTCCCAATTGCCAGGATCCTTCCTTTAGAGGAGGCCCCTCCAGAGCCAAGACTAGAGTCTTAGAAAACTCCTCAGAATCCTTTGGAACTTGTAACCTTGTACTTTTAGACAAGTAATATTTACATTTTGCCTTTTAAACAGGGGGTGCAGCGATTCCTGAGTCATCTCAAATCTCCAGCCAGTACTTTGTTTTTCTCGCCTTAGCCAAAGCACAATCTATTATTTTCAAAGGTTCAGACAGCTCCCAGGAAAACCAGGGATTGTGGAGACCTTTAACTCTAAATTACAAGGTGGTGTAGCAGGCCCCAGCAGTAGCACAGGCCCGGTTATTTGACATTACCATGAAGTTTACGCTTTAAAGCACGAAATGCAATCCTCCGAGTGCATGTGTCCCCGCGGTCTCAAGGGAGGCGAGGGCCTTTATCGCCGCTTGCGGCTTTAATTTGGTATATTTTTTTTTTATTATCATTTTTCTGAAAAATGATTTTCAATTTGACCCAGTAAACGTGCAACTAAAAGTAATTTTTATTGGTCCCAGACTTCAAGCTCGGCAAAAATTATGTATTTGAAGTCCCCGGGAAAAAAATATGAAAAATTACTCAGTGGCGACCCCTAGAAAAGTCAAAATAATTGGTTCTATGGAAAATGAAAGTAAATTTTTCCAATGTAGAAATACAAAACTTGGTACATCCATAGGACACCTTAGGGCAAACAGAAAAGTTTATTACAGCCATACCGTAAACTCAACAGAAAATCTACTATGTTGGGTGGAATACATGACCACCTAAATCGTACACTTTGTGCTAAAGGGTTTTCATCTAAACAGCTCCAAATTTGCTTTAAAGCACGACATGCAATCCTCCGAATATATGTGTCCCCACGGTCTCAAGGGAGGCGAGGGCCTTTATCGCCGCTTGCGGCTTTAATTTTCTTTCTATTCTCTATTCTTTCCTCTTTCCTTCGCTTCCTCTGGTCCATGTTGAGTGTGGTACACACCATGTCACCAGACAACACAGTGACTACCTGAAGCCCTATAGGCCCACTGACTGATTACAAGATTGTACACACCTGTGATGCTAATTAGTGCACACACCTTGAATGAACATGTCCATTTGGTCACATTATTTACAGTCTTTTCTAGGGGTACCATCAATTTTGTCTAGGCCTGTTCCATGAGTTTATTTTTTAAAATAATTCTGTTGAAGCATGGTTGAAAAGCAATGTCTGACTTTCATTGGTTAACATTCATAGAATTTTTATGTATTATTACTTTTGTCAGAATAAAGTTTTTTCTGTGACCATTGTGAGTTTTTCTTTCATTGACCGAAGGGTACCAACAATTTTGTCCACGTGTGTAGTTAAATGGAGAGGTTGTGGTGGGTCTTTGGGTTGGCCGGAATCACAAGCAGTTCTGTTTTTGCAAGGTTCAGCTGCAAACCGGGTCTAAACCAGGACAAAACCAGGTCTAAATCGGGACTAAACCGGGACTCAACCAGGTCTGAACCAGGACTAAATCAGGTCTAAACCAGAACCAAACCAGGTTTAAACCAGGTCTTAACCAGGTCTAGACCAGGTCTAAACCAGGTCTGAACCGTGTCAAAACCAGATCTGAACCGGGACTCAATTAGGTCTAAACGAGGACTAAGCCAGGTCTAAACCAGGACTAAACCAGGTCTAAACCGGGTCAAAACCAGGTCTAAACCAAGTCTGAACCAGGTCTAAACTGCGACTCAACCAGGTTTAAACCAGGACTAAACCAGGTCCAAACCAGGACTAAATCAGTTCTAAACCAGACCTAAACCAGGCTTAAACCAGGTCTAAACCAGGTCTAAACCAGGTTTAAACCAGGTCTAAACCAGGTCTAAACCAGGACTAGACTAGGTCTAAACCAGGTCTGAACCGTGTCTAAACCAGGTCTAAACTGGGTCTAAACAGGGACTAAACCGAGTTTAAACTGGGTCTAAACCAGGTCTAAACCAGGCCTAAACCGGGTCTAAACCAGGTTTAAACCAGGTCTAAACCAGGTCTAAACCAGGACTAGACTAGGTCTAAACCAGGTCTGAACCGTGTCTAAACCAGGTCTAAACTGGGTCTGAACAGGGACTAAACCGAGTTTAAACTGGGTCTAAACCAGGTCTAAACCAGGCCTAAACCGGGTCTAAACCAGGTCTAAACCAGGTTTAAACCATGTCTAAACCGGGAATCAACCGGGTCTAAACCAGTTCTAAACCAGAATTAAACCGGGTCTAAACCAGGTTTGAACCATGTCTAAACCGGGACTAAACCGGGTCTAAACCAGGTCTAAACCAGAATTAGACCAGGACTAGACTAGGTCTAAACCAGGTCTGAACCGTGTCTAAACCATGTCTAAACTGGGACTCAACCGGGTCTAAACCAGGTCTAAACCAGAATTAAACCAGGTCTAAACCAGGTCTAAACTGGGACTAAACCAGGTCTAAACCAGGACTAAACCTGGTCTACCCCGCCGTATACTCCCTGGTCCTGACCTTGGCCATCAGGCCTCTCTGGGTCTCGGTGCTGGTCCTCCAGAGCCTGCTCAGCTGGTGGATCTCAGAGTTTAGGAACTGGTTCTGGTTCTGGAAGGCTTCCAGGTCATCCCGGAGCTGTTGGTTCTGTTGGACCAGAGTCTGTACACTGAGCAAGTCCACGTCCGAAGACCGCTCAGTCCAACTGGACACACAGTCTGACAGCTTCATGATCACCTGGTTCAGAGGGATTAGAACAAGTTTTAGAGGGATTTATTAAGTTGCAGCGGGACTTGAATAGGTTTTTGCCTGACCTGCTGCTTGACCTGGTTCTTCTCGCTCAAGTCCCGGACTTCATCTTGCAGGTCCTGGATGAGCCGGTCTTTCTGGTTCTGGCTGGTCTTAATGTCCTGCAGCTGGACTTGGGTCTGGTCCAGGCGCTGCCTCAGGTCCTGGACATGGTCCTCTAAAGTCTGGATTCGGTCCAACCGAACCAGGTCTTCCTCTGACAAAAACCTTCTCCAGGACTTTTTCTCAGACTGACAGGCCTCCAGTGCCTTCTGCAAAACTGAGACCAGGTCCTGGAACAAAACAAGACCAGACATGACTGAGGTTCGACCAGATCTAGACTAGGACTGAACAATGTCCTGGTCCAGTCCTGGTCAGGTCCTGGTTTAGTTTTAGTCTGATCTTGGTCCTGGACCTGGTCCTGCTCCTGGTCCTGATTCGGTCCTGATCTGGTTAGATTGGTTTAGATTAGTTTATTTCTTTCGGACTGCATACAATGTACATTAGGCCAGGGCAAAGATTCTTGTACCAGATTATAGCTTATAACAGCTATTTTCCATTTGTAGTCTTATATTGTACATGTTTTTGGTGGTGGGGGAAACCGGAGTACCCGGAGGAAACCTGCGCAGACACGGGGAGAACATGCAAATGCCACACAGAAAGGCCCTGCCCAGAATAGAACCCAGGACCTTCTTGCTGTTGTTGATCCTTTTAGATCAGGTCCTGTTCCTGATCTGGTCCTTGTCCTGGTCCCTGGTCTGGTCCTGGTCTGGTCCTGGTCTGGTCCTGGTCTGGTCTGGTCCTGGTCTTGTTCCTAGTCATGAGCCTGGTCTGGTACCTTCTGATCTTGTAGTTCTAGTTGGAGTTGGCTTGGTTCGGTTAATGACGCAGTATTTCGTCTCAAAAAAGACTGGCTCATCCTCCTCATGGTCATGTGACCTGCAGGGTGTGGAGTCAGAGGAGCAGCAACCAATGGGAGAGAAGTGGGCGGGGTTTCAGCTGCAGGGGGTGGAACTTGAGTGGAGTCTAATGGAACAGAATCAGGATTAAACCAGGTTCAGCTTAAATATTCTTTAACTGATGGTAACTGATTGAATTCAGTTGTTGACCCCTTTAGCCTGGTTTGGCCCTTTTTGGCCTGAGGCTGAGACATGAACCGACAGATAGACTCATAAAACACAAATGCTCATATCTTTTCAGTGAATAAGATAAGGATGAGGAAACAGTCTAGGGTTAGTACGGTGGTCATGAGAGCGCAACAAAATACAAAAGCCAAAACATACGGAAACACCCAGGGAAGACCTGTCCTTTCAGGCTGTAGCCCCCAGACTGTGGATTGCCCTGCCTTTGTCCCTCCGTGTGGCTGATTTAAAAAAATATATATATATTTTAAGCAATTATTTGCTTGTACTTATTATAGTTTCTTGTATTTAACAGCACTCTGTGCAGCACCTTGTAATTTTATCTGTGAAAGGTGCTATAGAAATAAAGTTTACTTACTTACATACAGTATAACTGCACCGGAAATATCCAAACAAAATTACAACATTAAGCCCTCTAAATAGTTATCTATTATCTATCTAATATTAGCATTAGCCACACGGCCTTACAAAAGCATTTTTCCTGCACCGGAACATACACTGTGCGCACAATTATTAGGCAAGTGATTATTTTGACCATTTCATCATTTTATCCATTATTTACAACTCCAAGCTGTATAAACCTGAATCCTTTTTGGATTTAAAGCATATCAGGTGATGTGTATTTGTGTAACGAGGGAGGGTGTGGCCTAAGGAGATCAACACCCTATATCAAGGTGTGCATACTTATTAGGCAGATTCTTCTCCTCAGAAAAAATGGGCCAAAAAGAGATTTAACTGACTCTGAAAAGTCTAAAATTGGAAAAATTCTTTCACAGGGATGCAGCACTCTTGAAACATCTAAGATATTGAGCCATGATCACAGAACCAACGTTTTGTAGCAAATAGTTAACAGGGTCGCAAGAAACGCGTTGAGAAGAAAAGACGCAAATTAACCGCCAAAGATTTGCAAAGAATCAAACGTGAAGCTACCAGGAACCCATTAACCTCCAGTGCTGTCATATTCCACAACTGCAACCTACCTGGAGTGTCAAGAAGTACGAGGTGTTCAGTTCTCAGAGACATGGCCAAGGTAAGAAAGGCTGAAACCCAACCACCTCTGAACAAGACACATAAGTTAAAAGTTGTGGACATAAGTTGTGGACTGATGAGATGAGAGTGACTCTTGACGGACCAGATGGATGGGCACGTGGTTGGATCAGTAACGGACACAGAGCTCCACTTCGACTCAGACGCCAGCAAGGTGGAGTGTACTGGTATGGGCAGGTATTATTAAAGATGAGCTAGTTGGACCTCTTCGGGTTAAAAATGGACTCTAAATCAACTCTCAGACCTACTGACAATTTTTAGAAGACACTTTCTTCAAGCAGTGGTTCAGGAAAAAGTCTGCATCTTTCAAGAAGACTTTGATTTTGATGCAAGACAACGCTCCATCACATGCATCAAAGCTCTCCACTGCGTGACTGGCCAGTGAAGGCCTTAAAGATGAAAAACTAATGACATGGCCCCCTTCTGTCAGGTCCTAGTGTTATGTGTCAGTCTGCTTATGTAATGTATATAATTTCCTGTATCTTATTGTGAAATCAATAACCCCTGTTTGTGTTCCAGATTGTCTTCCTGCCCTTGTGTCTTTCCTTCCACTGTGATTACCTGCTCCACCCCTAATGTGTTCCACCTCTCTCATTGTGTTCTCTTTATAGTCTGTGTGTTTTCCCTTGTCCTGTGCCAGATTGTCTTTACCCCAGTGTGAGCTTTCCACCGTTTCTAAGTGTGTTGTTTGATAGATTCTAGTGTTTTTGACCTTCGCCTTGTTTTTTGATTACGTCTCTTGGATTTCGGATTTGTACCTTTGCCTTGGAAAATAAAGATTCAAACACATCTGAAAACTCAGAGTCAGTGACCCAAAAGCATCATGTCCTCATGTTATTATAACTCAGGGCATTCTTTTAAACCCGGCAGAACTGTTAGAGCTCGACAGCTTGTTCCTGTCACTATCGCTCCACTGGACCAGCCCTCAAATGCAGGCTCTACGTCAAGACTGAAGATTGGTCTCCTGAATGTGAGGTCTCTATCCTCCAAAGCACTCTTAATTAATGATCTTATTACTTCTCATTGCTTGGATTTACTTTGTCTTTGTGAAACTTGGCTTAGGCCCAATGTTTTTGTGCCACTAAATGAAGCCTCTCCCCCTGATTATGCGTATGCACAGGTAGGACGCACGTCGAAGCAGGGTGGTGGTGTTGCAGCCATTCATAAAGCTGCATTTTGCTTTACAGGTCCATCATCACAGCCAAAATTTAACTCATTCAAGTGTTACTCATCAAACATATTCCTTCTCAAATTAACGGAAGGAAGCCATTTTATTTAGCTGTAGTCTATCGCCCTCCGGGTCCCTACTCTTCTTTCTTGGATGAGTTTGGAGTTTTCCTCTCGAACTAAATAACCCACGCTGATGACATCCTTCTAGTTGGTGACTTTAATATTTATCTAAATAAGGAGTGTGATCCTCTGGCCAGAGCATTTCAATCACTGCTTACAACCCTGTCTTTCAACCAGTTTGTTCATGAGCCCACACACATTAGTGGAAACTATCTGGATCTTGTTTTGGCTCGGGGAATAGATGTTTCCCATCTCTTTGTCTCCTCTCTTTCATCTGCTGTTTCAGATCAATCACTGGTGGAATTTAAGATATGTTATAGACTCCCCTCAAATTCAGACAATTGCGTAGTGTCTACATGGAATTTTAGCGCGGCTGAAATGGAAATGTTTGCCACACGGCTGACAGATGTTCTTCCTAATTTAACTCCACCTGGAAACTCAATAGAAGCCTACACAAAGGAGGTCCATGCAACCCTCTCGGCCACCACTGACTCAGTGGCACTCCTCAGGACAAAGCCCAGACCAACCAGACGACCTACACCATGGTATAACGAGGAAACCCGGGCTTTAAAACAGGCCTGCAGGAGTTTTGAACGCATATGGCGCAAGTCAAAAACTAATCTAAATGATCAAAAGTGGTGTTTGTGTGTAAACACCTATAAGCACGCCCTCAGCACTGCAAAGACGGCCTATTTCTCATCTCTAATCAGAGAAAACCGGCATAACCCCAGGTTTCCATTTGGGACAGTTGCTGTCCAACCAAGAACAACTGAAGACTCCTCTCCCTTTAGTGCACAAGACTTTTTAGATTTCTTTAAACATAAAATTGAAGATATCAGGGATAATATTTTGGTTTTGTCTTCCTCAGCTCCGGGTCCCATTCACTTGGATCCACTGACCTCTCGTCTCTCAGTCTTAGAGCCCTCGATGAGCTGACAAAGGTGGTTTCTTCATGTAAAGCAACTACGTGCCTTCTGGATATCCTGCCAGCAAAACAGCTTAAAGAACTGTAGCCCTATGTAGGGCAAATTATGTTAACATTATAAACTTGTCCCTGTCTACTGGCACCATTCCTTCCCTCTTCAAACAGGCTGTGGTCAAACCCCTACTCAAAAAACCTACTCTGGATCCTGGATGCCTAAATAATTACCGTCCTGTCTCCAATTTACCTTTCCTATCTAAAGTCCTTGAAAAAGTTGTGTTAAAACAACTTACTCTATATCTATCGGAAAATGACCTCCTCGAGCCGTTTCAGTCTGCATTTACATTTACATTTAGTCATACAGCAGACGCTTTTATCCAAAGCGACTTACAAGTGAGGAAAACAATGGAAGCAATTTTAACAACACAAGATACACATTAGGGCCTCTTATTCCACTGAAACAGCTTTAGTTAAAGTGACTAACGATCTCCTCCTTCAGATTGACGAGGACTCATCGGCTCTACTGTTATTGCTAGATCTCAGCGCTGCATTTGATACGATCGATCATGTAGTGCTAATAAAAAGACTAAAGGATGTGTTTGGCATCTCTGGCTCTGCTCTTGCCTGGTTAGAATCCTATCTGTGTGATAGGTCTCATTTTGTCTCTTTTAATAAATCCTTCTCCTCCACGGCACCAGTGAAATTCGGTGTGCCACAAGGGTCAGTGCTTGGTCCCATACTTTTTTCACTATATGTTAAACCATTGGGACAAATCATCAGAAGTTATGGAGTAAACCTCCACTGTTATGCCGATGATACACAGCTGTATCTACCAATAAAAGCGAATAATACTACTGACATCACGCGTCTAGAGGCCTGCCTCGTTTCAATTAAAACATGGATGTCTAAAAACTTCCTCCATTTGAACTCGGATAAAACAGAGCTCTTGTTAATTGGTCCTGCCAGTCATCGGCACAAGTTCAACAATCTTACTGTCTTGATTAACAATTGTGTGTTGGAGCACGGCAACACTGTGAGGATTCTTGGTGTCATTTTTGACTCTACACTATCTCTGAAGCAGCACATTAGTGAGGTCACTAAACTGGGCTTTTTTCACTTGAGGAATATCTCAAAAAATTCGCTCCTGCCTCTCTTTAGCTGATGCTGAAATTCTCATTCATGCATTTGTCACATCCAGGCTGGACTACTGCAATGCGTTATTCTCTGGACTGCCGAGAAAAAGTACTCATAGACTGCAAATGGCCCAAAATACAGCCGCCAGACTTTTAACAAAGACCAGGAAGTTTGATCACATTACTCCGGTCCTGGCTTCATTACATTGGCTTCCTATTCATGTTAGAGCTGATTTCAAAGTTCTCCTGTTAACATATAAAATCCTTTGTGGACGCGCGCCCTCTTACCTATCTGACCTCATCACCCAGTATACTCCAGCTCGTACCATTCGCTCTCAGGACGCTGGCCTCCTTCAACTTCCTCAAGTAAAGAAGAAGTCTGCTGGCTACAGAGCCTTTTCTTATAGAGCCCCATTTTTATGGAATGGGCTCCCGGTGGAAGTGCGGCGAGCTGACTCTGTTGAAGTTTTCAAAAGCAAACTCAAAACATACTTATTTCACCAAACGTATGGAGACTCATTGATCATAGGTATACATTTACACTGGTTGTAGCTGTAGGTACACATTTACACTGGTTGTAGCTGTAGGTACACATTTACACTGGTTGTAGCTGTAGATACACACTAAACCGCTCATGCCGCTTGTTGTGATATTGGGCTATACAAAAATAAATGTCTTGTCTTGTTTTGTCTTGACTAAGATGTTTGACCTCGTGGAACCCCACGTCTTGGAGTAAGGTACTGGGATGGCTGGAATACGCCCATAACACTTTGCCTAATGCATCTACTGGCCTGTCACCATTTCAATGTGTGTTTGGGTACCAGCCACCCTTGTTTCCTGCTTTAGAGCAAGAGGTCAGTGTCCCATCTGCCCTGGCCTTTGTTCGCCGTTGCCGCCGCACATGGAGTCAGGCTCAGCAAGCGCTTCAAAGGAGCTCCGACCGATACAAGGTAGTTGCTGATCGGAAGAGGAGGGAGGCTCCAACTTACCGGGCTGGACAGAAGGTGTGGCTATCCACAAGGGAATTTCCATTATGGGTAGAGTCCCGTAAGCTAGCACCAGACCTCATTCGGGACTTTCACCATCGCCACCCAGAGTATCCTGGGCCGTCCGGTGACGGCTCGTAAAGGGGGGGGTACTGTCATGTCCTAGTGTTATGTGTCAGTCTGCTTATGTAATGTACAGTATATCATTTCCTGTGTCTTATTGTGAAATCACTAACCCCTGTTTGTGTTCCAGATTGTCTTGCTGCCCTTGTGTCTTTCCCTCCACTGTGATTACCTGCTCCGCCCCTAATGTGTTCCACCTGTGTCTCATTGTGTTCCCTTTATAGTCTGTGTGTTTTCCCTTGTCCTGTGCCAGATTGTCTTTACCCCAGTGTGAGCTTTCCACCGTTTCTTAGTGTGTTGTTTGATAGATTCTAGTGTTTTTAGTTAACTCCACATTTACCCAATGATTTTATGATCAACTTTTTTACATTACTTTTTACTTTCCCTTAACTGGATTTTTACTTATTTTTTCACTTTTTAAAAAAACACGTTGGACCTGCTGAGCGACTGCAGCCTTGATATCTATTTTTCAACATGTCTGGGGTAAAAACAGCTACTACAAACTCTTTCTGCCAAAATTGTTAAAAATATAAACAGAAAATCAGTGTGCTACAAACAAAGATTTTTGCTTTGGAATCTGAAAGAGGACTTCAGGAGACGATCCCGATCACACAATGTGGTAATACTGTGAATTTAAACTTGGATGATACAGTGTCATTCCCAAAACTGAGAAAAGCAAAGGGACTTAAACAAAATGATGCCACCTGGCATAAACTTGGTGCCCAGCCAAAGCAGCACTGGATTAAAAAAAAAAGAATGCTGGCATTACAAGAGCATATGTAGCATCACCAGACATCCAGCTAAAAAACAGATTCCAACCACTGACTGAGCTAAAGGTGAATGAACCAACTGACAAACGTGGAGTAAATCAAACTTATTCTTTGGAGAACAGGAGACATGAATCTGTGGAAAAGCACCAGGCAAACAGAGACAGAGAATCTATGCCAAAAGTCAAGGACAGAGATATCTTGCTGCTTGGAGATGGTGCTATAAGAGACATAAACAATAGTAGATTTGCTACATGCAGCTTTCCAAGTGCTACGGTCACTGATATAACACCACTCCTTCCCCAAGTCATGTCTAAACAAACAGGAATTAAACAGCTGATGTTACACGTGGGTGCAGTTGACACCAGGAAGGGGGAATCAGAAGTTTTAAAAAAGGATTTCTCCAGGCTTTTAGATAAACTTGAAAACCTGGAAGTGCAATCCTTTATCAGTGGACCACTCCCAAACATCGACAGGCGGATCAATAAATTCAGTTGGCTGCTTGGACTAAATACATGGCTGTCCAAGGCCTGTGAGACAAGAGGAGTACACTTCATTGATAACTTGTTTTGGCAACGTGACGACCTGTTCAAAGTCCTGTTGTCCTTATTAAATCCACCCCATCGAATTACACATTTTTATCCAAAATGCAAGAAAACAAAAAGGGTGGTGGTGTATGTGCCTTTTTTAGAGATAATATTCTTATTCAGAAACTATCACTTGGGGAGTTTTTATCATTTGAGTATGTGTCATTCAAAATGGAGTTTTTGTTTTCTCCATCAATATTATAGGTTGTCCTTTACAAACCACCCCAACAATGTCATGATTTTATTAATGAGTTTACTGAAATGCTTTCGGTTATCTGCACAGAATTTGAAAAAGTAGTCATATCAGGCGATTTTAATGTGCATGTGGATAATGTTTGTGACAGAAATGCCAAAGAACTTTCTACTATTCTTGATACTTTTGGTCTCCGTCAGCATGTTAATGAGCCGACCCATAACAGAGGTCACACTCTGGACCTGGTCATTACTAAAGCTGTTCATATTTCAGATGTCACTGTGATTGATGTTGCTCTATCTGATCATTTTTGTGTCTTTTTCCATCTGTCCATAATTCCAAAAGTTGCTGTTGGACCTACACTTGTACACAAGAGACACATTAATGATAACACCAGGACAAAGTTTATGGAGGCAACCAGGTTTGAAAATGCCTCATCAGGTCAAGTTGATGATTTGTTGAATTGTTATACTTCAGGTGTTTTAATTGTTATGGACACCATTGCTCCTGTTAAGGTTAAAGTGATCAGGACGAGGCAGAAGGCTTCATGGAGCAATGCTCACTCTGTCAGGGCACAGAAAAGGGAATGCCAAAAAGCCGAAATAAAATGGCGTAAATTTAAACTCTTAATTTATTATGAAGTATACAAAGAAAATTTGTATGTTTTCAATCAAACCTTGCAAAAAGCAAGATAAATATTCTTCTCAAGAGATCATCAACAATAATAGTAACAACATGCGTGTCCTGTTTGCTACAGTGAACAGATTAACAAACCCTTCAGCTCCATTTCCTCCAGAATTAGTTTCCACCACTAAATGTAATGAGTTTGCATTGTTTTTCAATGACAAGGTTCAAGGCATTAAACTTGCGATACAGTCAACAGGACATACAACAACACTGCAGCCACCTAGGAGACACTTGGTTGGGTTAACACATTTTACACCCATTAATGACAGAACAATTGCCTGCTCACTGTTCTCTCAAAACGAGGGTTAAGACAGCTACAAGTTATTCAGAACGCGGCTGCTCGGGTTCTCACCAAAACCAGGAAGTACAACCACTTTAAGCCAGTTTTAAAATCTCTGCACTGGCTTCTGTTGCTCAGACAATAGACTTTAAAACAGCACTGCTGGTTTACAAGTCTATTAATGGTTTAGCACCAGAATATATTTCTGACATGCTAGTTGCTTATGAACCTCCTCAGACTCTGAGAACATCTGGTACAGGCCTTCTGCTCGTGCCCAGAGTTAGAACTAAACAAGGTGAGGTTTAAGTTTTATGATGCAAAAATCTGGAATAGCCTCCCCAAGTAAAACAAGCCTCAACTTTAACAATGTTCAAGTTGAGGTTAAAAACCTCCTTCTTCAGCTCCGCCTACACTACAACTTAAAGTGTTTTTTATCTGCACTCTTCTTTTAAAATGTTTAATGTCTTAATCTAAATCTTGTAAATTGTCTTTTATTCCT